>CM040989.1:16699716-16799716 GCA_022985145.1 Pangasius djambal | reverse complement strand
AGGAGGGCCTGTCATTTTCCCATCATCTCCCTGTTCGCCCTATACAACAACAAAAACTTACATTAAATGACATGAAAGTTGCCATGTTTGTGTGTGTGTAGTTTCAAATTAGAAGTGTAACTTCAGAAACACTTTAGAAGTGTAAGTGTAGCATTGTAATGCTTATATGGAAAATTGCTCATAGTTGAATATGCAGAAATGAACTAAAAGCATACATTTTAAGTCTCTTGTTAGAGAGCAAAATACACAGATACCTACAGGAAGTGTGATTTTTACCTTTACACCTTTTGGCCCTGGAGGCCCTATAGGACCCTGTGGCCCCCGGTGACCCTATAAAGAGAAAGACAAAGACAGAAAATGGAGGGGGAGAGAGGAGAGAGATTAAACAGACCTTTTCCTTGCCTGAAACTCCACAATACTGCTCCTCTATATTCTCCCTTAAAAGTGTAAAAGAGTGAGTTAATAAACATCAGGTGTGTCTAAGAGTCTTTCATCATCCTCACCTCATAACCTGCTAAACCTGGATCGCCCTGTTGTCCCATCCGGCCTGGAGCACCCTGAAGAAGAATTGAATGTTGTATGTTGAATATTCTGAAAAAAAATCAGTTGTTTCCATACCAATTTCTCACATCACACTCTCACCCACATGCCTTAACCGAGAGTAGAAAGGTGGGTGAACACGAGTGCAGAAATGAGACTAGGGAGTAAAACATTATGAGATTTTACTATAACCTTAATGGCTCCTATATACTGTATATATCAGGGTCCTTAAATGGAGAACAAAGGCAACAGCAAGCTGATTGAGCCTGAAGTAACGTAACGTTGACTTCATACTGAAACCATAATAGTGCTCTTACCAGCATTGTATCAGCTCGACTCATTAGCCTAGATTGTGATCCAGATTAGATTTATTTATCAGATGTAGATTTATTTATCTTTAATTTAAAGTAAAAGTGGGACGTAACATCATATACAAGTGCCCCAAAAATAGCCAAATTGTTATTTTTAGTTACTTTCAGTGCTGGAATACAGGCAATGACATATTTTCAACTTGGTGTAAAGGTCCTTCTATTCACTCACTAACAAGATAATGTTTACCAGCACTCAGTGTTAATTTTTGGTACTCCCCAGTTTTTAACCTGATTGGTCAGGAGATAAAATAGTGATTACCTTCAAGCTGCAATTTTGGAAGCACTACACTGTGACCAAAAACGTAAAAACAATCAATCAAACAAACAAACAAATAAATAAAATGCACCTACTTCCCATTGAATTAAATGTGGATTACACAGAGGTCGAGAAAAAAAATTCCAATTGCGAAATCACCTTTACTCATCACTAACTGTTTCAAACAAAACACTCTTTAAAAATTCAGGGACAGGACTTTTTTTCAACCTAGTGACAATATCTTCCTCTGAAAAGCTTTTTCATGTACTTTTCTTACTGGAAACATATACTTCAACCTACAAGATTGTGCAGCTTTTTCTTGAGCTTGCATGCTCTTTACAATGCACTGGTCCTTGAATGCCTCGATATCTATATATGTCTGAAATGTTTTTGTTTCAATAGCTTGTAGAAATAAGTGAATGGAAACCCCACCACACACCTCAGACCAAAAAAGCTAAAATCCACTTCATTATCCATACACAGAAGTGCCGTCTAACCAAAATAAATTATTTACTACTTTCTTTTTTGCTTACCACAGGTCCAACAGTTCCTCTTGATCCTTTTGGTCCAATGGTTCCAACTGGTCCAGGTTTCCCTGCTGTTCCTGTCTCACCTAGGTGTCCCATGTGGCCCTTTGCCCCCTATAAGGAACAGATACAGTCAAATACAGATACAGTGTACAGTCCAGTACCAAGTAGAGATAATAATTCTTAAAGGACCTACAAATTGTAAGAAGTTCATACAAAATACACTATATGGCCAAAGGTTTGTGGATGCCTGACCACAGCCCTCATATGTGGACCTCCCCCAAACTTTTGCCACAAAGTTGGAGTCACATGATTGTATAGGATGTCTTTGTATGCTGTAGCATTAAAATTTACCTCCACTAGAACTAACAGGCCCAAACCTGCTCCTGTGCACAAAGCGAGCTCCATATAGACATGGTTTGCCAAGGTTGGTTTGGAAGCACTCAAGTGGCCTGCACAGGGCTCTGACCTCAAGCCCACTGAACACCTTTGGAATAAATTGGAATGTCGACTGCACACCAGGCCTTACTGCTCACCTTTAGGCCAGTGCCCAGCCTCACAAATGCTCAAATCCCCACAGCAACAACAACATCTAGTGGAAAGCCTTCGCAGAACAGTGGAGGCTGTTATAGCAGCAAAATGGGGGACTAACTCCATATTAATGCCATGCCTTTGGAATGAGGTGTTCGACCAGCGCATATAGATGTAATGGTCAGGTGTCCACATACTTTTGTACATATAGTATATGAACTAGTATAGGAACTAGGCACTGAATTAGGTTTTTTTTGGCAAAAACAATTACATCCCGGGACTTTTTTGGCTCACTAACCTTGAGGCCAGGCTTCCCTCTCTCGCCCATTTTCCCTGGTTTCCCTTCGGGACCCTGAGCACAAAATAAACACACACAAACATAATTAGTAATTAGTATTATTATTAGTAATTTTTAGGGATGCACTGATCTGATTCTGAGAATTGGTATTAGAATATTTTTTTTTTCCCCTGATCCAATCCATGGATATATTTTAAGTAGAGAATGTACAGCAACAAAACTTTCAGAGAGTCACTTGATTACTTAAAAATTATAAATTATTTATACTATTTACTTTTTAATGATCAAATTGTTTTATTTTACTGCGTTGAATTAACTCAAATCCTTTGCAAGCCTTTGTAAAACAGCATCTTATGTATGAAAGCTAGTATATAAATAATATCTTCATGGTTAATATGAATGTTTGTCCTTAAAACCCTTTGCTTTATCACATTTTTTGTTAAATTTGTGTGTACATGCATAGTAGTGTGTGTGTGTGTGTGTGTGTGTGTATGTGTGTGTGTGTGTGTACTCACTCTGACTCCAGTGAGTCCAGGATCACCTGGTGGCCCCTCTTTGCCCTTGATCCCTGGGTCACCCCTTTCACCAGGCTCACCCTCTAGACCCATGTCACCTTTTTCACCCTGTTTAACAAAGAAATGTTGCTAATGAACAGGACAGAATCCATACTAAGACAGTATACATACTCTTCTAAAAATGATAAACCAACATGAAGACCAGAGAGCTATCTGTGGGAGAAAAGCAAGTCATTTTAAAGCTGAGAAAAGAGAGCAACAATTTGGAACAATATGGAATGTCCTGAAAAACCCAAAAACAACAGTCAGTGACATCACCAACAACCTCCACAGGGCAGGGGTGAAGGTATCACAATCCACCGTTTGAAGAAGACTTCAAGAGCAGAAATATGGAGTCCATACCACAAGATACAAACCACTCATCAGCAGTAAGAATCGGAAGGCCAGATTACAGAGATGTACAGATGTACAGATCGAAATACAGAGATGAGCCACAAAAGTTCTGGAACCAAGATTAACCTCTACCAAAGTGTTGGAAAGGCCAAAGTGCGGAGAAAGAAAGGATCTGCTCATGATCAAAAACATACAAGCTCATGGGTCAAGCATGGTGGAGGTAGTGTTATGGCTTTAGACAGTTGTGGCCTAATGGTTAGAGAGTTGGACTTGCAACCTGAAGGTCGTGGGTTCGAGTCTCGGGGGGGGGCAGTTGGGGGGAGTGAATGACCAGCGCTCTCTTCCACCCTCAATACCACGACTGAGGTGAGTCCCTTGAGCGAGGCACCGAACCCCCAACTGCTTCCCGGGCACCGCAGCAAAAAAGGCTGCTCACTGCTCCGGGTGTGTGTTCACGGTGTGTGTGTGCACTTGGATGGGTTAAATGCAGAGAACAAATTCCGAGTACGGGTCACCATACTTGGCTACACTTCACTTCACGTTGAATGGCTGTTTCTGGAATGGGCTCACAAAGAAATACATTCAACCTAATTGGGAAGACAATTGCAGGAAGACAATGACCCAAAACACACTGCCAACACAACAAAGGACTTCATCAGGGGATAAAAGTGGAAGATTTTACACTGGCCAAGTCAATCACCAGACCTTAACCCAATGAGCAGCATTTCACCTCCTGAAGGGAGAAAACCCCCAAAACAAACAACAACTAAAGCTGTGAAGCTGTGGTACAAGCCTGGAAAAGTGTCACAAATTATTATTATTATTATCAATGAGACTTCAGGATATTATGTATTGGTCAACCCTAATAGTTTAATTGTCAAGCACTGATAGATTGAAGCTCTCCCATCTAATATCACCACCAGCCTCCACTGCTTATGAAAATATCATTTTGTCAAATTAGATACAATAATATACGGTATCTTAAATTTTCCAACGATGCTGTAAGCATGGGGCTCCATTTGCAACATCAGGATCATATGCCAGAATCCTGTTTGTTGATTTCACCTAGGCATTTAACACAATGTTCCCATCACAGGAATAACATGTGAGACTGGGGAAGCTCACATCGTATTCTCTGACCCTTAACACTGGATTGCCTCAAGGTTGTCTTATCACCATACTCTACTCTGTGTATGCAAGTGATCCTGCACAACGTCTAAAGTTTGCTGATGACATGGCAGTCTTTCGCCATGAGTCTTTCGGAATTGAGACACCATAATGAAACCCAACAGAGGACACATTTCATTTGACTTTAATGGGACACTCGTACCTTGGCACCATCGGGACCAGCAGGACCATGTTCACCCTCCAAACCTGGCTCTCCCTATGCAAATACACATATATAAACACCATTATTTAACTTTTTTTTTTTTAAATGTTCTCACGTGTAACATCTATGTACAGTGGGGTCCAAAGGTCTGAGACCACTTGTGAAAATGCTTCTGCTTCACAAAAGGTTTTCATTACAAAGCAACAACTTGAGTGAAAAGTAGAATTTCAGAGTTTCTTAGTATTTTGTATGTCCCCTTTTTGCTTTAATGACAGTGTGTTCTCTAGCAGACAGAGACTCCACAAATTTGTGCAAAACCTAAATCCACTGGCATGTCATCTGAACACATGCTTCAATGGAAGGGATAAGACTCACAGAAAATCTGACCTTTTGTACAAAGGATTTAATAAGGTCAATATCGCAGTGTGTTCCATCCATCCATCCATTCTCTGTACCGCTTACCAGTAACCTGGAGCCTATCCCAGAGGACTCGAGGCACAAGGCGGGGGGCACCAACAATCGTGCACACACACTCTGGACAATTTGGAAAAGCCAATCAGTCTACAACACATGTCTTTGGACTGGGGGAGGAAACCGGTGTACCTGGAGGAAACTCCCGAAGCACGGGGAGAACATGCAAACTCTGTGCACACAGGGCGTGAGGCAACAGTGCTAACCACTAAGCCCCATCACAGTGTGTCGCTTAAATTTAAATAGTGACCTAGAAATTGTGCAACATCTTGAATACTGTATAGTCAAGATGTAGCACATTTCCTTTTTTTGTTTTGGAACTTTCAAAATTTTCTGTTTATTTCATTTTAAATAAAAAAAATCCCAGATTCTGAATGCAGTCTCAGACTTTTGGACCCCACTGTATGCATGGACAAAGGTCAGACGCACCCTGGGTCCGATGAGGCCTGGAGCTCCGGCACTCCCTTCAGCTCCCACTGCGCCCTAGGGCATAACAAAATACAAAATACTGAGTTTCTGAAATCTTTTTAGTAAACTCCATAATTCTAATATGATCACAGAATGTTCAATATGATCAACGAACACTAACTATGATGGAGCCCGGCTATCACAGGCTAAGAATAGCCACCTGCCAACTTCCAAAATGTATAAGAAAAACATCTTCATTCATCACTTCAGTCATTAACCACTTTATCCTGGTCTGTTTTTCTCAGAAGATAGATAGTGATCATTCTACCTTCTCTCCTGGTTCACCAGGGACTCCCGTTTCTCCCACTTTTCCTGGTGGACCCTGAAGAAGAGACAGTGAGAGACAATAATAGAAAGACAGACAGAGGCCCTTTCTTTCTGAGGAAGCAGTTTCCTTTCAGTTTCGATTTCAAGCAGTTTCAATTACCGATGCCATATATACAATACATACACTATTTGAAGCATATCATGTACATACACACACACACACACACACACATATATATAGGTATGACACTTGTTCTTCTCAGCTCTAGCAAAAGCGAGTGAGAGGAAAAAAGTGGTGCTCCACTTTGCTGTCTCTAGTGCTGGAAGCTAGTGTATGTATGTATGTAAGTATAGAACGTGAGTCCTTAATTTGTTCAATATTTTTAATCTGAAATACAATGCATCATACATGTGTGTGTGTGTGTGTGTGTGTGTGTGCTTGTATATATTATGGAGATTTACCTTTGGTCCAATGTTTCCAAGAGGCCCTATTGTTCCTGGTATTCCGGGGGGTCCCTTAGTAAAAATGAAATATTTGATCAGGAAATAGTTTCACACACACATGCAGACCAACACATACCAAGCTGTGTTGAGTAGAATTGTGTTTAAGAGCATGAAAAACATTATAGTGTGGCAAATGTTTTTCTTATATGTGAATAAGTGAGAGAAGGATGCAGGAAGCATCTTTAATGTTTTCATTTAGCTCTGATTTCACTCACTGGCTCTCCTGCAATCCCTTTTTCTCCTGGAGCTCCAGAAGGCCCTTGGATTCCCTGTGGAGACATATAAAGTATTAACAACCAATAACTAGGCATGTGGCAATAATCAGTTCTACAATATATTACAATATTCCAGGCACCCAAAATCGTTATCATGGACGTCATCTGCTTGTGTTTTGGTTTCTGTTTTTGGTCCTGTTTCCGCTCCCACATAGCCATTGGTTTGCTTTCCCTGATTGTGTTCGCCTGTTCCTTATTTCACCCTAAGTAGTTTATTTAAACCATGCTGGTTTTTTTTTTTGTCTACTTACAAAGTCTTATTATGCATTCATGACGATAATCCGAGCTTGTTTTTATGTTTTCTAATTCCTAGTATTCCTCCGTGTTCTGGATTTGATCTCAGCCTGTGTTGCACTATGGCTGTGCATATGCCCTGGTTAACACTCTCTGCCTGTGTGCTGACTTCTGCCATAGATAATTACAGTGATTTCTGGATTTGCCCCAATAAAGCCAACACTGAGTTTCCACACTTGCGTCCTGTCTCATCAAACTGCACATTACACTTCCATCCTATTCAGGTGCATCTGAATCTTATTTTCCTGTTTTTATCTGAAGGCACATGGAAAGGAAATCTCATAATGCAAGGGCATTTTCTTCATTAGACAAAAGTTCCTATAAGGTTGAAAACAGGGCAGGCAAAGCTTACAGAGAGGAATAATCCTTTAGTGATGTGGTACTTTTTTAAAAGAAATTGTGTGGATATTAAACCAGTAAGGAAATGTATTATTGGCACATACCTACCATCAACATAACTATGCTCCTGAATTGCTAATAATATTTATATATTCTATATTTATCAAAATGAAGTTGGATGAGTCCTCAATCACACCCATATGTGTTTGTCAAACATCCCTTTCCAGACTTAGTCCCTCTTTTGGTTATAATAACCTCTTCTGGGATTACTTTCCACTAGAGTTTGGAGTGTGGCTGTCAGGATTTGCCCATTCAGCCACAAAAGCATTAGTGAGGTCAGACATTGATGTTGGGTGAGGAGGCCTAGCATGCAGTCTGCATTCCAGTTCATCCAAAAGTTGCTCAAGGTCAAGGCCCTGTGCAGGTCAAGGCTCTGTGCAGAGCCACACGAGTTCTTCCACTCCAGCCTCGGCAAACCGTGTCTTTAGCTCACTTTTTGCACAGGGGCATTCTTATAATAAAGCAACGGGCTCTTTAGTTCCAGTGGAAAGAAATCTTATTGCTACAGTATAAAAAAACATTCTAGACAATTGTATGCCCACATATGTTTGGCCATATAGTGTATTTCATTCAAATGGTAACATATATACACTCTAAGCAGTGTTTATTATTGTCTTTTACCAACCAACGTCTGATAGTAACTCAGTTACAGTCCTCTATACTTATCATCCCAGTTTCTTTTTACACTTTTGCACTATTTTGAAATTCTATGGACTTCCTGTAGTAAACAGTAATAGAATTTTGTTCAAACACTATAACTGATACAATTATTTTAGCTGTTAATATCTGCTGAAATAACTCGGGCTTTGTATTCTACTGTCATTTAATAAATGAGTTGGAACACACCGGAAATCCTTTTGGCCCTGTCTCTCCTGGCTCGCCAATCTTCCCCTGCAGACATTTAAAAAGAATTTGCACAGCAATCCAGGTGCAGCGTGTTGAAATATGCTCAAAGATTTTAAAACATGGTAGCTTACATTTTATAGAAGTGAAAATAAAAGTTTTTTTTTAAATGACTATCAATGAAGTGATGGAAGTAGAAGATTAAAATATAATATAATGTATGTAAAAATATCATATTGCTATGCAGCTTTTACCTGCTCTCCAGGAAACCCAACTTTTCCAGGGGGACCAACAGGACCCTAGGACAGGACATGACAGAAAAGGACAAGCAGAAAAAGAAAAGGATTGTGTTTCACTGTTCCACTATAACATAAAAAAAATTAAAATAATCTAAAGATCCAATAACTTCCTACAGCCAATATTAATAAAATCATAAGGGTTTAAAAAAAATTAAGGAAAACATACGGTCATTTTTGCTCACAAATTAGAAGCACCTCCCCTATATAAAGCTCACAAATATATATCATGCTTTGTTAAAACACAGTCATGTGTGTTTACATCATTTAACCCATCTTTTTTAAACAAGCAAGCTTGCTTGTAATGTGAGTAGCCATCATTTGTACATATATGTAGTGATCCATAACCATCCAATGAGGTTGATAAAAACACAAAGTGAGAATTTAGCATATAACAAGATTTGAACAAAAATAAAAAACTACATCTGGTATCCTAATATTGTTATGTCACTCGTAAGACCTTTGAACGCTTTAAGATCTCTTACCTTTTTGCCCTCAGTGCCAGCCTCGCCAATCTGACCATCTGGCCCTCGTGGGCCCTAACCACACACACACACACACACACACACACACACACACGTACATACACAGTCAGAACACTTAACATAAGAACATCAAATACATAAGGACATAAGGAGAAAAAGAATCGGAAAGAAAAAGCTAAAATGCTTAAGATAAACAAAAAAAACCATTAAGATATCAGGAGTAGTCTTACATAATAAGAAATAAGATGGGGATAAGAAAGAAATCAGTAATATAAGCATAATTAAAGACAGACAGAGAAGATGTAAGAGAAAATGAATGAGCACCTATGACAGATGAGTGTAGCACGGTAGTGATATATAACAGTAAATGAGCTGTTGTGTGTAGGTGTATGCACGTATGCATGTTCATGTTCATTTCAATTTTATTTGTATAGCACTTTTAAGCAATGGACATTGTCACAAAGCAGCTTTACAGAAACCTGTAAATTCTAGATGTAAATTTTAAATATATAAATTTATCCCTAATGAGCGAGCCAGAGGCGACGGTGGCAAGGAAAAACTCCCTGAGACAACATGAGGAAGAAACATTGAGAAGAACCAGGCTCAAAAGGGAACCCATGCCATCCGGGCGACACCAGATAGTGCGATTATAAATAATTTCCCTCCTATAACTGTATACTATATAGTCAAATAGTGCAATTGTGTAAACAGGAACTTATGAGCTTATGGGTGACTTATATGTATGGGCACCAGAGTCATTTCTGAATTCATTATAGTTTTAATTTAAAGTCTACTGTGTTGAAATTATGAACTGTTCAATGATGGAGTATTGAGTGCAAAACTGTTCTTTCGCAATTGCAGTCCTGAGGCTGTCCAAGGAAGAATATCCACTGCCATCTTTATGGTTTCTATGTGGTACCATCCACAGTAATCTCATGCTGAAATTTAAGGCCGTCCATGTGGGGCCATCCTCAGCAGCAGCACCTGATGTTCATGTGGCTTTCAAGGAATTCTAAAGGGCCTATACATGGGTCTCTTTTACAGCACAAAAATCTCTCACACTATCATAAATTATTATATACCATATCTCCATCTTGTTCTCTCTCTCGCTCACCTTCATTTGAAGAAGCAAGCATGCAGACTATTTACAAATCAGTTCCAGATTATCTTCTAGTGTAACAATGTTGCATGTGCACTGATAACTGCTGCAACTCTCCCTCTCTCTCTCTCTCTCTCTCTTTCTCTCTGTCTGTCTGTCTATCTTTCTGTCTGTCTGTGTAATTTATGTCAATCCTGCAGTTTCATGGGGCTGATGATAAACATTTGGCATGGGTAACTGCTTGTGTTTGTGTGTGGGTGGGTGTGTGATAGCTTGGAAAGCAATATTTTCTTCACACACACACACCCATGGATCCATGGATCTATCTTACCC
Organism: Pangasius djambal; assembly: GCA_022985145.1. Classification (NCBI taxonomy): domain Eukaryota; kingdom Metazoa; phylum Chordata; class Actinopteri; order Siluriformes; family Pangasiidae; genus Pangasius; species Pangasius djambal. The sequence continues at coordinate 16,789,221 of CM040989.1, read as the reverse complement.
GTCTTCCCTTAGGCCCTCGAGTGCCAGCAGGGCCTTGTGATCCAGGAGCGCCCTAAATGACAAAGAGATAAGGGTTTATCCGATACACACATACACACACACACACACACTCTGTTACTTGTATATTGTTGGGTGTTGTAGAATATTAATTGAAAAAAAAAAGATCATTCAGAAATGTTTCAGTAAAACCACATCTGTTTTTCATGTTACACTTTGTCTGTTTGGTTAATTGGCTATGTGATGCCACTTTTGTAGGAATACTTCATAATCAACCTAAGCTGGAGAGTTGTTGAATTTTGTCAATAAGTATGTCCATAAAAAACATATTTTTGTAACATTCTTTAATGCATTTTTCAGTCAGGGGTATCCACAAATTATTCGGTACATACATGCACTGTCCACTTTATTAGGAACACCTGTACAACTGCACATTCATCAGCCAATTAGGTGGCAGCAGCGCAATGCAAAAAGTCATGCAGATACAGGTCAAGAGCTTCAGGTAATGGTCACATCAAACATCAAACTGCTGATCTTCTGGGATTTTCACACACAACGGTCTCTAGAGTTTACACAGAACTGTGTAAAAAAACATTGAGTTAGCTGAAGTGGCAGGAGTGGAACCCAATGTGGTCTTCTGCTGTTGTAGCCCATCCACCTCAAGGTTTGATGTGTTCTGCATTGTGAGATGCTTTTCTGCTCACCACGGTTGTAAAGAGTGTTTATTTGAGTTACTATAGACATCCTGTTAGCTTAAACCAGTCTGGTCATTCTCCACTGATCTCTCTCATCAACAAGGTGTTTCAGCCTGCAGACCCTCAGCACATAGGATGTTTTTTTTGTTTTTCTCACCATTCTGTGTAAACTCTAGAGACTGTTGTGTGTGAAATTCCCAGGCGATCAGCAGTTTCTGAAATACTCAAACCAGTCCATCTGGCACAACAATCATGCCACGGTTAAAGTCACAGAGATCACACTTTTTTTTCACAATTTTTTTTACTGTGTTGTTGCAGTGTTGAGTTACATAATACTTTGTAACAAAAGCTTTATTAAGACACTTTCATACATCTGTCACATCCTGACTTGACTTGACCTGACTTGATAGTGAGAATCTAATGGCTGTAGCTTTCATGTTTTATCCTTGCATATTTAATTAATAAAAATTATTAACAACTATTAACTATTTTTTATTAAATATTATATGTGTTTATGGTAAACAGCTTTTTGGTTCTTTTCTCAATACTGGGAAATGGGAGAGAATTGGAGATTCTAATATTAAAATAAATCATACACACTCGTAATTTAATGTATTATGTCATGAATAGGATTCAGGTTTATGGACATACAAGTTTTTAAAAATGTTCTGCTAGGACTTACTGATGAACCTGGTGGTCCAGGAGGTCCGGCCTCTCCAGGAGTCCCTGGATGTCCCTGAGACAGACAGCATGCACACACTTAATTTCATACTATAATAACCCTGAGGTGCACACACAATAATATTAGCAAAGCAAATATAACTAATGATTTCAATGATAATGCAATAACATTAACCCTCAACACGACAATAATAAAAAGGACATTTCTGAAAATGATGGATTTGAGAACATAACAGAACACTAGGGGCAATGCAGGAACTTACATTAGGTACGTAGCTTGCTGCTAAGCAAACAATAGTTGCTAGCTTGTTCCATACGTAGTTTACCTAAATAAGCATATATAAATGAACTAACTATACTAGTTATCTAGTTAACAATGAAGAAGCCATGTTGACAGCTGTGCAAATTTTGAAAATTGAAATTATAATTATGTAGGGAAATGTACTTTCTAAAAGTCAAGTAATTAAAAAAAAAACAGATTACAAGTGTGTGCAGGGCTGTTATTTTTTAAATCTCACTTCTACCTACTAGTAGACACTCTTGACCAATCCCATCTGTTCCCACAGAAAGTTTGATCCATCCCACCTGCTCCCACAGTTATTAATTTTGTTTGTATCTGCCAACAATATTTTCTACTTAACTTAGTTGGTTTAATTTCCCAGCAATCCTGAAACATTTACTGTTTTCATTCATTCATCTTTAGCAAATGCTGTGTGAGCACCGGGCCACATCCAAATTACTCCTGTGTTAATTGACATGGCCTTTCTTTGTCCTGCAAGCTTCATATCTCACTGCCTGATCTGGCATGAAAAATCTGCCTGCTCCAGCGACTTATTTGTTAGGTCCAATGGAAAAGTACATTTCTAATTTAGACTATTACGGAGAAAAAGAACTTGTGGAAATGATAGTAATTACTGTATCCTGAATCTACTGCTGTAGTAAATTTTGTTCCAACAATGTAGAACAGTTACAGATGTCTATAATAGAGCTATAAAAGCAAAGTGCATTTTCTCCAAAGGTCGACAGAAAAATTTAGTATGGTACCATTCTGCCAGCTCCTCAACTATACTGTATTGATGGCATATTGGAGTATTTTATAACCAGAGCCAGCCAAAATCAACTAAACACTGATGACAAGATAATTACAGCTATAAATTATAGAAGATTATATAATAGAGTCAATAACCACATGGTGTAAAGTTTTATGATGTAATTCTGAAATAGTGTAATTCATTATAACATTTGAATATTTGACCCAGTGGACCAATAATTATGCTTGTAATTAAGTGTGTGCACATTACCAAACATTTTCTACCACACAATTGTTAATTTGTCAAAATAACACTCAACCTCAGACAGTATCAGATACCAACTTTATTACATTGTAAAATTTACTTTATAAATGTAATAAGTATTTAATAGATAATGCATCCAATATGCATTAATGCAGTCTAAAACTATGAATAATGCACATATTACAGTTACATTACTAATCAAATTTAATCAATTTTCTTAATCAAAATACTTAATCAATTAGGATACATATATTCCTTTATTTCATACAAAACTGCGTTTTGTTTCAATGTGACCCTTTTGTCTTTCCATGGTCACAGCACCACCTCTTATACACTTCAACATCTGATAGCGAGACCATGAAACTCAGAGTGTCTGATGGTGATAATGTAGTGATTGTCAGAAACATTGAACAATTAAGAAAAACACAGTGTTGTTATGAGAAGTGTACCTGTGGCTGGTCTGAACTACACTGCAATCATCTGTTCGTCAACCTTTTATACGCATTTTTGTGTCAGCGTTCTGGCAGATTTCTTTTTGCTGCATGGGAGCATCATCAGACATGGGTGACCATGCATACGCGCAGTTTAGTGGGAACAGTGATTGTGAGCCTTAAATTGCCAGAATATTGATTGTTTAATTGTTTCATTTAGATCAGCAATTCCTCTGAAATTTAGCTCTGCCCACTCAAGTGAAAATGGTACTGTATTTCACACAACTTGGAAGAAAATAACTCCATAGTAGAATTGTAGCCATCGGTCTATATAAAGTAGTTACACATAACATAAGTACACGAATAATACAGATTGCAATTTTCATTTTAATTCGTTGCTATGTCTCTAATTTAGTAATTTCTCTTTTACGCATTCTCTGTTTTTCATTCATTGTTCTACTTCTGTTTGGGCCTGATGTCACGAGACAGTGGACCATTCCACATGTAAAACCAACTGTATCAACTCTTAGTATGACTGCTTAAATTTATATGCATACACACTAAAGGCTTCCCAGTGCCACTGAAATTCACGACTCTTACATATAGTATGTGTGTGCATGTGTAGTGTGTGTCTTGTGTATTTGTTAGCATTTATGTGGTGTCTTAATGCAAACTTACGGTAGATCCTTTTTCGCCTGGTGGTCCTGGCAAACCTGTCTCTCCTCGATCACCCTGGAAAAATACACACACACACGCACACACACACACACGCATCAATATTTTGTTATAATGTCATGCTCAAAATGCTCGGTGCTCTGTCGATTTAGGGAATTCAACATTGAAGTGTCTCACCTTTTCTCCTGCCAGTCCAGGTTCACCTACTGGCCCCACAAAGCCAACCAAACCCTACACACACACGCACAAACACACGCACGCACAATCAAAAGATAGATGTCATAGCAGTGAAAGAGTATAAAATGGAATCAGATAATAAGCATATTATTCAATATTTCTGGCATATAATGCAGTCTGTGTATAATTTCCTATTTTAAAAGACATTAAATGCAGGAAATAAATAATTTCCACAGACAGCATTTTTTAAGTCTTCCAAAGTATGCCCAATAATGCAAAATTCATAATGGAAACTAACTGCAAATAAGCCCATTAAAACACTGAGAATGCATAAATTAGCAGCATGAATGGATTCAGATGAATACATACAGTATTTTACCCTCAACTTTAAATTTACAGCATACACAACATATAGCCAAAAGTATGTGGACGTCTGATGATCACACCCATATTTGTGTCCTCCCCAAACTGCCACAAAGTTTCTAGAATGTCTCTGTATTCGGTAGCATTAAGATTTCCCCTTTACTTTAATTAAGAGGCCTTATTTAACTTATTCAAGCCCATGAAGACATGGTTTGCCAAGGTTGGAGTGGAAGAAATTGGCCTACACAGAGCTCTGACCTCAACACCACCGAGCACCTTTGGGATGAATAGGAATGTCGACTGCACACCAGGCCTTCTCACCCATTTTCACACATATTCTTGTGCTTCCACTCTGGGTAGGCTATGTTTATCGGCTATAATAGTCATACGCAGTTCTACGCAGCTCTAAATTTAAAAGACTTTTACTGTCTTTGATGGCTGTTGGTTTTCTAATGTGCCAGGAACAAAAACACCACACTTGTTACAACTCGCACACCACTATATACTAAATATTATGCTGTAAGTTCATAGCACTTGACTGAGATTAGCAGTTAAAAGAGAACTTTGTTTTTAGAGCCCTCTGCTGTCTGCACAGCGAACTGCGATTCCAATGAAAACAGCGAAAGGCCTTCCCCGTATGCTGCATTCGACTTAACTTGTAAGTGGGAACTCGCAATGACATCATTTTTGAGCTTGGCAGGTTCACTGCAAAGTGCGGAAAAAAAAAAAACTCTTGACGCCTCCATGAAAGGGTGTGTTTTGTTAGCTAGCCAGCTAATATTGGCGATCATGAGTTTATGATGTACTTACCTTCAAAACAGCGAACTGTGTGGTCACTGTTTTAGATTTAATCAAGTTGTTGATTGATACAAAGAACATCCTACTATAAACTCTTTTTTTCAAGTAGTGAAGTGAGATTTTATTAACTGTTGATGGTCATTTTGACATCACTTCATGTGCTTGGGATTGAGGACACCTTCCTGAATTTTCAAGTAGGAATTCTTAGTTGAGGGGGCATTTTCTTTGGTTTTTCCTAGTCAGAGGTGGAAATTCCGAGTTATGAGCCTAAGTCGAACACAGCATTAGTTTCTGACTGCAGACTTCCACTGAAAAAATGTGTGTAAAGCTGAGAATGCCACCTGAGATACCTTTTAAGGAAAATGGGTGGAGCTGTGTAAATAGGAGCCTGAAATAAAGACTAATGATTGTGATTAAACATTTTTCACCATTTTTGAGGTATCTTTGAAAAGGTGGCAGCAGATTTGATGGTATTGGATTCAATGATAATTACCCTCACAGTTGCCAAAGCAGACTGACTATATTCCCTTGCCATTTATTTGGCTATATGCAGTAATAATTGTAAAATTGAATGCCGCCACGATGTCTGTAAGTCCCAGGTACTGCTTTATTAAGCATTGCCATCTTGTAAAGTGTCCACATTGCTCCATGGAAACATCCATACATTCATTCAGGCAGCAGGTTGTTTAGTACTGCTACTGAAAATATGTAGCATCATACAATTTTTTTTAGTAATTTTGTCCTTCAATACTTTTTCAGTGTGTAAACCTAATAGTATACCATTTCAATTATTCTTATAATGGTATACCACTACATCTTTAATGTGCAGGTGTCTGTGTAGCATACAACACTCACTCTCTCTCCCATTGGACCAGCCTTCCCTGTGTCTCCTTGTTCCCCCTGAAACAGTAAACAAGTTCAGTTGTGCATTTGTGCCCTCAGTGCGTGTGTGTGTGTGTGTGTGTGTGTGTGTGTGTGTGTGTGTGTGTGTGTATTTAAACTCTAACCTTAACTCCTTCTGGACCGATCTTGCCAGGAAAACCTTTTTTGCCCATAATACCCTAAGAAGAAAGTCAAAGTCAAAGTCAGCTTTATTGTCAATTCTGCCACATGTTCAGCACATACAGAGAATTGAAATTACAGTCAGGTCCATAAATATTGGGACATCGACACAATTCTAACATTTTTGGCTCTATACACCACCACAATGGATTTCAAGATGTGCTTTAACTGCAGACTGTCAGCTTTAATTTGAGAGTATTTACATCCAAATAAGGTGAATGGTGTAGGAATTACAACAGTTTGCATATGTGCCTCCCACTTGTTAAGGGACCAAAAGTAATGGGACAGAATAATAATCATAAATCAAACTTTCACTTTTTTAATACTTGGTTGCAAATCCTTTGCAGTCAATTACAAGTTTTATAATATATATATTTACCTATTCCATGAAAACCTCCCTAGCTCTATGAGACAAAAGTAATGCATGTAAAAGATGACAGTAAGTCTGACAAGCTGATTCTAATAACAGGCCAATTAGAGAGCAAGCTTCCTTTAAAAAAAGCAATATGGCTTTTAAACAGTAACTTTATTAGAATGCACAAGGATAGCCGGCCTGAGTGCGCACAACAGTACATTTCAACAAATGTGTTCATTAAAAATGAATTCAAGGTGCCAACAGTTGTAATCACATAAAGATACACTATATGGCCAATGGTTTGGGGATACCTGACCATCACACCCATATGTGGTTCTTCCGCAACCTGTTCCCACAAAGATGGAAGCACACACTTGTATGGAAGTCTTTGTGTGCTGTAGCATTACAATTTCCCTTCACTGGAACTAAGGGGACCCAAACATGTACCAGCATGACAAGGCCCCTGTGCACAAAGTGAGGTTCATGAAGACATGGTTTGCTAAGGTTGGAAGAACTCGAGTGGCCTGCACAGAGCCCTGACCTCAACCCCACTGAACACCTTTGGGATGAATTGGAACGCAGACTTCAAGCCAGGCCTCCTCACCCAACATCAATGCCTGTCCTCACTAATGCTCTTGTGGCTAAATGGGCAAATCCTCACAGCCATGCTCCAAAATCTAGTGGAAAGTCTTCCCAGAAGAAGTTATTATAACAGAAAGAGGGACTAAATCTGGAAAGAGATGTTCAACAAACACATAGTATGGGTGTGATGGTCAAGTGTCCACAGACATTTGGCCTTATAGTGTATATTAGCATTGTTGTACAATAGAAAGGAAATATTAGAGTAGGTCTGTATGGAAAGTGAATGACAGAAGAATTGGTGATTCTTAACCTAAAATGCACATCAAGGCTTAAAGGGAAATAAATACCACACTTGCATGTAGCATAGTTCAGTTATAAATGTAACTATATGGGGAAGGAATATATTTTAAACATAAGCAGCTCCATGAACTCGCTGAGTTCTGGCCGCCGGGTTCTGGCCACGGAGTCTGGCTGGAACAAGGAGGTGCTCCAGGGAGCATTCATGAGTGGATGAACTAGCCTAAAGGATGAGTCAGATTCCCTCAACTAACTAATCTCTCTTACTATCAGATTGAATAACAGCATAGCAATAACAACACAGAGAGAGAGCCAGCTGACCCCAGGCACCTCTAGACCCCAGTCCTCCCCTCCACTCGCCTGCCAATCCTGCCCCCAAGCCTCAGCTTAGTCCCAGAGTTCCATTGCCTAACTCCACGTCACCTGGGGAAGAACACATGCAGCTGAGTCGGGCCCGGCTTACCCCTACTGAGCGGTAGAGGAGATTCCTGGCAGGTGCGTGCTTCTATTGTTGCCAACCAGGCCATTCCTTGGCTAACTGCTCGCTGCACTTAAAAGGGTGTGCTCAGGAGTAAAAAAGGGAGCTACTGGTGAGCCAAACAGCTGCCACAACTGACCCCCTGTCCCGCTTCCAAATTCCAGCCACCCTGTGCCACAACCAGCTCTCTGTTCCCCTCCTCGCGCTTATTGACTCAGGCGCTGAAGATAGCTTCCTGAATAGAGAGCTAGCGTCCCAGTCTGGCCTGGCCTGCCTATAGAGTCCCTGGACGTCCCCATTATTGTTAACGCCCTGGGAAATTCCACAGATCAGATCACCCATCTCACTGCCCCTTTGCTCCTTGTGCTCTCTGGGAACCACCACGAACAGGTCCAGCTGAACCTCATCTCATCCCCATGTACCCCACTGGTGCTAGGCTATTCTTGGCTGAAGAAACAAAACCCCCAAGTAAACTAGTCAGCTGAGATTGTTGCAAACTGGAGCCCCTTTTGTCACTCCTCATGCCTGAAATTGGCCCTTCCACCCAGTGTGGCCACTACAGCTTCCCCAGCTCCCACTCCTCTCTGCAGTGCCCCCTGAGTACCATCACCTGGGTGAGGTTTTGGCTCCCTGGGGCCACCCTTCCCTCGGGTCGTTTGTATAACTTGTCCTGTCTTGAAAGAGAGGCCATGGAGAAATATAACGCCAAGTCCCTAGCCGCTGGCATAATCTGACCTTCATCCTCCCCCTGGGGGCCGGCTTCTTTTTTGTGGCCAAGAAGGACAAAACCCTCCACCCTTGCATTGATTATTGGGGTCTCAACAACATCACCATGAAAAACAAGTACCCCCTGCCACTCCTCAATTCTGCCTTCGAACCGCTCCTATCCAGGAGGGAGATATTGCTGTCCCGTCTGCGCAGGTCCACATCCGAAGTTACCACAAGATATGGAAGGAATCCCATTAGGCCCTGCTCCGCTCCGCTGATCGCAACCAGCACCTGGCTGATCGTCTTCAGACTCCTGCACCAAACTACCAGCCAGGCCAAAAGGTATGGCTCTCATCCAGACATTCCCCTCAAGGACAGTCCCAAGAAACTCACTTGAGAGCATCATTAATGCCTCCTTGGTCAGACTCAAGCTCCCCATATCCTGGCACATCCACACATCCTTCCACGTGTCCCAACTTAAGCCAGTTCACGACAGCCCTCTGACAGTCTTGTGTGTCCACAAAACAACTGATCGCAAGTCAGACTTTTTACTGCCATTGAAAGGCCCACAATAAGATCTCAGATGACATATAAACTAAATAAATACATTTACAACTAAATATTTACACAGGAAATAAGGTTAAACATGTTTTGCTCCAGGACTAATCAAACACACCTAATTCAAATACGTAATCAGGCTCTTCATTAGAGTAATAATATTACAGCCAGTATGTACTGTAAGACTAGCAATGCCTGGGATTTACTGCAGCTTAATAATATAAACCATACATATTCACAAATAATTTAACATAATTTTCACTGTGAGCTGTCGGTCCTCCCCTCCCTACACACACCAATTGGTTCTTATTTAGATTAGGAAGTTTGAATTAGGAAGCTCACCTCCAGTCCTGTCAGTCCAGGTAGTCCAACTGGGCCCTCATCTCCCTTTTAATGAAATACAAAAAAAACTAATCATTGCATTTATATTTATTTATTTACTTATTTACTAATCATTGCAAGTAAGTGAGACACTTCTCTATATCTATTTATATCTTTCTCTCACACATACACATACACACACGCACACACCTCTCGTCCTGCAGCTCCACGAGGTCCTGTTAACCCCCTCATCCCAGGTACACCCTGTGCGGCAAATACATACACACAAGAGATTCAATGGCCTGACAAACATTTAAACTGCAATAGCTGTTGGTACAGAGTGTATTTATATATCGTTGTGTTTTGAAATTTTGCAAAATTTGGCAACCTTTCAGAGTAACTGACTAAAAGATAAAAGTGTCTTTTGGACTACTGTATACAAAAGTGCAAATACATGCACGCACACACACACATCAACCTCTCTCATTAACACACTAACCTTTGGTCCCTCAGGCCCATTTTGTCCAGGTGGTCCGATGTCACCAGGGAAACCCTGAAAACAGTTACATTAATACTCCTTCAAAACAAAGTAATACATCAAAATGATAAATTAGCATTATTTTATTTATATGCCTTTATTATGATTTAAGTTTTACCTCAGGACCTGGTGGGCCAGAGACCCCGTCAGGCCCTCTCTCTCCTAGTTTACCCTGGGAGACACACACACACACACACAAAAAAAAAATATTTAAAAGGACATATTTGGATGGGAAAGCTTTCACTGAAACTGAAAGAAGTGTCCCTGGAAATAATGTCATACCCTACCTTGCTATTGTATTTCACTAGCCTGTTTGTTAATTGGTTAGTTAGCAGATAAGATATGCTCTACATAAATCAACACACTCAAGAAAAAAAATTAAAGAAAGCAAAGGGACATTTTAAAAAATGAACTCTAATTTGGGACCTTTCTTAAAATAGCTGGCGTATTCATAAGAACAGTAAAAATACATGAATTTGAGACAGGAAAAGGAAGCCGATTGCAGCATTATAAACGGAGAATAAGATTTGTTGTTCTGGTTTCCATTATAGGAGAAATAAAGTAAAAGCTCACCTGAGGTCCAGGTTTTCCACGAGGACCTGGCAATCCTGGCAAACCCTGAATTCCCTGAAACAAAAAACACACGGCAAAATTAAAGGACACCATGTGCACACATACAGTACGGCCCAAAAGTGCATTTTTTGGGTCTTAATTGGGATTTTTACCATTTACCCAATATTTCCAACATTTAAAGGTGCAAAATATTTTTATTGTGATACAATGGTTAATTGAGAAAGAAATGTTGGTTGCATAAATAAAAGTAATTAAGTCCATTTCAATTTCTGGTTTTAATAGTACAAATTTTGGAGATGGGGAGTGTGTGAATACTTATGTAAGGCACTGTGTATACACAGTGTTAAATGTTGACTATGGGCAGTCTATTGAAGTCTGTGGGCAGTTATACGTTCATGCAAAACTCATTTTTTTCAAGTTTTCGTTAATTCCTTAGTCAGAGGTAGTCTATATTAAGGTATTGCATTAGGTTAACTAGCGCTTCTAGTCAATTGGGGTTCTGGCCAAACAAAACATGGAACTAGGCAGCACACTATAGCTTACATTCATCCAGTGTATCGTTACATTCATCCAGCCTGCTACTGCTTACATTCATCCAGCCTGATAATCCACACCTGATATTACATATTACATCATGTTCATGTCATTTTGTTCTCAGAATTTCAATGAGTGAGAAATCCGAGTCAAATACATGATTTTTTTGTGGAAGTTTCATTCTCTTGCAAACAAACTAAGCACATGCACCTATTTTCAGATGCCCAAGAATGGTAAGGGCTTTGTTATACAATAAGGGAGATACAGTGGCATATGTGTACCTTGTCTCCCTGGAACCCGATCTCCCCTTGCTGTCCAGGGAGCCCAATTTCACCCTAAGAGACAGATGAGAGGAAGCAAGCGAGAGAATGAGAAAGAGAGAATGTAAGAGATGTTTGAGGTAGAGGGATCCTTCTTAGATAAGGAATAAGTGTGATATCAGACTTGCATATTTGCATGATTCTAAACTCTTATGCTTAAATGGATGGCACAGATTAAATTTGCTCCTAAATTTAATTTAACTAAATTTGTTAAATAACATCAGCGCTGAGTCCAATGTGGGTCTGGCCTGACTTTGCCAACATCTATGTGGCTGTAGACAAAATCAGAAATTCTCTAGTGACTAATGAGAAAATAGACAGATGGGGCTAGATTTATGTAACAAGGCACAGCTCAAACATTCACTCACAGTACAAATGGCATTAGCAACTGACCACCTGCCAAATGAAATGTGCACGGCTGATGACTCATGCCAGAACAAGTAAATGATGTGGAAGGCATTACAATACCTAATGTCATTAGATTCCCAATTAGTTTTACCCAGATTAAGACTGCTGTGTACAGAATAAGCTATAATGCTGTATAAAAGTGTAATCAAACTGTATTCCATGGTTGCATGGTCTGCTTGACAATAGCAGTCCAATGAACAAGCATTATTAGAACACTGTATAGTGTTCTAATATAAAATGTATAATACAAAATGTCATATTTTATAGTTTTCATAAATAAAGAATGTCCATGAGAATGCCTGAAAAAAAGTCTATAAGCAACACGCATCCAAGCAACACGCGTAGAAGTTGGACAAAATCATGCACACAAATGATTGCCATTAATTACACACATTTTAGCACCTCGATTGGAATATGTAATCGGCCACTCTTCCCATTTCTCCAACCAATTTCGCACAATCCTCTATCAAATGCTTTTTGACAAGGATAAGAAGAGTACTTTGCCTGTTGATGCTTGCATGACGTATACCTTGCGTGTTTGGGGTATTTACATAACACTGAATGCAGCCTAACTGTGTCTGAAGACAAGTGCAAACAGCTTAGTAAATCAGACCCTTATTGTGCAATTAATTCACACTGAAATCCTCAAGAACTGTAAAATATATGACATATTTATAATTAGTAGTCTTTATTGGATGTTCTACTATTTACCTATTTACACTTGTTTTTATGTATTTGCTGCTCTTCTTAAATGTATTGTGCATGAGGTTTATCAGGTGGAGCGAAATCTGGCCATTGTGGATAAACTTGGGGAAAGTATTTTTTTTCTCACTGACCAATCAGAGACATTTCTGATCATTCTACACACAGGGGCAGACCGACAGGGGAGGTTCTGAAAGCACATGCTCAACACAGGCCAACCAGTGGGGAAGGATTTTCCATGGCATGCTGCAGAATAACAGGGCCAATAAGAGCATTCAGATCACCTTATCACCTTTCAGTCCGGGCTCGCCCATGTTCCCAGCAACACCCTGGCACATAGACACAAAACAGACAAATGACACACAAAACAATACACACCAATGGCATCCACCCACTTTAAATTCAATTCAAGCCTTGAGAAATACAGTGAGGTCCAAAACTCTAAATTCATGACCAAAAACAATTTTCATTTTTAATTATCAAAAAACAATGCAATTATTCTTTATTATAACACAGTACTGCTTCTAATTCTCAAATATGATTGATCAAAGGGTGTTCATTCATTTTCTGTAACACCATGGCTCTAACAGTAAATCTGGCTGCAAGGCAAATCACAGGTTTATATTAATGCACTCATTCTAATAAATCGTTGTATTAACAACTATTACATTAACAAGTATGACTTGTATGGAGGACTCTCCACATAAATGGATTAAAAACATGTGTAGTTGCGTAAATGATACGGTGAAGTATTCTGTGTGGAGACATTTATTTTGCCTTTTTGGAAGGAGTCTCCAGTGTCAGCACTTTGAAAAAGCCAGAGGTAATGCTGTTTCCCGACATGGGGAACTAAAAATAGGTCTTGAGTACTTGAACATGAATGTGTAAGTAACTTCTCTGTATGACAAACAGGAAGGAAGCTACTGAAGAAAAAAAATATTTCAGACTGGTGATAACTGAGTGAGTTAATGAAAAGCAATGAGCAAGATAGGAGAAACCGAAATCTAAACAATAACAAAAACCATGTTAAACTAGGAACAAGCAGAGCAAGAGGGGTAATTTGTCACACTAATACCCCTGTGCTTGGGTTGATTAACAATGGCTTGTTTCTTGCACCTCGAGAACAGTAAATATATATTCACGGTTGTGTACATTAAACCAGCTATTTTATATAGCTGTTACAGTGATGGGAAAGGCAACCCTGCTGCCACAACATTACCTCCCCCTTGTGGAGAATGTTCAGCATGATAAACATGAACATGCGAGTGAGTAAGTTACAGATGATCATGAAGTGTTTCTGTCTAAAGAAATTTATGTAACTATTGTAAGAATGTAGTTTAATTATTAAAGGCAGTAGACAGTAACATGCATCACATAGAGGACTGTAATATTTGAGTGAACGTCAGGTGTTATCTGTTAAGAAATTACAGTAGTTAAAACTACAATAACAGTTGGTAACTCTGCTATGGAAGAATACATTTGTTACAGTTTCAAGAAATGTGCGGCATCGTGACAATCTGACAAATTAGTATGTGAACTAATTAAATGGGTCACAAAATCAGCATAAAATGTTGTATTTGTCTTTATAAAAACAGCTTCTGGTAGAGAGCTCAGACTTTTGGACCTTACTGTGCAACAAATCACACAGCCATTGTTATTAACAAGTAAGGACTGGTGTGTCTGTGTGTGTGTGTGTGTGTGTGTGTGTGTGTGTGTGTGTGTGTGTGTGTGTGTGTGTGTGTGTGCTACAAACCTTTAGTCCAATCAGTCCTGGTAAACCAACCACACCGGCTGGGCCCATGTCACCCTGAAGCAGTAAAACAGAGACAATATCCGTCTTAAACAGACACACCAGCACATATTCTGATCTCAAGTTCCGAACTCATTTTGTTTGCCTATTCTACAATGAAGACCAAAATCACTGGCACCTATCAAAAGAATGGGCAAAATTACACACAAGTGATCAGATTTTCCCTGCAAACATTTGGAGAAACTACTTATCTTTCCTCTAACATAAATAATTCTCATAAGAATTTTTTTTATACTGCTGTTTCAGAATTCCATTTCAGTTTTGGGGCTAGTCAAGTTTCAAAAATCTAACTATTAGACACTGCATAGCAGGAAGTTGTTTGGAAGGTTGGAAAGGTTGGAAAAGAAAGAAAACTGTCCTGAGACCTGTGGTCAGCTAACAAAATGTAGCACCTGACCTAATGAAAGTATCATTGAAAATAGAACTGGCGCTGTGGGTTGTGGTTGGATGAGACTGAAATCGTTTTCGCCTTTCATACATGGTTTTGTAAGAAAGCTATAGGACTTTCAAACTAATGCAGCCAGTTATACGAAACCAGTGGAGGGAATGCAGAAGTAAAGTGGCATGGAGGACGAGTGAAGACATATTGTTATGCCATGTTTTGTGTCAAATATAAGGAGCCCAAATTAAAATTAATTTTCATATTATATGTTCAAGTTTTGGATCAAGTGCTCTGTGTAATGAGAGGAACATGTAATGTCTCAGATCTGAGATGAAACCATTCTGCCAAGTATCTTTTTGCACTACCAGATTTAATCACGCATTAAAACACAAACATTTGCATTTAAAAGCATATTTTTCACCACTTTTCTCCCAATTTGGTCACTTGCCAATTACCACCCATGAGGTAGCTCTCCCGTATCATGACCGCTACCAACTGGGGAGGGTGAAGGCTAACACGTGCTTCCTCCAAGACATGTGAAGCTAGCCAAACAAATCGTTTAGAATTGCTGCTCATGCTGCATCAAAGGACAATGTGGAGGTCAGTGCTATTCGCCCTTATCCACATACGTGAGCTTACAGACACCCACGATTGCCTAGTGCTGCTGTGATTGACAGGAGAGAGTATGCCATCCTTCCAACCCAGACAGCATGGCTAATTTTGCTCTCTGGATGGTTGTGGCATATTTGATGTTAAAGCAACCATTATTAACACAAAACAAAAAAGGAATAAAAGAGTTTTTTTTTTATTTTAAAGGTTTTTACTAGTCTTATTTTTTTTTACATAACAGATATGTTGCTCTACTGTCCATTGGTGTGCTTGGTTTGAAAGTTAAAGTACAATGTACATGTCAAATTTTATAATAAATTTTATAACTAATATACTCACAACCAATCCAAGTACTCCAGGAGGGCCAGTGGCACCAATAACACCCTGAAAGAATGACACAGAGAAAGATGAGCTTTCTGCTTCAAGCATGCAAACATGAGTAGGAAGCATTGGTGTATAGATATGGCTCGAGTATGACTAGAGACGTGGCTTGTGTAGGTTTTGGGTATGGATGTATTTGTGTGTTTTTGTATTTTTTATGTTAATTTTTAAAGTGTTAAGGCTTGCGTTCTCAAAATCTTTTGCTCATTTACTCCATATTAAGCCCAAAATTCTCGTGACTCTACTGCCCCTACTTTTGTAATTCATGGTGCATTGCAGTGAAATTACAGTGGTCACTTTCTTATCTGAATATTAAAACAGACATGAATAAATCAGTCTCATTTCTATTTGGCAGTCTGCACTCACCGCGTTTATTGAGAGGGCTGGAGATCAGTACTGATTGCAAAGGGCCCTTCATTGCACAAAAAAGTGCTAGCAAATAGGATCAGCAGTTGAGTTTGTTGGTTTAGCATAGGTCACATGTTGCATTTTGCATATTTTGTTCATGACTATAAAGCTGATTTTATGCTGTGCACCACCCGCACATTGTCTAGAACAAAAAAAAATTACACTATATGTGCATGCACACATTCGGTACAAATTTTATTTACTTGGGAGCATACTTGATGCGGCTCTGCTGTGGTCTGGTGTAAAAATGGAGTAAAGAGAAGGTCCAAATTAAATAAATAGTTTAGGCCAATGGTTTTCAATGTGGGGCTCATGAATCAGGGCTTTATTTTGTTAGAGTGGTGGAAATCACAACCCACCATTTAAAATTATATTCATTATTAACTTCTTACAGTTATTAGTCTGTTTGACTTGACACATAAATTGAAAATAATCCTAACCTCAATAAAATGTGGGCCTATAAATAATGTCGACTTGTCCCTAATGTGGTCTGTTGATGCAAATTTCAGGAATAGAAAGCTCTATGTCTGTAATAAATAGCCACAAAATGACTGTACACATTTAAATAATGAGGCAGATATTTGAAGTGGAAGTCGTGGAATTTCCTTCACAGTTAATGGTGTCCCTGCCTGCAAAAGGTTTGAGAATCCCTGATCTAGGCTAATGCAATTTTGCTATATTAAAATTAATTATTATTTTTGAAATATTCCATAAATCAAGTTTATCTGCATAGAGCTCCATAATAACAGTTGGTTAAAAATCTCCTGTGATCCCATCTGCATGTCAGACGACCAAATGTGGAGGTGTGATTTTGAAGTTTAGCATGAGACTAGATGCATCTGTGTGCGTGGGTGTGTCATTTGGGTGTGTCTTTGCTCACTGTGTCTGGCTGTGTACATTTCTGATAAAAATTGCATCAGCACACCCAGGTGCATTTATGAGTGGATGTGTGTACATGCAGGCATATACTGTACATATTTGTATTTGTATTTATGCGTGTGTATGTACTGTGCTCTGTGGGCTTCGTTCTGTGGACAGAACACGTGCATTTTCGCATTTCCTGTCTCCATCTATCCCACCATTCCTAAAGTGATCATCCTTTCATCACACCGGGGTTGTCCTGTTGCCCATTTCCTCCAGCCCTGGCATGATGAAGTATGATTTTTTTTTATTATTTCAGGAATGGCAGGATGAATGGGGACAATTAAACGAATTAATTACCTGCTACTCATCTGTTTTAGTTAAGATGTAGAGTCTAGAAAAGTTGACATTAAAAACACTTTATTATTAATTACTGTAAAGAACATTTTTTGCTAGAATAGAAGAACCAGTGTATAATAAACAAACAAAACAGCGAACATCTCAGTTCTGTAATTTACAATAACTAGATAAAACGGACAATGTATAAGGTATGCTAAGACTGCTACTTAAATTCTGAGGCTGATAAAAAGCTGTTTCGATATGAATTCATATTAAAGAACAATGGAGAAGAGCTCTTCCCATTACGGCATCATCTATTTTATCTAATTGCAAGTAAAAGAACTGAGGCGTTATTGTTTTGTATATTATTGTTTGTTTGTATATTTACATAAAAAAGCAATTGAATTGAAAGCAATTGAAAGTAATTTAGTTGAACAAATGTATACCTATTCTAAGAAAAGACGTTACGTAGAGTAATTCATAATAAAGTATATATGTAAACTTTAGTAGTGTCCACATTTGAACTAAAACAGATGAGCAGCTTGTTTATAATATCCTGTATATATGCACTTTCCAGTTGGGGGCACAAAGTGATCAAGATGTTGCTGCACGTAATTATCTAATTACCTCGTATTACTAAGCGGAGGCCTTATTAAGCCATAACCACGCATTAAGATCTCATTTCCATGCATTAATAAGTCGTGGCCCTGCATAATTTTTATTAAGTAGCGATGTCAGCAGTGGGGCTCTGTAGTTAAGCATGAGGGAGGAATTAATGTTTCATTGGTGAAGCACACGGAATGTAGAGAGTTGTCAAACACTCAAGTACACACCTCCACAGAGAGCTATGAAAATAAGGGAGAACACAAGCTAAAAAATTTCCAAAGTTTTAAGTGGCATAAAGAGAAAGTGTCTTTTATGGCTCTGACCGTGAGTTAACGGAAACTGTATCAAAGCCAAGTTTTATTTCACGGCATGGTTTCACTAAATGTAAACCTATAGTTATATTAAAGGCATACGTTAGACTACAGGCTTAACACTTGGACAGTCCGTTCTCACATATGTGTTTCTCATTGGATCTGCTGTGTGTATTATGTTTAGAAGGAGGGATGAAGTTGGACTTACAGGCTCTCCATCAGCTCCTGGGGGTCCCCTTTCACCAAAATCACCTGGAAAACCCTGCAGGAACATAGAGAGAAGTGCTAAATAATAAGTCAAATGAAAAGTAGACCCACACACATGCACACACACATTCACTCTCTCTACACACTTGCTGACACTGCAGCTTAGTCGTAAGCATGTTTCTGGTTTTGTACATATTTCACATGTCTGTGTGTATCTGTGTGCGCGCACGTGTCTTTGGTCAAATTCCACTGCTGTTCCAGTAATACACAGACAACTCTCTCTCCTCTGCTAAAGATATTACTGATGACTCAGCAGGAGGGTCTCTCACACACACACACAAGCAGACACACCCCCACATAATACATTCTGGATTTAAAAAAAATACTGGATGACATATATAAACTAATAAACTGATGTACAGGTATATGTATTATCTTAAGGTATCTTCTTTGGTCGCCTAGTTACGAACGATAACAAGATAACAATAATAACAAGAAGTCACGCATTCAAGACATAAGAAATGCCAGGTGTGAAAAGCTACGTGTTTCGGCTGTCCGCCTGTATCACCCGAAATGGATGTTAACACCATGTGTGAGGGCTTGGCATATAACACACACATACACACACACGCACGCGCGTGCGCACACACAAACCATATAAGGCACGATGTTTCTTTCTCTTTGTCTCATTCACACACACACACATAATGAATTGAGAAAGTTAAGATTAAACATTACCGGCATACCCATCTTGCCCCTCTTCCCTGGAGAACCAGGATTACCCTGAAAAAAATAACAAGATAAAAAATATGTAGAGGGAGAGAGACAGGGGATGTGGAGTGGAGAGGGGTGGGGTGGAGAGGGGGATTTAATTGGGTATTATTACATTAATGGTTGCATTACTTAATTAGCAATTATCTGTTAATGTTAGAAACTTTACCTGTAGGACAATGTGACTAATTATTCTGTCATTAGGGAGTTATTCTTAGAGCCCTGTAAAAGTGTGTGTGTGTGTGTGTGTGTGTTACTGTTCTCATTCAGACTTTAAATCATTATCCTTCTTCACAGAGAGAAGAATGCTCCTGATACTATATAATAATGGTTTAGGTTCAGCCTGTACATTGCACTATATATATATATATATATATATATATATATATATATATTTTTTTTTTTTTTTTGCTTCTAAGCAATCGTACTTCTAACCAAATGCTATCCCAAGAGAATCCTGAGAATCCTGACAGACAGTTCATCCGCAACACAACACCATCGACCTGCAGTAAAAAAACTCAAAAATATGGAAAAAACTATGCTCTCATTACTTTGAGCCTAATTGGAAACATTACGTTTGAGTTTTTATTAGCTGCCCCGTAAGCCTCATATCTGTCCAAGAAACCATGTTGTCCATAATGAGTACACTCAGTGTTATTTATGTGTTATGAAGGCAAAGTGCTGCCACTGTGTTGCTGTTTCCTGTATATAGTTGTAACAACTGTTGTGTTGTAATTATTGTTTGTACTTATTGTACTTGGTTTGTTTGCTCATCGTGAATTGATTGTCTTGTATCTTGTTGTGTATTTGCAATGTAACTTTTCCTAGGGATGTAGGATGTACGGTTGTAACTGAATACGAATACATTAGAACAGAGAATGCGTCCTAACTGAATGCAAATACGGATACAAATAGTAGGCGGATTACAGTTTGGTGTTATTTATTTTTTTTTTTTAGAAAGTTTGCAAGAAAGCTTCAGACTAGGTGTGTCCATCGTGACTGCGATCCTGCAGGACGAAACAAAAAAAATGTGTGTGAGCATGAGCATGAGGTTTTTACTTTCGTACGGGTTGCCAGGTTTCAGCAAAATTCCTCACCCCAACTAAAACTCAAAACTGCACAAAAAGACTTGAAACTAGCCCGAAATGTTTGGCCTTAGGAAAGAGTAGATACATTTTTCTTCTTTTTCTCATTCTTTGTCTGGTAAACAAGTTATCAGTGTGTATTTCTGATTTTCAGTATCTACAATAGGAGGTGCATTATTATTTTTTTTCCCATCATTGGTTTTCTACAGTAGGCCAACCTAAACCCTGCCTTACTGAGCTCCAAAATAAAACCACATTTCTACTAACTTTCTGTACAAACAAAAGAAATATGCTTTTATCTCTTGAGCCACTGCTCCACATATCTCACACGGACCGTGCGCTGTGCATCTCTGCTGGAATTCCATAAAATATTCACTTAATTAATTTTAAAACTTTAAATTGTAAGTTCATTATGCATGTTTTTCATCTTTTTGAATAATAGTTCTCCATCATTATTAAAAGTATTTTCATGTATAAAAAATCATACAGGCATTATAAAGAAATGCTGTTAAAAAAGGAACCCATCTTGACTAGCAGCAGCACTGTGACTGCATCCCAGATTTCTGGATTTGCTCTTTCTGTAATGTAACAAATCCCATAAACTAAAGTAAATCTGAGAAAAAATGTTATTAGATGGTTATTGTTGTCCACTATATATAACTTTGTGATATGGGAAAGACATTGGGCCACATTTATCAAGCTGGAAACGAATCAATTTATTTGAAAATCGTATCAACATCAGAAATTTGGTATTCATGAAAATCCTGTAAGATAAGAAATATGCTCATATCCTATTCCTGAGTGTGTGTAAATTTACACATAAGAAGACTAACTTGTAAAACTTGACTTCATTGATTTCAAATCATATAATTTGCATAAAATGTCAAGTTTAAATGACTTATTTTTATTACTTTCACAGCATTTAGCAGGCACCCTTAAAAACCTCCCCATGCTAGTTCCATAGGTCTTGAACCAAGAATACTATTAAGAAAAATTAATTGTTGTCTATTATTGGCATTGATTAAAGAATATGAAAAATAAAAAAGTGAGCCAACACAAACAAATAAATTAAGACAAATAAACATAATCATTCAATTATGACAGAAATGCGTCTGTATAAGTGGATGATGGGCTGGTCCGTCTGCATATAGCTGTATGCCGCAAACAAATGCCTCAGCTGATGGAAGATTTAGTACTCACTTGCTATTAGTAAGATTTCCGCTTAAAATAAAATATAAAATGATTTCCACTTCTGCATTACAGCCTTCACTCTCATTGCTCATTTCGTGCTCCCAGCTCACTGTGCACTTGAACTTATTTCGAATTTTGTGGGCATCACTAAATGCAAATGAGCTGTGATAGGAACATGTTTCGCACTGTACGGGTGATCAACACGCGCATACGAGTACGAAGAAAATCAGTGTTTTTGAGACTTGTGTAAATCTGGTGGAAAATTTTTGTTTGGTTTGGCTTACGCAAACATTTACACACAACTTGCTAAAAGACTAATAAATGAGGCCCATTGTTGCTTACTATGTCACTTTAGATAGAAGATAAGAAGCTTGCCAGAACGTTCAACAGGGCGTCTAGTTCAGAAGTTGAATAAAGATATATAATACAAATGGCTATTTGTTGTTATAATTTGTTTGTCTTTTTTCTAGCAGTTTTCCAATGTGTCCAGGATAAGGTTAAAAAAAAAAACACCTGGTATAAACCCTCTTCCCATTTAAATAACTTAACAAATATACAGATACAGATAATAGCATTGTGTTACACCTCTACGCTACATGTTGTCTGGTTATTGTCTTGTATAGCCCTGTTGTTACTTTTCTAAAATATATTGCACCAAGGCGTTGGAGAATGCTATTTGGTTCTACAGTATACTTGTATATGGCTACAAAGACAATTCTCTCTATTCTATATCTCTACACTCTACTCTACAAAGATTTACTTACTGTTCTCCAACAAATGTTAGAGTTTAGAGTCCTCAATTTTTTGTCATCACTTTTGGGTTATTTTTATCACAGAAGGTCATTTTTAATATGCTACATTTTGTAAAAGTGCCCATAGAAACAATGTCAACTCCTAGGAGGACTAGAAAGTTAGCTCAAATAAACGAATAAGTTATTTTTGTAAACATTCAGTTAGGAGCAAGCAAAACATATACGAAACCTCAGTTTCAAACCTCAGTAAGTGTGTGTAAATATAAAGAAGATGAGAACAAACTCACTCTTTCACCATCAGGTCCTGGTAAACCAAAAAGGCCTGGGATGCCAATAAAACCCTACAGAGAGAGAGAGAGGGAGAGAGAGAGAGAGAGAGAGAGAGAGAGAGAGAGAGAGAAGGCCAGGGAGCATAGAGAAAGAAACAGAAAAAAAAAAAAAACTTTAAGACTACCTAAAATCTTTCATGCATTTGCAGGACAAAGAGAAGAGATGGATGGATGGGAAGATGAAAGGATGAATGGACATGTGGATGGTCTCACTGAAGAGGTAAACCTTGAGGAAAGTGTATATGCCCATGGACTGCATGGTGCTGGCCTCCACAATGTAGTCCAAGGGCACATACCCTCACGCCAGGGATACACACGCCGTGCCATGCTGACTGTGGAGCAGAAATTCATACACATGTATACACATACACTCACACACACTCTTATAACCTATGAAACTATATGAAAGTATCTACTATACTAGCACCTGACATTTACTGATCACACAGACACCAGACCCATAGTTACACGCTAATCTATGTTACACACACATCATACTGTACATTAATTCCCAAGGTGGAATGATCACACACAAACACATATACACATACAACTGTATTATACACACATCCTATACAAACAACTGAGATGTAATTATTACACACATACACAGATAAACAAGTATAATGACCACACACACACAAATTGGAGCTCACCAGAGAGCAACAATAATAAGAACACGGAACTAGTTTCATGTTGATTGTGAAGTTACCTCCAGTGGCTGTGTGTGTGTGTGTGTGTGTGTGTGTGTGTGTGTGTTTGTTTGATGGGTTTGGGCAAAAAGACAGCAGGGCCTCAGTCTGATTTTAAACAGGAAATTCCAGTCAGTAGGGGCGGAGCCATTTCTGATAAAGAGCTTGTGTGTGTGTGTGTGTGTGTGTGTGTGTGTGTGTGTGTGTGTGTGTGTGTGTGTGTGTGTGTGTGTGTGCACATCTTCCATACATGCTGGAGTAGCAGAAAGCATCAAAACGAACAGTGGGCTTCTACTGACACACACACACACACACACACAGGCTTCTGACTTTAGCAACAGTCCGGAAAGCAATTTGACATGGTGTATTCTCTACAGTGAAAGAAGAAGGACAATGGATATAAGAACAAAAGACAGAAAAGGTAAGATAAAGTGGAAGAGAAAAACAAGGTGAGAGAAAAAGAGGAAGAACAAGACAGAAAGCAAGAAAAAACAGAGTAAGGCAGAGAAAGAGAGTAATAATGTGTCTACAGCAGAGTCAGTCAAATTGCTTAATTTTACAAGCTGGACCACAGGAGAAACGCCAGACACCCTATAATAACCACAGATGACAGGCCCGTTGCTTAGTAACCATGGGTGTCACAGACCAAATCTGATGTTACAGCCCAATGTGTTGCCACGGTTACATTGCTGGGGGTGATGAAAACTACAGACAGTGTTGAAAGTGGAAGTAGCTTTGCACTCACCCGAGCGCCTTTTGGCCCGCGAGGCCCTATGGGACCTGGAAGACCCTGAAAGAAAGAAAGAAATATTGCAATTATAATTAAAATGTGATTCAAATTATTTTATTCATTCTGTTACATTATAATGCATGTCACTGTCAATAACATGGAAATAAAGTAGTACAGTCAACTCCAGAATTATTGGCACCCATCACAAAAATGAGCAGAAATGAATCTGATATTTTTAACATATGCAATGAGTGACGTTTTGAGCTTAAACATACTAATCACATTAAAAGTTTTTTAGTTTTTAAACGACCTGATAGAACCTTCCACAAGTAATAGTACACTGGTAGCAAAGTGGGAAGCATTGTTCAATATTTTAAGATCATATCCAAAGTGCTAATTTATTCAAACTAATTTATATTACAACAATTGACTGAATAAACCTTTCCAGGCCAAACAACCATTTCCTGATTCAAATGTGTGCAAAAATCATTGTAAAGTTCTTTAGTCAAAACCCATAAACCTGATTGCATGAAGACGTCTGGCAGTGTAACACTGAGGCCCTGCCCACTCATTTACAGATATTTCTGAAAATGTAGTTTTTACTTCTCCCTTTTGGGGAAAAAAATCCAATCCACACAAAGATCATTTTTGAAAGTATCTCCCTCCGCATGAAAAGGCAAAAACGTTTAGAAACTGCTCAAGTGAGCACTATCCAGTTAGATTTCTGTAGCTTTAAATATGCCAGTATTGTCTGTAGTGTTGTGCATAGTACTGAGGAACGACATTGTACTTTGGTGTACAGTATGTGACAATAAAGTGATTTGTATTGACTCATAAATTGTTCATTTGAATAAGTCAAGAATAACATTAAGAGGACAGCAACATCATTCATTCTTTCATTCATTTTCAGTAACTGCTTTATCCAGGTCAGGGTCGTAGTTGGTCAAACGTTACATAAAAAAATACAAAGATTATATTTGTGGCCTGATGATAACTCCTGCTTAATGTTACCCTTTGGTTTTATCCAAAATCTTCCTTCACAGTGTGGTGTCTATTGCCAGAGCAATGCAATCAAGAGCAGTACAAAGCAGATTATATTCAGGCTCCTGCAAATGAGGGTGTAATAATAAAACAAAGCAAAATTAACATTGTCAAATGATAAATTACAAACCACAACCTGATTAGCGGCCATGATAAAGTCCTACAACAGTCCTAGGACAATGCGCTTTTAAAATTTCTCCCCCTCGGAGGGTGTTTTCAAAAAGCATTATTTTCAGTGACCTAAAACGGCATTTCTGTGTGAATGGGATGCCAAAATGCAAACTATGCTGTCAAAAATATCTGTATACATGTGGACGGGTCCTGAGCTGCACCACCAGCAAGGAGAATAAAATCTGAGTACAAGAATGTAAAAAGGTTTATGAGGGACCAGAAAGAATTTGAGCAAGAAATTTACACATTTCCCATTTAGTAAATTTAGTTTACAGTTTTATTTCCTCTGGGAATACTGGTGTTAACTGAAAAAGTTAACTGGTTCAGACACAACATATTCTCATCAAGCACAAAATAGCCTGATGACAATGCCAAGAAATCTGTACATCTTTTTGTTCACTAGTTCGTTTAAATGGTTTATGAACAAGACTAGGCATGTCTAGTTTCAGACGTCATACATCTCTAGCAGTAATTAGTGATCCAGCAATACAAACATTGCTAGCTAATACCCATATCTTGGCTGTTCTGCTTCCATTGTTTTGGGTTACATACAGCACATACAGTACATTTATTTTATGACATTTATTTACAATCCTCCGAATGAAGGATTATCTAACAGGCTAATGTAAAACATCTCTTGGATTATAATTAAAAACAGATTGCTGAAGATGGTTATAGTTCATGTGTGTGTGTATGTGTGTGTGTGTTTGTGTGTCTTGATTATTCAGGAAGATCTTTTATCAATATAGGTCTCTACTGACATCTAGTGTATGGAAGGCTGTGGTACGCTAGTTGCTTTTTGTCCCCAAATGCTGGACATGGAGTTTGCCTAATTAATACATTAAAACATTAACCAATTACTGGAAGAAAACAGCTGGTAAGTTGTTTGTTATTGGAGAACTTTTAGTCCTTCTCCTGCTGCAGTTGTCTCTCTGGTCATATTTTTGCCGAAAATGTCTAATACTTAATGTGCTTTATTGATTAAAACAAATTCTCTGTGACATTGAATTTTTAAAAAAAAATGCGTGGAGGTGTAACATTTTTTTTCCCATTTCTTACTGGCTATATATGATACTGGTTTTACTACAGTTTACTACAGCCTCAGAAGCACTCTGCTTGTGCAGTGGATGAAGGACTTTTGTCTGAAACTGAAAACTATACTGAACTTTTACATCTCTACAGTTAGGTCCATAAATATTTGCACACTGACAAAGTTACTGTTATTTTAGCTATCTACCACAGTATATTGGATGGAGTTTAAATTAAAATAATTAACACTTTATAAATAAAGATATAATATATAAAATATAAACTTTATAATAAAGACTCAGACTTTCAGCTTTAATTTGAGGGTATTTACATCTACATGTACAGTAAGAAATTACAGCGCTTTTTATATGTGGCCCTAACCTTTAAAGGGAGCAAAAATAATTGGACAGACTAACATAATAATATATTAAGTTGTCATTTTTTTAATACTTGGTTGCAAATCCTTTGAAATCAGTGACATCTCTAGACACTAGGTTTCTTCCCTGGTGATGCTCTGCCAGGCTAGGAAAGAATCCTTCTGTTATCCACCACATGTGTTTTCGGTGTTCTTCGGGGACTTTGGTCGTTCCTGAGCTCACCAGTGCATTCTTTCTTTTTAAGAATGTACCAAATAGTTGATTTGGCCAAACCTAATGTTTTTGCTATCTCTCTGATGGGTTTGTTTTGATTTTTCAGCCTAATGATGGCTTGCTTCACTGGCAGTAACAGCTCTTTGGACTTCATATTGAGAGTTAACAGTAACAGATTCCAGATGCAAATGCCACACTTGAATTATTACTCAACTGTAGACCTTTTATCTGCTGACTTGTAATGAGGGAAAAACACACACCTGGCCATGGAACAGCAGCGCAGCAAATTGCCCAATTACTTCTGGCCCTTTAAAAAGGGGTGGGTGAGGGGGTGATTGGGGGACCACACATAAAAAGTGCTGTAATTCCTACAGTGTTCACCTGATTTGGATGTAAATGCCCTCAAATTAAAGTTGAAAGTCTGCAACTTGAGCTCGTTTTCATTTATTTTTTTCAACTTCAATATACTCCTTTAAACAGTTAAAATAAAAATAGCTTTGTCAATGTCCAAATATTTATGGACCTGACTGTATATGAACTTTGGATGATAGAAGGAGAACGAAAAACAACATTTTACAATTCTATAATTCAATTTCTCTTTTGGTATAAAAACAAAGCTTTTGTTTTAATGATAGCAGAGACTCCCTATCACCACCATTATGAGTTCAAGATGCAGGAATGAATAGAGAACGTTTTGTGCAAGAACATTTGGCTTTTTTGCATTATATAGTGATCTAGTAACAAGTGGGAAAGTAAAAAAAAAAAACAAACAGGCTATTTAAACAGCTCTGAAATGTTTTATCATTATAAAACTTAAAACTAAAAGCAGCTTTAATCTCGGAACAGTGGTTACTTCTTCACTGACACTGAAAGCATGATGATGACGGATCACTCGTCTTTCATCTACATCAGATATAACCTTCTGATACTTGATCAATGACAGTCAAATACAATGGACACACACACAGAAGGATGCAGAGACACACACATGCATACAATAGACAAACATACTGTACATTATTTTAAGATAAAAATTGCTAACGTATGAAAAACCTTTCATGAAAAACTTACTGTCACTAGATGGGCATGTTAATATAAGTTACTCTTGTGACTCTAAAACTGAACATTGTAGTCCAGCATATTTTTGTTGAAGTTTATATGTGAATTTGAATATCTAATTTAGATGGAAACATTCATGCAGTGGTAACTGAAAAAGACAGTTGGTGCTTACTGGATGCACAGACTTAAACTCTGAATCATGTGCAATCTGATAAACCGCGTGCACGGTTTGCGGGCATGTTGTTGGTTCTGTACAAAGAATAATTGCATAAATGACGTCAGCTGCAAAGTACGAGAAGGAAACAATACTTTAATTAATTAGTATGTTCTTGATAGTTGCGCCGTGTTTGCACTATTCCAGGAATAGTGGATGAAAATCCTTTGCAGTCAGTGACTGAAGTCTGGAGCCCATGTTCTCAAAACTCAAATTCTGAGTTTCCTCCCTGGAGATGCTTTGCCAGGCCTTCACTGCAGCCACCTTCAGTTGCTGCTTGTTTGTGGGTCTTTCTGCCTTCAGTCTTGTCTTCAGTAAGTGAAAAACATGCTCTATTGGGTTGAGATCAGGCGACTGACTTGGGTATTGAAAATATTCCATTTCCTTGCCTCCAAAAAGTCTTGCACTGCTTTCGCAGTATGTTTAGCGTTATTATCCACCTGCGCTGTGAAGCGGCGTCCTATCAGTTTTGTAGCATTTGGCTGAATGTGAGCAGAGAGTATAGCCCTATACACCTCAGAATTCATCTTGCTACTTCTGTCAGCAGTCACATCATCAATAAACACCAGTGATGGCCATACATGCCCATGCCATAACACTTCCTCCACCATGTTTGACACATGATGATAATTTGGCTCATGAGTTGTTCCTGTCTTTCGCCACACTTTTCTCTTCCCATCATTCTAGTACAAGTTAATCTTGGTTTCATCAGTCCAAAGAATCTTATTCCAGAACATGGGAGGCTTTTTTAGATGTTTTCTGGCAAAGTCTAATCTGGCTTTCCTGTTCTTGAATGTTACCAGTGGTTGCACCTTGTTGTAAACCCTCTGTATTTACATTCATGAAGGCGTCTCTTGATTGTAGATTTTGACAACGATACGCCTACCTTCTCCAGAGTATTCTTGACTTCTGTTGATGTTGTGAAGGGGTTTTTCTTCACCAAGGAAAGGATTCTGCGATTAGTATCCACTTTAGTTGTCTTCCTGGTCTTCCAGGCCTTTCGATGTTGTTGAGCTCACCAGTGCTTTCTTTCTTTTTAAGAATGTACCCGACTGTTGATTTGGCCACACCTAAGGTTTTTGCTATCTCTCTTATAGATTTAGGTTGTATTTTCAGCCTAATGATGGCCTCCTTCACTTGCATTGAGATCTCCTTGGACTTCATATTGGTAGCTCCAGTTGAACAGCTGCCAAATGCCAACTCAATACCTGATATCAACTCCAGACCTTTTATCTGTTTCATTTGTCTTGAAGTAACGAGGGAATGGACCGCACCTGGTCAATTAACTTCTTGTCTGTCAATTGTCCAAATACCTTTGAGCCCCTGAAAATGGAGGTACTTTGCTTAAAATGGCTGTAATTCCTAAATGGTAAATGCCATATTTTTGTGGAACCTCTTAGAATAAAGCTGAAAGTCTACACTTCGATCACATCTTGATTGTTTTATTTCAAATCCATTGTGGTGGTGTATAAAGGCAAAATCACAAAAACTCTGTCATTGTCCAAATACTTCCGGACCTAACTGTAACTGATTATTGACAACGTCAAAATTTGGTGTGACCACCCTTTGCTTTCTAAACGTGCACATGTTTTATGAGAACACTGGCTGGCAAGTTTAAGCATCTTGGAGAATCTGCCACAGATTTTTTTGGAGAATTTCATACTTGCTTCTGCATTTGCAGGTAATCCCTGACAGCCTTCATTATGTTTTTTTAATGTTGCTTTCTTTACTGACATACAAATATTTTTCTTTAAAATGTATTCATTTATTTTGGAAAAAAAAAATTGTAAATCTAAAAATCACTCTTTTTTACTGATACAACATTGCAGAAAAATAAGCAATAAATATGCATCTAAGATCAATAAGCATGTAAGACCTTTTCACAGGCTCTCTTTAAAAGCTGTTGGCATCAGAGGTGCAAATCTAAAACCAACTTTATTATGGTATTATTTTATAATGATTTGAAACCTTTTCTCCTTAGTTTGTGATTCTGAAACTGTTTTTGTCATCAAATAATGGAAACATTTATGCAAATTGAATCCCTGCCCATCGGTCATACTAATTTACTCATGTAATTGCCATTTGTAAAATGGCTGTCAGGTTTAGTAAATCAAATTGTGAGCACTAAACTAATCAGTTTGCATCAATTCTACCTGCATTTTGCCCTTTTAAATAGAAATGCTCCAAGTTCCATATTCATTAAGCGAAAAATGGAGAAGACATGCAATTTTGCTCATGTGAAAGTTTGCAAAAACCTTTAGTAAATCAAGGTCCCAGAAAGACAAGAGATAGACAGACAAATAAACACATACAACCGGCAAACACTCTGAAACACAGACCCACACACATACAAACACACTTCACGGCAGAAGATCTACTGCACCTGCCTGCCAGGATAACCTTTGGCACCAGCACTTCCATCAGGCCCTTGCTCCCCCTGAGAGAGAGAGAGAGAGAGAGAGAGAGAGAGAGAGAGAGAGAGGTGTAGAGATTTAAAATCATAAAATAAAATATTAAATTTAAACCATAATGGCATATGTACATATAAGTTTATGCTTCAATTATTCACTGGTGAGTGAGTGCAGTACTGTTGGATTGGATGAAGTAAGAGGGTGACACACTACTCAAAATATTTATTTACAAAACCTGCAGTTTTTATTTAAAATTAAATAAATAAAATAAAATAAAATAAAAAAATAAAAGTGCAAAAAGGTTTCCTTTTGGTTACTGAGATTAATGTTAGGGTTAGGTTTGAGAGTAGTCATAGCATTAATAATTATGTCAATGGAAGGTAGGTGTGTGTGTGTGTGTGTGTGTGTGTGTGAGAGAGAGAGAGAGAGAGAGAGACTCACTGCTTCCCCCGGGAGACCAGGTGGTCCAGGATGGCCATTTTGCCCCTGTAAAAAAAAAAAAATGGAAAAAGAAAAAATGAATGGCATACTCACATGCACACTGCTGAAACTTTCTGATATTTATATATTTCAACATCCTGTTATGTGTACATATATATATATATATATATATATATATATATATATATATATATATATATATACACACACACACACACACATATATACATATATATGTGTCTGAAATTGCTTGGCTACTTGTATATTTGTTTTCCAATGTTTTCCAGCGGATGTTCCCATAAATATTTTAAGCTCAATGCAAGATCTACAGCAAGAATGGAAAACATCAAAAATGCATCAAAAGTAAAATCCACAAAGAGTAATCCGGGTGTGCGACTTCTCTACTAGCTGCCTATGAATCCTAATGCTAATCAGATGCTCTTGTAAAGTACATCGTGTTACAATCCATGTTTCATTTACAGGTGAAAAATTGTCAAAAATATGTGACATATTCAAAACGTTTTATTTATTTTGGAGGCATCATGTGATTTTTCTTAATATCATCCATTATTTTTTTCTGAAAGGCATAATATAGAGACCAATATTCTAATGTCTGAGAAACAGCACTCATTATCCATTAACATTTTAGTGAGCAGTATTTTTATTAAGCTAACCTGAACTTAAGCTAGCATGTCACTTTGAGCAGTTGTACCTAGAAATGATGTTATTGAGAATACTAGCAGATGCCTTCTTGCAAAAGTTCATGACAAAGTATTTTTTACTAATTTTGGACTAATTAACTAACAACTCAGCCTAATGTAAAACATCAAAACGGAAAATCTGGGTACTCAGTCAACCAATGGCTATTACACGTGACAGGTCTATAATACAGAAGGATAGATCTGTTATTACATGAACAGAGAAATAATGTTTAGCTTTCTTTTGTTCTTCTGAAACGAACACTGTAGCCACATTTTGGGTGAACAATAGGGGTCTGTTGAGTACGATAGTACAATGGTATTCCATGACAAGACAGAGCTATTGTGAACTTTTGCTTTAGCAAACTTTAGCTGAACCGTGATCTGTTGTTGACACAAATAATGAAATAATACTGATATGAAAGAAATAGGATAAACAATGCTGTTATTCAGAGACAGTTTTAAAGTATTAGTAAAATTTAAATGTAGCACTGTGTGTGTGTGAATGTGTATACATATATATGTGTGTTTGTGTGTGTGCATACTTATGTGTGTGTGTGTGTGTGTGTGTGTGTGAGTGTGTGTACATACATAAGTGTGTATGTACAAAAACTGCAGCTTCTATTTAAAAATAAACAGACAAAAAGTATCATTTTGGTTACTGAGGTTAAGGTCAGCATTAGATTTAGATGTTGCATCACATTAATTAGTTGCATTAATAATTATGTTAGTGAAAGGTCCTCACAAGGATAATATGACAAATGTGTGTGTGTGTGTGTGTGTGTGTGTGTGTGTGTGTGTGTGTGTGTGTGCGCGCAGTGGGAAATGTGTAGTTATTTATGTCTTGGCAGGACTCTTCCTGACCTGCCAGTGTCTGGAAATCCATTCACATGCAAAAACATGTACTTTAAATGCACATTCAAAGACACACTCACAGACACTGACACACACTCTCTGTCTTTTTTTCTTTTCTCAGCCAAGGTTGTGAAATTAAACACTGCATGCTGTGTTTTTGAGGGTTGGCTGCTTTTCTCATCAGTGTTTTCAACGGAAGCGTGCACACACACACACACACACACACACACACACACACATGCATATGCACACGCACACAGGAACACACACATTCACATACACTTCAAGTGTATTCCAAAACTCTAATTGCAAAATCTTGGTTCAACTTTTTCATAGCCTCATTTCCTAAATTTATTCATTCCCTATATCTAACCTCATGGCTTTTCAGTTCTCTCCACTGACTGTGATCTACATGTCATAAACGAATAGTTAATAATCTTCAGAATGTCGTTTCAATATTTTTGTCGGCATTAGCTGAAATTGTGAATTTTGTCATAATGTGGATTTCTACTTGACGTCAAAATTAAAAAAGTATTTTCATTAGTAATTTTGTTAGACTATGAAACCAAACAGCTGATCATTGTTGGTGGACAACCCCAATAGAACATTTATTTTTGACTGTATTATTATTATTATTATTAACTTAATTCTGGAAGTCTGTAAGTTTTTTTTTTTTTTTTTTTTTTTTTAATTTTAAATAATTCTGTTTTGAGACCCAGTCGATATAAAGCAGTGTCCTGAAGAAAGTCTACACTTCAGTCACCAATCGCTTTAGTCAGCAACAGCAATGTGTGAGACAGTGGAGACAGATGAGCATCTATGGACCAATTTATCAGGTCTCTACATTTTTAAATACTTCAATTGAAACTGCATTTCACAGCTCACCATCCAACCTCTGAAATCATGTATTTATATTATTATTATTATCCAAAGTTGCTTTCAAAAGAGACAGGATACAACTGAGCAGTTGAGAGCTAAGGGCCTTGCTCAAGGATCCAACCATGTTGAAGCTGGGATTTGCAATCACAACCTTCCGATCAGTACCACAATGCCTTAACCACAGAGCTACCCTGTGCAGCTAAGCCAGTAGCGAGACTAACCTGCCAGATATTTTGATGTTTTACAGTATGAAAGCTCTGTATTAAACTTAAAATATAAATTAAATGTTCCACAGCGATGGCCTGTTATGTTAAAGATATCTAAGTACTGCAACAGATGATAGGTAATGCTCAGGATAATGTGTAAAGTGGCATTTTTGCTAGATAGCTAATTATGTAGCTAGAAACCTATATGAATTAACATGAGCTAGCTAGCTAGCTAGTTAACAAAACTGGCATTAGGGTAATTAGCTAGCCAGATAATATTACCATTCTTTATATACTATTGATAAGGTGGTGTTCACTTCAGCATAGCTCACTTGATTAGTTAACATAAGAACAGAATAGAATATTTTCAAATTATTTGTTGTCAATTATACACATATTAAAAATTCTTTTAAAGTAATTACTCAAGTAATTTTTCACCAGATGACTTCTTTACTCTTTCTTAATAACTAATTAATAACTTTAACTTTTTAGTGAATTATTACAGTAGCAGTACTTCCATTAAAGTCAGTGATTTTTTTTTATTTTCTGCAATACTGCATTAAATCACAAGTATATGATGATATTGTTGTGATATTCTACTTTTAAAAAATGGCTACATGCTTAGTTTCTATCTTGTGTGAAAAATGAAAGGCACTTTCATGTACTAGCTTTTAGCTTCTCAGCTCATATAAAGAAATTTAAGCTAAAAGAACTGTACAGGATAATATTTTGTGTGTAATGTAATATTTGAATATGTGCCAAAGCAATTCTTAAATACAGTAACTTGACTGAGCAATTCTAGGCTGTGACCCTAAAAATGTTGTGTTAAAAACAAAGAACAGCAAAAGGAAGGTCATGTGAGGTATTTGGCATCTTTCGAATTGTGTCGCAGATGCATATTATGATAAGGGGGTAAATTCCAACCCTATACTTTTGTGTTTTAAAAAGACACTGCCAAGTGGCTTTTTTGGTTCCAACTCTAATAGTGCACAAAGTAGCGCAAGTTATTTTAGGTGAGGTGAAAGCAAAAGTGTTTTGACATTGAAATGTAATACTATTGGTGTCTTGAGGTTGTAGGGTTTGTTTTAGAATGCTCTCCAGCTCTGTAGGTGATACTGTGCCCAAAAAAACTCAAACATGCTAACGCTGAAAGTTAGCTTTATATTAATATTCAGAAAATAGAACTTACAAATCAAATGCATGAATAGGAAAATAATATTCTAGAAACACAGCAGAAATCACAGAATGTGAACATACCAAGCCAACGTACTGAGTTTAGCCCTACTCAAATTGGATTAGTTTCTATGGAACTTTATGGTAAGCCATTAGAGGTTTTCTAATCTGATTGGTATGGATAATGAAAACTTTCACTACTTACTACAAATAGACTTTAAATGTTAGAGCACATGGTTGATT
The DNA here is from genome assembly GCA_022985145.1 of Pangasius djambal. Lineage (NCBI taxonomy): Eukaryota > Metazoa > Chordata > Actinopteri > Siluriformes > Pangasiidae > Pangasius > Pangasius djambal. The sequence continues at coordinate 16,754,199 of CM040989.1, read as the reverse complement.
AGCCTACATGGGCAACATTTTTATTCAAATAAAATGGTCTGTTAAAAAAACTCTGATTAAGTGGAGATAAGATAATCGAGATTATAGGTCAGTCGAATTGCAGCAGGAGAGAAATTGCAATTATTGTAGGTTTGTTAGACTAGCAGGATAAAGCAGGAGAAAGATAAAATCTTTTCAAATCTTGTGTGTGTGTGTGTGTGTGTGTGTGTGTGTGTGTGTGTGTGTGTGTGTGTGTGTGTGTGTAAGATGCTTAAAGGCACATAGACCTATCAAGATGAGTTGCAATGTGCATGTGTGTGTCTCTGATTCTGCATCACAGCTGTGTAAAACTTTCAGTGGGGATTCCCTGCAGTGTTTACAGTTATATCCATGACAACACATACACACAGTGAGACACTACAATATGCCTATAAAGAGAAGAACAGAGGATATGTCAGACGGGGGCAGGGGCGGGGGCGGGGACGGGGGGGGGGGGGGGATGATGCATAAAAGGCATCATCACTATTATATGCAATTTTTTTTTCAGCAGTTTTGTTACCTACCTTTCGACCCTCTACACCAGGTAAACCAACAGGACCAATAATACCAGGATCTCCCTACAAACAAACACAAATTTTAAGAGCAATGAACTCAATAGGCAATGCTAGGAAATCATCTAAGAGAATGACTTGAGAATTTAATTTATATTCTTGTCTTGCACAATTTACATATAAAATCTAATTGTCTAATTGACTACTTGTAAAATCAGTCTGAGCACAAAGCAATGTTTCCATTCAAGTGATTTTATACAAAAAAACTTTTAGTGATTTTGAAATGTTTGTTAATATAGGCAATGATGTAGGCATATTACACATACCTATCACCTGATAGTTTTCCTGAATAAGCATAAGTCTTTTGTTGACTGATGAGAAACATCCCTTAGATTTAGTGTCCATTTTGGTGACTATCTATTTGTTATCTATTTGGGGCTTGTTATATCAAAAAATAATACATATAAAACAATAATATAATAATCCATATAAAAATGCTATAAATAAACATGAATGAGGTGGATTACTTCCGCAAAAATCTATTTTCATGAGAATTTTTTTTAATGCTTTCGAAGGAGATACTAGAATTAAATAGACTAAGCGCACGTTGACCATTCAAAGTACAAATTCCACAAAAGGTGGTTTGAACAAAAGTAATGGTAATGGTAAATGCAGCTTTTCGGGTTACTATGCTTGCTATTCAGAAGAGACATGGCATGATTATGGATTTGAGGCATGTGGTGGCGGGGGTGTCAGCTAGTCGAGTAGTCGAGTGTCAGCTGTGGACAGAGAGAAAACAGGTCGAACTGGCAGGTAACGTAGGTAGAGTTGTCGCAAGCCTGCCTCCCGTTTCCTCATTCCCCTCTGAACAAAAAGGGAATTATTACCCTGATGCCGAAACCTGGGATTTGAGAAAGATTTGCAGTCATGGAGTCCTCACCACTCACGGAGATCATCAAGACCCTGGCCACCCACCAGACATAACACCCACCAGACGCAACACCAGGCCATCATTGAGCTGCATACAGAGCAGGAGCAGCGCTTCCAGACCCTGCTCCTGGACCGGCAGGAGCTACGGAGCTTGGTCCAATTGGGGGTTACTCCCCACGTTACGCTCTTGAAAATGGGACCGCTGGACGACCCAGAGGCATTTGTCGAGCTGCCTGCCTGCCCGCTGCCTCTACTGTCAGGGGAAGCCTAGCTCGCGGCCCAACAACTTCCAGTCGCGAACCTGCTGGAGTACCCGGACCTAAAGTGGGCCATCTTGCAACGGGTCAGCCAAACCCCTGAACAGCACCATCAGCGCTTCTGCTCACTGACGTTCAGCGAGCTCGGCCACCCATTTGTATTCACCCAGCAGCTCATAGACACCTCCTGAAGTTGGCTTCTGACAGAGGAGCATACTACCAATGATGTGGTCGACCTAGTGGTGCTGGAGCAGTTCATCGACTACCGCAGGAGATGGCAGAGTGGGTCCAGTGCCACCATCCAGCATCACTAGATGAGGCGATCCAGCTGGTGGAGGACCATTTGGCAGTGTATCTGGGGCCAGGCCCCTCTCTTCTCCCTCCCTCTCTCCCTTCCCCCCTTTTTCTCCTCACCCTCTTCCTGTACCTGCACTGTGGAAATGGGGCCAATTTCCCCGAAACCATCTCCCCAGTCCTGGGGTTTCCCTACTCCTCTCGCCTCTCCTTCTCCTTAACCTTGGATGTCTCCCCTCTCTCCCCAGAGGTAGAACCTTCCACACCCACCTGGACTGAGGCAAAGCCTGGGCAGGATTGCCAGCGTGGTGGGAAAGCTGGGCTTTTTCAGGATCAGCGCTCCCCTAGGGAAGCAGGAATACTGATCCAGATACCTGACAAGCCTCCAGCCTCCCCCGATCAAGCAGGAATGTACCACATGTCAGTGAGTATACAAGGGAGTACACATCAGTCCTTAGTGGACTCGGGGTGTAACCAGACCACCGTCCATCAAAGCCTGATTCAATACGGGGCATTGGAAAATGAACCAATGTTGAAGGTGAGGTGTGTGCATGGGGATGTTCACAAATATCCACTGGTGCCAGTCATTGTTCAATTCTGGGGGCAAATGCATAAAGTGGAGGCAGCGGTTAGTCCATCCACTAATTCTGGGGACAAAGTGGCCAGGTTTTCAGATATTAGTGAGGGAAATGTGTGTCGGTGGGTCCTGCAGTAGCAAAGTGTGGGAGGTGCGCAGCTTTGGCTGAGGAGACATGGAGGGCAGGAAGGGCTACGCCCCCACCCCTACCCACCCTTTGGAGGAATTCCCCTCGGGGATTTCCCTCTGGAGTAGACATGCAATTAAACCCTCAGCCACGCATTCAACCAAGTGAAAGTATTTGATGGTCAATGAGTTCAGCCCAATGTTATGCTCTCCTTCCCCTACTTCTCAATTATTAAGGGTAGGTTATATCGGGTGATGCAGGACGTTCGAACTAAAGAACAGATGACCCAGTTGTTGGTCCTGAGGAGCCATTGAGAGCTTCTGTTCCATGTGGCTCATCATAATCCCATGGCTCAGCATTTGGTCCAGGATAAAACACTGAATTGCGAAGTGTGCACTGTGAAATATATGAATTATTGGGGATTAAATCGATTCGCTCCAATGTTTATCATCCATCCCACAAGAAAGGTCCCGCAAGTGTCCATGGGGTTTTCCAATTGTTGTATGGGCACAAGCCTTTTGGTGTCTTAGATGTCATTAGAGAAAATTGGGAGGAGGGGCCTTCTAACAGCAAAAATGAAATGCAGAAATGTTCTTCACCTGACAGCAAAACTCCACACTTTGGGGCAATTAACACTGGACTTCGCTACAGGTGCAAAAACTTCAATCCCGGCTGTATAATGGGGTATTCAGCTAGGGGAATTTGCACGGGGGGATAGAGTACTCATTTTACTACCCACGTCGAGCTCTGAATTACTCACAAAATGGCAAGGACCCTTTGAGGTCACACGGCAAGTTGGAGAAGTAGAGTATCAGGTCAGGCGAATGGATAGAGGCGATGCACTTCAAGTATACCACCTCAATCTCCTGAATCTGTGGAGAGAGGCAGGTCCTATGGTTCTGGTGATGGTGGTTCCAGAGAGGGAGGAGTCTAAAAGGTGTGGCCCAATTCACCCCACTCATTGTGGAGACCACCTTTCACTGTCCCAGAGAGCACAGGTTGCAGGAGGAATTTTCAGATGTGTTTTTGCCTCTACTCGGTCGCAGGGACATCATAGAACACCACATTGAGACTCCTCCAGGTGTGGTTGTATGCAGCTGTCCATACCGGTTGCCTGAACACAAAAAAAGGAGTTCCACAGCAACTGCAGCAGCCCGATGGTTTTGGTGCTCATAACCGATGGGTCGGTCTGTTTTTTTGTGTGGCCTTTAGAAAGTCAATGCGGTGTCTATATTTGATGCATATGTGGTGCCTCGCATTGATAAATTGCTTGATCAGTTAGGCGCAGCTCATTTTTATTCGACACTGGATATAACTAAAAGGTATTGGCAAATTCCCTTGACTCCAATATCTCATGAAAAAACTGCCTTTTCCACTCCCTTTGGGTTACACCAGTTTGTCCTTCCATTTGGGATGTTTGAAGACCCAGCAATGTTGCAACGTCTCATCGATAGAATCCTCCACCCACACAATGCATATGCTGCTGCTTACTTGGATGACATAGTCATTTATAATAATGATTGGCAGCGGCATTTGCAGCATCTGAGGGCTGTCCTGAGATCCTTGAGACAGGTGGGATTCACAGTGAACCCGAAGAATTGTGCAATTGGGTAGGTGGAAGTATGGTATCTGGGCTTCCATTTGGGTCATGGGCAGCTGCATCCCCAAATTGATAAGACAGCAGCGATTGCAGCCTGCCCAAGACCCAAGACCAAAAAGGTGGTGAGGCAGTTCCTGGGGCTGGCTGGCTATTATAGAAGGTTTGTACCTAATTTTTCATACGTCACACGGACGAGCCATGTGAGCAGGCTTTCTGCCAGGTAAAAGTGGTTTTGTGTGGGGACCCGCTGTTGCATTCACCTGACTTTTCTCTCTTTTGTTCTGCAGACTGACGCATCGGACAGAGGGCTGGGGGCCGTTTTGTCCCAGGTGGTGGAGGGAGAGGAGTGCCCCATGCTGTCCATCAGCTGGAAACTCTCAGTGAGGGAGACCAAGTACAGCACGATCAAGAAGGAGTGTCTGACCATCAAGTGGGTGGTCCTCACCCTCCAATACTACCTGCTGGGGCACCCTTTCATCCTGTGTTCCGATCACGCCCTGCTCCAATGACTCCACTGCATGAAGGATGCCAACGCATGGATCACTCGTTGGTATCTGGCACTTCAACAATTCAAATTCGAGTCACATGGTGGGGGTTTGTGGTGGCGAAGGCGTGGTCGAGCGTCAGCTGTGGACGGAGAGGAGGCAGGTTGAACCGGCAGGTAATGCGTGATGATTCTCCCTTGTGCCTTATTAGCCCAAGTTTACTTGTGTGTGTCTGTTTGTGCTTTCAGGGCCTCCCATAACAAGCCAAAGAGAGAGAGAGAGAGAGAGAGAGAGAGATCTGAGCAGCACAGAGCCGTGTAAATAGTAAAATAAAATCGCTGAAAAGAGAACATAAAAGAATAAAGAGCCCCTTTTGAGTTGTCGCAAGCCTGCCTCCTGTTTCCTTATTTACCTCCAAACCAAAAGGGAATTCATACAAAGCACTTGCCTTAAAGAAAACTAGGAAGCATGTGCATGTGTTTCTGTGTATACATAATACATTTTTGGCTATGCCTACATGATGAGATTCAATCCCAAATTAGTCAAATTTGATTTAGCCCTTACATTCAAGCCTTCACTGAAAAAGACCATTACTTCTTTAAGCTCCTTTAAACAGAAAACAAACTATAATTGTAGATGAATGAACTCTGCAACAGACACCATTACAAAGACATTTTTCTGATTATTTTATTGTTGCTAGGTTGTGGGACCTCCCAATATCTTAGAAGAGTGTGAATAAAGGGCAGTGTAGGGGTGTTCTTCACTCACTTTCTCTCCTTTAGGGGCTATTCCAGGTGAAAGTCCAGGGTCACCCTTCTTCCCCTGAAAAAAGAGGCACAAAAATTATAAAAGACAGACAGTGACATCGGGGCTGAGAGGCTTTGAGGAACTGAGGGGTATAACAGGTATTGTAAACTCTGACACATTGTGGATATCAACCCATTTGTGAAAGCATGCCTTTGTGTGTCTTTGTGTTTGTATGTCTTATTTACTTAATCATTTGTAACATAAGTAGATTTGTTGCCTTTAATGGAGACAGGAAAAATATAAATATAGAGAACTACATCCCAACTGTTAACACATGCAACCTGCTATGCACCCGCATTTTAATCTGGTTTAATCCGTTTCATTTTCAGAATTACAAACACATTTGGTCCCCACAAAGTCACCAGAAAGAATACATTCCTACACACATAGACCAACCTTAATTTGGAACTGCACTAATCTAGGCTTTCAATCCCAATACAAAGCACATTAAGAACAGGATAGAGTTAAAGAGGAGTTGACTAAAATAATAGATAAAAAGGTAATAGAGAGAAAGAGAGAGAGAGAGAGAGAGTATGCATACCTTAAAACCTGGGGGACCTGGTCTTCCTGGATTACCGTGTGGCCCGGGTGGTCCCTGCAGGACAAATCATCATAGTGAAAGTAGCAAGAGGTACAAGCACAAACATAAACAGATTTTCTGTTTATGTCCATGTCAGAAGCTAGGTCAAAACACTGAAACCTATGACCTCTGACCTAGTGATCCTGTATGTCCTCCCTGGTTCCAGAGCTCAAACAAGAGGTCAAGGTCAGTGATGGGAAATGACTACGACCAAAAGAGCTTAAACATGCCAAACTGTGTGACTTTGAAAGTGTGTGTATGTATGTGTGTGTATGTGTGTGTCTGTGTCTGTGCATGCATTTCACAAAATCTTCACTTAGACAAGGCTCCTTTCAAACTCTAATGGCATACGCCCAAACACAAACACGCACATAGGCGACACACATATACACACAAACAAACCAACACACGCATACACACACACATGTATACACAAGACATGCAGACAGGATGGCACAGCCTAATATGACCCCTGGTCTCAACACATGGGTGTATGAGTTCACGTTAGTAACAGTTGCTAATGAAACACATCACACCCACATGTGTCTTAGCCAAAGGTCAAGGGTGAGACCCTGAACTGTGTGTTTGTGTGTATGCTTGCGTGTAGTGATCAAAGACTGAAATGGGTGTCCTTTGATGTTTTCTCTCTCATTCTCTGTCTCATAATCATCTCATATAATTACAATAATTTAATGGCAATATAATGAACATTCTGTTTTAGGATATACACACACACGTAAGTATGCACACTGCACATATTGCATACTGCAGTTTCTACTGTACTCTACTGTGGATAAGAATTACTCAGCAGTCTGATACTTTTCACTACTGGGGTTGAGAATCACTCAGACTCACCACAGAGCTCATGGGCTACAAAATATAGGAGAATATAGTAAAATCAGGAGAAGGTAGACAGTGAACTCCATGTTGCCACTTCACATATGTCTGCAAGTAACACTCCACTAGCATGCATCAAACGTAGACATAGCATGAGTCAAAATTTAAAGGTGCCTCTTGACCTGCGTTCAAGTATGCTTACGTAATCACTTCCTTTACCCAGTGGCCTAACCTGACTTTAGACAGCAGAGCCCTTTATGGTGCTCCCCAAAGCACACAAACACCTGGTCAGTGATGTGCCAACTGGCAGTTGCTTCCACATAGCACTTGAATAATGGACAGCAAAAAAAGCTGTCTTAAGCAAAAGCCACTTTATATCTGCATCTTCCATTCGTATTTATGGTAAGTTATGCAAACATCTTAGCACCAAGGCCAAGTCCCGATGTGGGACCACTGTTTATGTGTAAAGGTTGGAAGCATTCCTCACATTTAATTTTTTTTTTTTCAAATATTTTATGCTCTCCCAGCGAAAATCCATCAATCCGCCGCTTACACATTTAGGATAAATCCAGAAAGATATGCTTCAAGGTGATTCTACAAAAACTTTGCAAGATGAGGGGTTATTTCCCATGCTCACATTAGTGAGAAAACTTTGACTCACCTAAATACATTCAGTGAGTATGCACAATCACAAGTGTGTGTCTGACCCTTTGCAAACTTGCCAGTATCTTGGGGTCGCTCCCTGGGGCCAGACCCATAATTTCAAGGAGAGTGGTCTGCTGTGCAGTAGGGGCCAGGGAGGACTCATCAGTAACATAAAAAAACAGTCAGAAACAGTAGGCTATGAGCAACACTGGTTGCATAGTCTGTTGGATGTTTTGCAGTGTCAACCATAACAGTCACAGCTGTAGATTTGGCCAATTGGGTGCCAATGCCTCTGTCTCTTCCCTATCTGTGAACCACATTATACAGTGAGTTGTCTGTCTGTTGTCTGTCTGTCTAGGGCAGACTAGGACAGACTAGGGCAAGTGTCACACCTTTTGCGAACACCCTAGGTGCTAAAGCTAACAAAAGGGAAGGCCTCTGACCTGGTAAATCTCTCTGTGTATATAGAAGTGGAGGAATCACCTATACTCCACACCTATTGCAATGTGGAAGTATGCATCCTTCAGATATACGGTCACAAACCAATTGTGTTCATTCACCATGTGTAGCCTATGGAACGGTTGTCATTTTAAGATGTTTAGGTCTCTCAGATCCAAAATTTTGCTTCCTTCTTTTGGAATGAAGGAATTAACACACAGTAAAAATGTGCAACATTTTATAGGATGATATTTTATAAACATGGAATGCTATTTTTTATAAACTTTTTTTTTTTTTTTTTTTTACACACAACTTTTTACACACACCTTTTCCTGTTTATACCTGGGGCAAGGTTTTTTTTTTTTACACACACACATATACACACAAACAAACACACACATATACACACACACGCACACACACACACCTGTGGTCCCCTTTTTCCTGGTGCTCCTGGTTTTCCTGGTGGTCCCTGAATTCCCTAAAAAAAAAGAAGTGCCAAGAGTTATACTTCTACATACATCTACCAAAATATACAACTCACACGCACACACAAACGTCTTTATTGACTCCTCCTACAGCTCGCTAAAAGTACAGCTCAGTGTTTAGAAACTAAAAATATGGAGGAAACAGGAAGTTATTAGAATTAATTTCCTCTTCCTGATAATGGGGTGAAATGTGTGTGTGTGTGTGTGTGTGTGTGTGTGTAGCCCTTATGTGTATGCTTCTCTGTAATGTTTTTATTTTTCCAAATAAATCGACCTTAATAATGAAGTTTAGTTTTGTTCACACATGGATAAAAAAAATCATGTGTAAATGTGAATTTTTATTAACTAAAAGAAAGTCATAATTGATCAAATTCTCTCTCTCTCTCTCTCTCTCTCTCTCTCTCTCTGTGACAGCCCCCCCCCCCCCCCACCAACACACACACACACACACACACACACACACACAATGCCACGTGGCGATGGATGAAAGGGCTCTATTGACGAAAGCTCTTGAGGGTGGGAGGTTGTGTGTGTATTTATGTAAAGAATCTCTAAGGGTTACAGCTATGCATCTACAGATGGGAGACAGTGGCTTTTTCACCAGAGGTTTATTCTCTGTCACACAGGCACACACACACACACACACACACACCTCAGTGTCCACCACTGTGGGAACACTCTTCCTTCTTAAAGTGCCCAGTCTACACTGTGATGCTCACAGCTCCTCTGCTTCCACAGTGTGTGTATATGTGTGTGTGTGTGTGTGTGTGTGTGTGTGTGTGTGTGTTTGTGTTGTACAGGGTGGGGTTATGTGTTATTACCAAAGAATAGGTTTAATGAGAGGGTCTTATATCCATTAAGTCCATTTTCTTTTTGGACGCGTAATTTCTTTTAGGGCAGGTGTGTGTACACTGTATGGTGTGTGTGTGTGTGTGTGTGTGTGTGTGTGTGTGTGTGTGTGTGTGTGTGTGTGTAAATAAGAGGGTGTCCAAGGTGTGTCAGCAGGGTAAGTTAGAATTAGAGCGTGTGTGATTAAGGTGGATAATGGTGCACTTCAGCTAATAAACTGGTAATAACAGAGGAGTCGCATTACATACACACGCACACTCCTGGTAATGTTCTCTCTGTGCTTTACCCTTATAATTGTAGTGACTGACACATACACACACACACGTCACCTAGTCTTTCATTTTGTCAACTGTCTAGCTAGCTAGTGATACAGGAATGCGGCAGCTTTGGGGCCTTCTTTTGTTTGTTTCCAAATATAAGAGAATCTGTGTTTGTGTGTCATTGTATCACATGAAATGTTTACTGCTGACCTTGTCACACATTCATCCCTCTTGCAAACTAATGAAATTATCTTCAGACTTTAGAAAACCTATAATTTTTTTTTTGCTTTAGTATTTTACCAGGTGTCAAAATTGTTAGGCTTTGAATGTTTCATTAAAAATGATACACGATTTACAAGACTTCAGGATGTGCATACATGGATGTATGCATGTGTAAGGATGTACATGCAAATATTATTTTCCTTATACCTGTAGTACTGGACTGTCTATATTTCACCAAATGGAGGATTTCAAACATACAGCCACTGTCCACTTTAATAGGAACACCTGTACACCTGCTGATTTACGCAGTTATACAATCAGCCGATCATGTGGCAGCAGCACAATGCATAAAATCATGCAGATACAGGTCAAGAGCTTCAATTAATGTTCACATCAAACATCAGAATGAAGAAAAATGTGATCTCTGTGACTTTGATTGTGGCATGGTTGTTGGTACCAGATGGGCTGGTTTGAGTATTTCAGAAACAGCTGATCTCCTGGGAATTTCACACACAACAGTCTCTAGAGCTTAATTAGAATGGTGCGAAAAACAAAAAGCATTGAGTGAGCGACAATTCTGTGTGTGGAAGCGCCTTGCTGATAAGAAAGGTCAGAGGAAAATAGCCAGATTGGTTCAAGATGCCAGGAAGGATATAGTAACTCAAATGATCACTCTTTACAACCTTGGTGAGCAGATAAGCATCTCAGCATGCACAAACATCGAACATTGAGGTGGATGAGCTACAACAGCAGAAGAACAAATGGGGTTCCACACCTGTTAGCCAAGACCAGGAATCTGAGGCAATCATGGGCACAGGCTCACCCAAACTGGACAGTTGAAGATTAGAAAACAAAAAGTCACCTGGTCTTTTTCCAGTCTTCAACTGTCCAGTTGCAGTGAGTCTGTGCCCATGATAGCCTCAGATTGTAAAGAGTGTAAAGAGTGCTCATTTGTGTAAACTCTAGAGACTGTTGTGTGTGAAAATTCCAAGAGATCAGCAGTATCTGAAATATTCAGACCAGCCCATCTCGTACCAACAACCATGCCATGATCATAGGCACTGAGATCACACTTTTTCCCATTCTGATGTTTGCTGTGAACATTAACTGAAGCTCTTGACCTGTATCTGCATTATTTTATGAATTGCGCTGTTGCCACATGATTGGCTGATTAGATAATTGCATAAATGTGCAGGTGTTCCTAATAAAGTGGATGGTGAGTGTATACTAGACATGTGCCAGTAAGTATCTATATATACACAATATGCCATGATATTCATGACACAAGAAACCTTTATCATGGATGTTTAAAATACTACCAGTTGACTTGCATTCCATTTAGGACAAGACTGCATAATTAGACAGCGTTTGGGGCAACGTTCCATTTATCCTTCTTTACAAATGCAGTCATATTATTCGGATATAAAAGTTTTAAAAACATGGTGGACAGACCTGATAAACCATCTGCATTGACCAAGCAATTTTTTTTCATAATGTAGTACTTTTGTGTTACAAAATTGCACTGTTACAGGAAAAAGTACACAAGTTCCAGCAATTAATATAATACAATATTGCATATCAAACTAATCTGGGGTCTTACCACAGGCCCAGGTTCTCCCTTTTGCCCTGGTGGTCCAATCGGAGAAGCAAACAGTCCTAGATCCAGATCCCAGCCCTGAAGTCCATCAGCAGGCAGAACTGTCCCTGTCTCTGGGGCCAACGTGGTAACATGTACCACGGAGCTTTTGGTAGGTTTTACTGGAGGCATCTTTGAAACAACAGGGATGACAGGTGTGGTCCTGGGCATGGGGGGCATGTGTCTGGGTGTCTGTTGGGTGCTATTTGGGATCTTTGTAGTTGGCAAAGGGCTTAGTTTCCTGGGGTTAGCTGGAATCTTGTTAGATAAAGAAATTGATAAGTTTAATTGGCGGTTAATGGAACTGACAGTAGAGGTCAATGGAGTGTGTGAGAGGGTAGCTGAGATTTTTTTAAATGGATGTTTAGAAGGGGAAGGTTTGGGAAGAGACCCTTTTGGAATTGTGGGTTTGATGGCTATGGATTTTGCAATTGTGGGTTTAGAGGGCTTCACTAGTGCTGGTTTGGAGGCTATATGTTTTGAATTGGTGGGTTTTGATATGATTGTGGGTTTTATGCTAGCAGGTTTTGATACACCATTGGCTTTAGAGTTAGAATGTTTTGAAACACTAGTGGGTTTTGAGCTGTTAAGTTTTGATGCACTGGTGGGTTTTGAGCTGAAGCCTTTTGATATGCTTGTGTGTTTTGTGCTGTTGGGTTTTGATACATTAATGGGATTTGAGACAGTAGGTTTTGGACTTGCAAACATGTGTAATGGTTTCGAAGTAATAGTTTTAGTTTGAGCTTTTTCTGTTGTGTGTCTGAGCCCTGTCTGTTTGGTGGCAGTGATGGATTTTCCCAACATGGCCTTGGAGGCTGTGGGTTTGGGGCTTTTCTGAGGCAGCGCTTTGTGAGCCCTGAAAGTTGGTGCAGGTGTGGCAGTGTTCACGTTTCTATGTAATGGTGGCGGGTTGAGTCCTATCTGAGCTGGGGGCATTTGAGGAGTTGCTGTGGCTCGAGACCCTGCAGAATCATGGTTGGCTCTGACTCTAGGTGTAACAGAGCCATTCAGGAGTGTCCAGGGAATTAGAGTGGGCATGATTCCAAGGGTGTGATTAGATGTGGATGACTGCACCATTGTGGAGGGTAAAGGCAGGAGGGGAGACGGTGGTGCTGGCCGGTAGGTGTCATTTTCTCTGCAATGCTTGCGAATGGCTTTGCAGTAGTTAACCTGTCCTGCGGGTACCACATCGAATTGGCACACTGCACCCTCAAAGGGTTCAATGCCAGGTAGGAGGGCACTGCTTCCGCCCAGTCGGAAGGTGCTGCGGGGGTCCAGGTGAAATGGTGGGAGTAGTGGAAACTCTTGGGTTGTTCCACTGCTGCCATTGTCACAAGCAGGCAGCAGGGTGGCTGTCTGGCCAGCAAGCACAAGGGCCAGGTGGTGCCAGCGGCCGTCATGAAGGTGATATGGAAAGCGAACTGAGTTGCCAGGCCCAGCATGGAGTGTAAGGTCATCTGGTGACACCTGCAAGCCTAACTGGAGGCGTGAGCCAGAAAAAACAGAGAAAAGGAAGGCAGAGTTGGCACGATGTGAGCGAATGCTTAGCACGAGTGTGGTGTTCCAGGAGAAAGGCTGTGGGAATATGGAGCGTGTGGCAGCAGTGACACGTGCCCGTGCTGTGAGGATGATGCTGGAGCGGAGTGGGATGACACCAAATGGGACAGAACGAGAACCCTGCTCAAGGCGAAGAGCCAAACGCTGCAACACGTCCACATCTGCAACATACATTTACATAAATGCCCATTAATACACGCAAATATGCAATGACACAAATGCACACAGATATGCCCATTCACACAGAGACACATTTATGCACAACTGTACATACACATGAACATAACATGGCTTCAGAATTATTGGCACCCTTGATAAAGATGGGTTTATGAAAAAAATTAAAACTGAAAATAGGACAGAAATCTAACCTTTGGAGAAAATAAAAACCTTATCAAAATATTTTTTTGACAAAACCACTCCTGGGCATACTAATGAATAGCATGTAACTGAAGACCATTCCCATTAATATTTTACTGTTTTCATAGGAGTGACTTCCTGTTTCAGTTGGCACAGAGGCTAAATTCCTTTCCACATCCATCAACATGGGGAAGAGTAGAGAATACACAAATAAAAGCAGACAAAAGTGTGTTGACATTCATAAATCTGACAATGTCTATTAAAATTAGCTATCTTTCTGAAAATGCCCATATCCATTGTTAGGTTAATCAGTGTGACATTTAAAACAACTAGAGCTATAATCGACCTGCCTGAAAGAGGACGAAGTGTATTTTGCCCTGGCACAGTGGAGAAGAAAAAATTTCTCCATGGATCATGGTTGGAGATTTGCAGAAGGTTTTTGGGGTCACCAAGTCTCCATATCCACCTCCATGCCAAAAAAAAACTGTTTGGGAGGTATGCCAGAAAAAGACCTTTTGCTTCATCTAACTACAAACATAAGTGTCAGGGGTTCGCCACATGCTACCGGAAGTTCGAATGGATCTGGGTTCTGTGGTCTGACGAGACCAAAATAGAGCTTTGTCACAACCTACACTCAAGGTGGGTTAGGCGTAAAAATAGGGATGGTTACACAGAAAAGAACCCCACCCCCACAGTTAAGTATAGGGGAGGATTTATGGTGATGTTGGGTTGGTTTTTCCTCCAAAGGCCCTCAGAACCTTGTTAGAATACATGGCACAAAGGACCCCATGATGTATCATTACATTACATTTACAGCATTTGGCAGACACCCTTATCCAGAGTGACTTACTTTTATATAACTTTATACAACTGAGCAGTTGAAGGCCTTGCTCAAGCATAGCTTGGCAGTGCTGGGATTTGAACTCACAAACTTCTGATTGGTAGCCCACTAGTTTAACAGCTGAGCTACCATTGCCCATGTACCATTGGATTTTAAATGAAAATATGGCTGCCTCAGCCAAGAAGCTACAACTGGGATGAGGTTGGATCTTCCAGCAGCACAGTAATTCAAAAATCCACAAAAATGGTTCAATGACCACAGAATTAAGCTTTGACATGTCCCTCTCAGTCCCCTGACCTAATGCCAATTGAAAACCTGTGGGGTAAGAGAACATAGGACCCTGGAGTTCTTGTCAAAAAAAACACACAACATTAACAAAGGACATGGTTTCAGAAACACCTTATGGTCCTTATGGTGCTTAAGGTCCATTTTCACTTTAAGTAGTCACTGTAAGAAGTACAGTACACAATATTTCATACAAATCACTGCTTCTATAACAAGTAGAACTTGACAGCGTTGATGGAGATGCGCCCGCTGCCAACAAGCCTAGTCCTTCTTGTTACAAATTTGTAAGCCTGAAATACACTCAAAATGTATTCCAACAGGAAGAAATCTATTGAACTATTCAACTGATTAGATTTTGGAATTGATCCAGACAGCGTCAAGGTCACAGCAAAGGCAAATGTCTGAAACAATTTTTTCAGACATTTGCCTTTGCTGTGACCTTGACGCTGTCTGGATCAATTCCAAAATCTAATCAGTTCATCTGCTGGTTACAAATCCTGCAAACATTCAATCACTCATTCTTGAGATATTACACAAATGAGAATCTTAGATGGAGGACAGGCGGACAACTTAAAAACATTTTAAAACATAATGCCCTATAATAAATAGAATAATAAATAATTACTTAATTGCTGTCTAAATCTTTGTGAAATCTTAATATTAGCTCATTTTATTACCCAATCAATTTAACTAGCATAACTTAAATACTTGTTTTTCCCATGCAAAAAATATTCTGTGCATTTCTGCTGAATTGCTCTCATGCAATACTCTTGATATTTATGATCACTCTCTACTTGGTCCTCTACTGTTCTATACTGCTGTCTTTTTTCCACTCTCTTCATCTTTCACTCTCATCATCTTTCTCTCCTGTTACAGTATTGCCATTGTTGAAGCTACTGTTAGTGAGCTCCAGAGCGCTAAATTACATCATAATCACATCAATGTGTGAACGGTGTACAGCACTAGGCCTCCTTGTGCATGTGTGCATGGGGAGGGGTCTATGATCTTCTGGGAAAACATGATTTAAGACAGAGAGATGAATGAGTCAGCTTCAGTAAAGAGCATGTCTGAATGTGCATGTATCACTTTGCTATACAATTCCAGGAAACAGGCTGTGTGGACAGAGTTAACAGGCCACAGCTGAAACGTGTGTGTGTGTTTGTGTGTGTGTGTGTGTGTGTGTGTGTGTGTGTATTAGTGCAATTTCTGAAATTAGCAGAAACAGTGCTGGCTTCACCACAGAAACACAGACATACACATCCTTCCAAGATTTGGCCAGCTCTAAAACCACACAACTTCCCTATATGAGACGGGTGTGCGTTTGTTCCCCTAAAGTAACTAAAGCCCCTAAAGTGAAGCATTTGCCAGATGTAGCATCTTGTGTAAGTGTGTGTGTGTGTGTGTGTGTATTTCCAGCATACATGACATGAGCAGTCAGACTGCATGCACACACACACACACACACACACACACACACACACAGAGAGAGAGAGAGAGAGAGAGAGAGAGAGAGAGAGAGAGAGAGAGAGAGGAAAAAACATTTCCTCAGATCTATAAAGTTACAGAACATAATGGAAAGACTGCAGTAAGTGAAGTGAGGTCGTTGGGAACAGAGAGGAAAAACTGCTGTGTGTTGCTGTGGTGTTGTATGTTGGTGTCCCAGGTGGTATCCAATGTCCCCACAAGGATAAGAATATCTGACTGTTTTGACCTTGTGGCAACATTTGGCTGGGCCCCATGAGGACCACTGTTTTTTTTTTTTTTTTTATGTATTAAGAAAAAACTAAAAGAGCTAAGAGAGCTTTTGGTTACTGAGATTAAGGTTAGTGTTAGTTTAAGGTGTAGGCATAGAATTCATTAACTGCATTAATTATGTCAATGGAACAATGGACAGTCCTCACAAGGATTGTAAGACAAATGTGTGTGTGTGTGTGTGTGTGTGTGTGTGTGTGTGTGTGTGTGTGTGTGTGTGTGTGTGTGTGTGCATGTTGGTGGGCTGCAAGGTTTCACTAACCAAATGCTCCAGTGATTATAGGAATGTGACAATTTTGACCTTGTGGGCACATCTGGCTGGTCCTCATAAAGATGAATGATTTTTTTATACTTATATATATATATTTTAAAAACTTTAAGAGCCACATTTCATTTTAGTTTGGTTAGTTGTGGGAATAGCGTTATTTTGTTACATTAATACTCAGGTTAATTGGAAAGCCTTACAGATATAGCAATACACTTTCTCACATCTGTAAAGTTATAGAACATGATGGAAAGACTGCAGTAAGTGGGGACCTTGGGGAAAGATAGTAAAAACTGCTGAAATATGGAAGACCGTTGTGTTTGTGTGTGTGCACTGTAATCAAGAATATATAAATAACTGACCTGAACATGTACAGACAAATTGACTGAATTATAATCAAGGGCTTTTAGAGACATATCCCCTGACCACATTCACACACACACACACACACACACACACACACACACAGTCATATATACAATGTAACTACGTGGTAAATGGTGGCTCAGTGGTGAAGGTGCCAAGCTGCCACTGTTACTCAAATGAGTAAAATCTAATAAATAAATAAATAAATAAATAAATAAATAAATAAAAACCTACCTTCAGACAGCGCTTGTGTGAGTCCTGAAGAACAAGTGCAACACAGAAGAGTACACAGGAGTAGAGCTCTCCTAAACAAACAGATAAATATAAGTAATGAGAAAAAAATGATTAACACAACTTTGAGATCAACAGCTGGATTTAGACTAATTTAGAACACTTCTTCAAGGTAGAAGAAAGACCATGTGAACAAAAAGGTGTCTGTGTGTGTGTGTAACAATGTGTAAGCTACTGAACGTATTGAAGGCTATGTTAACACTAGACATTTTTCCTTAACCCTGAGCAATTTTTTTTTTTTTTAACATTTTACCATGCAGTAAGCAGCCACAAGATTATTAGATTTTTTTTAAAATTTCTGGCACCAGATTTCCGAAACGTTTTTTCAAACCTTTAAAAAAAAAAAGCGCTTTTCAGGTGAAGAGCTTTCAGACAGTTACTGTGCATATCTTCTAACTTTTATCACAACACAGTTTCTGCTGTTTGGTAGACCTAACTATCTATCTAGTGTGACCGAATCATTCTTTATGTTTCTCAAATTATTCTCCTCATTAAACATACAAGAACAAAGGTTTAAACAGATATTGTGTTACTATTCATCATTCTATTTGTGTGAATTTTTGCTTTTGACATGGAAAGAGGACATCTTTCTAATTGCTAAAGTTGTGTGAACTCTGTTGTTAGCCACCTGGGAAATACGGATGACATAATATAGCTGCAGGGGCTTGCAATTTAGCTAGCTAGCACGTAGCCATTAGGTCTACACACAATGTAAAGCCAGATAAAACAATCAGCATTTCTTTCAAACGTGTTAGTAAATTACTGAGATAAGACATGTTAGCACTGGCTACGACCCAAGCATCCATGGGTTCCACCATATTAAGAAACAGGAAAATTGTTTCATAACTTGTGAACTCAGAGCTCTCGGAAATGTTTTATTTATCAGCTGTTAAATACCACAAGACTGAGGTGTTTATGTGAAATCGTTGACTGCACGCAAACACTACAATTTATAGATCCCGAGACCCCTACAGTGTTTGTGTCCGTGAGCATGTTTTTTTTTTTCTGACAGCTGTTTTATACATCATCTGCTGCCAGTAAGTGTGTGTGTGCGTGTGTGTGTGTGAACGAACGCACAAATACACACTCCCAGACTCCCTGAGGAGTGGCATACCTGTAACAGGAAGTAAAACGTCTCACCACAGAACTCCTCAGTCTGCTCTTTGACCTCACACATACTAACTTACCACAAACAGACAAGCGGGAGACTGTGTGTGTCTGTGTCTGTCTGTCTGTGTAAGGAGGTAGACACGAGCATGAACTGGAATGTAATGATATGTGACTCACACACTTATTGAACATCTCACCAGCCTAGCTACCTGAGATACATATGACATG
The DNA here is from genome assembly GCA_022985145.1 of Pangasius djambal. Taxonomy (NCBI): domain Eukaryota; kingdom Metazoa; phylum Chordata; class Actinopteri; order Siluriformes; family Pangasiidae; genus Pangasius; species Pangasius djambal. The sequence goes on along the minus strand of CM040989.1, from coordinate 16,735,585 downwards.
AGTGTGTGTGTGTGTGTGTGCATGTGTGTATTATATATATATATATATATATATATATATATATATATATATATATATATATATATATATATATATATATATATATATATATATATATATATATATATATATATATATACTTGTGTGTGAGAGAGACCAGTAGAGGGCACTGATGAACAAAATCAGCTTAATGTACATAAGTAGAGAAATGTGAATCCAGGAAATAAACTGAACAAACAGAACCCCAACAGGAGCCAAAACACTTACCCTCCTCACACACGTGCACACGACAGGCGTTATACCACATTACACTACATTATACTCGAATCTGTCCAAAGTTGTTGATTAATATTCTATAACAGCAGGTCTGACAGTATTGCTCACTGCAAAGAAATCACAGCTTAATATGCCCATTGTAATATGTTATATGTTATTGTTTCTATAGTATTTCAGTTTTTCACTGGGACTTGTATGGGCTAATCTATACCTAATAATGAACAGATCTTTAAACATTGTTGATATTCAACAAGGGAAAAAATTAGAGAAGCTTTCTGTAGGAAGGCCTTTCTTTAACACTGATTGCAGGAGGCTCCAGTGTCAGCACTTTAGAACAGTCATATGCAAAGCTGTTATGTTAGGTTTTCTGAAAGGTTGGTGCTAATATATAACCACTGGGATATCGCTGCGGTATAAATCAAATAAAACACTTCAGGAAGTACTGTTATAGGGAATTAAACAACTCTGGGGTGATACCCACCCTTGGCTGATTATTCACAATTTCTGTCGATCATTTTCTTATAAAAACATGCCTCATTATGTTTTATCCTTCTACCTGTACCTATACAAATACATTAACTGCATGCCAATAGGCAGTGAGAGCTATGATGGCTAACAGTTCTAGTTTTCTAAACTAGATTAGCTTGGAAACTTTTCTGAAAATGAAACCCTCAGCCGTATGGTTCTGCATTAAACAAAGAGAGAAGAACCCTCTGGGGTGTAAGATGGAATTTTGGACTGTTACACTCACCCTCCAGACCACATATTTAACTCTCAGAATAAAGTGTGTTCAGATAATAAGCCCCTGTGATCAGCACAGTTCAATCGCCCCCTAGTGGCCAACATCGACCATAGCAGGCCACAAACCACACTGGAGTATCCTTTGAATTCTAAAAACATGACAAATCACAAATCATCCATTTCATTCATTCATTCATTCATTTGTTATTTCAGTTAGCTCACATTTACTGACACCTGATGAAGAAACAACTTTGCTAGAAAAAAAAAATAGAAACCATCATAGAAACTCTAATGGTTTCCACTACAAATATAATTACTAACCATCAGCTTACCATTAAAACCATTACCATTACTGGTCCTTAATGGTATCCAATAGAAATAACATGCCAACAAAAGAAGGCGACAAATTACCAGTAGAGACCCACAGGGAACATTACAGTTTCCATTAAAACCAATACAATTCCCATTATAACCATTAAAACGATTACAAATTCTATGAGGGCTTCTATTGTTTCTTTGTTTGTTTGTCTGTTTGTTTTTGCCCAGCAGGGAACGTTCGCCTGAGTGGTTTTACAAAATTCATACTCAAATAACAGCCCGTGTTCAATTCCCAGATTTCTTCCTAAATGTAATCCACAGGGCCTTAAATAACAGATCCAAGATCCCTCCTCTTCCTATAGGCTATGCAGTTGGATAAATAGGTTATCAAATAATGGATAAGCCCATCTGCACTGTAGCCTATCTAGTGCACTACATGACACATAGAGTGTCATTTGGCACTAAACCGGCGGATCATCACGCCGCGTTCGCCCGCTTTCCGGCAGGCCACAGCGCGAGCGCGTGAAAGGCGGAAGCTCTGTTTATTTAGCAGCACACACACACACACACACACACACACACAGTCCTTTCAGCAATGAACAAGACCCTCTTGAATAAGTGGAATCTAATGAATAAACTAGAGTCACCAACCTCATCAATAAACAAACAAACAAACAAACAGACAGACAAACAAACAAACAAACAAATAAACTTCAGCAGGAAGAAAAGTCTTCCCTAGGCTTATTTATAGTCCATCGTAATGACTTTATCAGACTTTATTTAAAAAAATAAATAAATAAAATGAATTTTTAAAAAAAATCTGGGTTCGGTCCTAAATGGCAGCCTAGGTGCTAGTGCAAGGTGCGATACAATGGACTTGAAACTTCTTACACCCATATTTACACACATCTCCATCTCTCGGCTATCCATGTACACTATCTTTTTTACGTGAACTCTTTAAGGCTCTTCCGCTGTCCCTCAGAGGGAACCTTTAAGGGCTCTATGTAGAACCCTACAACTGATAGGGATTCATATGAAAGGAGCTCCAGAGGCAACACTTTTAACGTAAGAACCACAATTATACAAAAAGACTTGAGGAACTCATGTGTAGGTTAGAAATGAGCTACTTTTGCACCCTTTTTAGGGCACTACATCCGATTGGGATCGAGCCTCGACTTCGTCCGAGAGCCGTTTCAACTTCGGATCGTCGCCAAACTACACACAGGTAACTGCACTGCTCGAGTCCATAACACAACACCCCATTCATACGGCACACACACACACACCCACACAATGTAAACTACCGGAGAGTGACACAAGGCAGCTCTCAGGGCACCGCGCACACACACACACACACACACACACACACAATGTAAACTACCGGAGAGTGACACAAAGCAGCTCTCAGGGCACCGCGCGCGCACACACACACACACACACACACACACACAATTTAAACTACCGGAGTGACACAAGGCAGCTCTCAGGGCACCGCGCGCGCGCACACACAATTTAAACTACCGGAGTGACACAAGGCAGCTCTCAGGGCACCGCGCGCGCGCACACACACACAATTTAAACTACCGGAGTGACACAAGGCAGCTCTCAGGGCACCGCGCGCGCGCACACACACACAATTTAAACTACCGGAGTGACACAAGGCAGCTCTCAGGGCACCGCGCGCGCTTACTTTGCATACAGTCCGTTTATCTAAAGTCCACTTACTTTGCGTGGAGGTGAGAGGTACCGCGGTCTCTCCTTCGGGTCGCTAAATTCATTTGTATTCATTTGTCCTGCCAGTTCAGAGTCCTGATCCGTTAATGTGCCGTCACCAGCCGGTACCCGCTTGCGTATCGGTCGAAGGTGTTAAAAGGAAGAATCCTGGGGTCGCGCTCTAACCCCGCCAGAGAGCCAGCAAAAAGTAATCCGTTTGTGCAGCGCGGCTCCGCGAGCGCTTCTTCTCTCTCCTGTCGTCCCGCCGGCGCTCTGGACCAGGCATTTATGCGGGCAAGACGCACGCGCTCGCTTTCCAGATGGGCTTTTGGGGGCACGAGCGGACCGGCGTCGTCCCTCTTCTTTTTACACCCCCACCCCGCCCCCCTTACACACTTACACACACACACACACACACACACACACACCTCCATTAAAAAAAAAAAAAAAGGCTAACCGTGCGGAGACGCGCTCGCGGGATGGTGTCGGGTTTCGCTCCACTACACGCCGCCTCTTTTGTCACTGAACATTCTTTCAATTATTATTATTATTATTATTATTATTATTATTATTGATATTATTTTTATTAATAATAATAACCCCCTGAACGCTTCAGTTTGAAAAATAAAAATAATCATAACGTCTTGTACTAATAAGGTCTAGAAACCTTGCTACAAAAACCTATAATTTCGTTACGTCCTCAAAATTGTATAGTGGAATCTTCATTTTTTTTTTTTTTTAGAGTGAGTATTCATGGAAATAAAAAAGCAGAGCAATGCGTTTTAGAGGTGAAGTGCTGCACTTGGAAGCACGCGCTCACTGTGTCTGATGACGAACCTGATCTCATGAGAATAAGGTGCGAATCCTAAGGTGCAGTAGTGTACAATCACTTTCCCCAAGCCCAGCTCTAGCCTATACCTGAGTAACATTTTTATACGACTCGAGCCTGAATCATTAACCTTAGGACGGGTTGGGGACCTCAGCAGGAGAATGTTAATCTGTAGGGTTTTGTCAAACCTATGTCAAACCAACGGTGACAAACTTACCGTGACAAGATTTTTCTGTGCTGTTTTTACTCTGAATGAAAAATATAAGCAGTGACCAAATCATTTTGGTTTGTGTTGCCTATAAAAAAGTATGACAAATTAAGTACAAAGTTACTGAAGTTAAATAATAGTAAACTGTAACTATGTGGGAAAATCCTTCACCTGAACTGATGACATTTTCTATTATAAGCGCCATGAAAAAGTATTTTTCACCTCCCGATTTCCTCAATCTTTTGTATTTGTCACACTAAACAGGTTCTGGTTTCAGATCCCAAAAGTAATATAAGACCAGGAGAACATGACGAAACACAAGACAGTTTATAAATTACCATTTCATTCACCGAAGGAAAAAGATAATGTACCACCTATATCATCCATGTGAAAAAGTAATTGCCAACATTCTTTCTCCTCGGGGCCGAGACCGACTTGAGCCACTTCCACTGGTTCAGCTTCAGGCATGACGAAGAATGGTCTGGGGCCGACCATTCTTCATTTCTTCCATGACGGCAGCCATCTGCTTGAACTGTTGATCATGGTTTCCAACAGTTAACCTTGAGCCATGATGGCAGAGCGCAGATCATGAACCTCTGCTGGATCCACGGTTTGAACCAAACTTTGCTTTCTGTGGCGAAGGGCTCTCAGGCAGGTTATACGGATCCACTTGGAAGAGGTTTATTATTCAACAGGACAAGAAGTAATCAATGGGTGCGCCTAGTCTAACTGAACCTAATTATCAATTAAATTTGGTTAATTGATAATTAAAAGTAAGGAAGGAGGCCGTTATTTTTTCACACAGGGTGAGTTGGTTTTGGATTTTTTTCCTTCAATAAATGAGATGATCATTTAAAAACTGTATTTTGTGTTTATTCAGTTTGATTTTATCACAATAAATTTTGTTTGAAGATCTTAAACGATTAAGTGTGAAAAATATGCAAAATTAGAAGAAATCAGGACAGGGGCAAATACTTTTTTATGGCACTGTATAGTTCTGAAAACTAGATTTTGATGATTCTGAAAGATGTTTCTGCTTTGCATGTATATCATCCAGAAAAGTTAAAGCATTTTAAAGTCTGGGTACACACACAAGTGAAAAAATAAATAAAAACTTTTTGCAACTGCACTGAAAGACATCCCACCTACCTATACATTTATGCTAACTTAACTCGGAAGTGGGAAGTCAGAACTCGGAATTTCTTATTTGAGCGGGGAAAAAAGTGGGAAAAAACATGGACGCTGTGTTCGTTTTCTGTTAGCAACAATATAACCGACTAACTGTGATGAGTGATGTTTACCTCATCAAAACAGTGAACTGTACAGTCAATATATTCGATTTGACAAGTGAATCTGTATGGCGATTGACCTAAAGCTGTGAGCAGCCATGTTAATTTGATGTCACACATTTTGACAGCCGTTATCTGATTACAAGCTGAATAGATTAGGCAAATGTCCATTTCATTATGGCATGTAACGATCCAAAAATATCATCAAATCTTGAGAAAAGGAACATGACGAGAAACTCTTTGTCATGTCCTTCAAACCATTCCTAAACTATTTTTGCAGTGTGGCAGGGCGCATTATCCTGCTGAAAGAGGCCCCTGCCATTAGGGAACACCATTGCCATGAAGGAGTGTACTTGGTCTGCAACACCTACTAGGTGGTACGTGTCAAAGTAACATCCACATGAATGCAAGGACCCAAGATTTCCCAGCAGAACATTGACCGGAGCATCACACTGCCTCTGCTGGCTTGCTTTTTTTTTTTTCCATAGTGCATCCTGGTGCCAACTCTTCCCCAGGTCCAGTTCTGATGCTCACGTGCCCATTGTAGGCACTTTCAGTGGTGGACAGGGGTCAGCATGGGCACTCTGACCGGTCTGTGACTACGCAGCCCCATACGCAGCAAGCTGTGATGCATTGTGTGTTCTGACACCTTTCTATCATAGCCAGCATTAACTTTTTCAGCAATTTGTGCTACCATTCAGTGCTACTTTGCTATAGCTCTTCTGTGGGATCAGACCAGACGGGCTAGCCCATGGGCCCATGACTCTGTCACCAGTTCACCAGTTGTCCTTCCTTGGACCACTTTTGGTAGGTACTAACCACAGCATCCTCGGAACACCCAACAAGACCTGCCATTTTGGAGATGCTCTGACCCAGTCGTCTAGCCATCACAATTTGGCCCTTGTCAAAGTCGCTCAGATCCTTACGCTTGCCCATTTTCCTGCTTCCAACACATCAACTTTGAGACCTGACTATTCACCTGCTGCCTAATATATGCCACCCCTTGACAGGTGCCATGTTGACAAGATAATCAATGTCATTCACTTCACCTGTCAGTGTTTTTAATGTTATGGCTGATCGGAGTAGCTTGCAAGGCATTAGATCTTCAGGCAGACTGACCGCATTTACCGCTGCATTTGTTAAACTGGATTCTTACCCAGAAAGCCAAGGCACAGTTAGCAAGTAGCCTAAATAAATACATTTTCACTTTGTTTGGTGGAACTAAACATCATGTTTAGTTAGTGGAACTACACCCCACTCAAGATTTTTTTCACTATAGACTGCATAGTCTTTGCAGGATCACTTCAGAATGGAACACAAAGTGTACAACATACATACTGAACACTCTGGGTTGATAGGTAGACTTCTCTCCTCCAAAGTATGTCAAAAGATTTGCCTAAAAAGTAGCCATCTCCACCATACCATTCACCATTCATGCGGTGGAGTAGTATATTTGACATACTGTTTAATAGTCTAAACCTGATCAGCGCATAATCAGCAATTATGGACTTAAACTTGATAGCTACATCCAGAATATATACTCATGATAACTGTTATTTAAACACTAACTTTATAAATAAACAGCAGTGATATTCACATAATGAGAAGGGTAAAGGCAATTTCTTGGTAATTGACTCCAATAAGACAGGCTACATTAACTACATCTTAAATCTAGCACATTACCATTCATTTGTAGCCAAAATGGTGCTACTGGTGCTGCTAACAGCTAGCTAAAAAATTCAACTGGATGTGTTTGCTCATAAGCAAAAATGTTTTTGACTAATTGACAATGCAAGACTGTCTACTACCTAATTGACAGAGTCATACAGTTAATTGCTTATGTTTTAAATGTGGTTAAGAGTCCTCTGGCCAGTGCAGTGTTTTCTAGAAAGTGCTCCCCTGTGTGAACATAGAACTGCATTTAGGTAAAAAAAAAAAAAAAAAAAAAAATGGCCGGAAATTTGCTGCCCACTAGAGCAAATATTCCCACAGAAAAGAATTGGGGGCTTTATTTCTCTCAACTGCAAATATTCACAGTACAAGAAAAGGGTCTTTTAGAAGCTCTTGGTAGACTACAGATGCCTCTCATTATGTGTACTTTTAGCCACTTTAGCACGGTGTGATTTTCCACGGAAGGTTAAGCAGTATGAATTTAGTGCTGAATTCAGATCTGAATACTCCCACTTCCAGTCCACCAAAAACCACGCCCTCTTTATTCACCCACACCTGTTTTAACAGACTTTTTAAAACTGTGACTTTACATCATATAGGAGTAAAGCACTCACACACACACACACACACACAGCTGTGTCCAGCACCTAAACATTAATTAGAGGCAATAGTAATAAACACAAATAACATACAAAACATACTGAATTCACTCATTAAGATCTTCATTTGAAGATTGCTATGAAATAAAATCTTTTTTAGAGGCAATTTCTGCAACAAATAAATACGTGAGATGTAATCAGTGTAAGAAAAAAAAAATTAAAAAGTGATTTTTAAAAGACATCTGACTTCCTACAGAGCTTATTGTAAAAAGCTAGGTATCTAGGTATCTAACAGAGACAGGCCTAAGAGCACAGATTGGATCATATAACAAACTACACTGACTGGATGAGAAACAACAATTCAGACAAAGTGCAATCCTAAAGACCCTAGTTATAGGTATAAAAAAGACTTGTGCCAGGCTTGTGGGTGGTGTATGCAGGTGGGCATCTGGTGACCAGGCCACCTTTGTAATCCGCTCAGGCTGTGCCCTAAATGACAATATGGAGGCATCTTTTGGGCTCACCAACGTCAAGATGAATAGTGGGGGTCAGGATGCGCTGGTGGACACCAGTATTGAGGAAAACCATAAAAAAAAAAAGAAGTTAAAAAAAAGAGATCTCTTCTGATTCAATTGATACTTATAGTTGAGCCAGAAGAGCTGTGGCAAAAGGAGTTGCAGAAGGAAGGATATGAGAGGCCATGGAAAAAGCCTTTTGGGTGGCCCCAAAGATGTTCTGACAAACAGTTCTGGCAAACCATGCCAAGATGTTGAAGGCACTGGACAAGGTTGAGGTTGTGTGGGGTTTCGTGGAGGTGTGGGGCCATGCCTTTGGATGGCAACCAGAGGGTGTGTTTATATTATAGGCGAATCACACTCATCAGCCTCCCAGGAAAAGTCTATGCCAGGGTTTTGGAGAGGAGACTCCAACCAACTCCAACCAACTCGGATTCAGGAGGACAGTCACATTGATGCACACGACAAAAGGTTTTTATTCTCATAACGTTTCTGTAATACTGAAGAGATGATTATAACTGCTGCAGATAATTACATCCTCTGGGTCTCCAATACCTGGGTTGTATACTACCATACTAAATATTATGTCAGTACACCAATGGTGTCATTACTACTTAGACATACTACTTAAAGCTTAATATGCTCTTTGGGACACAGAATCTAATAGTTTTGCCACTCGCAAACTTCAGATTAAACCCATGTTATGAAATGTTCTTCCACAACTTACTTGTAATAGCATTTTTCTGCCAGAGAGGGGCTTCAAAACCCCAAATCCCCCGAAGTTACATCTTGTCACTTTAACAATAACAATGTTAATAAGTCTGTCCCAATGATTAAATTATTAGAGAGAGGGAGCAATACAGTAGAACCCCCATATCTGCGGGGGACAGGTTCCAAGCCTTATATATATATATATATATATATATATATATATATATATATATATATATATATATACACAGTATGTTGGTCAGAATGTATACACGTTATACGCATTACTCAGAATGGCACGCAATTTAAATTATGAATGTTTACTGTATTACTTGAATTTTCTATTGAATTTTTTTGGACCACAGTCAACTGAGTAACTGAGACAGTGGAGTTTTACGGGGGTTTTACTGTACAATGATACAGGCTATAAATGCCAGCATTCAGTTTTGACTGATTAGCAATGAACCGCATTGATCAATACAACAATAGGAATCAATTCTTCATCATCATCATCAACGTCATCATCATCATCATAAAAAAAAAAAACCCTCATGCATCAAAGGATTTAATTTCATATGTGTAGTGTTTTCATGTGTTCAGTATAGCACTTTTTGAGGGGACTGTATTCGCTGTTTGCTCTGCCAGAGCATAGAGCCACATCAAATGGCCAAAGCCACAAGGCTTTCTGACATACTGGGTCTAGTGAACTAGAACACCTATGGATCAGACACAATTATACTTCCTAATTAATGGGCTAGTAAATGCACTTTAGTACTTCGAATGGTAAACATTTTATGGTGGGCCAAATGTAAAAAATTTGATACTCTAATACTAAATTAATACACTTTTCTATCTGACTTTTTTTTTTAACATTTGAGATACCTTGATACCTTTAGATTGCATGTACAATACAAGTTTTGAATATTAAATGTATGTAAATGTTAAATATTAAATGTTAAGTGTAAAGGTTAATGTACATTCTTTTAATATAAACTAAATGTTAAATGTAAATATACACTCTATGGCCAAAAGTATGAGGACACCTGACCATCACAGCTATATGTGGGCCTTCCCCAAATTTTTGCCACAAAGTTGGAAGCAGAGAATTGTCTAGAATATCTTTGTATGCTACAGCATTAATATTTCCCTTAATAAATCCCCATAGCCACATTCCAAAATCTAGTGGAAAACCTTCCCAGAAGAGTGGAGGTTTTTATAACAGCAAAGGGCATGGACTAAATCTGGAATGGGATATTAAAACAACACATATGGATATGATTGTTCAGGTGTCCACAAACTTTTGGCCAAATAGTGTAGCTGTTAAATATAAAAGCTAAAATTCATTGTCAGGGTTATGGCTATGCTGCATCCGCATCCTGACCCAGGACATGTGTTTGGCACCACAACATCATCAGTACAACCTCTTAAATCCTTACATTAGGTTCTGCTATGAAGTTATAGACAAAGAGAACTAGTTAGGCAGCACATCTAGAACTAGTTAAGCTGGCTACATACTTTACTAGAACCGAACTCAGACCCCTTGAAGCGGACCAAGAGGTTAACCAAGTGAAAAAGGACCCAGTTCTCTTTTCCTTAATACTATCCCTGTCCCTGAAAGAGGACTCAGATCCTTTTTTAGTCCACTTAAGCAGTAATGGGATTCTCAGACCTCTTTGCATTCATACTGTTGCTTTCTTCCTCTTGCAGTTCTGTACATTGTGGGTACAGCAATATGGTGCAACATGGCTGACCCTAAACATGTACTAATTTTCCTGTACAACATGTTTTTAAAATTACAAAAGAGAAATAGAGAGCACAATTTCTTTTTCAAAAAATGCAAGAATTCAAAGCACCACACAACAAACGAATGAAGAAGATAAGGACAAGAAAAATACGGCATCCTGCTGAAGCAGCATTGTTTATCTCTGGGGCTTCTCTTACTTTTCTGATCATTTTTTGTGGTGTGTCCAGACCCTTGTCTTTATGGCTACTGAGGTTACGCAGCCGCTCTTCCCGAAACCATGGTTAATCTAGCTGCATGTAAATTTCAGGGTTGCGGCTTTTACACACTTATCGGTAATAACACTGAAAGTGGAAAGCGAGAATCTGCGAGCTCCTACACAACCAAAGCAACTTAATTTTCTAAAGAATGATAATTTTAAATAAATAAGTCACAGAACCAACACACAATTAACCCTAACCCTCTTCCAGCAAAAGCAGCCATGTTGATTAGCTTGATTTGTACAGCGGCCTGTATGAGAGTCTCTCAGATCTCATTTGGGAAAGGTTTGTGTTCACAATGCATGTTTTTAGCAAACCTTACTGTAAGCTGAAAGGGAACCGTACTCAGACCATCTCCCAAGATGGTCTCGGTTCGGTTCGCTTTAAAAGGGTCTGAGATCGTTTGGAGTGTTCACACATGGGCCAAGAAATCCAGCGAACCGTGCTCAGACCCCTGAAAAGGACCAAGTGTGAAAACACTACTTCTCTCCACACCCCACAGACGGAAAGAGATACGCTTTATCACTTCAGCAACACTAGCTGATTCTGGCATGTTTTCCCAGCACTGTCGCTTCCCACTGACACAGAGGGCAGGTAATTAGTATATGAATAATACATTTAGCTTCAACATTTAAGATTTCAATTTATATTTACCTTTTATATTGAGATTTAATATTGACCTTTAGATTTACATTTAACATTTAATATTTACATTTCAAATTTAGTTTTATGTTTAACATTTTAGCTACATTTACGTTATTTATATTGTGTGATTTTTTTTATCATTATGTATAGCAAAACTTTGCACTGTAACTTAAAATTGTTATTCTACATGCATCACTATCTAAATGTATCTGAATGGCCTCAAATATTCCAAAAAGTGTGTGCGTATGTGTGTTTGTGTGTCAATCACAACAGCCTAAATTTCCTTGAAACACATGGCGCGAATACACTTAATATGCACACACCCGTACCACATTCGTTTGGTTTTTGGGGCACACATTTTAATGTACTCTTTCAATCATTTATCCTTATTTTACTTCCTCCTCCTGTGTTTCAATCAGGGGGTTATTTGGCGTTGTACTAAATTATAGCTCGTTTTATGTATATGTGTGTGCGTGTGTCTGTACTCGCTTCTCGTTCAGCACCCAGACTGCTTTGATTATGCTCTTGCTAACCCCAATGCTCTAATTACACTCCAAACCAAACGATCCCCATGCTCTCCAAATAACCTAGCCAGACCAGATCAAACACACGCACACCATCATTAAGCAGGCCACGCCTGCTAAGACCGCCAATACTACTCCCTCGGCCAATCACAGCAAACTCTTATTGCCAGGAACAAACTACCTCCCATGATCTTCTAGCAATAATTTCATCATTTACCAAAAACGAATGCTATTTTTTTCTCGGCTGATTATTGACTTTTTATTATATCTGTATTTCAACTAGAAATGACGATCTGAAAATCCTGTTTATACACATTCGATATCTTTAAGCTATTGTGATGTCATATATATTTGGCTCACATGGTAACGTATGTTTCTGACAAATAGTAACTGCTGTTGGGTCTTAAAGACTAAAACTTGTTACTGTTTCAGCTACTCTTAGTAGGCTTATTCTGGTAATGTGTAAATGATAAAGGCTTTGAATTTGATGTAAACACTGCAGTAAATTCAAGTCTTTACAAAGCGTTTATAAAAGACCTCCCACCCATAGCTGAAATGAAGCCAGAATATTTTGGCATATCAGCATATCTCAACTTTAAAATCTTCCAGTAAAAAAAAAAATAAATAAATAAATAAAAGCATTTAAAGTATATATCATTTGTTCAAGCACTGATATAATTGACAACATAGCACTGTTCAGCTATAACCGATTACACTCCAATAACAGATAATACTGATTATTTGCCTATATCTAATAATACAAATAAAATTGATCAGCTATTTTGTAATAACATGTAATTGAAACTACTCAGTCTAAGGTTTGGGAATAAAGTCAAAGTCAAAGTCAAAGTCAACTTTATTGTCAATTCTGCTATATGTACAGGACACACAGAGGATTGAAATTTTGTTTCCCTCAGACCCATGGTGTGAGAAACCAACATAAGACAAGTAATTAAAGGAAGAAAAATGAAAAATTAAGATATGAAAAGTATTTATATAATGAAACCTAATTAACATTGTGTTCAAGAAGGATGAGTGCACACATGATGAAATGCATAATTTGTGCAGGATTAGATTAGAAATTATTTCAATGCAGTATACAGGTGTTAGACTACAAAGTGTGACAAATAGTAGACGGAAAATGTACTGAGCGAGGCAGAAGGCAAAGTTTCCTTTATCTTGGTTAGGCTGTTTTTATCCTTTTGACTCAAAACCTGGTGAACAGCAATAGTTAGCTAACGGAGTTAGCTAGACTGGAGACAAATGCTTTCACTACTGATGATAACCGTTACACTTTATTTTAAAAGCTTTATATTTTATTAGTAATGGCTTGAAAATAATATATAACCTCAAAGACAAAAAAGGAACAACATCCAGCCTTAGATGCTCCAATCACAGCCCACAGAGCTGTGATTTTTTTTGATATGTCAAGTTTAAGAATCTTGAATGTTGCAGTCTGGTTGGCTGTCTGCATGCCAGCATGCACACTGCTTTAGACTAGTGTCAAACTTGCGAACACCATGACACAATGAACTTGGAACAAGATATGGTCACTGGATTGAAAAAAGTGGAAGACACTTCGTGGCAAGTAAAAGAGATACCCTTTCACACGGCCAACTGTAGACATGTAACTCTAGGGACGAAAATGAATACATTTTAAGGAATTAAATGATATCTTAGAAAATATCTTGTAATCCTGTAAACAGATACAAATGCAGATACAGATAAAAAGGTACACCTGCATTTAAAGCTTCCTTAGTATCTGCCTGCTCAGGGTCATGGTAGTTATTTTTTCAGCTGCTAGCTTGTTTATATTTTGGGAAATAGAACCGACTAAATTTCTGGTAAATTGTGAAATATCGTAGACCGATTAAAAATATAAATAGCATTTTGTAGACACCCTTATCCAGAGTGACTTACAAAGGTTCTATGCAGTCACCATCATAAACATATCATCATGCTAGTACAAATAAGTCAGTGTCTAAGAGTACTATCAAGCTAAAACTCTGTTTAGAGAGGAGTGTTTAAAATCTGATATGGCCAGCTACAGGAAGCTAGTGGAGGGAACAAAGCAATGAAGCGGTGGGAGAATTTGGGGTGATTGAAACCAAGTCATACAGTTGCATTCTGGATCAGCTGCTAGGGTCAGTTGGCACAAGGGACCTGTCAAGAGCAAGCTGCAGTAGTCTAATCTCAAGAGGAAAAGGGACTGAACAAACACCTGAATGGTCTCCATGGAGAGAATGTGACTGTAAAGGAGAAGGTTAGCAATATGAGGCGCGAATGATGGTTGTCCGGAACTAGCCCGAGGTTTTGTGCATTGTGTGATCCAAGAGAGAGATCACAAGACAAGGATCTGCATCTCCCGGGATATACAGCAACTCAGTCTTACAGGGATTTAGTTTCAAGTGATGAGCTGCTATCCATGACAAGATGTCTGCCTGAAATGCTGAGATATGTGCAGAAACATGCGTGTCTGAGGGAGAAAAGGAAAGGAGTTGAGTGTCATCAGCATAGTATTAGTATTAAAAAGACATGAGAGGATATTCCCTCACTGAGACCAAGTACTGTGCCTTGTGGTACACCAGTAGAGAGTTTGCATGGAGCAGATGTGGATCTGTGAATCTGACATGACAGTCCCTCCAAATAAGAAGCAAACCACTGCCATGCTGTCCCACTAATTTCAAGACTCATGAAGATGGACCAGGCAGTCTTGTGATTGGCTGCTGAAAGCTCAAGGACGATGAGGACATGATGCATGAAGCTTCTTAGTAACAGCCATAAGGGTAAATTCTGTGGAGTATGCTACTCTGAAGCCAGACTGGTTAGGATCTTGGATGCCATTCTCTGTAAGATACAGTGACAACCAACTGTATACAGTATGCTCAAGAATTTTACAAAGAAAGAGAAGTGATACCAGTCAGAAGATGCTGATCTGTAGGTATCTATTGTGGGTTGCCTCACACACAGTGTTCCTGGTATAAGCCCCAGTTCCAGTGTGACTCCAACCAGGATAAGGTGGTTACTGAAGATGAATAAATAAATGAATGTTGCATGCATGTGTTCTGTCTGCAAAAAAAAAGAAAAAGAAAAAGAAGGAATAAACATGGAGAGAGTACAGATACAGATAGACAGAGAGAGAGAACAGGAGAAAGAGTGACAGTTGGGGTGTGTGAATGGCTCCACCCTGCATGATGATTGGTTTTTCTTTTAGAGAGAAACAGATTTAAAAATGTGCACGTGCGCGCACACAAACAAACAAACACACACACACACACACACACACACACACACACACTACTACGTGATCACACCCCAAACATTAAACACATATAAACATATAGATATCCTCAAACAAAAATCAGTAAAAGCAGACACATCCATATATAGATGAACATAGAAACCCACAACACAACACACACAGGCCACAGGCATTTCCATGTGTGGAGGTTTAAACCCTAGTGTGGTTACGTCTAAAGCCATAATCACTAACATTCTCTCTCATAACAACACAAGAATAACCTACAGACACACACACACACACACACTTTCATAGTCAGACAGTTTAGCATGTTTAAACTCTTTAAATGACAGTCAGTTCCCCTTACTTGAATCCAGGCAGGAACAGTAGCACTGAGCTGATGCTACATGACTCATCTTGATTGATACTTCTTAATAAGTAATTGACTTGGTGCTCATGTTCCTGGTAAGTCTACAAACTGTGGGATAACATGTTGGTTACTGTGAAGGCAAGTATCAAGTATCATGATCAAAAACCATCTTACGTATGTGTGTATTTACTGCTTCATTCTTGTTTGGGTGTCCTTTTGCTTCAGACTGTTGCTCTTCATAGGACCCTCTTTTATAAAGAATTCCTGAGTAGCACAGAACACTGCCAGGAGCAAAAAAGGACCGTTCTATTTTCTTATGTTCTGGACCACAAGGACGGTTTCCTTACAGAACTAGTAGATCCCCTCATGACCATGAATGTGATCTCACATGTGTAGCCTATAAAAGACCCCCACTACATCACATTCATTCTTTCCTTAGAGTTAAATTATAGACAGAACGCAGGTCACGTGATTGTGTTCTCTCATGGAGAGCCTGCACAACCGATACACACCACGTTATAACCCTTAAAAAGAGCTCTTCAGTAGCTTTCAAATGACACAAGCCCTTATCTAGAGTGTCCAAAAAAGAGGCCATGGAAATCAGGCAATTAAGCTGACTTTGGAGCTGACTCTTTTCCTGGATAAAATGACACCTTAGGCACTGCTACGTGTCTTATCATGTTTCAATCAATCGTTTTCAACATCCGCAGGTCATAGAGTTTATTAGTAAATCAGTCAAATTTCTGGATTGGAGATCCAGACCATAGGAGCCCAGCTGCCACGACCAACCTCAGTGCACTCTCCTGGGCTTGCCCTCTCACATCACTCTTGCTGTAAAGAAATGTTGTGGGCCTGAGCGCAGCAGTAGCTACTACTATTAGTGCTAGTTTGAAGCTGTTACAAGATATATAGTCACACGCCAGAAATATAAAAACAATACAATTTTTACGTAATGTGTACACTGCCAAGCTGTCCATTCTAGCATAGGCTTTTAATGCCACATTGACAGAATGACAGATTTACTACTATGTTTGCCCTGTATTTTGGCTCCATCCACATTGTCCTCAACCCATTTCCCAGTCCCAGCTGATGAATAGCATCTACACAGCATCATGCTACCCCAGTTCTCAGGGTAATGAGTAGTGTTGGATGTCTGCCAAGCACTTTGTGATCAGGCCAAAGAGTTTAATTTTGGTCTCATTAGACCAGAGAACCTTTTTCTAAATGTGTGCTGTGTCTCCAAGAGGCCTTTTGGCAAACTCCAAACAGAATTTCATATGGCTCACCATTGTTCCATAAAGCCCAGCCATGGAGTGTCCAGGCTATGGTTGGTCTATGAACAGCTTCTCCTTCAGAGTTACCCATGGCCTCTTGCTAATGCCCTCTTTACCCAGTCACTGACTTTTGGTGGATGGTTGAGATGCCATCCTTTATCTTGGACTTTTTTTTATAGCACCTTGGCCTTCACAATGCTCTTTGTTTAACTATGTTTTCTAACAAACTCTGGTGCTTTTCAGGAACAGATGTACTTATATTGAGATCATGTGACACTTTGATTGCACACAGTTGGACTCCATTCAACTAAATACATGACTGCTGATGGCAAGTGGTTGTGCCAGAACTAATTTAGGGGTTTCACAATAACGGGCGTGAATACTTGTGCAATCATATCTTTTGCATTCTTTTTTGTTAATAATTTTGCAAACTGTATTAAATTTATATTGTGTGGATACATGAATTAAAATCCCAATTACAGTATGCAGGGGCAGAAATCAATATAAGGTTTCATTTTTGGTATCTTTGTTTATCCAGTCAACATTTTTTAATGATTCAGAAATAAAAACATTTTTTTTGAGTCTTTTAGTCGTAATTTTAAAATTTGTTCAAAATATTCTGAGAATCAAATCGTGACCCGGTTTGTGATTCGGGTTGTTATCATGCTGGAAGGTGACATTCTTCTTCAGCTCTCTAACAGAAGCCTGCAGGTATTTTGCCAAAATAGATTGGTATTTGGAGCCATTCATGATTCCCTTTATGTTGATTAGAGCCCCAATCCCAGCTGAAGGGAAGCAGCCCCATAGCATACCGCCAGCACCATGCTTCACTGTGGGTATGGTGTTCTTTGGGTGTTAAACTGTCTTAATATATATGCACCCAACATATATTTTTTTAATTATGCCCAAAAAGTTCCACCTTAGTCTCATCACCATAACACATTTGCCACATGGTTTGGCAAAATTTTGGCTTTTTGTGAGAAAGGGCTTCCATCTAGCCACCCTACCCCATAGCCCAGATGTGAAAAATATGAGAGACTTTTAGTTACATGCAGGGAGTGATCAGTACTTGTCAGATATTCCTGCAGCTACTTTAATGTTGCCGTAGGTCTCTTGGCAGCCTCCCTGATAAGTTCCTTTTGTCCTTTCATCAAATTTAGAGGGATGTCCTGTTCTTGGTAATGTCACTGTGGTGCACACTTTCTCCACTTTCACCCTCCATGGTAGTGTTCCATGGTATATCTGATGTTGCAGTTAATCAGAATCGCTTAATTAACGAGAGGTGTATGATAATAAATATATTTCTGCATACACACCATATCTGAACTGATTCAGTATCTTGGCTTTCTAGCAGCATAAAAACAGTACCCCATTGTGCACTGGCCGCATGCATTTAACATCTTATATTATAAAATCTCTTAACTACAATACACACCCATACACATGCCACACACACAACTATAAACCTTATGCTAATTTCAAGTTCTTTTGTAAATGCATAAACACACAGCAGGAGAAAAGTTCATAGACAGAAACATACACATGCCTGGTTTTTCATTTGGTGACCACCACACAGACTGATGCTTAGTACGTTAGTTTAAAAGCCACAATGGTGTTAGTGTGTTTATGTGTGTATATATATATATATATATATATATATATATATATATATATATATATATGTGTGTGTGTGTGTGTGTGTGTGTGTGTGTGTGTGTGTGTTTGCTGGAGTAGCCACACAAAGCTATGTCAAGTCTATGACGCTAAAGAGGGTGTGTCTGTATGTTGTGGTAATACACAGACCACAACAAATGGGACCAAGACAGAATCAGATAGCCATGGATTTGTTTGTGTCTCATAGGCAATTTCTTTTAAAGCTGCAGAGGAAATACAGCTCCCTCTAACATTAAATAAAAATGCTGCAGACAATGTCTATAGAATAAGAATATTTGAATATCTTTACTCTCTTACTGCACTGTTGCATCTGTCGTTCTTGTACACTTAATCCGTTTTCAAAATCAATGCATACTGGAAGATATCTGTCATGTTAAAGTCCTCCTTTAAAGGAGATCTTTTAGAATACTGTGGTCCGGACACACAGCTTCAACGAGAGGCAGTGGAGCACTGTGGGAAGCAGCCTAAGAGCTTTTACTTCCTGCCTGGAAGTTCTCTTCTCTATGTGCTGATTGGCAGATATGTACACTCACCACCACTTTATTTCGAACACCTATACACCTGCTCACTCCTGCAATTTTCCAATCACCCAATCATTTGGCAGCAGGGCAATGCATAACATCATGCAGATACAGGAAACAAGCTTCAGTTAACGTACATATCAAAAATCAGAATTGGGAAAATGTGATCTCAGTGACTTTGGCATGGTTGTTGATACCTGACGGGCCGATTTTGATGTTTGATGTGAACATTAACTGAAGCTCTTGACCTGTATTGGCCAGTGAGTGTATATCATATCTTCAGGGTGTATTGCCACTTTGAATGTGACCACATTGGATCCAGCATAACCATGACCAGGATAAAGGGTTTACTGAAGATAGATAAACAGACAGACAGAGAGACAGACAAGACCGAAAGATGTAACATGTATCTAACAATATAAAAAGCAGACATCTGTACTAAATAAATGAAATGCTTTGTCTGAGTTAGAAAGCACAGCCACTGTGTGTGTACCGTGTGTGTGTGTATGTGTGTGTGTGTGTGTGACTATAAGAATGAGACACAGAGGGGTGTGTTTCTGAGGGTAACACACACACACACACACACACACACACAAGCATTTACAGTACAAAATTTTACTCTCTGCCCTCTCTTGCTTTCTGACTCACTTAAACATGTGCACTTAACTCAGTCTACTTAACCTCCTTCTGAAAAACATTATATCTTGATTGATATGTACACTTTCCTCTATTACAACTATTACATTCACGGACAACGCAAGTGTGCACACACATTCCCAACACTCACTGTCTCACTCTGACTGACACATACAAACTCAGTGTCACTCCTACAGACACACACTTTTCTTTGCCTCTCACACCCGCACAGTTCTCTCTCCAGCCTTCACGCAGACACCTACATGCAATAACCCACATACAAAATATCCGCAATAACACATGAGCTTTCAGCACCTTCTCTTATTAATGAATGACTGACAGAAGGTTAAAAGTGTACCACCACCACCACCACCCCCCCCCCCCCCCCCCCCCCCCCCCCCCCCCCCCCCACACACACACACACACACTCATACACATATAAACACACACACACACTTACACACACCAACATACTCCAGAGGGAGGAGAAACAAACATTTCATTTCCTCTGGCCAGCATACAGGCTGGCTTATATGATATTAAAGAGAGAGAAAGAGGGCGGGTGTGGAAGGTGGAGTTGGTTAGAGATTAGGTGATTATACGGCTCAAACAGAGGGGAGCTGTTTCATTGCCTCTTACATAAAGAGCACAGAGGACTCTTATTCTGGTGAAAATACACACCAGGTCACAGCAAGAATTACAGCTGTTATAAAAGGTTAAGTGCTGCAGAAATATGGAAGTTTGGAAACAAACTGAATTTTTGATAGACTTTTTAATGAATGTCAGGAATGGTGTGGCCATCATTATGCAATCATCATACAGCTATTCCCAGATAAGTTTATTTACCATATTTTTGTGTGTTTTAACGTATTAATTGAGATACTGTATTAACTGAGGACAACACCATAGCAGAGCATCATGCGCACACACATTATGCACATTAACAGACTTATTAACACCTATTGGGTATTTAGTGTAGCCAGTCCACCTACTGGTATGTTTATAGGAGGTGAGAGGAAATGGGAGAACGCAGAAGAAACTCGCACCAGCACAGAGAGAATCCCATCACGCTGCCCCTCATACAGCATATGTACAGTAATATTAGCTTGCGAACAAGTACAGCTGTAGTCAAGACCGCCATTCTCAAGTCCAAGACAAGTCCAAGACCAGGACTAGCTGAGATCAAGTCAAGACAGAGTTTTAAGGGGTAGAGACCAAGACAAGTTTGAGTCCAAGTGAAAGTGAAATCGAGTCAAGATTGAGACCAAAATCTTTTTCAAAGATTAAATCTTTTTTGAGGCCAAGTCTTTACTTCAGTTAGTTAGTGCATTGCACCAATGATTAGGCTGTCTTTTATAGAAGAAGGAACTACTTCTTGTCAAACTTTGTGCATCTGAAAAGAAAAAAACAACTGCAGTACTATCTTTACAAACTCTGAGAACTTATTTAGTGAGACCAATGCGTGAGACCAGGACAAGTCCAAGTACAATTGCCAATAAGTTCAAGACAAGTCCAATACAGAAAATGTCTCGATACCGAGTCAAAGACCGAGTCCAAGATCAGTACTACAGCAGTACTGGTACTACACTAGTAGCACTACAATACTACTATTCAGTACTATTACTACTATTAAGTACTACAGCCCTACTAACTAGCTACCATAAGTTACCCTCACCCTCAACCTGGGCCCCCAATGAATCATCATACAAACCTCCCTTAGAATGTAGTGACAGTCAAGGAGACATTGGAACAGATACTCCCTACCTCATCACTTATTCTAAAAGTCAGTCTTTATTGCATCTTCTCTTCACAAATGCAATTTCCCACCTTAGCTCATCTAAGGAGTTGCTTGTGTTTCATTTCAGATTTTTCTATGCGCAAGCAGGTAGATGGAAAGATTACCATACAAAGTTCACTTCAGCACAAAACTAGAAAAAAATAACAGTTTGTGTGGTCTACCCGCAACCCCCTCTTTTAAACATTTCAATATAGGAGGACCCTAAAGGCATGTTTACCTCTTCCACACATTTTATCCCAGGAAATGAATTCTTTCTCTCTCCTTCCTATCATTTGGCCTCCTGAAGCTAGTGGCCTCTAGCTAGTCTCTGGTCCAATGAGTTGCCTTTGGCTAAATAATTTACATAAATGCATGTGATTGGGTAAACCATGCCAGAGGATCTACTACAGAAGCCATGTTGATTCATATTTAGAAAACTACTGTCACTAAACTACAGCCAGTTTTTTTCTCATAAATCTATTAGCTCTGCTACAGTTTTCAATTCAAGTACTGGGTCCACATCCAGAGTACAGCTCACCAGTTGATGACTCCTGGTTTACAGGTTCAATATAGGTTTTAATAGATACTAGATGATACAAAATTTTTCTACCTCTTCCTATATCTTATATAATTTGCACTATTTCTCAAGAGTGTCTCGATTATTTTAACGGATTTAATCTAGTTTATACTGTATGTGCTTTGCATAGCTTTTAAAATAACTTATCTTGTGTAACATAATTAAATAACTTCAAGACTAAATTTCTCTTGAACGAGATCCAAGTATAAAAAAGAATGTCAGCAAAAGAAACAAGAGAAATGTAGATATACAGTCCCCTCCAAAAGTACTGGACGGCAAGGCAAAGTCTATTTTTTTTGCTATGCACTGAAAACGTTCGGGTTTGAGATTAAAAGACGAATATGAGACGATAGATCAGAATTTCAGCTTGCATTTCCTGATATTTACATCTAGATGTGTTAAATAACTTAGAAACATGGCACCTTTTGTTTAAACCCACCCATTTTTCAAGTGACTGTAAACAGGAGACAGAAAAATGGATATTATAGGCACATTTCCTGGTGTGTGTTTGTTTCACTCTCTCTGGAACACAGGCATTGGCAACTAGCCAGCATAGAGCGGGCCAAGCAAGTTTGTGTGTATATGTTTTAGCATGACATTTTGACCACTGGTCCCTGCAGGTGTCATTCACACTGTAGCCAGACGTACATATATTTATGGACAGACTTTATTTTTTTTAAATGTCATGATGCATGGTATCAGCTTTAGGCCTTCCACTGAGAATGTCTATAAGTATGAACACGTTTTTCTGCTTCAGTTTGTTCTCCTGCTGTTGTTCTTTCACCATCCCTCCTGGAATTGTTATGACAGTTCATAATCTTCTCCCTCTTGTTTATTTTAAGGTTTGACCATCTGCTTCTTGTGCATTCACCTCCTTTCTCTCTGTTCTATCTGTCTCTCATTGTCACTCTCTCTCACTCTTGTGGTTATATGTTGGTGGTGTGCACGGTGTGATTGTGGGTTTGTAGTCTGCAAAAGGCAGCAGCAAACCATTAACTAAAGAACAGAGAGAGAGACAGACAGACAGACAGACAGAGAGAAAGAGAGAGAGAGAGAGAGGGAGGGTTTTTTTCTTGGACAGTATTTAGAGAGTTTAGAGGATTATAAAGCAGAAAGCTTCTCATTTAGATGTTAATGAGTATGGCAAGATGCCATTCCGTCTTTTCCAATTTAGACTTTAATTTGTATTGAGAGATCTCGCTTTTTCCACTTTCTCCCTGTAAGTAACACACACACACACACACAAAGATAAATTTCATTTTCTGTCTCTTTCTTTTTTGCCCTTTGCTCTTTGCAGGAGGAGATTCATTGAAAAATCTCAGTATTGCTCATGAAGGGTAGTAATGAAACACTTATAATTAAATAATATGCATTTAAACTCTTAAATCAAGCATTCAAACACTAGAAAGATAAACTGGTTTAAACTGAAACAACTAAATGAAGGTTTTTATAAATACCTTTTATTATTCTCACTAACTAGACTGTAATTGTCAGTTAACTCTAACCTCTTCCTGACTATAAGAATCCATGCTAATTTGTGTCTCAAATAAATAGATGGTTACAGTTTTAAAAATACAATCATAGGGCTTCCGACTGGTGAAACTGTATAAGTGTTCTTATTATCATCATCCGGAGATTGTATTTTTAAATCTAGACCCATCTATTTATTTTGGACACAAATCAGCATGGGTTCTTAATGTCAGGAAGAAGGTAGAGTTATACTGACAGTATAGCTAGTGAGAAAAATAAAAGGTATTCATGAAACATTCTTTTAGTTTTATTAAACCAATTTATGTTTCTAGTGTTTGATTTTTTGCATTTAAGTTTGAACTGAAGAATTTACATGTAAATGTAGGGTTTTGTGCTGTAAAAAAGAAACTTACAATTACCTGGTTGCATAAGTGTGCAAACACCCTATCCATTAATTTGTTAAAGTACCTTTAGCAAAGAGAACCTTGGGTAAAAACCTACCAACTTATCACATCTTGATTTGGCAATTTTAATCCACTTGCAAAAATGCAAAAATACTCCAGATCTAACTGATCAAATTGCAAATTGCTGGTTCCCCAGTGTACAGCTCTCTTCAAATCATGCCACAGGTTTTTGATAGGATTAGGTCTGGACTAGACCATCCTAAAATATTAAGCTTCTTCTTCTGAAGCCATTCCTTCGTTGACTTGTATTTGTGCTTTGGGTTGTTGTTGTGCTCAAAGGTGAAATTATTCTTTAGCTGCCTAACAGAGACCTGCAGGTTTTGTGCCAAAATAGATTGGTATTTGGAGCTATCCATTATTACCTTTATCTTGACTAGAGCCCCAGTCCCAGCTGAAGAGAAGCAGCCCCATAACATGATGCTGCCACCACCATGCTTCACTATGGGCAAGGTGTTTTCGTTGGCTTGATGCGGTTACTGCAAGCAATGGATATGCAACAAAATATTAAGTGTTATTTAGTTTAATTGACTTTAAGTAATAGGCTATCTATTTCAATACTTTTGTTCAATTAAAAATTGGGTTGTCTGCCACCACAGGTGCCATGTTGTCAAGTGTCAAGTGGCTTTATTGTCATTTCAACCATATATAGCTAGTTAGTACACAGTGAAAAGAAACAACATTCCTCCAGGACCATGGTGCTACATCAAACAACACAGTACTATAAGATACTACACGTTTCTACATAAAGTGCACGTGCAATTGCGTGCAAACAGCACAAGACAGAACAAGAACTACTAAAACAGGACAATAACTAAGACAGTACAATAACTACTAAAACAGGACAATAGGAACAGTAAGAGACAGTGCAGCACCGACCAGTATACAGTTCTAGTAGGAAAATGTCAGATATAACAGTAGTGCAAAAGAATAACAATATAATAAATTACTGTGAGCATAACATACTATGACATAGTATTCGGCAGATAAGCTTATACTATATATGGACATAGCAGTTATTGGGGTAGCAGCCAGGTAGAGAGTATAGTAATGACAAGAAATTATTTAGAACATTTTATAAGTGAAATTAAATGAAAGCTAAAATTCTAATCTATCATCTCATATTCATCTTTTGCCCTCAAACCCAAATGTCTTCACTACATAGCAAAAGCAAAAGAATTGGCCTTGTAGGCAGGAATGTACACAAATATATTTAACATCTCACTTGCCCAGGAGAACACAGCACTCTTTTTGTATCATTCCAGTGCTGAATAAAGCCAGGGTAACCAGCCTCAATAATTACAGAACAGTTGCACTAACAGCAGTAACCATGATGTACCTGGAGAAGATGGTGCTGAGACATAACAACAGCCTAGTTCTGGAATCCTTTGACCCCCTGCAGTTCATACTATCATACTAACAAGTTTGATGAGCAGAAACAGTTCATGACCATAGATTTTGGTGGGGCATACAGTCTAGCAGCTCACTTTGAATGGTTTTAGACATACCTTTGTTCAACTGAATTCAGTAATGCAGGTGTGTTTCCCATCACCAAGGAGGCACACACAGAAGAGCTAATATCCAGGGTTGCCAGGTTTCAGCTAAATTTCCACAAAAGACCTGAAACTAGACCTGAAATTTCAGGCATTGGAAAAGGCAGGCACATTTTTCTTTTTTTTGTCAGCCTTTCATGGGAAACAAGGTCACCATCACCATGGTGCACATGCATTTCTGATGTATGGGCATTTTCCACTCCATAATCCCCCTTTCTTTGCAGTATATCTTACAATGAAATGAAACGGTTCTGCACATCATAGACACACTGTCTGCGCTGCAAAGGTATGGAGCTGTGATTGAGGACTTAATGAAAAGTGACATTAATTGAACAGCTAATATGATGTATGTGGTGGAGCTCATCCATAGGTGCCTTTATGGAAAAACCACCACTGGAGATGAGTACTCATATCGGCAACTCATCAGCAACCTAATCCTGTATGGCGAAGAGAACATATGTGTACATATCCCACACTGTGTCAAGTCCACTACATTGTCATTTGCACTTTCACTTTCACCTCTTCACTCCTTCTGAATGTAAATATTTTCTTGTCTATACAATTTTCAAGTTCATCACCACATTTTTGCACCTGCGTGTATGCCAACTAAATTGAGTACTAGTATGAGTATGTTGCATACGAATATACAGTAGTAATACAAGTAGTAATATGAGTCTGTTTTATGCGTGTATATGGGGAAACAGGGGAACAGACGTCATTTCCTGGTTTTGCACATTCATCAGCCCACCACACACAAAGAAGTGAGGAGACTCTTTCTGCTGCCCCTGCTGGGCAAAAGTAGGAACTGTGTCATTCGGAGGGTGATCAAGTTCATTATTTAGCATTGCAATTTAGCGGCGCGGACACACCCGTGCATAATCATTCTTCACAAAACAGATGAAGGAAACTCCTCCGCTCTTTGCCATCATCATATTTCTTCTGGCAAGATGCAGGTGCTGCTCATAAACATGTTCTGAGAAAAGAGCTTGACTAGCAGATTCTTCGAAATCCACAAAAGTTGACTCTCAAAAACTATAAAAACGAAATAAGCTAAGCTTTAAAAATAGTCCTTCTTGTGTGCTAAGGCGGTCGCAGACAGGGAGAAAGAGAGGGACAGAGAGACAGCGAGAGCATGATGGGGAGAAACAGGGCGGTAATTGCAGGTTAGGAGATGTATATTTTGCTGGGTGAGCATACAGCAATTATGTTTATATATATAAGCATTGCACAAGGAAACGACCGCACGTTTCCCTTTAAAATAAACTGTAATAACAGAGTAGAGTGAGGGAGAGACAGACAGGAACACAGATAGAGACAGAGAAAGACAGACTTTTAGCTGAGACCTTAATCCTGTAAGTACTCACCTACACATTTTCTTGAGATCCTCTCAACGTCTGCGATTTAGAAATTGCTATTTTCAAATAACAGATGCCAAGAGGAGGTGAAGGTGCTCAAAATAAGGTCATGAATGTCTACAGTTTTTTTTTATTTTTTTTATTAAAATGCATTTGTTTAAATAGGTCCAACAATTATAACTAGTGTATAAGCTGAATAGTGATTTCATTATTTAAATAATAACCATATGATCTAATATCGCAGTTTTAATTACATTACAGTAGCTGTTTCAAGGGAAATTAAATTTCTCACTTATGTAGTTCACAATTTCTCACACATAGGGGATACTTGGGCAGGAAGCCCAGGAATATTCATGAATGTCTAAGTATATTTCATGTCATAGAAATCACAATGTATTTAATAATCTGTTTTGCAAACATAGCCCGCCTTGTTTCCAGTTTGGCTGTGACATAAAGGCAGCTCAAGGACTGGGAAAGAGATACAACTTTCCTATTCCTGCTTAAATGTTAATTACCCTATGAGTTTGATTGCTAGCTAGTAATTTCCAATTCTAAAGAAGCTGAAAAACTGGGCTTTTTTTCACACCAGAGGTGAGAAATCCTTTTCCTCTCTGACTGTCTCGCTCAGCTCCCCATATGAAAGGGTCGTGCAATGGTTTTGTGGGGTCGACCCCACTTGATGCACAACCTGCCTCTCCAGCCATATCATTTCACCTGCCATGTCATTAAAAACAAATGGGTATAAGCGATTATTGCATCCATGTGAAAAAGTAGTCCGCAAGTCAACAGTACAGTTAGCCTGTCAGAGAAGCTCTTAATATTTGTGCACTCTCATTTTCTGCACGCTTTGTGGCTATAGCGGAGTATATAATCATGACCAGCCATCACCCACATGTCAGTAGAGAAAAGAAAACAGGGCTGGAATTGAGAGGGACATGATGGGAAGCTACCTCTATGGTGAAAAAAAAACAATTAAATCAATTTGTTTAAAACTGATTTGCACATGGACGTGTCAGGAATTCTTAATTAGTGCCACACCAATTAGGACCAGTATAAAACAAGACTCCTCAATCTAATCATGGTTTAAAACCTACTCGGCTTTATTACAAACCATTTCAAAAAAAGATACATATCAACAGTGCTGTTGTTGTATTAAGTAGGCTATTACACAGTTAGCTAGCTAACTGGTTCGCATGAGTTTTATCTATAATGTCCTGTACTTTATACACTGTCTTGTGTTTTATCCACTTGAGTTTTAACTATCTAACTATCTAAAGATTCAGCCTTTGGTTTTAACTTTAGTCCAGATATCCAGCTAATGTTTGATTAACTGATTGTCACATGAACAATTTGAGACCCAACAAAATTACAAGTACAGGTGTGTTTGACTTTCCCCAGTGAAACGTAATTTGTGGCAAAAAAAAGCCTCTTTCAGATAATCACTACCTGTCTTGGCACAGATTCACTTAATGGGACGAGACAAAGAAGAAGTAGAAGAAGAAATGTAGCTGTTATTTTAGGATAAATTATCTTTTATCTTTATCTTTTATTTACAGATATATTTCCAGTCATTAATAAACAGTCCATTTATTGAGTAGTTTGTTACTTATGGTTTTCTGTTGTATTAGGGAAAAGTGTAGCCAGTTCTAAAGTTACTACAATATTAGTATATTTATTACTGAAAATAAAAATTCAAACAGAACTATTATGTAAAAACATTTTTAAAAATATACATTATAAACATGACAGTTGGTAGCGCTCCCAACTGGTGCAAAAGAAAAGTGTTCTCTCTTTTCATTCGGATATCGCGATTCCGAATCTGAACAATGCCGCAGCCATCCGTGGCTGGGAGCAAAGTTAGCTTTGGGAGGGGTGGCATACTCTCTCTCCCCTGTCAGTCACAGCAACTCTAGCCAAACACATGCACCTGTTCATGAGTTATATGGAAAAGGACAGATAGTGCTTTCCTCTGAGTGGGTAGGATAGGGCAGAGTTGGTTGGTGGGTTGGAATTGGCCAAATTGGGGAAGAAAAAAATGATGGTTTTGCACACACATTTGTAATGGCCACCCCACACTAGCTCTTAGCTTGGCAACCCCAGTCAAAATGTTATGGATCTACTGCTGGGACAGTCAACTACAATGCAGTAATGTGGCTTGTAAAACACTAACGTCAATTAATCTAATGAAGTGATGCGTTAGACCAAAGAGTTGCTGATTACTTTCCATTGCTGGTTTGCATTTACTGAGCTTCCCATTTAACCACTTAGAACAAACTGCTTTAATGTATTTTCAAGCCTCAAAATGTGTCAGATTACCATATTTCAAATCAACAGTTTGTGAAGAGCCATTTGCAGATGATGCTTAGGCATGTATTGTTCACTCCACCTGTAAATACATGGACACACCTGGGGAATACTGTATGTACAGCTTTCAGTAAAATATTACAAACCCCCAATTTCTAAATGTTTCAACCCCACTGGATACTTCCTCATGGAACACCACTTCATCTACTGTTGTCACAAACACTGGAGCACCACAGGACTGTGTCCTGAGCCCTTTCCTTTACACTCTGTATAACAATGGACGTTAAAGTCAAACACTCTGATGACATGGCCATCCTAGCGCACCTTAGCAACATTAGCTCTCTGGACACCATCCATCACAACATGGTGCAAAGAATTTCTCATTTGTTCCTCAACCAAATGAGACCATTACCAAAGTACCATATATAGGAGAACAGCATGAAATGGTAGAATCCATCAAATATCTAGGCATGATCGACCTTTAACCACCTTTAACACAAACCTGACCTTTAACCATCAGCGCACATAACAGTCAGCAGCAACATGGCACTCACATCAGTGTTTTCATATCTTTGTTTATTTGGCCACTTGTGTTTGTTTTCATTCATGTCCTGTCTCCTTCCCTGTCTTGTCATTGGTTTTCTCCCTTTCTCCCCCGTGTGTCCTTGTACTTTGCGAAATACTGTTCAGTGTTTTGCCATCTGTCTTTACCATGCCATTTGTTTCATGTTGTTATTCACCGGTTCTCAATCTTGTTTTGTTCTCAGGTTTGTGTATTTTGGATTACCCTTGTGTGCAGGTTGGGGTGTGGTCGAGCATCAGTTGTGGACGGAGAGGAGGCAGGTCGAACCGGCAGGTAACGCGTGATGATTCTCACCTGGGCCTTAATTAGCCCGAGTTTACTTATGTGTATCTGTTTGTGCTTCCAGGCCCTCCCGTAACAAGCCAGACAGAGGGAGAGAGAGATCAGAGCAGCACAGAGCCATGTGTGTGTGTGTGTGTGTGTGTATATATATATATATATATATATATATATATATGTATATGTGTTAGGTATTTGGACAATGACAGAGTTTTTGTGATTTTGCCTTTATACACCACCACAATGGATTTGAAATAAAACAATCAATGTGATGGAAGTGTAGACTTTCAGCTTTATTTTAAGAGGTTCCACAAAAATATGGCATTTACCATTTAGGAATTACAGCCATTTTAAGCAAAGTACTTCCATTTTCAGGGGTTCAAAGGTATTTGGACAAAGTGACATAATTGTAAATATAACCATAATTTTAAAACTTGAATGAAAATCCATTGCAGTCAATGACTGCCTGAAGTCTGGAGCCCATGTTCTCAAAACTCACATTCTGAGTTTCCTCCCTGCAGATGCTTTGCCAGGCCTTCACTGCAGCCACCTTCAGTTGCTGCTTGTTTGTGGGTCTTTCTGCCTTCAGTCTTGTCTTCAGTAAGTGAAAAGCAGCTCTATTGGGTTGAGATCAGGCGACTGACTTGGCCATTGAAGAATATTCCATTTCTTTGCCTTCAAAAAGTCTTGAGTTGCTTTCGCAGTATGTTTAGGGTTATTATCCACCTGCACTGTGAAGCGGCGTCCTATCAGTTTTGTAGCATTTGGCTGAATGTGAGCAGAGAGTAAAGCCCTATACACTTCAGAATTCATCTTGCTACTTCTGTCAGCAGTCACATCAATAAACACCAGTGAGCCCATTCCACTGGCAGCCATACATGCCCATGCCATAACACTTCCTCCACCATGTTTGATACATGATGTGGTATACTTTGAATCATGAGCTCTTCCTTTCTTTCACCATACTTTTCTCTTCCCATCATTCTGGTACAGGTTAATCTTGGTTTCATCAGTCCAAAGAATCTTATTCCAGAACATGGGAGGCTTTTTTCTGGCAAAGTCTAATCTGACTTTCCTGTTCTTGAATGTTACCAGTGGTTTGCACCTTGTTGTAAACCCTCTGTATTTACATTCGTGAAGGTGTCTCTAATTGTAGATTTAGACAATGTTACGCCCACCTTCTCCAGAGTATTCTTGACTTCTGCTGATGTTGTGAAGGGGTTTTTCTTCACCAACGAAAGGATTCTGCGATCATCCACTTTAGTTGTCTTCCGTGGTCTTCCAGGCCTTTTCGATGATTGTTTTATTTCAAATCCATTGTGGCAGTGTATAAAGGCAAAATCACAAAAACTCTGTCATTGTCCAAATACTTCCAGACCTAACTGTATATACATGTGTGCACAGTAAAATAAAATCACTGAAAAGCGAAAGTAAATGAGTAAAGGAAAATAAAGAGCCCCTTTTGAGTTGTCGCAAGCCTGCCTCCTGTTTCCTCATTTCCCTCTGAACCAAAAGGGAATTGTTACACCCTGCTATTGCCCCTTTGTACATCGCCTGACCTCTGCCTGTTTCTCATTCTCGAATTTCGATCCATGTTTTGAATTTGTCCGCCTGCTCCTTAATAAAATGCTTAATTGCAATTGCATCCGTCTCCACTTGCCGTTCATGACACTGGTTAGCCACATCTCCTCATCTTAGTTGACCTGTTGCTCATCTGTGGTTCCACTAGTTTCTTCTTCATGCTTTCTGTCACTAACAATAACAAGCTGCAAAATCAGAATACCTCGAGGACAATCAGACTTCCCACCCAAAGCATGCGGGAAGGTCATACTTCATTTGTCGTCTGTAAATCCATCAACATTACCGTTGTCCCCAAGCCATCCACTTCTCTTTCACTTTACAGAATTACAGAAGTAAACAGTACCCCTAGCCAAGTATACCTCAAATCTGTGGTTATCACTGTTTTTTTATTATTAAAAAGACATTTTGAAATAATGAAATAAAGAAAGGTCACTTCTTAAGAAAGTGTTTGAGTCAAGAAAATTTTGAGTGATGCAGAAATACTGTCCTGCTGCTGAGTTTAATGCATAATTATGAATATAACAACATGCATCTTATCACCTTCAGTATAACAAAAATGGACATGAACACAGAAGTGTTTGTCTGTATGAAGAATTAGACACTCTGGTATTTGTATCATTTGTGTTTTAGAAAATCTACCTAGCTTCTCTTTTTTCTCCCATACACACACACACACTCACACAGATGAATACTGAAAGTGTTATTCATACTGAATGCTTTTCACTGAAAGTCCACACGCCTGCACGTAGGTGTGTGTGTTGGGTTTGATTGGTTAACCCACTGGAAATTCCTCTGCACTACAGAAAAGTAGCACTGTGCAGACTTACATAAGAGAGAAACACTGTGTGTGAGTGTGTGTGTGTGTGTGTGTGTGTATACACATTCAAGTATATCGGCGCTAGGTATTTCATGAAAATGTGTGTGGAAAGGTGTTTGTGTAAGAGAAAAGATTTAATGCTTCCTGTGCAGAGGGACATGAGCATACAGGTGCAGGGATATATGGAAATATTCCTGAAATACAAGGTTCTTTTATTGCCATACATTCCCTCCCACATCTTGTCTCAATTAATTTACAATAAAATGCCAAGTCAAGAAAACACACACACAAACACACACAAAATGTGGGTGCCCTGGTTAAAACCACATGTGGCAGGGTGGTACTAGCGTATGTGTGGGTGTGGGTGTGTGTGTGTGTGAGTGTTGGAATTGTGCTAATTACAAAGCAGCTAATCTAGAAAGTAAGAACACACACACATGCATGCAGATCTACACTTGTTTGTTTAGGACCATTTGCCAGGTCTGCACTTGAACATTTGAATGTTTAATGGATTACTCTGTGCACATGTGATGATTCAAACACACATCTCGCAAACTCTTAAATAAACATAGTCAGTGTGAAACTTAAATTTTAACATTATTTTAGTGCAGAGAAAAAGTGAATTGTCGTGTGTTCCTTTAAACTGAAGAGGAGGAAAAAGATGACATCAAAAGAGGGTCAGTCTAAAACACAAGCTGCAGTTCATACTGAAGGCTACTCCCTACAAAGTGGAAACTCTGAAGGGTCCCTTCTGTAATGTCGATGGCACAGGCATTTGAAAGCCAAAATGTTCTACAGTTGCACAATTAATCAAATCAAAAATTAAAAAAGTGTCAATCACTGTGAAGGGCATCATCAACAAGTGGAGAAAATGGGGCACCACAGTGACATTACCAAGGACAGGATGTCCCTCCAAAATTGATGAAAAGAAAATTTATCAGGGAGGCTGCCAAGACACCTATGGCAACATTAAAGGAGCTGCAGCTAAATACATCAAGTACTGGTCACTCCCTGCATGTGACAACAATCTCTTATCTTCTTCTTTTGTCTAATCTTTGGGGTAGGGTAGCATGGAAAAAAAAAACATCCAAGCTTGCCTAAATCACCCCAAACCATGTGGCAAAATGTATTATGGTCTGTTGAGACCAAGGTAGAACTTTTTGGGCATAATTCTAAAAGATATGTTTGATGCAAAAACGAAACAGCTCATCATCCAAAGAACATCATACCGACAGTGAAACATGGTGGTGGGAGCATCATGCTATGGTGCTGCTTCTCTTCAGCTAGGACTGGGGCTGTAGTCAAGATAGAGGGAATCAATCTGTTTTGGCACAAAACCTGCAGGCTTCGTTTAGACAGCTGAAGAATAATTATTATAATAATTACCTTCCAGCCCAAAAATAATAAGAAGAACGAGATTAATGTTTTGGAATGGCCTAGTCAGAGCCCAGATCTAAATCAGAAATTTGTGGAATTTGCCACTTTTTTAATTTGATAGATCTGGAGCATTTTTGCAAGGAAGAGTGGAATAGAATTGCTAAATCAAGATGTTATAAGTTGGTAGACTCTTCACAAAGTATTAGTTAAGGAGTGTTCACACTTATGCAACCATGTTATTGGAAGTATTTTCTTTTTCTTTTTTTTTTTTTCTCCAGTAAACATTTCTATTTTAATTTTTTCATTTGAATTTCGTTGGTTGCTATATCACATTAAAGGTGGAAAAGGTGGATCTGACATGATTAATCTTGGTTTCGTTTTTTACATCACAAAAAAATGTAAATTTAAACAGGAGTGTGTAGACTTTTTATATCCACTGTATATGTTTAATTATTCTGTAAAAAAAAAAAAGACAAAGAAAACAATACATTTGTATGGTAAATGATTTTTGTGTTCATCACAACGAAAATCCATTCATCTCTCACATGATTCCCATTCAGTTTCTCACAACCAAAACAGAGCACCTTTCAGATTAAAAAAAAAAAAAAAAAACACAAAAACCTTTTTGATCTTTTTGTATATTTCCTTTTACGGCTAATCAGAATATGATTGTTAAGTACAGCTGTAGTCTGTAGCCACGTCATTAGCAATACAACAAGATCAAGTCACAGGATCCTGCCAAGTCTTTGGTAAGCTGGCTTGTCTATTTGAAAAAGAAATAAATAATAAACACTTTACCCTATTTAAAATATAGGTGCTTTTCCCAGGGCTTTTCTTTCCTAGTTCGAACCAAAACTCCTTTGGACACTATGCCAAGCATTGGGGAAAATGGTGCTGTAAAAACCTGCTGTGCCCAACATGTTTTCATAAAGCTGGGGTCTATTGCACTAGAGAAACAGTGTTTGCATGGACAGACAGTCTTTAGCCACAGGTAGCTATTCTTTTGTGTTTGCCATACATAGCTTTATATACATGAACTCGATGCTGATGCAGCTGGCAGAATGAACCTATTAAAGTCTATATAGTTTTTTGACACTCACATGTCCAGTGCCAGCATATACAGAGTCAGTGGGAAGGTTTTTACAGTATTCATTATCTATTTAGAAGATTCCATGCCAGAGTGAAAATCAATCACACCGGTGAAATAACATGAAATACAATACACAAGTGATATTGCTTTTCATTGAGAAAAACTTTACAAAGCGAAAAAACCTTCATTGCATCGCTTAATTGCAAGCAAACTGGAGAACATCAGTATAACCGTTCAATTACAGCATGATCCTGTCCTAAAACATAATAACATAACTCCTAGGTCTTGCTGTAAGTCCTTTAGTCATACTAACACTTTTTATCATATTTAAGTCTTGATGATTAAGCGTTCTACTGTTAATGCAAGGAATGAAAAACCAATGTAAAAAACCGGTAACACTTCCTGGAAAATAATACTTTCAGGCTCTTCTTCTTTTCTCTGAGTGCATGGCGTGACTTCAGTGCACCGATGGAGATAAAATGCAATGCAATGCACAATTACATTCACTTCTGAGACAAAGTCCCTACAATCCCCTACTGATTGTTTTTCTCTGAAGAGAATGTAATGTGATGTAAGTGGATGTAATGCAATGGGTGTAATGAAGGATTTGCTTTTCGGTGTGTAACATCGCTAATGATAATCAATAAAGTCTGAGTATTGCAGTTCACATTTCTTTACTGCTGTAATTGCTTTCCTATCTTTACCAAAAGGACGTACTTGAATACAATGCAATGCCCTGGATTACTTTTACAGGTGGATCACATTGACTTGTGAAAGAAATTCAGCGTTCTGCTGATTGTTTTTCATGAAATAAACGAGGCTGCAGGTGGCATGTTGGTTGCAGCCTCATGGGTCCCCTGGTTTGATCCTGAGCTCGGGTTCCTGTCTG
>CM040989.1:16679716-16694716 GCA_022985145.1 Pangasius djambal | reverse complement strand
AAGATGAAAGTGACATTAATAAGTGCAGTCCTTGTCCCTCCCCAAACACACACACACACACATGCATGGATGAATGTGTCTTTTGGTTTGATCTTAGTGTGCAAGGGGGTGGTTGCCTGTTCCTGACTGAAGCATTCATAAGAAACAGGATACACCCATTTCTGAACACACACACACACACACACAAACACACACAGACATACCAAGACATGGTCTGCAGCAATCACACATAGCCTTCCTGGATTTTTTTCACTTTCTCTCTTCATCTCTCAGTCTTGCTTTTTACTCAGTCCTTTTCTCTGTAGTTCTACCGCCCTCTCTCTCTCTCTATCTATCTGTCTGGATTACAGACTCAACTCAAGAGTCAAGAGTGAGCATATAAGGATGCAATGTGTGTGTGTGTGTGTGTGTTGAGGGTTAGGGCGTGTCGAGCTGAAATTAAAGAGCACTAAAAGCAGCATTGACGTCTGCAGCTCTAAAACTAGCATATATCACAGAGCCTTTGAACACTCACAAGCACGCACACACACACACACACACACACACACACACACACACACACACACTGCTACTGTATTACAGAGTGAACAAATTTTACTTCAAAAAAAAAAAGACAGCGTGTTGTAAAACATGCATCCAAACTTTCATTTTTTCCACTCCATGTCAAAAAAACGATTTTTGCCTCATATAGAAAACCTTTTGGCATCTGGTAGATCACATGTTCTAAAAAGTTTTGAATTCTTAATTTATAAAATCACATTTCCTCCAATCTAGATATAAGCTATTATCAAATACAAGATATACAGTGGATATAAAAAGTCTACACACCCCTGTTAAAATTGCAGGTTTTTGTGCTGAAAGCCTGAAACCAAGATAAATCACATTAAATCTTTTCCCACCTTTAATGTGATATAGCAACCAACAAAATTCAAGTGAAAAACGATTAGAAATGTTTTAGGGGGAAAAAAAAAAGAAAAACCTACAATAACTTGGTTGCACAAGTGTGTACACCCCATAACTAATACTTTGTTAAAACACCTTTTGCTTCTAATACGGCACTCAGTCCTTCTGAGTCTACCAACTTAGCACATCTTTATTTGGCAATTTAATTCCACTCTTTCTTGCATAAAGGCTCCAGATCTATCAAACCGTAAGTCATTCCACAGGATTTAGATATGTGCTCTGACACGACCATTTCAAATTCCTCTTCGTCTGAAGCCGTTCATTTAAAATTTATATCCTGAATGAACAGTACTGTGCAAAAGTCTTAGGCACATGCAAAGAAATGCTGTAGAGCAAAGATGCCTTCAAAAATAATGAAATTAAATGTTTCTACATTACAAAAAAAATGCTATAAAGAGCAGTAAACAGTAATAAATGAAACAAAGTCAATATTTGGTGTGACAATCCTTCGCTTTAAAAAAATAGGAGTCTCAGGTACAGTGTGTGCAGTTTTATAAGGAAATGAGCTGTAAGTGTTACTGAGCATCTTGCAGAAGCAGACACAGCTCTCCTGGAGACTTTGACTGTCGCACTCGCTTCTTATTTTTGCAGCAAAACCCAGCAGCCTTCATTATGTTTTTCTGTCTGAAAAGTGGCCTCTTATGTAATCTGTTGCTTTCTTTACCGACATACAAACATTTCTGTAACATTTGGAAATCTGAAATGTTTTTGTACTGAATCAATAATGTAGAAGTCATAAAATAAAAATCTATAACAAAGTTTGTACTAAAAAATTGGGCGCTCAAGACTTTTGCACGGTACTGTATACATTTCTGTAAAGCTGCTTTGTGACAATATCCATTGT
Source organism: Pangasius djambal (assembly GCA_022985145.1). NCBI lineage: Eukaryota > Metazoa > Chordata > Actinopteri > Siluriformes > Pangasiidae > Pangasius > Pangasius djambal. Next base: position 16,692,909 of record CM040989.1, on the reverse strand, counting down.
TAAAAGCACTATACAAACCTTGCACTACCACCACCATGCTTCACCATGGGTATTTTCTTCTTTGGGTGATAAGTGGTCTTGTTTTTACCTTGGTTTCTTCAGACCATAACATATTTTGCCACATTGTTTGGCAAAATTTAGGCAGGCTTGGAGGTTCCTTTTTTTCGTGAGACAGAGCTTCCATCTAGCCACCTTACTCCATAGCCCAGACACATGAAGAACATGAGAGATTGTTGTCACATGCAGGGAGTGACCAGTACTTGCTAGATATTTCTGCAGCTACTTTAATGTTGCCATAGGACTCTTGGCAGCCTCCCTGATAATTTGTTTTGTCCTTTTGCCAATTTCGTAGGGACGTCCTGTTCTTGGTAATGTCACAAGTTCTCCACTTGTTGATGATGGCCTATATGGTGTTCCAAGGTACATCTAATGTTCTGGAAATTCTTTTGTACCCCTCTCCAGATCGATACCTTTAGACAATGTGATGCCATGCATGCTTTGTGAGCTTTTTGCAGACCATGGCTTCAGCAGTTGGATGAAACCAAGAAGATGTCAAGAAAATCTTACAGAAACAGCTGATCTTTATTTGGTTGTATGTTAATTACTTCAGAACATGAGTCTGAATGTGGTTGCTTAAGTCTGAGCACGGTCACTATATGCCCTACTATAAAAGGGTGTTCACAATTCTACAGCGAGGTTATTGTTATAAATGTTTTTCTTTTTTCTTTTTTTCCTAAAATGTTTCTATTGGTATTTCACTCGAATTTTGTAGATTGCCAAGAATTTTGTTGATCTTAGTTTCATTTTTTACATCACGAAAACTCACAATTTCAACAGGAGTGCGTAGACTTTTTATATCCAGTGTATATACTGCACACATTTCCTGTGTGATGGCTACATAATTATAGAAATATACTCAGAAATATAACTGTAACACTGTTCCTTTTGCCCTTTAACCAGGATTTAGAATTGAACCACAGGCTTAGTCTTTAAGCTGGTTTATATATCCTCTGTGCCATGTGCCTCAAATACTCAAATGCCTTAGATCTGTACAGGGAGCTTTATCATCGAAAAGAAAAAGGTATTCCTCACAAGTTCTGCAAAAAAACTCATAAAAAGAGCAAAGAGAGAAACCCTTAACTGTATTCTGTGTATAATTATTTCGAGGTGGAAGGTAACAAAGTACAGTCTGTTTTTTGTTTTAAAGTATAAGTACTTTTACTTGAGTTTTGTTTTCACCTAATACTTTTGACTTTTTAATTACTACATCTCAAAAGAAAGTAAATCTCCTATCCAACTCACTACATTTCAAACACTACATCATTACAGTTCTCTGTAATTATATACATATAATCATGGGATGAATTTTTAGCATCAAATAGCTTTAAGAAAAAAAAAATTCCTAACAAATCTAAATTTTAACAAATGCGCCAGTGAGAATGAGACCTAAAACCCATCCCTCTAGTCTATCTATTGCATACACTTTGTACTTAGCAAAGCATTTAGGTAGAGCTATCATGCACTACCTATTTATAATCCTGCTATCTAACATTAGGAATAATCTTTCTTGTATTTTTACTTTCATAGTTTAAGTGCGTTTAACAGTTTATACACTTCTTCTTTAGCTTGAGTGAAAAAACTGAAGCTGGATTTTAATTTTTAACAACATTTATAAACTTTTATGATGCACAAACCCACAATCCAATGTCTGCTATATCCCCAGTGTCTCTCTAAAATGTGGCTCTGTCCAAGAAGAACCCTATCATTGAAGGGACTTGGATGTATCACATTTGTGTCCTGGGATAACCCTTAACGTGGTCACTTGACATTTTGACATTTTCTACCATATGAATTTCTGAAAACTTGTTTTCTCTGCTAATTTAATAAGAACTCTTGTGCATTTATGCAGTTATCCAATCAGCCAATCATGTGGCAGTAGCACAGTGCATAAAATCATGCAGATACAGGTCAAGAGCTTCCGTTAATGTTCACATCAAATATCAGAATGAGGAAAAAATATAATCTCATTGGCTTTGACCATGGCATGGTGGTTGTTGGTGCTGGTTTCAGTATTTCAGGTCTGGTCTTTTTCCAGTCTTCAAATCGCCACGGCTGCCACGTGATTGGCTGATTGGCTGATTGCATGAACATGCAGGTGTACGGGTGTTCCATATTAAAGTAGATGGTGAGTGTATGTTTCTCTTTTGTAACCAGAAGTGAAGATTCAAAGATTCCATTCCAAATGTTTTCCATATCATGCACCTGACAGTTAACTGTGTACACAAATTAATGTGACCATGAGATACTTACTCAAGGTTATGAAATCTTAATGCATATATGGGATATAAGCTATTTTATTACGGTTTATGTTTTTAATTTGCCCAGAAAAGTCCAAACATGTTCCAGTATGACAGTCCCCCGTGCACAGAGTGAGGACCATGAAGATATGGTTTGCCAAGGTTGGTGTGGAAGAGCTCAAGAGGCCTGCACAGAGCCCTGGCTTCAACCCCACTGAACACCTTTGGGATGAACTGGAACGCCGACTGCACCCCAGGCCTCCTCACCCAACATCAGTGCCTGACCTCACTGATGCTCTTTGGCTGAATGGACAAATCCTCACAGCTCCAAAATCTAGTGGAAAACCTTCCCAGAAGAGTGAAGGTTATTATAACAGCAAAGTGGGGACTAAATCTGGAATGGGACGTTCAACAAGCACATATGGGTGTGACGGACAGGTATCCACAAACTTTTGGCCATATAGTGAATTTATGTTTGCCATCGAATGGCATTTCATATTTTTTGGAAAACACATTTCGACATGATGTGGTCATATCAACTGTCAGACAGTGTAGCGAGACTTAATATTGCTCCTCATTTGAGCTGATATTTTGCAAGAAAAATCAACTTAGCTTATAGGTCAGAATCACAAACTCCAGATGCACGCACAATTCCTACACAAGTGTCCAAGCTTTCAGCTGTAGTTATGTCTGAGGTTTTTTTCTAGCATGTTACTGAAGGCAAGATATTTAATCTGACAGATGTGTGACACACTGATGTGCAAAAGCGTATGTAATAATAGGTAATCGTTTCTTTATTATGCCTAATTTGGTGGTTAGATAAGAATCATCAATCCCAATTGGTCATATTTCTAAAACATAGATTTTTGTGCAGGACATGGCAATTATCACCTCAAAAAAAAAAGTGTTTTTTAAAAATTACATTTGCATCTTTAGCCTTTGTGCCTTTTATGTAATTAAAGAAATGTAATATTAATTTCAAAGCTCTTATGTGAGATATTTGGCTATCTATCTATCTATATATCTATATATATATAATGTTTCAATGTGTACTTCAATCATTTATAACAGGAAATTTAATTTACTAACAGAGGGAAACATTAATAAGAAAAATGTCATGGACAATATATTCCACTAGGGGGGATGCAGCTGTACACACATACACACACACACACACACACACACACACACACACACACGTCAAGTCAAGTGAGTTTGTATTGTCATTATGTACATTTTTTCTTCAGGACCATGGTGCAGATCATAACAAAAGTGCAGCATGGTGCAGAGGACTACATACAGTACTGTGCAAAAGTCTTAGGCAGCCTATTTGTTTTAGTACAAACTTTGTTAGAGATTTTTATTTTACGACTTCTACATTATCGAGTCAGTACTAAAACATTTTAGATGTCTAAATATTAGTTTTCCAGCACAAAATTATATGTTACAGAAAAAATGTTTGTATGTCAATAAAGAAAGCAGCATATTACATAAGAGACACTTTTCAGACAAAAAAAAAAAAAACATAATGAAGGCTGCTGGGTTTTGCTGTAGAAATAAAAAGCAAGTGCGACAGTCAAAGTCTCCAGAAGAGCTGTGGCTGCTTCTGGAACATCCCCAGTAAAAAATACAGCTCATTTCCTTCTAAAACTGCACAAATTGTACCTGAGACTACTCTTTTTTTTTTTAAACCAAACACCAAATATTGACTTTGTTTCATTACTGTTTACTGCTCTTTATAGTATTTTTTAATGTAGAAACATTTAATTTGATTATTTTCGAAGGCATCTTTGCTCTACCGCATTTCATTGCAAATACATGGCAGTATACACAGTAGGATGTTGTGACTTTTGGGCTTAGCAGCGGTTTTGGTAAGATGAGATTTGTAAGTTAATGTACGGTCAAGTAAAACCCACCAGTGATAAACTCCAGGCCAGGATAGAGGGACTTGTGCTGGAGTCTCACCTCCACCTGCTGGGAAAATTGAGAGAACTATCAGGAACTGCAGTGTTCCATAGAGAGATAGGAGGACTTTGTATTGAGATGAGTAGTGTGCATCTTCCCTGCTGAGAGTTGGATAGGAAAGTTCAGTGACTTATCACATTCAGCATTCTACATAAATTTTAAATGAAAAAACATGTTTGTTTCCTGGAAACACTCTTCTTGCCTGCAATGACATGATCTTTAATCTTTGGTGGAACAAGCCTGCAGTGGACCAGATCTGGCAAAATAATATAATTTTTACACAAAATGGAGTGTTTTACTACATAGAAAATCTTGATTCCTTAGCTGTACATACTCTATAATTTTAAATATTAAGTCATACCCTTTGTTCTGTTGTTTGTACATGTATTATTAGTGTGTGATCACCATACATGAACATCCACTACTGTGATCACTAGGCTGCTTTTTTGCATGCTTTGTCTATAAGCATTATATAAAATGCTAATTTATTTAATGTATATATAAGGAAAAATAGAATAAAATTATTTCATGCAACTAAATACAGGTACCTTTAGTACTTTTCCTCTACTTACTCACGTTTAGCATGCTGATGATTGTCCACAAGAGGGAGGCATTAGAAACACAGACTATTTTATGTAGTTGTGGTGCTCCATATCAATGACACTGTGTCCTTTTGTGTTTTACACTTGAGCAAGTGTACTGTATAATCCACATGGCCTAAGATGAATATTCCACATTTCTAGAGCTCTAAAATGGATTATTCATGCTCAACCATGCATAGTGTTGTTGCCTACTTACCCCTGAAATATTTCCCCAATCTTCAGCTCCAGGTTAGCCTTAGGTTCCTGTTCTTGGCCGACAAGAGTGGAACACAATGTGGTCTTCTTCTGTTGTAGACAATCGGCCACAATATTCAATATGTTTTGCATTCTGAGATGCTTTTCTGCTCACCACAGTTTTAAAGAGTGGTTATTTTCATTAGCCTACTGTAGCCTTCCTGTCAGCCCAAATCGGTCTGGCCATTCTCCTCTGAGCTCTCGTCAACAAGGCATGTTTGTGTGTGTGTGTGTGTGTGTGTGTGTGTGTGTGTGTGTGTGTTTCCCACCATTCTGTATACACTCTAGGTAGTGTTGTGCATGAAAATCCCAGATCAGCAGTTTCTGAAATACCCAAACCAGGCTGTCCGGCACCAGCAACCATGTCATGGTCAATGTCACTGAGATCACATTTCCCTCCAATTATGATGTTTGATGTGAACATTAGCTGAAGCTCTTGATATGTATCTGTATGATGTTATGCATTGTGCTGCTGTCACATGATTGGCTGATTGGATAATTGTATGACTGAGCAGGTGTACAGGTGTTCCTATTAAAGTGGCCGGTGAGTGTCCTTTGAGACATAATGCGTTGTATCATATTATAATACAAAATAATACCAATTATCACAATCATCCCAAAGATTATTTTAAAATTAAAACTGTATTAATATTAGGTTATCATTCAAGTTCACAAACCCAAAAAAACTACACAAAAACAAAACATGGTCAACCACATGAACTGTACACCAAACTACTGCAAAACTGCATGTCACCTCATAAGGAGAACCAACTGAATCTAAGTTAGTAGAACATTTGGTCAGAATATAATCCGTTTTCTTCTAGGAAACACAATGACACTAAACTTTTTACTCTTTGAACCTCTGACAGGCTCTGTGCTGCAGGAGTCTCGTTCGGCGCATGCGCACTGGCCTCTCCGCGCACGCTCTAAGAGGGGTGGGGCTAAACTCGTCGCGCGCTGACGCATTTCAAACATTTTTGAGCATCATGGCGGCTGCCATCGAAAGTTTGTTAGCAGGACTAGCCGAAGTGGAGGATCCAGTCGAGGGACTCAGGAGCCTCAGGACGGCTGTTTTGGCGACTCCTCTTAGCTCTTTGAGGGAGACCTTATCCGTTGAGCAGCTGGGAATCATTTTCTCGCTGCTGAACACAAATGACAAGTATGTTTTCAGATTGCTGAGTCAGTGTACGTCTTCCCCTATGGCTCACTATTGGGCTGGAGCTGCACTACACAGGGGCTTTAACGTCATTACTTATATAGGATCCTAAAAGTATGAAAACATACTTGGTCCTTTGGACAAATAATAAACTTTTGATGTTATGGGAACCATTATTTTATTCCCTACTGGTCATAGTGTGCTGGAGAGGGTGTGACAGGTGTTATTTTGTACTGAATGCAGCAAACCTATACCAAGTACAGGGCTGAATCCCAAATGGATCCCTGTTAAAAATCTCATGCACTATGTAGGGTGTAGAAGCCATTATGTCATATTATATGTAGTGCACTGATCATGATAGTAGGAAGCTGAATCACAAACGATCCCTGTTAGACATATAGTGCACTATGCAGTTTATAGAAGTAATCTCATAACCTACATAGTGGGTATTTGTCTAACCGGGATCCATTTGGGATGCAGTTCTCTACTATCAAAATCAGTGACTATGTAGTGGTGTAAAAGTCTCTGTTGGACCTATAGTGAAATACATAAGCCATTATTTACAATCTATGATCCATCTTACAGGTTACTTAATATCGCAGTTTAATATTAATCAATGTTAACTGATGTCTATACTGCTTCAGCACTCATTGCATTCAAACGTGACAGCTGTGTGTGTTTATAGGGAGCAGATAGAAGTCTGTGTGGAGATTCTGGGACGGGTCTTGGAGGTATTCGACCCTGCCCACCTGGTTCGCAACTGCAGAGTGGAGCTCCAGAGCGGACTTAACCACCCGGATAATTCTGTCAAAGTGCTCGCTCTCACGCAGGTCGGAAGTATGTTCAAGTATATCTGCGTTCACATCGTCTGTTCTGTTAACGGTTTTCATGAACCGGTTTATGTGTTTGTAGATTGGGCGGGTGCTCGGCAATGCTGATGGGATTGCAGAGGTGATGGATAATCCTGAGATTCTACAAGATGTGATCCAGTGCATGGGGGCAGAAAGTTTAGGTGTATCTAAAGAGGTATGATGGGCAGTTTCTGTCGTTGGTCCTATAGATTTACATACTCCAGGTTTGTTTCGGTTTTGTTCCTGAAGGTCTTTAGCTTCTGCGGATGGGTATTTTAATTATTTTCACCTTTTCAAATAATAGTCAGATGTACCAGATGAGAAACTGCTTGACGTTATGAATCACGAGACACTACCCTGGATTTAGAGGCTTTCAAAACAAAGAAATTTCAACAGAAATATCTAGAGCCCAAAATGGCAAATACAGCAATGTGTTGTATCTATACTGTGAAGTAGCTAACACAATTAACAATAAGGACAATGTGCTTAAAAAATAGTACAAAATATATTAAATGTAACAGACGCTCACATTAATTTATGTGAAATTACTTAACAATTATTAGTATTTTCAATTATAGCTTTGCTTAGAAGCCACCATTTTGAGTCTAACATTCTTGACTTTACATTGCATGCTCTATTAAAAAGTATTTAAATCATTTTTTTATTTCTAATTAAACATGCCTTATTTGAATACTCAATTAGTTAAACAAATACTTTAAGATTTTATACTGTATAAGAACTCAGATATCCAGTTATTCAGATTACTAGCCGCATTCTAACAGAATTCAGCTCCAGTTCTGTTTCTGTACAATAATCGTCTAGCAGTATTTAGTTCCATGTCTGTTCCTGGAGTTCCGTCAGTTCTGGTTTAGTTTAGGATCTCAACCTAGTCAAGTCCTATAGAATACTGATTCTCCTCAGATGTGTAAGGATATGGAGCTGCTGGTTAAATAGCCTCAGTGCTATAACATATCTTGTTTGAATGACTAGTTCTATTTTTCTTGAAACAGCTAACCTACAGTCATTGCTTATTGCTTGTGTTCTTTTGCATTTTTACACTTTTCTTTCAGGCGATATCTGCCCTCAGCAAGCTAAGCAGCACAAAGGCGGGGCTTGACGCTCTGTTCCGCACTGATTTGTTAAAAAATCTCAACGACGTGATGGCCATCAGTGACATCGTCAGATACAGAGTGTATGAGGTGTGCATCAGTTGTTCCACTTACACGCGTTTTGCTTTTGAGTTTTTACATCCTTTGTGTGTGTACACCGATCAGCCATAACATTAAAACTACCTGCCTAATATCATGTAGGTCCCCCCTGTGCCACCAAAACAGCTTTGCTCTATGGAGGCATAGACTCCACAAGACCTCTGAAGGTGTGCTGTGGTATCTGGCACCAAGATGAAAGCATCAGATCCATGGATCAGACTTGTTTGTCCAGTACATGCCACAGATGCTCGATTGGATTGGAGGATCTCTGGGCACTCTTGACCGGTCTACGGCCCTATACTCAGCAAGCTGTGATGCAGTGTGTGTTGACACCTTTCTATCATAAACAGCATTAACTTTTATAACAATTTGTGCTACAGTGGCTCCTCTGTGGGATTGGACCAGACCAGCTAGCCTCTGCTCCCCATGACCCTGTCGCCAGTTCACCAGTTGTCCTTCCTTGGACCACGTTTGGTAGGTACTAACCACTTCATACCTGGAACACCCAACAAGACCTGCTGTTTTGGAGATGCTCTGACCCAGTCATCTATCCATCACAATTTGGCCCTTGTCAAACTCACTCAGATCCTTACGCCTGCCCATTTTTCCTGCTTCCAACACCTCAACTTCAAGAACTGATTGTTCCCTTGCTGCCTAATATATCCCACTTCTTGACAGCTGCCATTGTAACGAGATAATCAATGTTATTCACTTCACTTGTCAGTGGTTTTAATGTTATGGCTGATTGGTGTATATATTTGTGTGTGTGTAAGTGTAAGTAAGTAATGTGGGCATGATGTCCCTCTGTGTGCTTGTGCACTCGCATGTGCATGTCCACGTCCACACCACACCTTATGTATACATGTATATAATGTGTGTGTGCATGCAGCTGGTGGTGGAGATCTCCTCTGTGTCCCCTGTCTCACTGGGTTACTGCGCCAGCAGCAGCTTTCTCACTAAACTACTTGAGGAACTGACTGGAGATGATGTTCTCATCAGGTAACACACACAGTTCATGTATACGCCAGTTGTTACACTGTAGTGTGTATTAGTCAAGCCAAGTAGGGTTTTGTTTATACATTTACGGTGGGGCGAAATGTCGAACGTCTAGCACCATTAAACCAGAAAATATGGGAATAAACAATACTTGTTCAAAGCATGTTTTCAAGGTATTAAATGTTGCCTATTCAGAAGAAAAGACCATTAGAATTCAAATAAATACGGATTAAATAACATGATAGAAAACAAATGCTTTGCTAGATAAGATTTTTCAGTTAGATTTTTTTTTTTAATTATATTGTCACCTTTTGGTGTAGATTAATGACCTCTAAATCATAAAACACTCATTGAAAAATAAATCAGATTTTTTAAATTCTTTTTTTTATGATTAATAGCCTACATCTAAGTAAAGTTTTGTAATTTTAGTTTTAGTTTTACAATCCCCTGCTTACAATCCACTAACAGGATTACTGCAGTATAACATTCCCGCAGTTAATTGTTCATAGCTTTTAATGTGTTAGTTGCTTATTCGGAGCATGCATTATGAAAAATTGTAGTGTGTTCTACAGATCACTCACTTCAGATCTCTCCCTCATTTAGAGCAACAGCTATAGAGATGGTCACCAATCTGGCTCAGAGCCAACATGGCCGTCAGTACCTGGCACAGCAGGGAATCATGGATAAAATATCCAACATGATTGTGGCCGCGGACTCCGATCCCTTCTCCAGTTTCTACCTGCCAGGTTTGTGTGTATGCATTCATGCATGTTTGCATTTAGAATACAGTAAAGTGCATTTCTTCCAGCCTGGTTAAATGTGTGTGTGTGTGTGTGTGTACAGGCCTGGTGAAGTTCTTTGGGAACCTGGCCATCATGGACAGCCCACAGCAGGTGTGTGAGAATTACCCAGCATTCCTCAACATGGTGTTTGCCATGGCAATGTCCCTTGACTCCACGCAGATCCCTGTTGCCGTGGATACACTGGGAGTGCTTGGTGGCACTGTTGAGGGCAAACAAGTGCTTCATAAAACAGGTGTGTGTGCGCGTGTGTCACAGACTGTGCTGCTGATGTGTGCATTTTGTGGTCAAAGTCGTATCTTCTCTATTGTATATGTGATTTGTGTGTGTGTGTGTGTGTGTGTGTGTGTGTGTGTGTGTGTGTGTGTGTGATCACTCTCTGCTTTTCAGGTGAACAGTTTAACACAGTGATAAAGCGAATGAGTCAGTTAGCCCAAGATGGAGCTACTGAACTCAGAGTGAGGAGTCTGGAGGCCATTGCTCAGCTACTCACACTACCAGTATGTGTGTGTGTGTGTGTGTGTGTGTGTGTGTGCTCGCCCTGCGATGGATTGACGTTCCAGCATAACCCCGCTTAGATTAAAGATTAGAATTGTCTCGTTAGTTTAAGCTAATTAACCCCATTAATTCTGGAACTGATTATATCTTTATATACTGAGACAGCTTTATAGAGGGTGGGGCAGGTGGAGGCGGTCAGGGATGGGGCCAGAATTTCATCCCAGTGCAGATCTGTAAATCACAATACACACTGTACAAAAATTCATAATTGGCCCTGCTCTTCAGTCGAGAAGGATGGCCTTAGTCTCTCTGCTGTTGATCAGAACAATGTTAGGCAATCTTGTGCATCTGTGAGCTCATGAGTACAGAAAAAGGAGCTGTATGTACTCCTGGTATAGTTGCTATTTCTTCTCTGAAATGATGGCAAGGAAGGACCAGATTTAGAATGTGTGTGTGTGTGTGTGTATGCCACACAGGTGGAGCAGCAGACGGATGACCTGTTGCTGCTAACTGAGTCGTGGTTCTGCTCTCTGAGCTCAGAGCCGATGGAAATGATCAGGAACATCAGCACCCAGCCATTCCCTGAGTTACACTGCAGCGCCCTACGCATATTCACTGTAAGTGTGTGTGTGTGTGTGTGTGTGTGTCTCCCCTATCTAAAGCATGTTAAACTACTTGCATAACAATAAACCATGATAAAAGGAGCTAAAAGGAGCTAAAATAGTTATACTATTAACATTGTTCCCTACCAGTATAAATGATTAGTCCAGGTCCAGAGCATCACTTGAAATACACAAGGAATAAAACCTTGGAGGGCATGCTGTAGTAGGAAAATAATCAGTGGGGTGATGAGGCCTGCAGTGTAGATACTGTTAACACTCAAAAGCTGATTTTTTTTTTTTTTTTTTTTTTTTTTAAATAAACAGTACGTCCCAAAGTGTTTTATTCCTCTTCTACCACAGCAATCTGCCTAACAATGCTTTAATAATTAAAGAACGACACGTCATTCTTATGCATTTATAGTTGGATTTAATGCTGTAGAACATCCACAAAACAAGCGAGTTCCTGTTATTCATGTATATAGACGTGAAATGTGCATGCATTCATTTTATATTTATTTCATTGTACACAACTTCAGTGAATAGGTGATTAGAAGGCAATTACTCTGATCAAAGGGTCTTTCCTGTTGAATACTTGGCCTTGTAAATATTTAATGGTTTTATTACATGCCAAATGATAGACCACCTTAATATAGTAAATAAAATCCTTTCTGGTATTTTGAACCACAGGCGATTGCATGCCAGGCTTGGGGCCAGCGAATGATGGTATCATCACCAGGATTTGCTGAATGGGTGGTGGAGCGCTCCGTTAGTAAGGGGAAGGAGGCAAAAGACTGTAAATTCGAGCTGGTTGGTGCGCTGCTGAGCTCATCTAGCACACAAGAAATCTTCGGCACTCAGAATTACTTGAAGCTGAAAACATACCTAAAGGAGGGACCCTACTACGTCAACGCCATAGCCTCCGTCACCACTGAGGGAGCAGACTAATTAAAAAAGCCAAACATTTATCAATATTCACTCAAGTTCATTTACAGAAGCAGGTTCCTTCCCTCTGGGCATAAAGACTGTCTGAATCACTTACACATTAATATTATCGACTGAGACAGACACACGCCAGTTATATTCATCCTCCTGTTAAGTTACTGGAACCAATTCACCATTTTTCCTTTTGGGATTTAAAAACTCACAGGACTTCCATTATCTTTGTCTTTCAGTTTCCCTCTGTCACCATGTTCACACTAGCAAGCGACTTTTCAGTTACTGTGCAAGTTTGCGACACACAACTCTTATACCACGGACCAATTCTACAGTACAGGATATCCAAAAATCTGCTCAATTCTGTACTCTCACCAATTTCTATTTGCAGTTAACAGAGCAAACAGTCAAATCTTTTCCTGCGATTTATTCTGATATTAAAATATTCAGGACTGGACAAATTATAAATCCATTAGCTAACCCAGTGGGCAAGTGAAAACTTAAAAATGGTAGCTAATGTCATGTAATAAAGTATATTTAAACAGAATGTGCTTCACAAAATACGCTTGAGTGTATCTCACCGCTAGCTAGTTAGGTAGCTAGTTATAAATTTGAATTCATGAAATCCCATATAGGGGATGATTCGGCCATAGTGTATCCTTTTCTAGAAAGGTCTGAGGTAACCCATCATGTCTGCGCCCATGAGAAAAAGTCAGCAAGTCATTGGCCCACATTTAGCTATGAGCTACAGTGTTCTCTCTTCACATCACACATAAAAGATATTATTAAAGTCTGGCTAGCGTCTTTATATTATTTATGTGTTCTTGATACTAAAAACATGATGTCATCCATGCACACAAATTAATGCAACTAGTAAAAGCTGTGAAACACATGTAGTTTAAATATACATACTAAAATGTTTGAAACTCAGTAGCAAATAGGGTTTTTCTTTCTCTGGTTGAACAAAAGGGGAAAAAAAAAAGGTTGGTGACTGCTATCCTACTGAGCTTACTTGTCTGCAACTTTGAATTAAAAAAAAAAAAAAAAAAAA
>CM040989.1:16648994-16670000 GCA_022985145.1 Pangasius djambal | reverse complement strand
TCAGGTGACGAGACCGAGACTAACATGGCTGATGCTGATAAAGTGATCACTGTAGAACTTACAAATTGGTAGTGCTTTCCCATAAACTGATTAGGTTATAAACACAGAAGCAGGCAGGGTGTCAGCTGATTTGCACTGGAATCTTTAAATACAAATTTCTCTTTTCACTTTCACAGGTAACCAGACTGCAAAATTCTAACACTAAGGCTGAGAGAACATGAAAAAGGAAAAAAAAAAATTTCAGTTCAGTAAACCTGGCAGTTTTCAGAACTTTATATAGGAGAAAATGTCAGTTTGACCATGTGAAGCGTGCTCCCAGGTCACCACACATCCAGTACATGAATGCGTCCTCACCATGCGGAGGTCCTTCCTGTACTTGTTTTTGCGGATGATGTTCCTTAGGCGGTTGAGCGTGGTGCGAGAGTTCTTGTTGATCGTGATCTTCTCGTACGCTTTTGCTGGTTTGCGGTGACCTGAGCACAGTTAGTCAGTTTTAAAACATTACTCCAATACCATAAATCAGCAAAGCCCAAAAGACACACAACTTTAACTTCTTCAAAAATCATTAATGGGAACCAGGCCTTTATGGTATCAAGTATAAGTCTAAGGTCAGGTAAACACTCATCATTTAGTCAAAATTTGAATTCATTATACAAACAAACCTTCTCATGGTGATCTAATAACTAGTGTTTATCAGACATATAGCTCAGAGAAGTACACATTTGTGTGTTTAAAGATCAGGAAAGCTACTAATTCAGTCTGCTGATGCAGGAACCCGCCACAATACAAATGCCGATAATAACATATGGCACATAAAAGGCCAGAAACAAAGCATTAACACAAATAGATTTTAGATTAAAATTATTCATGGGTCATAAAAATCAAACTTCAAAATGATGTGGACTAGAAACATTTTTGGTCACACCTCCTACACAGCCAACACTAAATTAACGGACACTTTCTGCATGACTGTCCTAACCCGGATATTAACCACGGGCTAAAACTTAGTAATTACCTGCACGTTTCTTCAGGATGATGACGACACCCTTGCCATCAGCTGCCTGCTCTACGCCGACAGTCTTACGGTGAATGAGGCCGTTAAAGCGGAATGCATTCCTGGCCTTCAGGTTGTTTGGCTCCTGAAACAGAACAAATGAAAATGTCATTTAAAATGGTGCAATTATTATTATTTTTTTTTTAAAAAAAAGGTGGAATGACATGCAAAATATAAAATACAATACCAACAAAAAAATTTGATGCATTAACAGACATTTTGCTAAACAACTACAATCATTAAACATTTGAGAGTAATATATTTACTAAAATAATCTATTCTTAAAACAGACAATAAGCAAGCTTCTTTTGAGCAAGTGCTCATGCGCCTGCTGTTTGCTGCCCTCATCTGGACACTATCATTCCAGCTTTACCGTCACACTGGTCACAGGTACACGAGTTTAAATGTTAAATTACAAAGTTACATCAACTCAGTAACCATAGCATATTGGTACAAGGACAAGCTACACTTAACTATGGACATACTGATCAAACACCAAGGGTCTAATGTGGGATTGACTTGTAAGCATTGATTTGACTATTTTTAATCCAATCCACTTTTTTTCATGGTTACAATCAGTAATGTTGAAAGACACCATGTACGTGAAACACAATGCACATGAAATCACACCTCTGATGTTTCACATCAAAGAATCTTGACTGTTTTGAGAGCAAAAAAAAAAAAAAAAAAAAAAAAAAAACAGTCAGAAGTTCACATATTTGCATTAACATATTCTGAATGGTTTCCAAAATACATCACAGCACTAGAAAGGTCTATACATCTGTATACATCTCATTTCACTGCTGCACTGACTGGCTATACACTACATACAGTTAATACAGTAACGTGTGTGTGTGTGTGGGACCCTGCAAGCAAGCACTTGAGAGATATTGAGGCAGGTGAGTTTGTACACGAGTCGTCCAGGCAGCTTGCTCCGTGAACAGTTTTAGTTGTAGTTCTAACTGTACTGAAAGCCGCATTAGGTTTACTGAAGGGGAAAGAAAATGCTGCAAGCCCGTGACAACCAGTATGAGCCAAGGTGCCTGAAAACCTCTGCTCTCGGATGTAGTGCATCTCAAACATATTGATAAAACACTGACTATATGTTTAAGGCCTACATTCAGGTTGCCATTATTCCAAATACAATGTTTGTGCGTCCAGGCATCGGAATATTCCTGTATGCGTGGTTGCTGTAAGCATGCCGATCCACACATGCGCTTTTCCTTTCCCGCTGTTATTTCCCAGGAGATTCTAGATGCTGCAGTTGGTTATAGAGTATGCTCTATACTTAGTTTTATTACTACTTTTTCCACACTAACTTAATTAGGACTAACACTTCTCACCATCAGAAATGCCTGACAACACTGCGTCGAAACGGAAAGGGTCGGTGAGCATCTGTTAAGCTAAGCTTTCTATATATTAGCACCCACAATTCCTTGCGGACTGAGCATGCGCATATATCTCCTTTCAGTGGATTTTCTAAATACGGTGTTTACAAGCAACAAATTTCCTATTTAAAACAGGCAAATTCCAGGGATGGAAACTGGAATTTGGGGAATCAGAATATCATCTTAATCAGAATCAGGCAATCGGATTGCAGCGTTTATATGACTCAGTACTAATTAGAAGATTGCCAAATTCGGATTAAGGTCAGAATATTGGTGTGCATGTAAACAGTCTTCGACTGCGCCCTCTCTGACTTCCTGTCTCAAAAGAAAACATGTCCCAATCACATCGTTTAATGGGCACTTAAAGACTGCAGTGGCAGAACATTCGGCCCTCACACACAAGGATGACTAACACGCAGAAAAGCTGAAAGGAAGGCGATTACCTGGTAACCTGATCAGCAGCGGATTAGCTGAATAGTTGAAAAGTGTGGCTACTTACAGTGCTGTAGGTCTGTCCGTTCCTCTTGATGAGAAAGCTGGAGTTGTTCCTGATCACCATCCACTGCAGGTGAGACGACATGATGGCGGTTCCTGGATGACAGTGGAGGAGAGAATGCGATGAGCATGATCACCACACTGAA
This sequence comes from Pangasius djambal, assembly GCA_022985145.1. Lineage (NCBI taxonomy): Eukaryota > Metazoa > Chordata > Actinopteri > Siluriformes > Pangasiidae > Pangasius > Pangasius djambal. Next base: position 16,666,917 of record CM040989.1, on the reverse strand, counting down.
ATGCATTACACAGGATCCTACTCTAACATCCGTGACACCAAAACTCACACAGTTAGAATTAACCCCACGGCTAATATTCTCACATGCAGGCAAATATAAAAGTCTAGGAAACGTATTTAGTTATTTATATGCATTTCTGGACATGTTTTTCAGCCAGCTCTCTCGCTTATTAACCCACAGAATCCATCATTTCGCTCGTTAATATAAATGGCCATGTCAATACCGGTTATTAGCACTAACTCCACAAGCCGCCATTCGACGCATACGTCGATGTAAACAAGCGGAATAAGTAAAAAAGTGAAGAAAATCTACAAGAATATAACATTTGGGGTGTCTACAGCGTAAAAGTGGAGGAAATTGGGCAAGCATAAGCCGTTAGCATTGGGAGCGCGGCTTCGCTAACTAGCAGAACTTCACGCATTAGCTGCTGAGCCACAGACGGAGCGCAGGCCTCGGCGCACCCGCACTTTTCATATAAAACGCTCAAAAGGCTACAGGCACAACCCCGGCAACTTAATTATAACAAGCTTTATACCTTACGACACAATTAAACGTGCGGCTAACAACCGACTTCACAATAAAAACAGCTTTTTTAAGTATATGAAGTATAACACAAGCCGACCACGCTACCTTTTCCAGCAGGGGAAGAGGGAGAGAAAGGAGGGAGTTCCGGTTCCGGTCAAATCTATATAGATCCTTGCGCCTACAAAGAAAATGCAAATGAATGCATTTAAATTAAGTGAAACTCTATAAAATGCGGTGAATGTACAATTAAATATATTACCAGGACAAATGTATGATGCTGCGGCATTCGTAAAAAGGAATAAAGCACGAACTATTTGTTTCAGCGGCTATGCGGATGGATATACCATATAACGAGCTTTGAGGTTTGGCTACGTCAGAAATTCGAGTCGCGCACACGTCATTTTCGAGCGACGCTCTTTCGCAGCGGTAAATAACGGTCGAGTCGCAAACATTTCTGTATTCTTGAATTATTTCCGTATAAGCAATGGTACACAACTTTGATTTCTTCTACACTGTCTGTAGTGCACTATATGCTTAATAAAGCGCTATCTGTGAATAATCGTCTGTAAACGTCTTACTGTAGCAGTTTAGTTTATTGCTGCTGAGTACAGTGAATCAGTGATTCAGGTTGGTATTATGAATAAGTTCATATTCCAGTTCATGTCGTCGTGCCATTGTTTCTTTTGTTTGTTGTATAATTCAACTTCTGGAAATGGTAGCAGGCTCGTGTAGTGTCAGGTAGCTTGCTTTACAATGAAGTCAGAGTGCAAAATGGAAACGCACCCATCAACGCAGTAAACGCACGTGATGGATAATGAAGAGGATCTGGAGGCACTTGGGGAGAAACTGTATGACCTCATCTATCCTAAACATGCTGATATGGCTCCAAAGCTAACAGGTACTGATGTAACTGCATGCAAAAATGTATGTGCAATATAAGTGAACAGCCCTCTGAGTATGTGTGTGTGTGTGTGTGTGTGTGTGTTTGTGTGTGTGTATATATATATATATATATATATATATTACATACACACACACACACACACACACACACACACAGTACTGTGCACATGCAAGGCACATGCAAAGAAATGCTGTAGAGCAAACATGCCTTCAAAAATAATGAAATGTTTCTCCATTTAAATAATGCTATAAAGAGCAGTAAACAGTAATAAATGAAACGAAGTCAATATTTGGTGTGATGATCCTTCGCTTTAAAAAAAAAAGTAGTCTCAGGTACTATTAGTGCAGTTTTATAAGGAAATGAGCTGTAAGTGTTACTGAGCATCTTGCAGAAGTAGCCCCAGCTCTTCTGGAGACTTTGACTGTCACACTTGTGTCTTATTTTTGCAGCAAAACCCAGCAGCCTTCATTATGTTTTTTTGTCTGAAAAGTGTCTCTTATGTAATCTGCTGCTTTCTTTACTGACATACAAACACTTTTCTGTAGCATATAATTTTGTGCTGGGAAACTAATGTTTGGAAATCTGAAATGTTTTTGTACTGAATCAATAATGTAGAAGTCAGAAAATAAAAATCTATAACAAAGTTTGTACTAAAAAAAATTGGGTGCTTAAGACTTTTGCACACTACTGTACATATTTCTGTAAAGCTGCTTTGTGACAATATCCATTGTTAAAAGCACTATACAAACCATGCACTACCACCACCATGCTTCACCATGGGTATTTTCTTCTTTGGGTGATAAGTGGTCTTGTTTTTACCTTGGTATTCTGGAAACTGCTGTGCTGCAGGAATGCTGCTGGAGCTGCCGAGGGCTGTTATTAGTCAGATGCTGCAGGATGAAGCTCTCCTTACCAATGCACTGGAGAGAGCACTGGCTGCCCTGCACCCTGATACTAGGTAATACACATGATCACAGTTCTGCTGCCTACACACACCGACAGCACTTGTACATACACCACTTCCAGTTTTTTAGAACAATATTTCCAAGGGCAGCTTGTATAAATGGCCTAGCATGGCTAAAACCATCCCTGTCTTTCAAAGACAAAAAGACCCCAATATAAGAATTCATCCAAATCAAATGATTTTAATATGATGTTTTGATGTTAACGAATATCATACGATGGTTTATTTTGTGTTTTTAAGACAGAGTTGTGTATTTAATGTTTTGAATATCTTAAATAGCTGGTTACAGAGAGATATTTCAATTTTTGGGGAGGATTTAGCTGACTGAGGTAGAATATTTATCTAGAATAATTTATCCTGCTCTCGCATTGGCTTCCTCCTCAGATGTCATAAAAACGAGTAATTTAAATATAATCCCATTATATTTTAAAAATCTGATATTATTAAATCTTATGACCAAGGCGGTTTGAATGTAATTGAATTTGAAACTATGAAGATTCTTTTGGAACTTAAATGGCTGCAAATGTTCTAGTGTAATGTTGATCGCTTGTGGTTTGTAGTTCCATCAGCGCAGTTTGGAAAATTGGGTGGTATTAATTTTCTTCTCACATGTGACTATGACATATACAAGCTTCCACTGAAACTATCAGCATTCCATCAACACATCTTATTATTTTGGAAATTGGCACATGCACCCAATTCTACACCCCCACAATACTCCTATTTGGAATAATAAATATATTTTATACAGAAATAAATCTTTATTTTACAAGGATTTGTTAAGTTAAAAATATATGGTTCGTCATGGACTTAATGGATGATTTTGTCAACATTTTAGATCACAGTGCTTTCAGTTTAAAACATGGATTTGTTTGTTATCTAAAACAGTTCGTTACTGTCATAAACGCAATACCTTCTGGAATAAAAATGTTAATGAGATGCCTTTCATATTCTAAAGTTACTACAGGTCCTCCCTCTTTACATGTTGTAATATTAAATTTAAGAAGGGAAATTGTACTAATAAACACAAGACAGGCCGTAATCAGAACTTGCTACCCTTGTCAAATTTTAAGAAATAAATTAGATCACATATTTGATTTAAAAAAAAAAAAAAACTGTAAAATATTAGAACAGCTTATTTAAAATTTCCTCTCCCCCAAAGTGAAAGAAATTCACTTCAAAATTTTTAATGAAATATATCCTTCTTATAAATTCTTAATCTAAAATTTAATCTTGAAGATATGTCTTGTCATTTCTGTAATTGCTTTTGTGAAGATGCAGAACATATATATATTTTTAAGTGCCTTCTGGAGAACATTACAGGATTGGCTGCTAGAAAAAGATATGGCTGCCGATACTTTTAGTTTCACCTCAGAGGATATAATGAATGCTTTAACCAAAGACCACTGTGTTCTGTTTTATTTGATTAATAACTTCATAATACTTGCAAAATATTATATACATAAATGTAGAGTTCTTAAATCCCCCCCCCCCCCGTTTAGAATATTCAGAAATGAATATTTCTCAGTAGCTCTTAAAAAAAAAAAGTCAAAAAGCATTAAAATTGTTTGATCTACTTCTAATATAGAATTTACTGTAGAAATAGGTTTGCCCCTGTTTGTACTTTTTTTTGTCATTTATTTAATATTACTCTATTCTTTATCCGCCTTGGATTCAATCTGTCCTGATGTGCTGAGCCTTGTGCTGAGTTTCCTGTTGAAAATGGACTATTCATGCCATTTTGTTTGTTTTCCTAGTAAACCGGCGTCACAGGCTGATGATGTCGACTCCGTGTCCTCCGACTCCCTGGGTGAACAGCTGTATGAGCTCATCAACCTTTACAACACAGGATACACCCAGAAAATCACAGGTCATCACTTTTCATCTGTGTATTCGGCTATCACTGCAGCCGTCATTAAATCTTTAAGCCATCATTACTAAGACCTTAATAATTCTCCTTTAAATAAACACAGGGATGTTGTTAGAGCAGGAAAAAAAGGTGGTGCTTCAGCTGTTGTCTGATCCGGTCCTGCTGGAGGAGAAAGTCAACATGGCCCTGAAAACCTTACAGGGGTGAGTGTGTCTGTGTGTGTGTGTGTGTGTCTGTGTGTCTGTGTGTCTGTGTGGGTGAGTGTGTGTGGGTGAGTGTGTGTGTGTGTGGGTGGGTGAGTGTGTGTGTGTCTGTGTGTGTGTGTGTGTCTGTGTGTGTGTGTGTGGGTGAGTGTGTGTGGGTGAGTGTGTGTGTGTGTGTGTGTGTGGGTGAGTGTGTGTGTGTGTGTGTGTGTGTGTGTGTGTGTGTGTGTATTATCTATTAAAAGCTAACCAGTAGGATTTTCCATCAAGTACTGAGAAAATCCTACCACACATCTATTAACTAATTACATATTTTAAGATTATTTTGTCATCTTGACAATGCAGTTTAATCATCAACCAAACCGATGACGAAATATCCAAGACATAACTGTTGTCACTCATGATGTTTTTGTAAATAAGAAGGGTTTTCATTTAAGTAAGAAAAATGATGTATAGTTCATTCATTTTCTTTAATTGTATTTATACATGTCACCTACTACCAATGTAGCTCCGCCCACCTCAATCCAGCCTGAAGAAAATGGCAAATAAATAAATGAAGAAAGAAATACCTTCATCATCCTCCCCTGGTTGTACATCACTACAACGTGTAGATAATACTGTGAAGCTAATTATTTAAATAATTGGTTCAGAACTCACATATGGCAGAAGTTAACTTAGGCAGTTATGAAAAAAATAATTATTTTTCCTTCGGCTGCTCCCGTTAGGGGTCGCCATGGCGGATCATTGATCCGCATATTTGATTTGGCACAGTTTTTAAGCCGGATTACAAAACCCTCCCCAATTTTTCTGAAAAAATACATTTTACTCAGTTGATATTTATTTATTTATTTATTTATTTAACGAACAATTATTTAAAAATGACACAAATCCATTTTAGCTGTTTGAAAAGTCATCAGATAAAAGCGAAGCATTATATTATGTTCCGTTCCATACACAACTGGCTTCATTTTTTCCCAGTAGTGAATCACATTTATATGGAAACTCATGTGTGTGTAACTCTGTGTTGATGTCTTTAACGAGCGACTCAATCAGTACACTTCTTTGCATTCTGACCTCACTTTCAGGTCTAGTTGTAGTCAGAGTCAAGGGGAGACTGATGTGAGTGACGGCTCTGACCAAGACGAAGTGGAAGTGATTGGAGAGAAACTGTTTGCACTCGTACGAGACATAGAACCGACCCACTGTGCTGATATCACCGGTGAGCTTGTTGCAGGTTTATAAAGTTAAACTATGCGTGTTCGGAAAAAGAATTTTACGTCATGTGTGGCTTAGTGACGTATACATAATTTCATGTGGTAGAGACATAAGTGTCTACAAGATATGTTGTGTATGGACAGGTGTTTGTGTAATGCTTGTTCTATTTACTCACTCCTAACCACTTGTGTGCTACGCATAGTGACATACGACACAGTAGTTCCCAGCAATCATTCCCTGTCTCCTTCTCACCTGTGTGCATATCAGACTACATGACCATGGGGTATAGAGCTGTGCGCTTGTGCTGACTGGATAGCCCCTTATGGATAGCTTGTGATTATTGTCTGTTCTCCACATTTGGGGATAGCCCCCTTGAATTCCTTTCTGCTTCAGTGAGTGTGCATTTCTTTTAATATTATGAACATTATTTCTAGAATGCTTCTGGGCTCCATAGTGCCTGTTAGCCTTGAGTTGGTAATGCTATTTTTTTCCTGTCATGTTAGTTCCCATTCAGTGTTTTCTCATTTGAATGTTGTATAATCTCTGCTGGCTAGGTGAGCTTGTGGCTAATGGCATCATAGAGTGGGTACTCCCTCAACATACCACATACAGACTGTGTTGAGCATGCTGTTTTTAGCTACTAATTCACAGCTTTTTGTTTTGGAGTGAGCATTTGTGCACTCCAAAAGTCTTTTTTTTTTCCACTTGGGTTGGATTTCCTACATAGTCCACATTGTACCGAGTGAGTGTGTAGTCACTGATAACCATGACTTGCGCTCATACGTTCAGTGTCTGAATCTCTTGGAAGGCAAGGATGGGTACCAGCTAAGGTACCAGCCAGTCAGATGGGCACCAGCTAGGGTACCAGCCAGTCAGATGGGTACCAGCTAGGGTACCAGCCAGTCAGATGGGTACCAGCTAGGGTACCAGCCAGTCAGATGGGTACCAGCTACGGTACCAGCCAGTCAGATGGGTACCAGCTAGGGTACCAGGCAGTCAGATGGGTACCAGCTAGGGTACCAGGCAGTCAGATGGGTACCAGCTAGGGTACCAGGCAGTCAGATGGGTACCAGCTAGGGTACCAGCCAGTCAGATGGGTACCAGCTAATGTACCAGCCAGTCAGACACAGTTTCTCATGGAAACTGTGTCTGACTGACTGGTCACACAGCAAAACCTGTATCAGCATATTATATGAACACTGCTGGTGAAAGCCCTGTTTTGTCTGAGGGGTCAAAAATGACCCACCACTATGTTTACCAGCCGAGAAAACGAGTGGAGTCCACTGCTTATATGCAGTCTTTCTGCACTGTGAAGAGGGAAAACCCAGATATTCACAAAGTTTCCGACGAATGACAGATTGTTTCTTCGTGAAAAATAGATTTGGGGTTTAAAATTCAATTAAGCTACTTTATTTTAAGGGGTTACTGAAGGCCCTTAGGACAAAGGGAGTAGACATAAGACCACACAAGGGTTAAACAGCTTGCCAGTTGTAAAAACATAGGCCCAACAATGAACAACAAGTACAGCAAGGAGACCTGAATCAATCAGAGTTACTTGCTTGATGAATAAACAATTAGAGTTAAGAGTTAAAACCGTCTTAGAAATCAGTGACCAGTCATCCTTCTTGCCCCCTTCTCAGATGAACGTGATGATGCTGTTTCTACAGCTGCATCTAAGTTGTTCCAAGCTGATAATGACCTATCATTTGAGCTTCCACCTCTGGGCAGGGGGCTGATTCTGCCCCTCCCAGCTTGCATGCCCCTTATGGCAGACTCAAAGTGAGCTATGATGGCCACCCTGAAGTTGGCTATGGCTCAAGTAAAGGTGGATGGAGCAACACAACTTCCACGTGACTTAAGCAAATCATGATGTTACCAATATGGCAGGGCTTCTGCTTGGTTGGAACGAAAACCTGCACTCACACCGGCCCTATCTGGATAAAACTGGACGCTCCTGCAATATGGCGTCCAAAACGGAAAACAGTGACATATGCAAGTATGCATAGAATAGACAGCTGGCAGTGTACACACTATATAAATATTTTAATTATGCATATTTTTTGGCTCTGTGTTACAGTATACAGTTGATGCCAAAAGATTACATACACCTAGTCTAGACACATTTAAACAAACTTTTTCATAACTTTTCACACATTTCATTTTGCCATACATTTCCCTTTTTCCAGCAACAAACCCCCCCCCCAAAAAAAACTTGATGCTGCCATCCCCATGCTTCACAGATGGGATGGTGCTCTTTCGATTAAAAGCCTCACTCTTTTTACTCCATACATAGCGTTGAACATTATGGCCAAACAGTTCAACACTCCTCCAGAAACGGTGGTGTCTTCAGTCTGTTTTTTTCATGCTGGTCTTAGGAAGAAGCCCCTATTCTTGCACAACATCCTTTCAGGCCATGGCGATGTAGGACTCTCTTAATGGTGGCTGTACATATTTTGGTACCTGATGCTTCCAACAACTGTTCCAGTTCCTTTGTTGTTCTGGGGTTCAGTCAAACCTTTTGGGCCAAAGTTTGTTCATCCCTGGGAATTCATTTGTGCCTCTTTCCTGAATGATGCAGTGTCTGTGTGGGCCCAAGATTTTTATATTTGCATACAGATGCTCTAGGAACCCACAATTGTTTGGAAAATTGCTCCTAAGAAGGAACTGGACTTGTGGAAGTCCACAATGTTTTTGTGAGGTCTTGGCTGAATTGCTTGGATTCCCCTATGGTATTCATGGGCAAAAAAGGCACTCTTTCTAAAGGAAGGCTATTTTCACTCTCCTAATTCACTCCTAATTATAACCCTTGGCCAATCAGAAGCTTCTAAAAGTCATTACATCAATTTCTGGAATATACCAGACTCTCTAAAGAGACAGTCAACTTGGTGTATGTAAATTCTGATATAGTGAATTAAAGCTGAATTAAAGTTGGGGTGACTCTTTGGCAACTTGTTTTATTTTTTTTTTTTACATGTTGTCATGTTTGTATGGTGTAATCCAGTAGGCCCTAGGCAAGAGGGTGCAGGTCTCAAAATAGCAAAGCCAGCATGGCCAGATGGAGTACCGCATGGTGCCTTGGTGACTCACCACGGTCCCATCTTCCAATGCTCAAAGTGTGCCTGTCTGCCTCAGACTGCCTGTAGGCTGGAGGGGCCACACTTTCAAAAAAAAGCATTTGACTGCCCCTCATCTACCCCACAGGGAGGGCCCTAAAAACATCTAACCACCATTAAGGTACTCTTCTCTCATGCACCTGGTAGAGGCTGGTGATACAGCTGAAATCATCACTCATGGGATGGTAACTATTAGATCAGTGGCTTCTAGTGTTGCAGGGATACAAACTGCAGTTCCTTTTTGGGCCTTAGGACTTCATTGATCCTTATGTTGTGGCTCTCTCTCAATAGGTTTGCTCCCTCTACTGTAGAAATACTAGTGCTCTAGAAAGTTTCTAAAACAGGGATTTGTATTCAACTTGTGTTATTGTTCCAATAAAGGATGGCATTTTCATTCCAATTTTAGGGTTGAACTGGTTCCTGAAGACACTTCATATGCTATATGTGACAGATGTAGTTCAGGTCATGCAGGCAAAGGACTGGTTCACGTCTGTGGATCTGTATGATGCTTATATTCAGGTTTCCATTGCCATGAACAAAATATGTTTTCAAGATGCGTACATCAGAATACTGCTGTATTTTGTCTCCTCATCACCCCTCCACCAAGAAGCAGGCCACCTCATCACCCCAAGGCTGCCAAGGGTGGTATTGGTATCTAATGAGGATGCTCATCAGTGAGCCCACTAGGCTTGCTTGTTACCTTGCTGGAAAGGTATGCACACATTCCCAAAAAAAGGGGGGGAGGGGGGGCTATTCAGGTGTAACGCACCACCCTTGATGGTTATATAGGGTTCATAAAACCACAGTAACTAGCTTTATGTGTCTTAATTTGTGTCTTAATAATGATGTAATGTGTATTGATTGTGTGTAGGGATGCTGTTAGAAATGGACCTTGGCACACTGCACCAGATTCTGACTGATCGGACCATGCTAGAAGTTGCAGTGCAGCGAGCAAAGAGCGCTCGGGTGTGTGCACAGACACACTCATACAACGTATATCCATGTGACCAAAGGTTTACAATAATTAGTTCCAAGCAAGGAACATGATCAGAAAACTGGCAACATTGAAGGGACAATAGTTAAACAAGATGACACCAGAAAGGGTCTGTCAAGTGCAAGATTTCCTTCTCTATATGGTTATGTCTGAGCACAACTGGGAAAAAAAAGAAAGATATCAGATTAAATATATGCATGTGCTGAAATATTGGGTTAAACAAGGGTTAGGTGTCCAAGTGTCCGTCAGATTTCATCCTATACAAGACATTTTGGTAAACTGTTTCCTAGAATAATCTAAAGAAGATTACCTAGGCCAGAAGTAAAACGGATGATTACCAATGAAAAGACTCGGAGCACTTTTTTTTTTGGTGTATTGTTGTTAACAGACCTATTGGCTCGTTTAGTGCAGCATGTACCTCAACGTTTGTGAAGTGTTTTATGAAATTTGTACATAAATTCCGTCTTATCCATAAATTAAGCTGCCCAGGCATACTGGAGAAAACTGCATATTGAAATGATCTTTTCTCATTTTTCATTCACAGGAGAATGCACTGAGTCAAGCACAACCAGAGACAAACTAAAGACTACATAATGTCTTTGTTTATAAATGAATTAAAGAGAAAAAGCAAATGTCAGGAGTGGGGAAACCTGAAGAGGCATAACAGGCTAATAAATCGTATCCCACTGGGGGCATTTTGGTTATATAAATATTTTATGATCTGGGAGATTGTGGTGAAGATCATATTCCTTTCAGTAGGCAGACCTAGGGTGACCAGTTGTAGTTGGACAATCCCATGTTTCAGTTTTGTTTTTGATTATCAAACTGTAACTGAGATGCATCTTTCCGAGATCTAACTGAGATAAATCTCTCTCCAATCCTGACAACAATAAGGTGATTTGCCAAACACAAGAACCAATGTTTTTTTTTTTTTTTTTTTTTAATCATCAGCACAATGCAGCTCAGCATGTTAACTCATAAAGCATAGGGGGTGTAAGGGTTCTACCTCAAGCCTTACAAACCCATCAGCAGACAAAATCATGAATGCAATAAAATACATAATATAATAAAATGTATAAAATGGTTATAATCAAATAACCACACTTTACAACCATGCTGAGCAGAAAAGCATCTCAGAACGAGCAACACGTCAGACCTTGAGGCAGATGGTCTACAACAGCAGACGACCACATCAGGTTTCCAGCCAAGAACAGGAATCTAGTGACTGAAGCTACAGTGGACACAGGCTCACAGAAACTGGCCTGGTCTTTTTCCAGTCTTCAACTGCCCAGTTTTGGTTTGAGCCTGTGCACTGATCCCCTTCTGCTATTTGACGTGATCATTAGCTGAAGCTCTCGACCTGTATCTGCACGATCTTAAGAGCTGCACAGCTGCCACGTAATTGGATAGTTGCATGAAAGAAAAGGGGTACAGGTGTTCCTATTAAAGTGGCCGGTGAGTGTATATTACAAGGTATTTACATGTATGGCATTACAAACCATGTATTTGTGGAATTTTTATTTTGTACATAAGCTTTTGGGATGAAAATTATCTGATAATTTTGTTGCAATACTGGTATTAAAAAGTTCAAATGAAGACCACATTTATTTGCAGAATTTCAATTAACCATCCACACACATTCCCATGTGCTAAAGAGCTCAAAAATATGTTTATTTTCATCACTTTTTTTTTTCTTCTTTTGAGTCATTTTACAGTGAATTTGAAACACAATGGAAAAGTCCAGGCTTCCTTCAAAGGGGTCGTGAATCTTTTGGAATTACAAAAAAAAACAATCCCTCGCAATGGCCACCGGAACGAGACTAGCGATGAAGATCGGGTTTATGAGAAGGGATTAAGAAAGAATCAGCAATGGAGGGAAAAAAAAAAAAAAAAACACGACAGTAATCTAAGCAGTCAAATATGGAGAAATTAATATAAATCACAAATCTATGTAAACTATGTATGATGAATCAGGAGAGCAGGGACAGACTACAGCTCATAAATATTCATTCGGATATACAGATTTGGGATTTGTGGCGATTAAAAAAAAAATCATGATCATGTGTCTCGTTCCGACAGAAAGCCTTAATAAATATCTAAAATCTTCCAACGACCCTCACTGACGAAAACAGGCAAGATGAACACACCCCGCACTGTCTGCGTCCCAATGGCACTCCCCTCTCTATATCTCTCTCTCTCTCTCTCTCTCTCTCTCACACACACACACACACACACACACACACACACACACACACACAGGCACACACTTGCACAAACACGGATGCTGAAATGCAGTTAGTTAGGAAGGTCTATCTGAAAGCTAAACAAAATTATTGCACTTAAAGATCACACTGGCGTAGGAGCAATCCAGTCAAAACACGGGTGCGAAAGGGAAAAAAAAGATAAGACAGAAGAAAACGTGAAAAGACAGATGAAAGAATCCACAGCTTTTTAAGGTGTATGCTACGCAAGGTAAAATAAGACGATGCAGATGATGGTGATCAAGACTGGGAGGCCGGATGCCGGTACTTGTCCAATTCTGGATTAATTCAGTCTGATGAGATGTAAAAAAAACCACAGATTGATCTGCAACCACTGCTCTGTAGCTATTTCAGTGTTGGGTACTCGCGCTGCCCCAACCGGCCTGGACGGGAATGAGCTGGAGGCACAGACTGAGAGAGAACAGAGATATTATAATATCATAATATGAATATTGATTTTTCTGCAAATGTAAATGTCATGAAAATTGCAAACATTATTTTTTTTCAGCTAACGTACCAGTTACCTACAGACTACCGTTATATGATTGTTACTATGGTCAGGTCCACACACTGTAGCCTATAAAGAATTCATTTCTGTCCCAACAGTTTAACTGCAATCTAGTGAAATAGGGTGAGGGTATTTGTGTGTTGTTTTTGCCAGCAGGTTCGTTGACTCGACATTAGGATAGACTATCTGTCAGGATTCTCTAGTGCTAACTCATTTGTCCTGTGGTTTATCTATAGAAACAATTTAAAACAGGTATAAACATGGTTCGTTCAGTTAATTTGCATAACAGGGAAGCATAAATACAGCTGAAGCGTAAATAAAGTGAACATAAACCTTCATACTTGTTGTCATGGTAACTTTCCAACATGGTTAAATATATGACTAGGGCCGATTTCAAACTGTGAATTACTGACTACTTTAAAGTTGTCATGATATAAAGCAATTAATAAAATGCACAGCTGCCAGCCAATCAGAAACAAGTGTTTGCAGTGTCCATGGAATATTGATCACACTCAAGGCTTCATGAAGCAATTAGTCTCTACTCTTCTGCACTGCTGGACTAAATGAACTTCAGTCTTACCTGTGCAAACTGGGAGGGGTTATAGAAAGTTATGCCCCCTGTGGGCGGAGCTCCCTGGGCAGGTAGTTCTGTAGGGACCTAAAAACACAGGCATCATGAGTATAGTGAGAGAGTATACAACCTACATGGAAACATACACAGTGATATATGTTTATATGTATTTTAGGGATGTGTGTAGTACAATTAGATAGCCACTCATGAGACGCTTTCTCTGGACAAATCTGGAGAATTAATTTGACAATCTACGGCAGTTTGCCGTTTTAGAGCTTTTATTAAAATTCGAATCTAAATTCAAACTTTATTTATTCTAAATTGACACCTAAAATAAATAACTGCATAGCCATTATGTACAGTCAACTCCAGAAATACTGTAAAAAAAAATATTATTGCCACACCCAAAGATATGCAAAATAAAACTGTCATCCTTGTGGCAGGGAGATTCTAATTTGCTCTCCGGGAATTCCATGAAAACTCCAGGAATTCTACTGCTGACTCTTTCCCGTTTCTCTGGGGCAGAAACATGAGGTCGCACGCATGCAAAATCACTTTGTCATCTAGCACCATGGGCAAAACTTGCAACACAATAAAGACATATCATTGTTAATTTAACATAAATCACATCAAACTTTCAAATTCTATATATATCTATCTCTATATCTCAATAAATCAGTCTTTGCATGTGTTGCAGGGTGTCAATAATTTTGGAGTTAGCTGTAGAAATGACAGCAAGCGAATATTGGCCACGGTTTCAGAAAGTAAAAGACATCACCCATAAACACTTCTAAGTCACATAACAGTGAACACAATGATCTTTAGACCTTCTCGCCCAGCTATCTACGTGTACTATACAGACCACCAAGACGGAGAAACAGTAGATGCCACATCACGAGCTATTGCTAGTCACTGTAATACGGGAACACATCCGCCATACAGGAGAGGTCCGGATTTGATCAGAAACCAATAAAAATATATGTAGCGCACATCGAATGTACAGACGGGAGACAAATTAAATCAAATATCCTCTGTGGTATAGGATAAAAATGCTGAGCAGGCACATCTGACCTCAACTTTGGATCAAAATGATGAGAGGAAAAGACCTAAGTGACTTTAAAAAAAAAAAAAAAAAAAAAGGTTCATTATTAGGGTACAGATGGCAGGAGCTTCACATTCACTGATTAGATGTTTTTTTTTCCCCCACAATTCTGTGTAAACTCTAGAAACTGTTGTGCGTAAATATCCCAGCAATTCAGCAGTTTCTGAAATACTCAAACCAGCCTGTCTGGCACCAACACCCATGCCACGGTCAAAGTCACTGATATCACATTCCCGGTACTTTTAAAACAAACAGTTGTTAGCTTTAATCTCCATTAAACAACATTTATTTAATTACAATTAAATAATTTAATTTCAAGCTGGGGGGGAAAAAAAAAAAAGCTATGCTTTGTGGTCAGTGATGATCATTGTATACTGGACTTACGGTGCACTGTGGGCAATAGTATAATTCATTATCTAGGAATTATTATTTGTTTACTGAGAATTTGGACAGCACTACAAAATGTCTGCACGCTAAATAGTGCACTATATAGTGAATAGAGAACAAATTCAGACATATTGTGTAGAAGACATAATGAAGAGAGAGTGTGCTGTTGGACAAGTCACCTGTCTGTACATCCAGATATTAAGGACCCTAAAGGTAAAGGTAAACAGCACTAAACTGTAATCTCACCTAGCCGGAAGCACACATTTTCCAAGCTCTCACTTGTTTCGCAAGTTTCGTGTTCTCTTGCTTTGAGGTGTGCAGGTATTTATTGGAAAAAAAAAAATCTTAGTTGAGGTTTTCAATTTCAATTCAAGTCTATGAGCTCAAAGTGCAAAGTTGGGAAGTCGGGGCTATGGATGTATCTGGCTTTGCTCAATGAGGCATCTACCTTTTCATAGATAACACACAGGACAACAACTGATGCTGATTGTTAACATGCAGAGAAGACAGGGTTAGTGTGCACATGCTTGATGGGAGTGAGCAGAATTACTCATTGCTGCACCAGCTTAGCTCCCAGCCAATCAGGGAGCTCGACCTAGGCAGGTGACAGCTGAGGACACTGCTGGAGGTGTGGCAAGAAGTGCAAGTGGAAATGCTGTCTGTGTGTGTGTGTGTGTGTGTGTGTGTGTGTGTGTGTGCCAGAGAAAGAGAGCAAGAGAGAGACAGAAAGAGAGAGTCAGACAGACAGACAGACAGACAGACAGAGAGAGAGAGAGAGAGAGAGAGAGAGAGAGAGAGAGAGTGTGTGTGTTGGTATGTGTAGTAGTGACACCCAACTGATGGTACCTGGTTTAAATGCCGACTCACTTCTCGTGATAAAGAACTCATTGAACTAGAACGTGAGAGCTAGAACAGCAGGAAAAATCAAACACCACAACAGCGAAATTAATCCCATGCAGAATCGGCATGTCAATCAAGACACAAAACCAATACAATCAGAGCCAGTATTCACTGTAGCACCCCATTCAGGGGCTCATCCGTGTGTGTGTGTGTGTGTGTGTGTGTGTGTGTGTGTGTGTGCGCTTGCCACACACTCTGACACGCATCCACACGCACACTCATGCACTTGAGAGGAGTATCAAAGGGATTTAAGATTATAAACACTCGTGACAGTTTTAAGCACAGAGCTCGTTTCCAAAGGCACTATGGGCATGATATAATGTGTGTAGAAACTGTGTGTAAGTGCATGAAATGTGGCTGACAGAACACATTTCAGTTTTAGTCTTCAGTTTTTATCGGAATTGTCATGATAGTGTTTACATACAGGCATGTTTAGGATCTCGGGTTCTACTTTTAGTCACCTAATGGAAGTTTACTTCCATTAGGAAAGAGCAGTTTCTAATCATTCCGGCTAAATCCACGAAAGAACAAAGTCTTTTTTTTTTTTAAATTATATAAATTCAGCAAGTTGAAGATTTTTACAGGGATCATGGGTTCAATGTAACTCTAAAATAAATTCAAGGGCCCCCTCGACACATTTATTCCAGGAACATTATTTACATGTGTATAATAATATTTTGTCTACTTATTATTCCCATAGAGCTTTTTACTCCTGAACTTTCCACTGACAAAACACATAATAAAATAATTGAAAATAATTTAGTTTCTAATCAAAACCTGATTTCACAGCTTATACCAAATTTAATTTAAACAAGTTTGCAACTACTAGTTTGAATTATGTAGCGTGAGTGTGATCAGTTCACGTCGCATTAATGTGATCCAGTTACACGGTCAGGTTCGATCCTGATCGCAGGTGAGAGCGCGCACGGATCGATTTTATTCAGGGCTTTTATTCAGTACGCACTTGAACTGAGTAAACTCAAACAGCTTTTTTTTTTTCTTCTTCTTCTTCTTCTTCAGTGTGCTACACAGACCCCCACTTTGAAAACAACTGAAATACATTTCAATGATGGAAAAATACTGCTTTTACGAAATAAATAAAAATAAATCTAAAATAATAAAGTTTATGATAAAAAAAAAAGTTATACTGTAATATTTCCTCCATTTTTATTTTCTCTGCTTAAGAAAGTGGCATGTTTTCACAGGCTCACAGGGAGGAGATTAGAAGCTATTCAAGTGAAATCGACTGTTAAATCTTTTTAGTAATTACAATGAAAATATCTGGATTTTGACAGCCCCGGCCTAAAACAGTGAGTGCAACTGTGTGTCGTGTGTGAATCCATATATGCGCATGTTGGTGTCTGTGAGACTGAACATGCAACGTGTAAATATTAAGCTGAGTAACTAAGTTGAGCATGGATGCATGTTCATGACAGACAGGATAGAGCATGGTGCAATGAACTGGCCTAAAATTCTATGAGAGGTGAAAGGTCGGGGGGAAAGGATTACTGTACCTCTCCTGATTGAGCGCCCTCCGGACCCGAGGGCAAGAGAGTTGGATTAAACATCTGAAAAAGAAAAAAAAATACATATACACACATCAGTAGAATGATTATGCTTATCACAAACACATATTTTGTATTAGGTTGGAAAACCCTGTGTGTGTGTGTACATACCTGTGGAACTGTTGTTCTGGGCTGAATGTGTTCTGTGTTTCCATTGCTGTCTGGAACACTTCCCTCCACTGGTTGCTGGTCATCAGGTGCTGAGAAGGTGTGTGAAACAATGAAGGATTTACCACACATACAAGTAATCACCAACACGCACAGAGGAACAACACTGTCCTGTACAGACATTCATCAGTGATATACAGTATACACATATACATGCAAGAGAATAATCATACTTCTTAACACACAACCGTCTCAATAATCATTATACTGATATACTGTTATAATAACCCGACAAACCCCCAACACAGCGCACACACACCGGGGATGTAACCAAATATGAATACGTTATTCAGAATGAATAGATACTGTGATCTAAACGGATGCCAATACAGATACGAATAGGAAGATCTCTATTGCGAGCGGGCTTGGGGGACAAAGAATGACTATTTTCAGTAGCATGAATGTGAATGATGCATTTACAGCAATGCCTTTATGGCATTCATTTACTCATCCTTAGTAACTGCCTGGTCAGGTTTGCGGTGGTTCAATCTGGGCTACTAGTTTGTTTATATTTTGGAAAACAGAAACAACTAAATGTTACACGTAGGAAGTGTTTAAAACAGCAGTATTTAAAATAGCCCCATGCACATCTTCGTTTCAAAATTACTTTTTAAAAAAAGGATAAAGAAAAGAAAAAAAAGAAAAAAAAGAAAAAAAAAAAAAAAAAAAAAAC
>CM040989.1:16603932-16648894 GCA_022985145.1 Pangasius djambal | reverse complement strand
AAGAGGAGCAAACAGATCAGCGGGTGGAGCAACAGCAGGGGTAGGGTTTGAATTACGACGGCCCGGATTCAGCACATCCACATACCGAGCCTTAGTGCCTGAGAGAAAAAACAGATTGACCCTGATTTCATATGAAGTGCAAGCTAAATCTCTGATGTTATCCTTAATAGCTCACAATTTCACAATATGCTACCTGTCTTTTTTTTTTTTTTTTTAAAGCTTTCTAAACTGTTGTGTTTAGAATATGACTGACCCTGATTCCTTTTATTTGCAACCAGTAAATGTGGTCGCTATTTAAGCCTTGCACATCTACGTTATTTTAAAAAATGGCCACTCGTGAACTCTATGTCCTCGGCATGTTACATGAAGACTTTAGCTTGCTACACATTGTATAGCAAAGCCACCACAGGACTGTAAAAAAAACAAAACATATCCATAACCAAGCATCTGTTGCTGCTTTATTAATGTATAGGTGTGTTTTATTAAGCTGAAATTTCATGTCCTGTCACCTGCTTTCCTGGAGAACATGTTAACAGATGGCCCTGCAGCTGGTCCACTTGGTGGTCCTACCATTCCTGGTCCGCCCCCCACAATGCCCGGTGGAGCTTTTGGAAACATTGAGGGAGGAGGGGGTGGTGGCTTGTTCTATACACAAAAGATATTCACAATACAATTTTAATGTAATACAAGTGAAAGTGATTATAGTGAGTTTATTTTAAAAAAAAAACAAACACACACCCACCTCCTCCTCAGGTTCATCCAGATTCACCCATCTCTGCTTCTTTTCATCCCAAACAATCTGTCAGAGAAATGATTATAATCATCATTTATTCCTACTACCACATTAGCGCACTACTTATAGCCCTGTCGATAAGCCCATCTTGGTTTGACTTGATAAAATCATGAAGTGCATCACATGAAAAGGTCTGAAGGACAAGTTAGAGAGAGAGAGAGAGAGTAAAATGGAGAAAGAGTATACGGATGACTCTTACAGATTTGTTCTTGTCATCTGGCAGATGAACTTCATTCCGTCTGTTTCGCTGTATCCAGTTCCAGAAGCCCCCACCTCCTTCCTGAGAAGAGAGTGGTTACAAATACAGTTTTATGAAATTAAAAAGCAAAAAAATTTAATTTAGTGTCCTTAATGCATTTTTTTTTTATAAAAGTTATAAAACTTTTGCCAACCAAGTTGACTCAGAGCATACATATGAGCGTTTGTACCTTTTTGGGAGACTCTTTCTTGGTTTTCTTAGGTGCTTCTTGGCTAGGAGCCTCTGGTATTGGTGGAGGAGGAGGAGAGCTCTGATTGGCTGCAGAGTTGCTGCGTTCTCGTCCCGTCGAGTGAGTGGATGACTCTGACGTAGTGCGAGAGCGACGTCCAGACATCTGAGAGAGAAGGAGGCAAAGGCTGAAGTGAGTTTTCACTGGCCACTTTGATAGGAACGCCTGTACTCCTGCTCGTACATGCTATTTTCCAATCAGCCAATCACACAGCAACAGCACAATGACTAACCTAAAGCTATCGACCCGTTAATGTAAAAATGTGAAAAATGTGCTCTCAGTAACTTTGACTATGGCATTGTTGTTGGTACCATTGCTGTTGGAGGCTAGTTTGAGTATTTAAGAAACTGCTGAGCTCCTGGGATTTTCGCACACAACAGTCCATCGCGTCTACACAGAATAGTGTCAAAAACAGAAAACATCCAATGAGCAATGGATCTGTGAGCGGAAACGCCTTGCGGATGAGAGAAGTAAGAGGAGAATAGCCAGACTGGTTTGCTCTCCACCAATAATTTAAACAGATAGAAAGCCAGAGATATCATACCCTGTGCACTGAAGACTGCGATGTAGTTCTGGATCTTCTTCCTGTACTCTAAACACAAATCAGTGGTGTCAGTTATTTGTTACAAAAAAAAAGAAGAAAAAAAAAAAAGAATACAACTACTTTACTTATTTTGTGTTGTGTTTAAAAAAAAAAAAAAAAAAAAAATCTCACCATCTGTGCCATGTTGTCATAGAAGTCCATCTGGGGAGGTGGACCATGGGAAGGTGGTGATGGTTGATGTAACTGCTGTGGAGATGGAGGAGTAGGTGTTGAGTCTACCCCTGGAATCTGGTGTGGAATATGGGGGGGCATATGGGGGGGCATATGGGGGAGCATCTGAGGGGAAATCTGGGAAGGCATCTGGAGGGGCATCTGGGGGGGCATCTGGGGGGGCATCTCCATGGATGTGTAGAGGGGAATTTGCGGAGGCATGCCAGAGGGCAGATGAGTGGGACTCTGGGCTGGGTACGACCCCTGGTCCTCAGCCTGGTATTGAGGGATGAAGCCAGGCTGGGGTGGAGCAGGGGCTGCTGGGTTAAATGGGACACCCTCGCTGGGGGGAGGGCCGTGCTGCAGAGAAACAGCCCCATCTTGCAAAATAGTTGCTGGAGCTGGAAGAGAAACCAACTTGTGAGACCATGGAGAGGAGCCAGAGGAGCTCATTATGAGCCTCACAGTCTTTATGATTACAGCAGCACTTCTTGGGTACAATTCTATAGTGTCCAGGTGAGAGTGAATCACACTACTGGCCACCTCTTGACTGAAACCTGATATTGACTCAAATGTTGTGACTCATATTAATGAAGAATGATGCACCTTGTTTGAGAAATTTGACTAAAAACACATGCACACACACACACACACACACACACACACACACCTGGTGGCATGAGCTGCACCCCTGGCGTGGATGAGCCAGGCTGGGGCATAAGGGCAGTCATGAGGGGGTTGTGAGGGTCAGAGATAAAAGATGAAGCTTCAGCAGGACTAGCTTGTTCCTCCGAGCTTGGTGTAGTGCAGGCAGATGGCTGGGGAGTACTGAGATCTGTACGCAATGTTATCACACCATCCTGAAAAAGAGAGAGAGAGAATTCTTATTGTTCCTTTCAACCAATCTCTGCTATCTATCATCAGTATGCGCCTCCTCCACTCCCTTATATGAGCCATTTGAAAATTCCCTATGTATGCACCTGTCAGATTTCAGACAAGAAAGCTACTGTGTAACTCAGCATTACAGTTCATAAAATTACACTAACAAGTACTCTTAGTAGGCTGTATCCTTAGTAGTTTGTACCCTCTTAATAGTTTGTATCCAAACTACAATTTGTACAATCTACAGTCTACTGTTTGCATCGGTTTCTACTTATATGCTGCTACTATGCAACTGCACAGCTGTACCATGCTACATAGCTAATAATACAAAGTATTAAGAAGCCTCATTTCAAATTTTCAAATGGCTCAGGAGTGACAAAAGGATAGTGGTCCCAAAAAAAAAAAAAAAAAAA
Source organism: Pangasius djambal (assembly GCA_022985145.1). Lineage (NCBI taxonomy): Eukaryota > Metazoa > Chordata > Actinopteri > Siluriformes > Pangasiidae > Pangasius > Pangasius djambal. Next base: position 16,645,564 of record CM040989.1, on the reverse strand, counting down.
AAAAAAAAAAAAAAAAAAAAAAAAAAAAAAAAAAAAAAAAAAAAAAAAAAAAAAAAAAACATTCACCAGATATATACACAACACATAACGGCATAAAATACTCTATTCACGCACATACGCACGCACCTTGATCTGGATGCTGAGTTTCCTTAGGTGCAGTAGCCAGTCAGGCTCCCGGAAGAGTTCTTGCTCTGGCTTCTCCTTCAGCTGGGGGTCAAAAAACCTCAATCGCTCAGACATCTATAGAAAAAAAGACAGAGAGAGAGAGAGAGAAAGGAGGATATGTTTGAAAACTCTCCAAGCACAACAAGAGAAATCTAGAGTAGATAACATAGGCGTGTGAAGCTTGTATGAGTGTATATACCTGTATAAGCTGACTGATGAACGCAGGTGAGTGGTAGTTGGGCAAGGTCAGAAGTGCACGGGAAATGACCTCACAGTAGTGAAACGCTTGGGCGCAAAGCCCCACCTCCGCCAGATGGCATGCGTAGATGAACTTAAACACCTGCAAGGGTCAAAGGTTTGACTTTTAAACTATTCACACAGAGTGAAAAAAAACTCTTTGGTGTAGCTACTAATCATCACTGCTGTCCATTAGTGTGAGCAACAGGGAAGTTTTTCCCCATGAAAGCAGAGAAATAGTCCTTCCAGGCAAGCTGCTTGTGAACCACTTACTTCATCATCATACAAACATTCATAAAGCACTGGATGTATCTGATTGGAAATATTTATTTTTCTATGGTGCATGTGTATGTGTAAGATACTAACCTGGAAGTTGGGCAGTGAAAGAGGCTGGGAACCAAGTGACTGTGCATACTCATACGCTTCTGTCCTCTGTATCGCTTCTATAGTACAAAACCTCACAAACGGAAGACTGAGAGAAACAGAGAGAGAGAGCGAGAGAGAGAGAGAGGGAGACAGACAAGTACTCTTCAGTCTGGGAGCAATATTATCACAGGACAGCTGTCAACATGTGACAGGAGAATTTAGAGAAATAACAGGGAGACTACTTGATCAAATACACCGATCAGCCAGAACATTAAAACCACCTGCCTAATATTGTGTAGGTCCCCCTTGTGCTGCCAAAACAGCTCTGACCTGTCGAGGCATGGACTCCACAAGACCTCTTAACGTGTGCTGTGGTATCTGGCACCAAGATGTTAGCAGCAGATCCATTAAGTCCTATAAGTTGTGAGGCGGAGCCTCCAAGGATCGAACTTGTTTGTCCAGATTCAGATCTGGAGAATTTGTACGCCAAGTCAACATCTTGAACTCTTCGTCACGTTCCTCAAACCATTCCTGAACTATTTTTGCAGTGTGGCAGGGCACATCATCCTGCTGAAAGAGGCCACTGCCATTAGTGAATACCGTTGCCATGAAGGGGTGTACTTGGTCTGCAACAATGTTTAGGTAGGTGGTATGTGTCAAATTAACATCCACATGAATGGCAGGACCCAAGGTTTCCCAGCAGAACATTGCCCAGAGCATCACACTGCCTCCGCCAGCGTGCGTTCTTCCCATAGTGCATTCTGGTGCCAGGAATGGATGCACCCAGCTGTCCACATGAAGTAAAAGAAAATATGATTCATCAAACTAGGCCACCTTCTTCCATTGCTCCAAGCGCTTTCGGCGGTGGACAGGGGTCAGCCTGGCCCCGTACGCAGCAAGCTGCACTGTGTGTTCTGACACCTTTCTATCATAACCAGAATGAACTTTTTTTCAGCAATTTGTGCTACAGTAACTCTTCTGTCGGATCAGACCAGACGGGCTAGAATTCACTCCTCACGCACATCAATGAGCCTTGGGTGACCATGACCCTTCACAGGTTGTCTTTCCTTGAACACCTTTTGGTCGGTACTAACCACTGTATCCCGGGAACAACCCGCAAGCCCTGCCGTCTTGGAGATGCTCTGACCCAGTCATCTAGCCATCACGATCTGGCCCTTGTCAAAGTCGCACAGATCCAGTGGTTTTAACGTTATGACTGATCAGTGTAAGTTTAATATGTAATAGATTTTGCTGCTCGCAACTCACAACTGTTGGATTGCAATGCTGAAATGTTATACCTTATTTTAGTTTGTGGTAAATGCTGCCGTAGAACAGACGTAGGCCAAAACGCATCGGCTTGATTTGGGCCACAGAGAATAGAACTACAAAGAATAGTACATACAAAAACCTCTTTCCCCTAGCAAAGAAGTCTTCCTCTCTGTAGTGCACTGTCTGATAGTTAGTGGCCAGTTATTTAATGAAGCCTTTTTAATAGCTCTGTAGTAGTATTAGTTCATTAAAATGCTGAAAAGAAATATTTTGGCATTTAAAATATTCTTAATATAAACAATGAATACTTTTTTTTTTTAGAAAAATCAGTAGATTAATAGCCACTATTCTATAGATTAATATCCACTTCTGTATAGATTAAAAACCAGTACTAAATGGATTAAAAACCACTACTAAATGCATTTAAAACCACTGCTAAATGGATTAAAAACCACTACTCTGTAGCTTAATAACCGCTACTCTAGAGATTAATAACCACTACTCTGTGTGTGTACCTGTGGTTGGATCCAATGAGGACCATCTTGGTGCTCTTCTTGGTAAAGACACCAAAACCCACCTGAGCCATCAAGTAACAGAAATGAGCAGCATCAAGCAGACCTTTAGAAGCTGCAACATACGCACACACACACACACACACACACACACACACACCGTCAAATATCTTAAACATGTATCATTGCAACTTTATCATTTTATCAAGATAAGTAAAGGCAATAAATAAACACTCTGGGTGTGAATTGTGCGAGTGTGTACCCAGGGTGTCTCCCATGGTCGAGATGGTGCGTGTGTCCAAGTCTAGTGCATGTGTGAGGTTGGAAAGAACCATGGCCAGGTGAGGACGCCAGTCGCCCCACTTCTCATCGCCGCAACACTGCCAGGGAAAAGGAACATATGGAATGGGCAATCAGAATGAGAGGTGTGATTTAGGTTACTAGTCAAATGTGACTTCTGACAGTACACCAAAGCATATATAGAATATCAGCGGTGTCAGAATGATTCTCATAATTTGAATACTATCAGAATTCTCATAATATATATGCATTCAAAGAAGGAAAAAAAAAACGTGACAAAGGGCTCCGAATAAGCATTCAATAAAACATGACAAGGCATGCTGTTATAGAAAAATAATCAACAACAGATAACTTGATAACTTTCCTATAACGGCACGTCGTAGAGTGTTTTATTCCTCACACCACAGCAATGTGCCAATTATTTAATTTATTAATGAATGATATATTTTTTTTAGCAGTTTTAACAAGTTAGTTTTCTGTTATCACTTCCATAATACCAGCTGCAAACAGTCACTCCCTTACCAGCATCTCTTTTTCCCTCTACGTTAATAACGCAAACATAAAAAAAACCTCAGCTCAAGTTACCGAGAAACCACGAAGCACAAACTCCTCCGTCTTGAAGACTTTCCCCGAGACTTTGGATTGTAAACGATGGACACTGCACAAACAACGTTTGCTTGCAAATTATGCAAAGGCAAGACTGGCAACCTGATTGACGAACCCGTTTAACCACCAAGAAAGCACCCGAAAGAGTGTGCTGAAAGCGAGAGAACACGGGGAACGCAACATGAGTGCAACAGCATCACAGCCAGAAGCAATCAACAATAACAAACGCATTTAAAAAAGGAAGCCTCTGCTTATGAGATAACAAATAAGTGCTGGAAATCGCCGATGGAGTGACGTTTTACCTCAGCGAGAGTACAATACACTCAAACATCAAAACTCAAAAATCGAAAAAAATAATTCCTCATTACTCCGCATGAGAGCCACGATGGGAGACATATAGGAGATATATACACATATAAGGAACAGTACTGACACAAATAAAATATTACATTTTAATCCATTTATTTTGTAATGACAACAAATTGAACCACTGCAATATCAATACACTGTGTTGTAAGAAATGTAGATCAGGATATATTGTATAAAGTGGAATTTTTTTCCCCCTATTATTAACATGAGATTTTAATTTTTTTCAATGTTTTTCAGTGTTATAAACGTAATTCACGGTAACGTTATTAATATGGAAAATGTACAGATGAGAAAAACAATTGTGATTTTATTCTGCATACTTCCTCATCCTTCCGAAGTTACAACATGACGTGCTTCTGAATCGTTTTAGACGCGAGTGTGATTCACATCAGCGCAGCAGACAGGTGATCAACCCGCATTTCAGAGCAGCTATGGCAGAAACCGGAGTGCGCATATACACGGCGGTTTACGGTAACTGTCCTCCAGATGGATTCTACTTGTATACTTATCGTCATGCCCCTACCTAGCGTGTAAGAAGACGTAGAGTTCATAATGAATACTGAACGGAAATATCGCGATACACGATATGAGCAAATTCATCTCGCCAGTATCTTGTATCGAGATATTCAAGATAACGATATGCTGTATCATGCCTACTCATTACGACTTACCAAGTTGCAAATATTTTTCTAACACCGCCATTCCTCAGACGTGCACCGAATGCCAAGAGTAGTGCGACAAAAACAAAAACAATGAAACAAGAATCACTTATTTCAAAAATGTTAAATAAAAATGTAAAACCAATTAAGCTACTTTATTCAGTAAATAAAATATTTAAATACTCACTCGTCTGTCAATCACCTTTCCATTTACTGGACTTTTAAGCACTGTAGAGCTAGAGATGATGTGGCTACGTGTTTATTTATTCAGATATGTCTGAAAAGTTGCTTTGACCTAAGTGCTCTGTGTTATTGTTTATCTTTGAGGGTATCGTCTTAGAGCTGTATTTTCATCAATAGGAAAATGAGTTCGGTTCTCTGTTGAGTAACTTGCAAAATAGTCTTAAAAACTAAATAATAATCGTGATGATATCGAGGATCATGATATGATATTTTTGTCAGATCACCCACCCCTAATAGAAATGAATGTACTGAAGCAAGCACATAAATATGAACCTGTGACTTGCTATTAAATGCTGTCCACACTGCTGTTATTTCCAGTGAACACCACAAAACTCTCAAAATCTCAGAATCGCTGACCCTTTCACACTTACAAGACCTGAATCATTTGTGATCAGTTGTTTGGTGGATGTAGCAGCAGTGCGACCTCCAACAGCCTGTGGTATAAAACCATTTCTGCCATACTAGCAACGCAATTTTTCAAGCAATGGACTAGTGCATATTTTTTCATCACATAAACGCAAAATATGTTACTTCTCACCCTTATGTGAATACAAAAAACATTTCGTGTAACGGGTGAAACTAGTGCATTTGAGAAGATTTTGCTTTTATGTGAGAGACGAATGTGAGAGAATTGCTTTTATGTGTATACAAGAGATAAAACTTAAATAATGGCCGAAACAACACTTGTATGTGTCAAGCGCATACAAACATACTCACGGATTCTGTCACACACTGCGTTGCGAACTTGCATGCAAAGCCATTCCCATACTTACCGTGGCAGAAGCAGGCATCCTTCCTGACATGAGCTGGTAGACTGTCTGCAGTGGATCGTTAATGGGAAGACTGTTGGCAAACCTGATAGACACAAGCACGTTAGAGTAATCCATCTTTTTAGATCGTTTCTATCACTGCAAAGAAGACAAGGAAACGCTGATTTTGTGTTTGTGTGTTACCTGGTCATGACTCGTGCGTGTGTTCTGTTGTCCATCTTACTGGCCAGGAGAAGGGCGTGGCCCCAAAGCCCGTTCTTCATAGCGGACTCGAGAGCATCCTAAAAGCAACATATAAGTAGGTCAGTGTCTCAATTTATCTACAGGTGTTTAAAGATTGGCACTGTGTTTTCAGACACTTCTGTCTCCGAGTTGTACTCAAAAAGCAAGTGTATGCATTTTTAATAAATTGTACTTTGGCACTACAGGTAGCATTGCCTCCTTACAGCTCCAGGGTCCCTGTTTCAATCCTGAGCTCAAGTTACTGTCTTCGTGAAGTTTTGTATGTTCTTCCTGTGCCAGCCTGAGTTCCCTCCAGGTTTTCTGGTTTCCTCCCAGTATGTGAGTGTGTGTGTGAGTATGTGTTTACAATGGACTGGTGTCACATCCAGGGAGTATTCCCATCTCATGCCCAGTGTTCCCGGGATCCAATGCAACGCTGACCAGGATAAAGTGGCTACTGAAGCTGAATAAATGAAGAGTTGAATGAATGAATGACATATACGGTCACCTTCTCCATCATTTTGGCTAACCATTAATATTCAAAAATCACAGACCAGTGTTACATAAGACTCGTTGGTTGACAGGCGCAAGTTCTAAAATGTTAATCTGGGACTGAAAGTATATGATGAACGAGAGGAGTGACAGTACAAAGACGTTTCCGGGCTGTGAGTTAACAGTACAGTGTATCAGTTCATTTCAGTTTTGACCTTGGCAGTTCAGCAAGGTAATGCTAGTTTACTCTGTGAAATGAGTTTATAATAATAGTTTAGCCAATAACATGCACCAAAAAAAGACACATTTTGAAAGTCAATACAAGCAAAGTGCTGTCAGTACTGTCTGGGTTTTTCTTTCAGCTTTAAGACTGATATTGAAGAGTTCAATTTTGGTGAATGAATGAAGTGCATTCAAGGTGCAGCCATGACGTGTACACACATGTAACAGCATGTGAGCACTGTAGGCTGATTGTTGTCACTAGTCAATCACAGTGAACATGTGATGTAATTGCTTGGGTGATGTTGATAAAGCTTGGGATTTTTAAACAGAGTTGTTTGGCACAGAAAACTGTAAACACCAAATTGCTGCAAAAAGCCAATTTTCACAATGCAACCTTTAATCAGAAACGGACATATCAGTAGCCCAGCACCTGAGACAAGCAGATATTATATCCTGGCTATTCGTTTTTGTTTTTTTTTAATAGTTGAACAGCAGACAAGTAGATTGAACAACCAGGGAAAAAATGGGGGCGGGGCTTATATCCTATTAGCTTTTGCAAAACAAAAGTTTTCATTTGGTGTACAGACATGTTAAAGTGCAATAGTTCTTGATACTGTAATCATAATGCACACTTCTGAATCCCACCGCCTGCCGCACTACACACATTGGTTGAGGAGCTAGGTGGATTAATTAGACCACCACATCTTATTAGTCAAACCTTTAGCCACTGACTTGCTGACTTTTTGTTGAGGTCGCAAACACGATCTGCTACATGATACTTGCTCATTTCCCTTGGTCTGTATTATTGCACTTAACTAACTTGCCATTCATAATTATATTTGGTTCGCTATTTTTTTTTTCCCCCCAAGGTTTCTGCGCAACCAAAACATGAAACTCAGTAAGACTTTTACTTGCCTGGTGTGCTAGCTATCGATTTTATCATTTTGTTCACCCCGGTAACATACTATTTTGTGTTCTACTACTGAAATAATCTCCCATATGGCATGCATGTGTGTGTGTTTTTGTGTGTGTCCGTTTGTGTTGTCCTGCCTTTTTCCGCCCAAAGAGCAGCAGCTCTCGGAAACGTTCAGTCTCCTTGCCAACACTTTCGGCCACACCCATGAAGGTGTCTGATAAGAGCGAGAGCGGCCCTGACCCCTCCTCCTCTGGCCGTTCCAGCGCCTCATTGTTGAAGTCAATCAGGTTCGCCTCATTGGGTGATTTTCCTGGTAACCACACGGAACGGTGTTCCTTCAGCAAGAGATCAGCTATGTCTGTGCCAACTACCGTCTGGCTCGAGAGAAAGAAAGAGAGAGAGAGAGAGAGAGATTTAATGATTGTTTAACATTTCTAATTTAGTCATTTTGTTGTTGATTTCTTTTCAAAATTTTTGTAAAATCTAAACACCCTGTGAAAGAATTAAACAAACCTAGAACAAAAAGAGAACGAGACAGACTCAGACGCGCACACAGACACACATGGGTACGCACCCCATTCTGACGACACAGCAGTACAATGAACTCCCAGATGAGGAAGGCAGAGTCCTTGTCAATGAGGTCGTCATTGCGCATGCACTCCTGTGCTTTGTTCTGTGCAAACTTTATAACATCCACCTTATGGGTTTCCTCCCTGACGTATACACACAAACACACACGCAAAGATGAGGATAAGGAATGAAGAAAGCGTGTGCATCCATCTACTGGTACAAGTGTGTGCTACAAGAATTCAGTCAGGCTTACTTGACAAGTGGCCCTGGGAAGGCGCGTAACTCGGCCTGCTCTGGAAAATCCTGCATCATCGTCTGAAACATTCGTCCAAAAATAACAATGAGCACATGCATGCATTCGGTGCTTGAATATTAAGATCCAGTTAAAAGCTGAAAATATTATCATAGCCATCCAGTTTCATTAGCTTGCAAATAAAACATCATTACCTCCAGGCTATGAATCTCGACAAGGGCAGGCTGCCCAGCCGAGGGCAGGTTGGGCTGAACTAAGATCAGCTGACCTGCTGGCCCAAACCGAGCACAGCAGTGAGGAACTGAGAACTTCTCCGGAGTCAACGGCCTCGGAGGAGCTGAAAGACAGAACAAGAAAATGAAAGACAGTAAGAAATGCACTTTCTCCTTTTTCGTCAAAGACACAAAACATAAACAATCTAATTTAAAAATGTTATTAGGAGAAGGGTATAATGTTGGTTTGGCAGACTAATGTGCACGAGAATGCCAAAGCTCATTCTTGAGAGAACGTGGGTAGGTGCAATGATATTACAGTTCCAGCTTTGCCTGCACTCTCTATTTCTGTGGATGTGTAAATCTAATTATGTCTCTATTAAGGATGCATTGATACTTATACTGGTATCAGTCGGATACTGTGCTCATTTACTCAAAAAAAAAAAAAATGCTGATACCAAGATCGGATACTACATGATAATGTGTGATGCACGCCTACTCTTTTACGAATCAAGTCTGCCAGTCTGATTCTTTTCGAGTCAAGATACAATTCGTAGCTCATTTTCATTACCATGCTTGCTAATACAGCTCTGTACATTCAGGTTGTCCTAACCCTAACCCTCGCACTCTCTATTACAGATACTGGTTAAAGACCATAACACCTTAAACATAAAACTCAGCACGAGGAGGAGCTAAACATCTAAAAATCTTCCATGATGCCCCTTATTGCTTAATAATAAGTAGGCTACTCCTTTTGGTATCAGTATCCAGAAGTACAAAAAACATGTACTAGTACTTGGTCTGAAAAAAAGTATTACTGATGTATCCCTAGTCTGTATACACTGAGTGTGTTCCAAAAGTCTGAGGCCACATTGAAAATCTGGGATTTTCTTCCCATTTAAAATTGGAAATAAAACAGAGGGTTTTAGCATTTTGAAATATTTAAAACAAAGAAAGTAAATGTTCAGTATCTTGAATATTTAATATTCAAGATTCTGCACTATTTCTAGGTCGTTCAGACGACTCACCGATGGATTTGATGCAAAATGGATCATAAGGTTTTGCAGAAACTTGTGGAGTCCATGCCAGCTCGAGTGCAAACGGTCATTAAACAAAAAGGGGCCATACCTAATAGTAAGAAACTCTGAAATTCATGTAAAGATTCTACGTTCGACTTTTAAGTTGTTGTCAATAATATAATTTGTAATGAAAACTGTTGTATTAAATGAGAAAAGAATGCAAAATAGAAGCATTTGCACTAGTGGTCTCAGACTTTTGGACCCCACTGTATATGGCGACCCTGGAATGCAGACTGGTGCAAATATACAAAATAATAATAATAATCATCATCATCATCAAATAAATTAAAAACTGCTCTAACACAACCATGTGAACCACAGCTGACTCAATTGTGTTAGAGGAAAAAGAGTAGCGAACCGGTTTACTCAGAGATCACACTGCTTTTGTCTTTCTCAAAACACTAAGACAGCCAACATATTTCTTGTTTTCACCAGCAGTTTAGATAAAGTGATGTAGTTACCCTGTTCAGGGGCAGCCCATGTGGAGTTTGTGGCATCATACTGGCTGTAATTCAGGGTGTCTGATTGCTCTGGGAACTGACCATAGGAATAATCAACAGGCAGTGTGGTCGCTGTGGCTTCATAACCTGCAGCAACAAGATCCGGCTGACTCCTGTACACCTGACTCTACAAAGACATTAGGAAAAAAAGAAAAGCAAAAAAGTAAAACAGTTTTGTCGTTACTCTCGTCATGTTTTTGACATGTGTTGTGTATGCTTAATTAGCCATGGCAAGTTTTCTCTGTGAAGTGAAAGTGAAGTGACTTGTGGCCAGCCTTTTTGCTGCAGCTCTCAGTTGGGGGATCGGTGCCTTGCTCAAGGGTCTCACCTCAGTCGTGGTATTGAGGGTGGAAGAGAGCGCTGGTCATTCACTCCCCCCACCTACAATCCCTGCTGGCCAGAGACTAGAACGCACGACCTTCGGGTTACAAGTCCAACTCTCTAACCATTAGGCCACGACTGCCCCCTGTTTCTATCTACTGTTGCTTCCTTGCAAGCATGGGTTCTGAATACTGATGATGCGGTATCTGGGAGAATGTAGGGACATTTTCTATTTTCTTTAGAATGATTAGTCTGAATTCTACCCATTAAAATGTATTTTTGCTGGTATGTAGATTTTACATAGCCAAACCTATAGTGCTATAACATCCACTATAACATAGTGTCTCTATAACATCCAAACAAAAGGAAAAACGTTGATATAGTGTATAGATTACCGCGCTCCCACATTAGCTACCCTCAGACCATAGTCTCATCAGCAGTATCTTCGAGGGATTGGTTATTACTAATCTACCATGACTGGCAACAACAGGTACCTTTAATGCTGCACCATTAATAAGTAGTTATGTTTTTGCTTCAAGTTGCCACTTTTGTCCAACACCATAGTGAGGTACAACTGTGAGTTACTCGTTATCCTAATCAGACCAGAGTAAATCAAATGAAAAAATCTGTTAAAGTCTCTGAAAACATCGCTTTCTCACAAACAAAATGCCTGTTGAGGCCTGTCGTCAACCCCAGTTCTAAAAAGTCATTGCGACTTTTTAAAATTTGATATGTATGAATCCCTCTCCAATTCATTCACATTTCAAGAGCCCAACAGAAGCAGCTTTGCCATTCTGGGATTCAAACTCATAATTTTCCGATCAGCAGCCCAGAGCTTTAACTGCTGAGTCACCATCACCCCAAACACAGGTATGAATACACAGAGTATGTAAAAATCCGTCATATCTACAGAAACACTAGTGAGAAAGGAGAAGAGACATTACAAACCCAGGAAAACAGGCATGCATACAGGCAACCACACACAAGAAACACACTTGCATTCACTTACAATCTACTCTAGAGGAGAAAAGAGAGATTGTTACAGACATACATACAAGAAGATGTGTGCAATGTTTTTATTGTGGATAAAAATCCATGTCACATGGGATAGAGAGAGAGACATTACACAATAGAAACATAAACAAGAAAAACACTATACACATCTTATCTGTCAAGAACCTTTGCCCCTTGCACCAATAAATGCTTGTATATCAACATATTACACACACAGACAAACACAGAGCAAGAGAACGAGAGAGACAGACCTGCTGTGAGCGGGAGCTGAAGCTGCTCCGTCGGCTGTGTGTCGATCTCTCACTGTGAACAGAGCGCTGTTCCAACTCATCTCCGTATGTGTCCCGACGACGGCAGTCGTCATCAAAACTCGAATCATAGCCGGGATAGTAACGCCATGGGTCATCATAGCCTTCACGCCTGGGGATGGTTATTACGGAACAAGCATGTGTGTGTGCGCGTGTGTGCACTTTTTTTTTGACAAAAATGTCCAAATTCAAAATTTGTTGCTGCGTACCGCTGGTGGACATTTCTATGATGTCTATGAATTTGGCTATGATCATTGTTAAGTAACTCATATAAACAGTACAAGGCCACATCCAATCTTTGAAGAAGTAAACATAGTTGTTTTGTTGTATCAAAGTTTGCTTTTTTTTATCTAATTATAAACAGTCATCCATTTGACTTTTAATATTTAATTAGCCATTATTACCATAAATGACTCTAATGCAGAGGAGTGCAGTCACGTCATACTCTCTAACAGGTTAAACCTTATTTTATACTCAAAAAAAAACTACTGGGGTGAGAGACATGAACAATCAGTAGTCTGTATGTGCTTTAATGTGATTTCATAGTTTACCAATATCCAGATTTTTTTTTGACAGAGATTAAACATATACCAAAAGACTCAGTCAGGGAGCAGGGGAAAAAAAAAAAAAAAAGTTAGCATGGGTGTATACCTGTTGGAATACTGTTGGCCGAAGTAGGGGTCGTGTCTCCTGTAGGCCTCAGGGTCATAGTTATACCAGCCATAGGCCTGATCATAGTAACTTCGATAACGGGGGTCATAAAGAGCATTGGGGTCATACCATCTGTTCTGATCTACACACAAAGTAAGAACCAACAGATTTTGTTTTGTCACACACAATCATGTATGCAAAGAGAAGAGTTATAGAACTGTTTACCTATGTACTTACCCATGTACTTATAGTAATTTGCATAGTAGTCTTCATAGGCACTGCGGTTAGGCCTGGGGTAATCCTCAGCATACCCTTGCCTGAAAGGGGGGAAAAGAAAGAGAACAAGGAAGCAAATCAAGCACTGAGAGCTTCTGCTCAAAACAACTAGGAAGTTTGTTTTCTCCTCCAAACACAAGGATCTACTGATATAATCTCATTTATATAATACTTCATTCACTGTTAGAAAACAGTGAGTCTTGCACATGTTGTAGGGGTTGCATAGACCAGTCAAATAATACATTCATTTGTTGAGACAAAACCAATTCTGCAGTCAACTGCACTGGTTATTAAGCTATAAGGAGGATGATGTTGATGGACATGCTGCACACTCTCGGTTCCAAAACAAACGTTTTCACCTGAGCTGCCAGGTTGTCCATACTAGTGTACTTTAAAATTGTTGCATTCTTAAACAGTGTAATATGCAAAACAGATTTGTTCTTTTGAACATTTACTGCACTGATACATTTATTTTAGGCGTTAACAGAGTAGCCTAAAAAACATTAAATAGTAATATGTAGCCTGTGTATGGCTGTTAATCACTGTGTGGTTTGACAAGATCTGTGCTGTTGTTTATCAGTATTTAGGTGCAGTAAAAAAACACAATGACCTGTTTTAAAGTTTTACTTTAAGTATGGAAAATGTGTCTGAGCAGATAGGTAAAATTAATAGTTGTGCAATGGCTAAAACATTGTGCGAGGAAGTGGTTGACACCTTACCTGGAGTTGGGTCGGTCAGAGTACTGACTGGTCCTAGAACTTGGCCTCTCTGGCTGTCTGTCTGCCTCCCGGTAACCAGGGTTTGGTCCATTGTACCGGCCATACCGGGGATCTACCCTTCGATATGGGTCATCCTGCAAGTAGAGTGGGTCATTTCAGCATATACTTAATTAAAGGCTCCAGAGTGGCGCAACAAAAAAAAGCATTCGCCTTGTCATCCAGAGTTTGTGAGTTTCGAATCCCAAACGATGCCACAGCCACCTGTGGCCAGGAGCCAAGAGAGCTCTCAGGGTGGGAGGGGTTGTATATTCTCTCCCCTGTCACTCACATAATATTAGCCAATTGCAGGAGCTCATGAATGCAGAATAGGGCAGGCAGCACTTTCCTCCATGTGTGTTATGCCCTGCCTGTGACTCTACAGTTCAAAAAGATGCGGAGGTTGGCTTCAGGTGTCTCAGAGGTAGCAAATGCTAGCCCCACCCTTCCCAGGTGAAGTTAGCCAGTGGGTGGGAATTGGGAAGACCAAATTTAGGAGAAATGGGGGATGGGGGGAACAAAAATAAAAATAAATTACAACCAGTATATGCACACTATTGTGGCCTCATGTTCCACATAAACTGAATGATAAAACTACAGATTCAGAGCTCAAATTGTGTTCTTTTAAAATGATTTTAGTGAACAATTAATTATCTGTGGGTTAACTGTTAATTCAACATTCCTAACATCCCTTACTTTATAGATCATTTAAATGAAGGAACTTTAAAAATACCTGGTAGTAGTGCTGAGCCCTTGGGTCCATGTTTGAGTATGGAGGTGGGAAAGGATGCCTTCCATCCTGGTACTCTGCGTAGTAGCTGCCAAATCCAGGTCCAGGAGGCATTGGAGGTGGAGCCCCATAACCAGGTGCGGATGGGGGACGCTGGGGGTCATGTGTACCAGGAGAATTTCCAGATTGAGGAGGATATGTGGAGGATGGGGTGGTTTGAGAAACAGATGTAGCCGGTGGGGGAGGTTGATACTGTGAAGCTGGATGAGCTGGATTGGAGGGACCAGAGGGGCCATTGTTAGATTGATTACTGGGAGGTCTAGGGAGATTCGGGGTTGGTGGCTGAAGCGGAGGCTCAGTATCCGCTCGTGCCCCTTGCTGTGCATCTTTGGTGACCTGCAAGTAAAAGCCAGCTGCATTATTTACTGGGGCAGGGGCAGGAGCTGAATGAGAAGGGGCCTGATTTGTGCTCTGTGTTTGGTGCATAGAAAAATCAAGCAGTTCATAATTTGAGCGATGATTCTGATTGATGGCAGAAGCAGACGAAGGAATTTGTGAATTAGAAAGTGGAAGTGATTGGCAGTCACTTCTCGGTGATTGGGCCTTCAAAGTAGTAGACTGGGCTGGTTGGACAGGAAGTGGAGCATCTTGGACTTCTTGTGCCAGACTTATCTGACTCAGGCTTGAAGATGGGTGAAAGCTTGGTGTTTGAGAGAAAAGGGGAGGTGGATGATTGGCTGAGTGGGAACCCTGTGGCAATTGACTCGCCACTTGAGCTTGAGATGGTGGCTGAACAGGCACATTTGTTTCCTTGGGACTCATTTGATTGGTTGTCTGGACAGGCATCTGAGGATTAATCACCGCATAATTGGAAGAAGGTGTGGCAATCAAGACAGGCTGGTTTAAAGCCTCTGTGGGAGGTGTGGACACTAGCAAAGAGGCGTAGCCCAAACTTGCCTGAGGAGTTGAATCAGGCGGGTTCTCAAGGTTCTCTGAGTGAGACTGCGGATGTGCCCTGGGAGGCTGCAGATCCAGGGGCCCATCTTCTGGTGGCTGAATAATCTCAGTACTGGACTTACATGATGAAGCTATAGCAGCAGCGAGAGGAGGTGCTGCAGGTGCCAAAAGTATATTAGCACCAAGACTAGCTGCATCACTTTGAGCCCAGAGGGTTGTGGCAGGACTATCGCAGGGTCGTAGCGACCCCTGAGCTCGGGACGAAGGCCTGCGATCCTGTCCTCCAGGAAAGTAAATCGTTTCCATGTTGTCTGGAGGCTGCTCTAAGTTGCCAGGCAATATGTCAACTCCACCTTTTTCCATTACCATTCTAGCACGGTCAGCTTCAGCAGGTCTAACCCCTACACTGTGTGATCGCACAGGCTCAAAGGAAGAGTTAGCACTAGCCTGGAACACCCCAACTGGCTTTGGAGGGCTGGGTGTGGGGAAAGTAGGACTTGGCTCTGGAGCAGGAGCAGAATCTATCTGTTCAAAGTAACCACCAGCAGAAGGGTGGGATGCTGGTGTATCAGGGGGCCGTGGGCTTTCTTGTTGTATAAACGTCCCGACAACTCCCTGATGTCGTCGAGGAGGGTGGCTGCTACTGTGGGGGGCATGACCACTGCTGTGACTGACATTGCTATAGCTGGATGAGACACTTGCAGATCGTGCAGGACGAGAGGCTGAGTCAGGTGTTTCCAAGTTAGGCCCTGCCTCATAAGCATGGCTTGATGGTGGTTCATTAGGCAAAACTTCCTGATTAGGAACACATTCCAGATTCTCAACTGAGTCACATGGACCTGCAGTCACTTTGACATTCCCAGTTTCATTCAAACAGGGATTAAGGGTTTCATTTACTTCTCTGCCTTGGGGAGGGTGGGAGACCCCATTGACATGCCCCTCCCCAGAAAGAGTCTCTTCATTTTCTACATCATTGCCATGAAAGAACATGGACAGTGTTCCAGGGTCAGCAGATGACACAGTATATGGAAGGGGGCAGGAACGCTGCAAGGGGTCCTGTGGAACCTGATTGAACCATGGCTCTGAGGCACCACCTGTCTGGCTGAAATAGCTCTGGGCTGAAAAGTGAGAGTTTTGTTGCTGGGAAATTGTTGGCTCACCCATATTCAGCAGGGCTGACTGACTATGATTCTGAGGGTGTGACTGAAATGGGCCAGGATGGGGCAAGGGGGCAGGTGGAGGAGCCTGTGCCTGGGGGTGTGCATGAAAAGGCTGCGGTGTATCACTGGTTGGCTGAAAGTAGTTCTGAACGGAAGGAGGACGACTACCACGATCAGGCCCGGAATGGGATGGGGCAGGTGCTGTGGGCTGAAACAGAGGTGTACTTTGTACTGGCGGGGTCAAGGCTGCTGGGGGAGCATGCATTGTGCTAGAACTGAAAGGAGGGACAGAGTTAGGCAACTGTGCAATGTATGGCATTGGTTCTTGGGAGCTGAAATAGCCAGGTTCAGAAGAAGGTGGGTTAGAGGCCAATGGAGGTCCTGAAGGACCAGGATGAGGGGTGAAAAAGGTGTGTACAGGACCAGCTATTGGCACTTGTGCTCCTGATGGTGGGCCTTGAGGTGGACCAGTCTGGTTAAAACCTGCTGCGAGAGGGGCTTGCATAGGAAGAGGATTACTGTTTAGAGGAGGAGTCTGGTTGCTTACTCTTGCAGATGGAGAGCCTTGCCTCCCAAAGGCAAAAGGGTCGGTCAGTGGCTGTGAAGGTGGAGCTGATGCTGCATTGGAGGCCAGTGCTCCATGCTTGTGTGGTCGAGTTCTCCTGAAAGCATTTGAGCCACCAGAGGTAGGTGGTGGTGGCGTACCACTTGCTCCAGGAGGCGCAGTACGAGGAGGGGGTTGCATCTCTGCTAACTGATGCAGGTCCCCAGAGCTCAAGACAGAAGACTATCCCTGGTGAGAAAAAGCACAAACACTGTTTGGTTAAATTAGAGTAGAAAAACTCATGTCATAATAAGTATATTATCATCTATAGAACATCTTAGCCAAGTTAATTTACTGTTAATTTCACAAAAGGATATTGTTTCAAAATAATTCTTATTTGGTTTTCCATCACAAATTTTTCTAAAGACTGTAATATATATTAGGGGAGCTGCACCGTGAATTTTAAAAAAAGGAAACACTACATTATATAAAAATATACACTAGGTAATTTATGACCAAGACCCACCCAACCCCCCAATAGACACACACACACAATTATTTACACACAACACAGTAAAATGTGGAATGAGTACAAGTGTGATTCACAAGGTGACACATAGCTAACCTGTACTTTAGGTTAACGACCTGTTAAACCAGGGACCTACTTGTATATGTTAAAGTAACTTCAGACAGTCATCAAGGTCACAGGCCAAAGGCAGGCAAAGCAGATTTATCTTCACCACCTTAAACATGCACAATCCACATACAGGCCATGTCACTACTTACAATATACCTTGGATACATGTGTAAAGTGTCATTTTGGCAGGAAGAATGAAAATGCATATTGGGCTGTGACTATATTGGGCTATGTAAATACATTTCATGTACTCATATCCTGAATAACTTAATAATAATAATAATAATAATAATAATAATCTGAATTATTTTAAATAATTATTGCTGAAATGATGTCAGTGTCACAGTTAAAACAAGAAACAAGTCTTTAATTCAATCTGCTATTCAGCAAAGATTTTCATAGCTTCATTTATGCTATTTCACTTACTGGAAGCATAAAGGCCCACTTGTGATAATGATGCAACATAAAGAAAAGATTGTGGTATGAGAAGTATTTGTGGATTATCGGGTAAAAAGAAGTATTATGTGTTGCATGAGTGTAAAATCCGATTGAAGAATCCTAGGTCACAAAATGGACCTGTCCATGAGCACATGCATCATAAGAATATTACTGCTACACGTAAATCTTTTTATCACCATGAAAACTCTAAAGGCATCTAATTTGCTGATGATGAAGATGAAGAATGATTAAATAAATGCCAGTTACCAAACAACACCCATTTATAATACCATCTCCAAAAAGACAAATAAGCATTCTTTTTTTGCAAGCACACTACCACATCTAAAACTCACAGGACACACATGCAACCTCGTGCCAGATTCACTTCCTAATCTGATAATCGTTGCATGCTGAGGGTGTTATTTATCTCAGAGCAAGGCTACTGATTCACTGTCACATGACTGTGACAGTGTGTTAAACTGTGTAATTGTTAAATGCAAAACATGGCTGTAAAGTAATAGGCACTTTATCCACTTTCACTAATGAGTGAGTGTTAAATTTTAAAATCTAACACTGTTTTCAGGTAATACGTGTGTCTATGCCCGTATTTGTAAAATATGTCAATAGGACTTTTTGAATAACATTTTAAAATATTTGTTTAAGTATAAAACATGATGTCGTATCTGACATCCCTAATGAAAGGCATGTCAACTACACTCACTGGCCACTTTATAAGGAACACTTGTTTGTTCATACAACTATTCATTCAGCCAAACACGTGGCAGCAGCACAGTGCATAATATCATGCAGATACAGGTCAAGAGCTTCAGTTAATGTTCACATCAAACACCAGAATGGAGGGGAAAAAAGGTGATTTCAGGGACTTTGACCGTGGCATGGATGTTGGTGCCAGATGGGCTGGTTTGAGTATTACAGCAACCTTTGATCTCCTGGGATTTTTATAAAAATCCCTCTCTAGTGTTTACACAGAATTGTTGATGAGAGATGTCAGAGGAGAATGCTGAAACGAAGGCTAGAGTAACTCAAATAACTACTCTTTACAACAGTAGTGAGCAGAAAAGCATCTCAGAACACGCAACCCGTTGAACCTTGAGGCGGATGGGCTAGAAATTGGGTTGCACTGATGTCAGCCATCTGAGGCTATAGTGGACACAGGCTGACAGAAACTGGACAGTTGAAGATTGGAAAAATGTCACTGAGTCTGACGAATCTTCAATTCTGCTGCAACATGAAGATAGGGCCAAAGTTTGGTGTCAACAGCATGAATCTATGGACCCAGCCTGCCTTGATAGCAGGCGGTGGTGCTATTTGTTTTATAATGGCTACTTTCAGCATGATAATGTGCCATGTCACAAAGCACAAGTCGTCTCAAAATGGTTCCATGGACGTCACAATGAGTTCAGTGTTGTACAATAGCCTGCCCGGTCACAGACCTGAATCCATTAGAGCAACTTTGGGATGTGGTAAAATGGGAGATTCACAGTATGAATGTGCAACAGACAAATCTGCAACAATTATGTGATGCAAGCACGTCATCGTCGACCAGAATTTCAAAAGAATGTTTCCAACATCTTGAGGAATTATACCAGCGTTTATTCATTGCCTAATAAGCTGAGAAGCTGCTCAGAAGTCTAACCTATCCAGCAGTCATTCCATCTATCCTTATATAACTTATATAACATACAATTTTTTTAATGACAAAGAATCTTTATAAATTACTAGAATCTATTATATTTACAGTAAAATTGGAATCCTTGATAACAGTGCAAGCAAACATCCTGAATACCTAATCGAATTATGCAACAACATTAGTGACATGTTATCAAAGAATTATACCTTTACAATGAAAAAACCATAATCACTTCAATCATAATCATCAACCACATTAGTCTCATCTCCTGAGGTAAACGACTCAAGACTCGAGAGATCTCTCTTCACTCTTAAGCTGGTGTTGAAATAACTGATGATAAATCCAGTGTGTTCTGTT
This sequence comes from Pangasius djambal, assembly GCA_022985145.1. NCBI lineage: Eukaryota > Metazoa > Chordata > Actinopteri > Siluriformes > Pangasiidae > Pangasius > Pangasius djambal. Next base: position 16,625,803 of record CM040989.1, on the reverse strand, counting down.
CTGTTAATGCAAAGTTCTTCAAACGTTACAACTTTATCTACAGCCATCTCTACAGTGTAAGCAACGATGTATGTGCATCACAGGTAATCTGACAGCTGCTATTTATTCCCATAACCAATAACTGACAGTCTGATCAAAGCAGGACATTCACTGCGCAAGGAAAGCACACTCTTAGCTAGCAAGCTAGCAATTAAGGGCGTTTTCAGACCTGTAGATCTGTTTTCCGAAACAGGAACTTAAATTATTACAATTTAGCATTTTCTCCTTGGCTCGGTTCGCTTTCACAACATTTCAAAGCGTACCAAAACGTGCTTCTGCAAATCACATGTTAGTAAACTGTCCTGTCATTGCTCAGAGTGCGCCTGTTTATGTTCCAGGGTTCCGCTCATAGCAGCCATCCGCCAAGATGGATCGACAGCAGCTCCGTGAGTTTATTGTGCCTTTCTTTTTAGCTGTCATCATTATAATTTATCAGTTTGAGCAGGAATCGATGCATCACGGAGTCTCTCCTCCGTGCATCTCCTTGAGACACTCAAGAAACACGTTGCAAACCTCATTTTTGAACAACTTTCAAAAACGCATAAAAACACTATGTTCATCAGACCAAATTTCACTGAGGCGTTTTGACCTCGTCTTTGGTCCAAGTTAAACCGCGATTCATGTTGCGAGCCATTAGCAAAACAAACACGCTATTTACGCAACACGGTTCCCATCATGCATTGCTAAAGAAGTTGGTTCTTTGGTCTGCTGGGTTGGAGCGCTTTCTCACCACAAGCTCCAGAGTTCGTTCAGGTGGTCTCTGAGCTATTGTTCTGGTGCAGATCCGAGCACGACTGCCATGTCCAAACTAACCGAACCAAGGGAGAAAACGCACCAGGTTCCAAAACAAACGCTCCAAACGAGCCAGGTGTGAAAACACCCTAAAACATCTCTGGGCTGACTGATCGTTTTTACAACTGTGTTTGTTAAACTTCCTCCTCCTATCTCGCTAATGTGATATAAACATTTCTACACAGTTCTGAAATATATTTATGTTTATACATAAACATATATTAACATTTTTTAACTAGAGGTGTCAAAGTATGTCGTAGCCTGAAAAAATATTTTGTGTCAAAACCCAATTTCTCATAATTTCCATCAGTGACATCCAATCGGTTTTCACAGGCCGCCACACATATATAAACATACAACACTTGGGGCTGTGAGTGCTAAATTATTTAGCCTAAAACAGAATATTCTGAAAAAAAAGTGGTACGTAATTTGAATAAAAGCAGTCAAATATCTTGTGGAAAGTAAGCACACTGTTCCTTTAAATATCGAGCCTAGTAAAGAAAACTGGTGACAGTGTTGACTAGTGTAAGGCTTTACTGCTTAGATTGTCTGTTACTATAAGCAATGAACACTTTTGAATATTTATCTAAACTAATGAATATCCAACGGAGCATAATGGTTATTATGCCATTTACCCAAGGCAGGTTTTCTAGTGTTCCATGACCAAGTGATAAGGACATTCATTCGCAGCAGCTCTGGTTCAATCTCCACACATGTGCATCAAAGCAAATCCAAGTCGAACTGCCTCAAAATAAAACAGCCTTCTTAAATCAACCAGTTTTCCAGTGAGCTGAAAGTGTACTTTTACTGAGCTATAACTCAAAATAATCTTTCATTCATCTTCAGCAATCTTGGTCAGGGTTGGATCCGGAGCCTATCCACTGGGTACGAGGTGGGAACACACCCTGGACGGAACAACACACTCACACACGGTGCAATTAGACGGAGCTGCCAATCCATCTACTCCACACAGACAGCATCCTGAGCTCAGGATCGAACCAGGAACCTGTGAGCTGTGAGGCAGCAACACTTCCTGCTGCACCACCGTGCCACCCCAGATCTCAGATAGAAAAGTGATAATATATATATATAAAGGCACTAAAAATCAAAAGTCCCAAACACAATGCCTACTAAAGTCCATTTTTGGAAAGGAAATCCCTAACATGACATTGACATTCAGGTAAAGTCGCAGTATTTTAAGCCGATATTGTAACAATACCAAAAGCCACACTTAAGTACAATAAACAAACCCCCTGCAAAGACTTTATGGTGTCATTTCCTGCTTGTTTACACAACAGAATTCAGTGAACTGCACAGTGTGAGTGTCTGTTAGGGAAACTAATGTCAAGAACAGGCGTGTGCCGTTGTGTGAACTGACGCGGTGTCATAAGTCTTATCTCCATCCGAATATTAATTACAGGTGACTAATTCAATTGTGCCATTTTAAATCGTGACTTTCACAAAACCACTTTCACTACAACACTACAGAGAGTGTTGATTAAAATAATAATAATAATAATAATAATAATAATAATAATAATAAACTAAAATAATGTCATTCTTTTTCTTTTACTGGACATGTAAGTGGAAGGATCTAGAACATGGATTTATTTTTTTTTTTTTCATCAGACTGCATACTTAAATAAAGACATACAGAAATGCATGGACACCTGTGCATCTCTCACTGGAAGCACGTTTGTTATGGATCCTCTGACATCACTTCCGGATTTAACACGTCTCTTTAAAGCTAGCCAGCTGATTTTTTTTTTTAATAGCCTCTAAATATATATAGTCAAACCAACAAAAACCGAAGCGGTGACTTGAATTCAAGGTTTAATTTAAGGTTTTAAGGAACTAGACGACGTTACAACAGCTAGCATGCAGGCTAGTTTAAAGTTACTTAATGCTAGCGCTATATTAGCATGCGATACCGGCAATCCTCACAATGCATTCTAAAAGATCGGCTTCGTGTTACAACAAAGCACGTTAGAAAACGGAAATAAACTTACAAAACATCTGTCACACTTCAGACAACTTCAACCAGTATTCGTTTAACTAATCATATAGTTAGGTAAGCGAGGCGAGAAGGAATCAGCTGGAAGCAAAGGATTAACGCAGTTCAGCTAACTAGCATATGCACCAAAACATCAATCGAATAGCCCTTTAACAAATCTGTGGCTTAAAATCCGTCAAACATAGCAGCAAGCTGCAAACAAATCGTATATTATGAAGTTTTAACCTGAGTATTTTCCCCAGCAACTAGCTGCTAGCGACTCGCAGCCAAACTCACATTACCTAGCTAACTAGCATTTGACGTTAGCATGCTAGCCCAGATAAAACTGCAATACAGTATAAGATCTTGCAAAGGTCAGATGAAAAGAGCAACACAGAACATTACCTCTGATCTTTAGGTTTACTGCTAAGCCACAAACTCGGTAGATATGATACAGCGTGTTATTCTTCCAGCTGTGCAGGACGTTAAGGCTGACACTTGTCCGCCATCTTTGCGAAGCACATCCTGAGCGACGTGTACATGAAACGTCACGATACTCCGCAGCTACGAGCGCACGAGACGTCACTTTTCCAAACAGAGGAGCGCCACGTCCTGTTTGCACTGCAGCGCCTTTCTTCAGTGTTGCAATGAAACCGCTGTATTCTGTTCTTCTGAGCTATTGCAGCTTCCAAAGGAAAAAAAAAAACCGTGGACTTCAAGGAAATTATTCACGCAAGTGATTTAAGTGGTTGTGAGAGAACACCTGTAAAAAAAAAAAAAAAAAAAAGGCCGGATACTAAAGGGAGCCCTCTGCTGTCAGACAGAGTGAGAGAGAGAGAGAGAGAGAGAGAGACAGACAGAGAGAGACAAACAGACAGAGAGAGAGAAACAGAGAGAGAGACAAACAGACAGGGACAGAGAGAGACAGACAGACAGAGACAAACAGACAGACAGACAGAAGAGAGAGAGACAAACAGACAGACAGAGAGACAGACATACAGAGAGAGACAGACAGGCACTGCAAGATAGAGAGAGAGACAGACAGACAGACAAGCAGGGACAAACAGAGAGACAGACAGACAGAGTGACAGAGAGAGACAGACAGAGAGAGAGACAAACAGAGAGAGACAGACAAATGGAGAGACAGACAGACAGAGAGAAAAACAGACAAAGATGCAGAGAGAGATAGATAGATAGATAGATAGATAGATAGATAGATAGATAGATAGATAGATAGATAGATAGATAGAACAGACACTATATGGCCAAACATTTGTGGACATCTGACCATCATACTCATATGTGGGCCCCAAACTACAGGGTGTCCCAAAAGTCTCTGTACATACATGCCTTCATCAGTGGATGTTCATGGACGAACACTTCTCAGTTGGTCCACAACACTTCCAGTCTTTTTGAATTTGTTTAAAAGTTTGGCAGCAGTGTCGTGTGTGATGTGCTTGCCATGTTTCCTGTTAAAAACAACAACTTTTATCAAAGGTATTCTTAAAGGCTATCTGAAAAAAAAAACATTTTTGGAAGTTGTTTGGCTAAAAAGTGTTCATTTCCCCTGCATATGGAGACTTTTGGGACACGCTGTACCGTCACAATGTTGGTAGCAGTCATGCTCCAAAATCTAGTGGAAAGCCTTCGCAGAAGAGTGGAAGCTACTATAACAGCCTGGGACTAGACTGGGACTAAATCTGGAATGGGATCTTCAAAAAGCACAGATGGGTGTGATGGACAGGTGTCCAAAAAACTTTGGACATAGAGTGTATACATAGCTTCCTGTTGCATACGCTGCAGGACCTGAGCTTCTTCAAAAAATAGAGTCTCCTCTGTCCCTTCTTGTAAACTGCCTCATTGTTACGTGTCCATCTTCTTCTTCCGATCTTCTGTCAAAAAAATATCAACACAAATATTTCCTAAGACACCGGTTCCCAACCCTGGACCTGGAGTACCTCTTCCCTCAGTCGACTGTTAATTAACATATTAATTGAATCGGGTATTTTGGGAGATTAAAGCTATTATATATTTCGTATTAATTGTACATTATTCTACATAAATAGTTCGGTGGGAGGGGTGTCTGGAATTTTTTTTCCTCTATGGAGACTTTTCAATGACAGAAAAGCAATCACACTGCAGTGAGCTCTAAGTATTTGTAGTCATATTAACACTTTTATCAAGTTTTAGTATTAATTCTGAAAAGTCTGAGGATTAAGGACATAGTGCAGTAGGAATGAAGAAAGAAGGAGCCAGTAAGAAACTATAAAGGGCATTCGTTTATATGGATAGTCATACTTCCTGGATAATGCTTTCAGGCTCTTCTCCCCTTCTCCAGTTACAACTACATCTTCTCCATATTTATCTGATAATAACAGCAAATGGGTCTTAGTGATGGGAATTCTGGCTCTTTTTGGCAAGTTGGATAATTTGGCTCAGCTCACCAATAAGAGCCGACTCTGAGTATGCGTGTATACATACTCACTGTCGACTTTAATAGGAACAATCCAATCCGATCAGCCAATCACGTGGCAGCAGCACAACGCATAAAAATCATGCAGATCGACTTTGCTGAGTCTGTGCCCATGATAGTCTCAGATCCCTGTTCCTGGCTGACAGGAGTGGAACCCAATGTGGTTTTCTGCTGTTGTAGCTCATCCACCTCAAGTTTGATGTTTGTGCATGCTGAGATGCTTTTCTGCTCACCACAGTTGCAAAGAGTGATCATTTGAGTTACTATATCCTTCCTGGCAGCTTGAACCAATCTGGCCATTTTGCTCTGATCACTCTTATCAATAAGGCACTTCGACCCACAGAACTGTCTCTCACTCAGTGTACATATTGTTTTTTTCTTTAGTGTTTCATACCATTCTGTGCAAGCTCTGTTGAGACTGTTGTGTGTGAAAACCCCAGGAGATCAGCAGTTTATGAAATACTCAGACCAGCCCATCTGGCACCAACATCCATGCCAAAGTCACAGACAGCACACTTTTTCTTCATTCACATGTTTGATGTGAACCTTACCTGAAGCTCTTGACCTGTATCTGCATGATATTTTGTATTGCACTGCTGCCACATGATTGATAACTGCATGAATGGGCAGGTGTTCCTAATAAAGTGGACAGTGAGTGTATAAATATGTATAATTTAGCTCTATTATCTCTTTATCAATACTTTTTAAAACGTTATCTCTATTTATATATCTCTAGCACTGTTTCTACCTATCCGTCCATCCATCATTTCCTTTGAATGCATACATGGCTATAATACCCCGAGTATTTCAATGAGAAAGTTATATTACAGACACATTCAAATCTCCAAGACTACAAACAAATATACAAACAAAAAGGACCAGGATCAGCAGAACTTCACAAGCTATTTTTTATTTTTTTTATTTTATTTCATTGTTGACAGAACAGATATTTATAAAATATAGAAAACTAATAGAAGCGTCTCAGACAAAGTTCTCACTTAAAGCTAAAACAACACACACACAAAAAAAATCACATTCAGCTAAAACTAGAATAAATAGTTACACACAGATGGATGTTGGACTTGTTCTGCCTCCAGGATTGCATAGAGCACAAATGAAGGCTTTCATATTAAAAAACACAGGAACATATTCCATAGGTTTCTGATAATAACTACATGTTGAAACCGTCTCATGTTAACTTTTAGGGCTTTTCACTGACTTGTGTATCACTGCAGCTAAATAATGCTATGACTAACCTTTACCTCGGTAGCCAGAAAGAAAATCCTGCGTTTCTGAGAGGACATGCAAAATGTACACACACTGGCAAAACCCTCATGTATTCCTATCTCTGTCTACACACACACACACCTGAACATCCCGCATCCTTTTTGTTTGTTTTTTTGGTCCAGTGAATTAAGTTTAGTACAAAATTCTGTAGAAGTAAACCAGGTCCACTAATTAAAGTCACATATTTAGCAAGAATCAAAATAGTGTGTGTCCATGCATTTGTGTGATTTGTTTTGGTCACTTCAAACGCTCATGAGCTGTTATGTAGTTGCCGGTGTGTACACACTAGGTGTGTATAGTCCACATCCAGGCCACTGTGAAGGTTGCTGGAGGGTTGAGAGAGTGTGTGTGTGTGTGTGTGTGTGTGTGTGTGTGTGTGTGTGTGTGTGTGTGTGTGTGTACTCAGATATGACTGGTTTTGGTCATTTCAGTCAGCAATGAGTTACTGTGGGGAAATGTGTACATATTGTGTTTTTTTGCTTTAGTCTATATCCAGGTCACTGTCGGAGTCGTTGGTGTTGCCGGTGCGGATGGATGAATGTGTGGTTGTGTGCGGGTGTTTCTCAGGGAGCAGGCCGTACTCCTGCAGCAGGGCCTCCACGTCAGTGGCGTAGAAGTCATCGCCCAGCTGGTCGGAGACACGTACCAGGTTGCCCACCAGATCGCCGCCGCGGTAGAGAAGTAGGGCGGGCAGCGCCGAGCTGCGAAACAGAGCACTGGTGCCCAGCACCGAGCCCTGCGCTGCACAGAACTTCACCTGCAACAAACACAGACAGAAGTCATAATAAGTACAACCAGAGAGGCCCAATAAAAATGGTACGCATCACAGATCATGGTTATTTTTGTTTCGACAGCTTGCATAAAATAAAGCATATATAAAAGCAGAATGGGCTTCCGGGGCCCTGGATGGATTACTGATTACTAGATTGTGCGGTTGACGATTACGAATGATCCTGCTCTTTGTCAGACTTGTTACCAAGACAACCAGACTGTAACCTCAGACCTGCTCAAGAGCAGACTAATTCAGCGTTAACAAAAGATTATATTGTGAATTTCAAAGTGTTATATTTTGTGTATGCAATTTCAGTCGTGAGATACTACAGTACATTAAGGTCATGAAATCAGAACGTGCAAACGCCCTCCCTCGACACAACAGAGTCACCCATCAGCTCTTAGATCACTGCTTAAGCAAAATGGGGTTTTTGTTCTACACTTCTACAAATAATGCATGAGACAAACCTATTAGAATATCAGTAGAAGTATAAAATCTGTGCACACAGGAAGTGTTCAAGTAATTAGGTCATGTGCAGATAATTTAGATAATGCATTTAGCATGTATGTACTACTCCTAATCCCTACTGGGCACATTCTGACATTAGCCACAGTGGCATTTCTGCATGAAGCATTCCTGCAAGATGCTCTTCACCTCCGGGTATTGCAGAGCGAGACAAATCAGGCTCCCCTCCATGGCCTGGCAGGCGGGCACGTCGGGCTCGAAAATGTGCACCAGCACTAGAGTGCCTCTGCCCTCCTCATCAATGGCGCGCAGGAACTCCTCGCCTGAGGAAATGGAGATGACGCGCTCGAAACGGCGCCCACCGCTCAGCTGCCGTCTCATTTCCTCCATACGCTGCAGCCGGTACTGCTGGAGAAAGGCTTCGTCGTCGTCCTCCTCCTCCTCGTCGACGCGCAGCGTTACCTGCAGGAAAACAAGGAATGGAAGAAGGATAATATATTTTGTTCCAAATAATTTAACCTTTATTTTTGCTCACCATGACACAAGTGTTCTCAGTTTTTGTGTGCTTGGGAACCTGGCAGTACACTTGAGTACTTCAGTACACAAGCAACTGAAGAACAAATTGAAAGTAAACTGCTGCTGAAGTTGTCAGCAGACTCGAAACGTGGCACCTTGTATCTCTCAGAGTGCGCAGGCTGGTTTTCAGGAGCTGTACGTCAACTTCATACACCTGAACATTTCTCTGTTGTCCGGTTCAAAGCCATAAACTGCTTTTAACCTACGTTTTTTTTTTTCCTCTACAGGAAAAGTGCTTTGTCTGCAAACATGCACTTCTGATTGCTCTCTCAATATTAGCTCTGTATTTAAAAGGTTCGACTTTAAAAGCAGGGCACAGGGTTTGGAAGTTGCACAATCTGAGGGTTAGGCTTGTTTTTGGAGCACAGACCTGGCAACACAACAAACAGAACAAATACACAAGAAACAGCAATTGTGGCAAAACTGTTCTGCATGTTGGTCTCACTACTGCTCAGTGACATAAGCAACCATACTATATTTGGACCCGTCAGAGACAGGGCGAGGTCTTGGAGCTAAAAAGGTGGTGGTTAGGAGTTCTGTCTGGACACTCGAGACCCCTGAGCGCAGGAAAGCAAACCACTACTTTGTTCTTTTTTTTTTTTGTATGAAGTATACCGCCACCCTGAGCTGGTTTTAACAGAGTAATTGAGCAATTAAGCTTTCCACACGGCAACATTAGGCCATTCTACACATTGTTTGTACTGAGAAACAGTTTGCTTTATCTGTACTTTTCAAAAGATGGCAGCTAACCTTGCCGTTGATCTTGTCCTGCAGCTCTTTCTGCTTCTGCTTGTCCAGCTCGTCATCCAGCTGCGATCTGCAGGTCATGCTGAGCTTCTTTATCAGCCGCTCCATCTCTTTCTGCTGCTCGGCTCGCTGTTCCGTCTCCAACTGCTTGTACTTCCTCCAGTCGTTGATCACACCTTTTGGACCTGCAAGTAAACACACACACGCACACAGGTCAGAACTGTTTTTACAACCTTGTTCTCCTTTATAAGTGCAAATTAGTGGGTTTTTTTTATTATTAATTGCCCCCAAACATAGAGCGGACATGATTTCGATAAAATAAAATAATAAAAGGAATAAAAATAATAATAAAAGGAGGAAGAACTCTAACCTCTAAACTCTATAAACTTCTTTGGGGGGAAAAAAAAAGAACTAACTGCAATCAGCACTCAAATAAGTAAAACTGAGGAAATGAGGCAAGTAATTAATGATAAGATAATAATAATAAAAAAAAAAACAGCAAAAGGACCCACAAGGCAACACCGAGAACTACTACCACAATTTGAACGGTCATCTGTCTGAGCAAGCCTTTAAACCCCATGGTGTGCAAGGATAATTATGCTGCAAAACCAAAAACGCAACAGGAAATCAGAAAACACAACAACATTCAGAAACTCTAGTGCAAATTCGAGTCTTTATTCAATATCACATGAGCGTTGCTGATTGAACATGGTGGATGACTACCACAAGGAAAAAAGAATTGCGCTTTTTCAGTGTCTTATCTAGTTAGCCTAGCAAAAACGACTGAATGCGAAGTTACTTCTGGACTGAAATGAACTAATCAGGGCTTGAAATGCACATAAGGCTTATAGCTGCAAAAAAAAAAAAAAAGTGTATGGAACCAGTAACAAACTGTAAGTATTACGATCACCGTGCATTTGCTTGAGCGTCTCATTTGGATGATGTAAGCACTTATTATTATTCTCCTGCTGTGACAGATTATCTAATAATTGTCAGTCAAATTCAGTGTATTTCTGTGTGAAGTGGTTTTTCACAGCTGACCTGGCATTTTTACGCCAAGTAGGAGATATATTTCTAAAAACATTCTGAGCAGTAGCAAGCATTCTGAAAAGAAGGAATGAATAAAAAATTTTTTTTAAAAAAGATAAATGACAAATACAAGTATTAAGATTAGACGGAGTGAAGCTGATGAGAATGTAAAATGCGCACCGGTGTTAACAACAGTGCCGTCAGGACTGTAGTCTATCTCAGTCTGCAGCACTTCCTGGTCCCTGATGGTTTTGGACTGGCCCTCATCTTCCTCATGATCGCTCTCCTCATCCTCACTGCTGCTGTAGTAGTACTGCAGCTTCTCTCCCAGGAGCTTGTCGTCCAGAGTCGTCATGACCACAGGCTGGGGAAAAAGAAGGGGAGAAAAAAAAAAAAAAAAACACAGGAAAGGAACGCGAGAGAGAGTGTGAGAAATTTTACCACGCTGACACGAGAATATGGACTAGTCTATAATCTGAACATGTCTCTAAAACAACTTGATACATATGACTGGTTTATATACACTTAACATGTACAGGCACTTACACAGGAAGTGACATTTTCTTGATCCTATAGACCAACGGTTCTCAAACCTTTTGTAGCCAGTGACCCTTGTAACAGTGAAATAAATTTCACACGATTTGACTTCCTAGCCTCTGATCAATGTGTGACCATTCTTGCTCAGAATCTAGATTAGGCCTGCTGTTAATTAACAAATGGTGACGACGTAGAGAAAGATTTACAAGCAGATCAACTTCCTCATCTGCTTACGTATCAGTATAAAAATATGACTTCCTTTTTTACGCACTAGTTGTGTGTCCTTTTTCAATAATAATTTGAATCCATTGTAATCTATAATAATCAATTTGCAAAATGGATTCGTTTTAAACTGATGCATCGATCCATATCTTCCAATCAATGCGCTCCCAGTATTAAGAACGTACTGCTCTTTTTTCTATGTTCCATATATCCCCGCTATCAGAGCTCTGAGAAATGACCTATACCCCCATTCTGACGCTTTCTTTCTTTCTGTGAGCTTTGTCACAGGCATGTTTTAAGACAGGTTGTGTCTTTGGTCATGGGCATGATTTCTGTTGCGTCAATAACACACATTAGGGCCTTTCGCACCGCTTTAGTCCCAGAACTAAATGTAGGGTACTAAAGTACTGGGCGATTTTGCGCAAACTATTTCCCAGTACCATTTAAAGGGTTGCATTCGCACCGACAGTGGTCACTAGGAAGTGATGTAAGCCTGTCGACAGCGACGTCATTTGTGCGCGGTGTTCAACAACGGAAACGAAGAAGAACAACGTAAACAACCGGAGGATGGAGGACGCTGTGATCGGAGCTGTGTTGCACTTCAGCGTCCGTCCATCTATCGCTGTTCTCCATACTTGTGAAATAAGTTGACACTACAGTATGTTTACATGGCGGTTTAAAATCATGGCGGCTGAGGGCGTTTTCATACGCGTTTGGCCAGTCAGCGTCTACTTACGTCACGGATAGTACCAGTTGTGCTGGTTAGACCCTGCTGCGGAACAGGAGCTCATTTGGTTCTTGAAAAAGGCAGTCCAGTACTAAAATCACACCCAGTTCCGGAGGTGCAAAAACAGCAAAAAGTGGGTAGTTCCACAATTAGTTCGGGTACGATGAAAAGGTTCCCGCGGTGCGAAAGGCCATTCACAACGTGAACCACGCTAGGAGACAGGATGCGAAAATCCAATCAAATCCAAATCCAATTTGATACCAATGCAGCATTTCACATCAGTATCAATCCCGATACAACGCTGAGTATCAGATCAGTGCATCCCTAGCGCGCGCGCGCGCGCGTGTGTGTGTGTGTGTGTGTGTGTGTGTGTATCATGGCAACGCCACCAGCACCTAGAAATTTGCATAGCTCTCTCTCTCTCTTACCCTCACACACACGCACGCAGCATGTATTACGAATTCAAAAACATCATAATCTGTATAATTCATTATTAAAATTTGACCAATCTAACCACAACTGTTTGAAATACAAAACCTGATACTACGTCATCACTCGACTTGAGGTAGTCTATCTGGTAAAGGTGACGTAAAACCGCTCATGAATAATAAGCGTGTGTGTGTTTGAATATGAAAAGAGCAGGTCAAGTTGTCGGAAGTCTGTGCATATTCGGTTGAATTCATTTTATTTATAAAGCCATTAACAGGAGGCACTATCACAAAGCTACTTTACAGAAATCCTCAGAGATTAGTGCTGTATATACACACACACACACATATATATATATATATATATATATATATATATATATAGACAGAGAGCTTGGGTTAGCTGATGGTCTTCCACACCCATGATCACGACACTCAGGATGAGGCGCAAAAGAAAACAAAGCCACAATACGTTTTGTTGGTTGTTTATAAAGGAGAGAAGACTACAGCTTATCTGTATAGTAGCTCCATAACTCCAAAGTACAAACACAACAGAATGGATTAGGACGACACCGAAAGAACCATTTATGAAGTCTTTATACACACTCTTTTCTTTGTCTTTTGTGCCTTTTATTCACAGTCTTCTTGGGCAGCGCTTAGTAAAAAAAAAAAACATCCTCAGTACGGATTTATTTTACAGACATAATTCAAGTCTCAAAATATTTCACTGTTCAGGGAAAAAGCAATACAGTTTAAAAAGCTCAAGGGGGTGAATACTTATTCCAGGCCCTGTAGATTTTTCAGTTTCCTACATTTCCCACAATGCCTTTCAACTACCTGACGTTAAGTGGCACCACTGGGAATTCAACTCTACCTAAAGAGAGCGATGCAGCAGCGCTTTAGTCCTTTAATCTCTCCAGCTCTCTCATCACCCCATCACAAACAGATCAGCTTCCAAAACATCGACTTTACATGCTAACACCATCACGCTTGTCATTTTTAGATCACTAACTAGCCAAGTCTCTGCCGTAACTCAAGCTCAAATGTACAGTACTACTACTGCTTTGGATTTCTCATTAATATGACACTAAACATCGCTGGAAAATGGTGAAAAGAAGCTGTTGCTCTTTAGTTTTTAGGAGTGAACAGCAACATTGGGCCATTATCACTTATGTTTGGGATCACTGAAATCTTTATCTCCTATTAAACACCATTATAACTGCCCTAGCAATAACAATGCCCCCCTGTGACGTCAGTGAGGCACACAACTTCTCACTGGAATAATGGAAATACAGCACCGACCAACAGATTAACACCAGGACCACTAAGCACATCCAAAATATTTCAACATAAACATATTTAATGTGTTTCAGGGTGGACTTTTCCTTTAAACATCCAATTAATCTTAATAATAATAATAATAATAATAATGATTCCCTTTGTTTAACCATTACTATTATGTTTTCACTATATCTAGCAGTGTGTGTATACACACACACACACACACACAATATATATAGATAGATAGATAGATAGATAGATCACATTTTTTGAAGAAAGTTTTAAAGAAAGCTGGTGTTTATTGCTGTCTCATGGGCAGTTAATGCAAAGCTTCAAATCCACTCAACAAAACAGCAGCGGCGGCTGAATCCCAAACGGCTCGCGCACACAGTGCACTGAATCCACTGTACAAGCCCATTGCTTCACACCCACAGTAGTGAGCCTATACAGGAAGCACGGTGTGATTCGGGACTCAGCCTGACAGCTACTAGCTAATAACTTCAGCTAGCGTGATAATAAATACAGTTTTAGAAAGACGAGAAACGAGAATCCGACTATCTGGTCGTCACATGTTTGTTTGTTTGTTTGTTTGTTTGTCTGAATAAATAACAACTAACGAAACAACGTGATATTTTATGTTTAAAGATGCTCCTTGTCAAACTGGAAGCTTAGACTAGCCCCAGCTTATTTGGCTAACAGGCTAACAGGCTAACAAGCAACGTCGATGGACTAAAGCTAAAATACAGGTCGTGGGTTGGTCTACAGTGAGTTAAAGACCGCTTCATCGCGATGTAATAAAACAGACTAAAATAAGTCAAGCTTACCCAAACAATATCTTTCTGAAAACAAAAAAAAATAATAAGCGTTGAAATTTCCGCGACCTTCTCTGATGATACTGTATGTCACCTTCCTGCGTCGGCATTAAACCCACCAATCAAACAGCGGGTTAGATGAATGACATCGACGTTAACCAATCAAAACACGAATTAATTGTTGAAGGCATTTTTGTAGCCTATAATTTTAATATTTTAGAGTTTATCATCTTTATATCTGGATAGAAGAAGTATGTTTAATTAATCGAAAGATCATATGTAAAATAAATATTAGGCATCAAAAAATTGTATGCGATTAAAAACACTTTTTAAAACAGACTGAACACAGAAACCTGTTAAGTCAAATTTTAATATTAACACAAATCTATTACATATACTGTAATCCAATGTTTCACAGGTATGGTCACCATTTTCCACGAGAAATTACACATTTGCAAACAATATTTTAGCAGTTCAGTGATATCCCCATGTGCAGTAAAGCTGGATCTCTTCATCTTCCACTTTTCTGGGGACTTCCAGTCGCCGATTTCCGCACTCTTCCCAGCGCACAATCTCTCCATCCTCTACCAATACGAATTTCCACTCCACCTTGATGCCCATAGGAAAGATGGTGGTGCAAAACCAGAATCCATCCTCGGCTCTCCTCAGAGGAACAAAGCTCCTCCAGGCCCCGAGGTTATGATGGTTCCCTGTCACGGCTAGAATTTGTCTTGGGGAGTGTGTTACATAGTGAACTCTGAATCTCACTCGCAGGGTTTTTATGTTCTGGATCCTGGCGGCAAAGGCACCGCTTTCAAACTCCTCGAGCAGTGAATCTAGTGTGGCCTGGAATTTCAGATGGTGCACCTCTCTGGCTTTCTCCAGGTCATCTGGTTTCTTCCAGCTCTCCATTTGTAGATTGTTTTCGTTACACAAGTTAAAGGACTTGCTCACTTTGGTCTTTGCTAATGCTGAGTTCTCTGCAAAAGCTAAAGATGAAAACTGAAGTACGTTCGTAGGATTCTTTGAGACACTGTTGCAATGTTGAGGTGTATTGGTCCTTAGACACAAACTGATCATTGCTGCTTCTTGG
Organism: Pangasius djambal; assembly: GCA_022985145.1. Lineage (NCBI taxonomy): Eukaryota > Metazoa > Chordata > Actinopteri > Siluriformes > Pangasiidae > Pangasius > Pangasius djambal. The sequence continues at coordinate 16,610,530 of CM040989.1, read as the reverse complement.
GCCATCACTGCTCCTCAGCTTCTTGTTCTCCTCTTCTTTTTGTCTCTCCTTGCTTTTTGCTCTCTCTAAATGGCTAGAAGTCTTGGAACCCAGATGCTGATAATCTGGAGAATCCTGCTCCTTGAATTTACCCGATGCATATCCACCATGGTGCGACATATTCTGATCCTATCGAGAAGGACAGAATTATAGAAAGGCGAAGAGAAAATGTGAGAAATGTCTTGTCTTTTTGGAAAGGCAAGAACTGTGGCACTTAAATAAGCCTTGTTTAACTGTCAAGACTTGCAGGATGAATTAATCATCGCAAAACAATGGGATCCACAAAGAACAAAGTGTGAAATGATCAAGGGAACTGCTGATACAATCAATTGTGTATGCTGAAATCCCAATCCTCTATCAACCATGAGAATGCTGAAATAAGTCTTATAGAAAGTGTATTTAACCTTTTTTTTTAGAGAGAGTAAATGAATTTCTTTTGTTTTTGCTATACACTGAAGATATTTGGGTCTGAGATCAGAAGATGAATATGAGTGAATTCTTTAAAGTAAATTAAGGTAAATAATACTTAATATTTATTTGCATATCCCTTGCTTGCAATAACTGCATTAAACCAGCGACCCACTGATATCACCAAACTGTTGTATTCTTCTTTTGTGATACTTTTCCAGGCTTGTACTGCAGCTCCTTTTTTTAGTTGTTTGTTTTGGGGGTTTCTCCCTTCAGTCTCCTCTTCAGGAGGTGAAATGCATGCTCAGTTGGGTTAAGGTCTGGTGATTGACTTGGTCAGTCTAAAACCTTCCACTTTTTCTTCCCCTGATGAAGTCCTTTGTTGTTTTGGCAGAGTGTCTTGGGTCAGTGTCTTCCTGCATGAGGAAGTTCCTCCCAATTAGACTGGATGCATTTCTCTGTAAACTGGCAGACAGAATGTTTCTGTAGACTTCTGAATTCATTCTTCTTCTACCATCATGAGTTAAATCATCAGTAAAGATTAGTGAGCCTGTTCCAGAAGCAGCCATGCAAGCCAAAGCCATGACACTACCTCCACCGTGCTTGACCCATGAGTCTGTATGTTTGAATCATGAGCAGATCCTTTCTTTCTCCACACTTTGTCCTTTCCATCACTTTGGTAGAGGTTAATCTTGGTTCCAGAACTTTCGTGGCTCATCTCTGTATTTCTTTGTGAATTCCAATCTGGCCTTCTGATTCTTACTGCTGATGAGTGGTTTGCATCTTGTGGTGTGGCCTCTATATTTCTGCTCTCCAAGTCTTCTTCAAACTGTTTGTGATACCTTCAGATTGTGAAACCTTCACCCCTGCCCTATGGAGGTTGTTGGTGATGTCACGGACTGCTTTTTTTCCCCAGAGCGCTCTCAATGTTTCTTTCATCAATTGCTGTTGTTTTCCTTGGCCGACCTGTTCGATGTCTGATTGTTAGTACAGCAGTGGTTTCTTTCTTGTTCAAGACAAACAAAGACATGGCCTTGCTGTTCCAATACTTTGGGAGGGGACTGTACATAATTTCATACAACGGCAAAGAAATTCATGCTGAATATGTATAAACACCTGCCACCCATAGTTTTTAGTCATGTAATGTACTTTTATTCACTTTTACAGACAACAGCAAATGTGTAAGGAACCACACAGGCAAGACTACTAATAACAGCTCCATGGGGTTTGAGGTGACTGTTACTTTATTCAACAGCTTTAATATTTTTTGTTTAAAATATTATTTAATTCAATAACTTAAATGTAACAGCTTACATTTTTGTGTTAGCTTAACTCCATTGCAAAAGTAAAGGTGTATCATTGTGTCACTAAGGAACATCTATCGACCATATGTGAAATAAATGGACAGTTTGCCTGAATTGGTTCTGTACCCATCAGCTGTTTCAAAGAAAGGCTGTATGTGGGCTGTCACTCGTGATTAATAGACAATTAAAACAGATTAGTCTGATCCCAGGTCAGCTTTTCAGTTGTAAATACCACACACACACACACACACACACACACACACAATTTTGCTATAGGCAATAACCAGAAGACAAAAAGCCACAAATCAAACTGCAAATTATAAGTAAGGCCAGTCTGGCTCTCTGAGGGAGTCAGTCAACAATCAATTCAACAGAGGCACTAATATGCCAGTCAATTTTGTGGTCGAGCCTCACAGCTCCAGGGTCCCCAGTCTGATCCTGAGCTCAGGTTATTGTGCATAGTCTCCCCCTGTCTGTGTTTTCTGATTTCTTCCCACCTCTCAAAAAACATGCCAGTAGGTGAATTGGCTAGAATAAATTGCCCTGTACATTATGTACAGTGTTCCTGGGAAAGGATCTGGATCCACTGTTACCCTGACCAGGATAAAGCGGTTACTGTAGATGAATAAATAAATAATTTTGGGGGTTTAAAAAAAGCTAAACTTTGTTTAATTGATAATTCTTTTATACACTCATGCTGAAGTATTTAGACTTTCTAGACTTTTATAATATACACCCATCTGCCACTGCATCACATGATTGCAGATTTGTCAGCTGCACATTCATGCTGCGAATCGTCCATTCTGCCACATCCCATAGGTGCTCTACTGGATTTAGATCTGGTGACTGGGGAGACCATTGAAGTACACTGAACTCATAGTCATAATCGTGGAACCAATTTGAGTCAACACGTGCTTTGTGACCAATGACTGTATATGGATGTCATAACAAGAATTCAAAAGTGAAGCCAAAATGTCAAAATGTCTCTGAGGCCCTCCAGTGGCTGGCTGCAGTGCAATTGTCAACCCTATCCATGTCCATGTTAGTGAATGGGAAAGGAGCCAAACTTTCATTTTAAGATCTCATTTTTACAAGATTCGTTTTACAATTCACATGATATCTCCCCCACTATGTTTCCTTATGATTAATGCATTTTATAGGAGTTATTTGATGATAAATAAAAAGGTGTATTTGATGAGGTGATAGACAATTTTGGGTTCTGCTGGAAATGACAGCCTCATTAGCGCGTTCACACTTTCCAACACAGACCTGAAGTTGTTACTGAGGTTAAAACCCAGCAAAATTCATTTAACATCCTTAAAACTTTGTACCAAAGATTTACACTCTTGACAGCTTTGACAGTTCTGTAGCAAAGCCATAACCTTAGCTAACAAAGTAACTTGGTAAGTTTAGACAGTCACTCCTTTTTAAACAAACTCCATCAACAGAACAAGTAGAGCATAAAAGAATGCACATCTCCATTCAGATGGGTGACTTATTGCAGGAATCAGAGCTATATTAAAATCATGAAGAGCAGTGTTTTTTTTCCCTCAAAAAATATGTTGTGTGGAGTGTAAATGTTGACTACTGTTTACCAGTATATTTTCAGTTGGTTCATTACATTACTTATATTTGCATTACCAGTGTCAACTAGCTAGCAAATGATAGCTCAGTCATGACTCAAAGCTCTAAAATCTTTTCCTGACAATGGTAATATCGATATACTTGCTCAAATTATATAACTACAGTTTAGCATTTTACATATCAATCAATCAATCAATCAATCGTGCTGTACTTACCACTTCAAGATAGAATTTGTTTTGCCATGTTAAACTTCAGGTAATAGCTCTCAATCTGCAAAATCAGCAAAAATCCTGACGCTACCATCTGCATGTTACACCAGAAATCGAGACTGATGTTTTTCCAATCTTCAGCTGTCCAGTATCGACAAACTTGTGTGCACTGTAGCCTCAGACACCTCTACTTGGCTGACTGAAGTGGAGACTGACTTCTGCTGTTTTAGCCCATTCACTTCAATGTGTTTGATATGTTGTGGGTTCAGAGATGCTTTTCTTGTTTTTCCTGCCCACAGAACTGCGACTCACTCGTCGTTTTTTGTTTTACGCACCATTCTTTGCAAACTCTAGAGACTGTTTTCAAGTAGTGTTTCTGAAATACTCAAGCCAGCCTGTCTGGCACCAACAACCATGCCACAGCCAAAGTCAATGAGAGCACATTTTTCACCTGTTTTTTTTTTTTTTTTTAATTATTATTATTATTTATTATTATTTTTAACAGAATGGTTAATGAAGGGGAAAAAAAATATGGATGGGTGAGATGCATGACTGATACTATTAGGGGAAATAAACAGTACAAAAATGTAATGGACATCATACACCACATTTATGGGCAACAAACACAACTAGCTTTTTATCTCTTCAGGTGTGACCCAGGTCACATCTACAATGTACAAGGCTACAAAGGATCTATCTGCCAAAACCAAAGAGGAAAAGCAAATAACAAAGTCCAAATAAGCACAGGATGCAGCACTAATCAAATCAGACTTTCAGTGAGCAGCAACAACGCAATCAGCATGAAGCAACAAAGACAATGAGAGAATGAGCATTCAACAAACAGACAAAATACAATAGAATTCAGCAGTTTACTGAGGTAGGAAAGATGTAAACTGAGGCAGAAAAGGTGTATACTGAGGTAGAAAAGGTGTATACTGTGGTAGGAAAAGCGTATAGTGAGGTAGGAAGGGTGTGTCCTGAAATAGGAAAGGAAAGGTGTATACTGAGGTAGGACAGGGTTTTTTTATTCAGGTTTATTATACAAAATTTGGGTGTCATCATTTTCTAATGCAGGTCACTACCTTTTGACAGTTGAGTTCTCTTATCATAGATATTACTCTTCATTTGATCTGTGATGGCATAAATAGCCCCATTTAGCAAAGTCCAAAACAAACAGAATACAGTTGTTTACCAAGGTACATGGTGTACGCTGAGGTAGGACAGGTGTATATTGTGGTAGGAAAAGCATATAGCGAGGAAGGGTGTATTCTGACATAGGAAAGGGGTATACTAAGGTAGGAAAGGTGTATACTGTGGTAGAAAAAGCATATAGCGAGGAAGGGTGTATTCTGCCATAGGAAAGGGGTATACTAAGGTAGGAAAGGTGTATACTGTGGTAGAAAAAGCATATAGCGAGGTAGGAAAGGCATATACTGAGATAGGAAAGGTGTATACTGTTGTAGCAGAGGGGTGTCCTGTGGTAAGAAGGTGTATATTTGGTAGTAAAGGTGTATACTGACATTGGAGAGGTGTATACTGAAGAAGGAAAGGTGTACACTGAGTTAGGATAGGTATATACTAAGGTAGGAAAGGTGTCTACTGAGGAAGGAAAGGTGTATACTGTTTTAGGAAAGGTCTGCATTGAGGTGGGAAATATTGTATGTATACTGAGGTAAGCTCAGAATGTGGAGAGATACTACACAACTATTTTAAACTCTAACTGTAGCTGTTTACAAAACACAAAATGTGGGCGTCAGCATTTTCAAATGCAGGTCACTACCATTTGAAGATTAAGTTTTCTGATCACAGACATCACTCTTCATTTGATCTGTGGTGGCATAAATAGCCACATTTAGCAGTCCAAAACAAGAACAGGCTGCACTACCAGTCAAATCAGTGAGACTTTCAGTAAGCAGCAACAAACCAATCAGCATTAAACTAACTCAGAAGCCCCTCTGACATGAGGACCAACGAAGCACAGACAAATCTGAAAGTGTTCCCTCCTGGTGCACAGGAGTGAACTTCAGTGGAGTTAAAAACATGAAATGGATTCAACACAGACAACACTGAGAGAATGAGCATTCAACAAACAGACAGAATACAACAGAATACAGCAGTTTACTGAGGTAGGACAGGTGTATATTGTGGTAGGAAAGATGTATACTGAGGTAGGAAGGGTGTATACTGACATAGGAAAGGTGTATACTGTTGTAGCAGAAGGGTGTCCTGTGGTAAGAAGGTGTATATTTGGTAGTAAAGGTGTACACTGAGTTAGGATAGGTATATACTAAGGTAGGAAAGGTGTATACTAAGGAAGGACAGGTATATATTAAGGTAGGAAAGGTGTATACTGACAGGAAAGGTGTATACTGAGGAAGGACCAGTGTATACTGTGGTAGGAAAGGTGTATCGAGTAGCTAAGGTGTATTCTGTGGGTCGAAAAGTGTACAGTGAGATAGGAAAGGTATATACTGTTTTAGGAAAGGTCTGCACTGAGGTGGGAAATAGTGCATGTATACTGAGGTAAGTGCAGAATGTGGGGAGATACTACACAACTATATTAAACTCTAACTGAAGCTGTTTACAGAATTTGAAGGTTGAGTTTTCTGATCATAGACATCTCTCTTCACTTGATCTATGGTGGCATAAATAGCCACATTTAGCATTTTTTTTTTTTAATCATTAGTACAATAATCCAGATTGGAAGTATCCTGCCTCAGATGTTTCCTGAAGTGTCAGTCTCAATTGCTATGCGTATTTCAGCATAGGAGGACTAGCTGTGATACTTGCTCCTAGGTGTGGGTGAGTGTGTGAATGTGTGTGTGCATGTTGCAGTATGATAGACTGGTGTCCAGGGTGTATTCTCTCTTTTTCGTGCCAGGTGTTCCTCAGAAATAGGCTCTGAAGCCAGTGGAATAAAAAAGGGATAAAGCAGTTAGTGAAAATGAGAAAAGTGTGAATCAGGAGTACAGACTTTCTGAAAACTAGGCTCAGGAGCTCAGACAGAAGTGTAGTGAGAGGAAAGAGTGATAGAGAGGGGGGGGGGGGGGGGGG
>CM040989.1:16575553-16593219 GCA_022985145.1 Pangasius djambal | reverse complement strand
TGTTGAGTCTGGTTCCTCTCAAGGTTTCTTCCTATCTCCATCTCAGGGAGTTTTTCCTTGCCACCGTCGCCTCGGCTTGCTCTTCAGACACACTCTCACACTTCATCTTACTTTTTTGTTTGTGTAAAGCTGCTTTGAGACAATGACATTGTAAAAAGCGCTATACAAATAAACTGAATTGAATTGAATTGAATTTTGGAGCATGGCTGTGGGGATTTGTCTCCATTCAGCCACAAGAACAATTGTGAGGTCAGGCGATGATGTTGGGTGAGGAGACCTGGGGCGCAGTCGTCATTCCATTTCATCCCAAAGGTGTTCAGTGGAGTTGAGGTCAGGGCTCTGTGCAGGCCACTCGAGTTCTTCAATTCCAAACTTGGCAAACCATCCCTTCATGGACCTTGCTTTGTGCACAGGGGCATTGTCATGCTGGAACACGTTTGAGCCCCTTAATTCCAGTGAAGGAAAATTGTAATGCCACACCATACAAGTCATCCTATACAATTGTGAGCTTCCAACTTTGTGGCAACAGTTTGAGGAAGAACCGCATATGGATGTGATGGTCAGGTGTCTACAAACCTTTGGCCATATAGTGTAACTCACAGTGATCGATCTAAAGCTGAAAATAGCATGCAGCACAAGTGAGCGTCTCATGGAAAAGGACATTTAAAGGTAAAAATGCGATCTGTCTCATCACCTATAACCTATTTACAATCCCCAAGCATGGGGTTTTGTGTGTGTCTGTTTCCATAAGTAGTGTTCATCACTAAGATAGAGTTAAATATCCTGTGTATATTACCATCAGTCTTACAACTGCATTGCTATAAAATCTAAAGAGACCTGGGCCAATAGGATATTCACTGTTAAGTGAGACTAAGCATGATTGCAACTGACTTCATGAATGAAATATAGTATTTTTAGATGACAGTTTATTATAGTCATATTGTATACTGTATGTGTAGTACGACTGTAAGGGTCAGATAGTGTTTGCTGAAGCACATACATTCACTGATACATTTTAATCAGGTCCAACCACCCTATAGGTAATAGTATACAACTTTGTGGGGTTTACAATTGTTGACTGTTGCCCTTACAGTATGTGTCAGTAGAAAAGGACCATCATAGGACCAACACTGACCAGTATAGTAGTGGCAGTGACATGGCAGTGTGTGGTGGTGATATGTGTATATCATATGATGAGCTGTAGTTTGTAAATGCACACTGATAAAGGTGCACCAACAAGGTAGGTGTGTCTACTAAGTGAAATAAATGGCCAGTAAGTGTACACAGTGTAATATGTGGTCAGTTTAGGTCCTATGGCGGTCTTTCTCTTCTGATCGATAGGCTAAAAGGGACTGACACATTGTGCATAGCAACAGATGCATGATCATAAGTGATGTACTATAAAAGTGACATAATATATGGTATGTGCTCCTGATAAAATGGTCAAAGAGATGCAAAGTGTATCTAATGATGTGGCCACTGAGTACAACTTGAATGTTCTTGTGCTGATTAACGGTGACAAACATCTGTGTGCAATAATGTTGGCTCAGGGAAAAACCCAGGCTAACATAACCTTAAAACTAAAACAGTTCTTATCAGAAAATCCAATAAGGTCAAAGGTCACATGAGTGCACAATATGTCTCTACCAATCTGCTGATTCACTCTCTCTCTCTGTTTTAGAACAGAGGATTGGTGGTTTTGCTAAATAAAGCTTGTTTCATGTCAGTCCGGCACACATTCTTCTTGTTATTCTTGTTAGTTGTGGAAAGCTGTGCATGTACATGTGTGCATGTGTGTGTTGTGGTTAACAGTGTTTAATATAACATTGCAATAAATCACTGTACACTTTGGAGGAATGAACAAACACAGATTGATTCCATTAGGCACTTGTGTGTGTGTGTTCTTGATCAATAGTTTACGCTCTCATAAACATTGTACTTCAGTAATGTAATACATGGCAAAACGATTTTTAACAAGGTTGTAAGATTTTGGGATATAATTTCATAACATTTAAAATGCCTATGCAGTTACAACTCCACCAGATTTAGACACTTAAAGTGGTGTATGTGTGTGTGAGACAGAGTAAAGAGAGAGACAGAGAGATATTGTAGAGTTTCACTCCCCCTCCTGGCTACATACAAAAACACACATTTCTGTCTCACTTGCATCTTTAGTAGATTCTTATAGAATAAGAAATCTTATAGAATTTTATACATTATTCTATAAGAATCTACTAAAGATGCAAGCGAGTTTCATTATATATTATACTATAGGAATTTCTGACAATTTTGACCTTTAACTGGTTCCCACAAGGAACAAGAACTTCATTTGGTTATTGAGGTTAAGGTTAGGATTAGCTGTAGGTATAGCATAGCATTACTTAGCTACATTCATAATTATTTCAGTTGAAAGTCCTCACAAGGAATGTAAGACAAACATGTATTCACCCTGAATAGAACACCAATTCATCGTATAGCACTATTCATGCACTCATTCACATCTAGGGGCAATTTTGCATAGCTAATCCACCTACCAGCATGTTTTTGTGAGGTGGGAGGAAACCAGAGAACCCAGAGGAAACCCACTCAAATGTGGAGAATATGCAAAACATCACACAGACAGTAACTTGAGCTCAGGTTCGAACAGGAGACCCTGGAGCTGTGAAAAGGGAACGCTACCCAGTGCTCCACCATGCTGCCTACACACCCACAAAAAACATTCACAATATCCATCATATTACATATTACAACAAACCATTTTACACTTAAAATCCCACAAGATCAACACATTGTGTGTTACGTGTCTCAAAATAAGTGACGCAAAACACTGAGAGTAAACTAAGAGGATTCGTTTTTATTGTTGATTTTGAAGAGCGCTCTTTGTTCCAGTAATGTCGTGTTCCTCAACCATGCTGATAACACACATTAAAACAAACATGTTCGATATATCCTGTTAGCATCAGTCTTCAATACTGACTCTGCGTGTCTGCTTGAGCCGCTAGTGAAGGGAGTCTGATTAGTGCTGACTCAGTGTTAGCGGTGTGTTGTGTTGAGCAAGCTTGTAAACATCTCTGTCATTCAGAATCATAGAAAGGGATAATTACAAATGTAGGCTAGTCATAGAATGGTATAAAGGTGATAAAAATGAAATGCTTTAATTCCAAAATTGCAAAATGTTTTCCTTTAGTCAAGACAATTGTTAACTGCTGTGTACAGTCAGGTACATAAATATTTTGTGTTAACTCACACTTAAAGTTAGAAAGAGCTGTCACTGCCAGTGAAGCAAGCCATCAATATGCAGAAAAACTATTCTTCTAAGTATTTCCTCTTATAGGCATTAGCTCTTATAGTTATTAGCTCTTATAGTAATTTGACTGGTCACTTGAATTGAATGGGTTTATTCCAAATCTTAATAACTTGAAAACAAGTAAGCCTGTACAACAAATGATGTCAACTTGAAAAAAAAAAAGTGCTCTGTCTGTGGACAGTTCATGAATAGAAAATATTACATTTATAGCGCTGTAAATAAATAGACAAAATATTATTACCCACATTTAAATAATATTCATAAAATGAATCTAAGTTGAGGTGGTCCATGAAATTGAAAAGAATGTGTGAATGCGTGTGTGCAAGGTGCCTTGAGATGGACTGGCATCCCAACCAGGGTGTATTCCCACCTCCTGCCCAGTGTTCATGGTATAGGCTCCGGATCCAACACAAACCTGACCAGGATAATGCAGTTACTAAAGAATGAATGAATGAATGAATGGACAAAACATAGCAGGTAGCGTTGCCTCCTCACAGCTCCAGCATCCCCAGGTCAACCCTGAGCTCAGGTTACTGTCTTTGTGGACTTTTGTATGTTCTCTCCGTATTCTTATCCTGTTTCCTCACACCTTCCAAAAACCATTCCAGTAGGTGGATTGCCTATGCTATATTCCTAATAAATGTAAATGAGTCTGCATGCACGGTGCCCTGAGACGGATTGGCGACCCACCCAGGGTGTGTTCCTGCCTCAGGCCTGGTGTTCCCGGGATAGGCTTAAGATTCACTGCAACCCTAATGAGGATATTAATTACTGAAAATAAATGAATGAATGAATTAATATACAATACATGTACAAACTAATCCAAAATAAAACAAATTAAGATATTTATACACTTATCCATGTAACATTAGAGGTATACTCTGAGGCACAGTGCAGTCCAAGTGTTCAGAAGAACTCACAGTATTGCAAAATTAACCATCAACTGACTACATTGCAAGACAGTAGTACACACACACAGACACAACTGAACATACACAAACCTTGAGAATCACCTTGGACTTGATATGTGGTGAATACGACACTGTCACAAACAGACACACATAGAGAGGCATAACTAATCATGCTTAATTAAATATAGTCACAGGATCCAATAGATTTTTTTTTTGTCTTGGACTGAAGCCTAAAGAAATGGAGCAAAACCGAAAATACACAAGCAGCCAGAAATGTATTATAATAATTTACTGCAATGACATACAGTATTTGTCCCATTGAAGGAACTTTCTTGCAGAGCTAGATCTCTAAAAGGTGGGTAAATACTTTTCTCTTCTCCTGAATCATTAGGTAATGTGGTATATTTAGCCTACGCTTCATTCCTGCCTCTAAGGTAATATAATCAAAGTAAACCTCCCATACTGTGACATAATACACTAAGGAATGTACTGTGTTGATGTTACCCATGTGTGCGGTGTGCCTGCTCACTGTGTGATCTCATATGTTCACATTTCAATCACACACACACACACACAAAGCACTTACTACCTTCTCTGGCATTCTACGGTTTACAGCTCTGAAAATGGTGCCAAACATGATACATGCACACACAAACACATACATAATGAAAGCAACACGCATGACCCACCCTTCCAGCGCCTATGTAATTCCACGAGCTGGGTGCCATTTAGCCCTTATAACTCTTATGAATGAAACTTTTTCCATTTTTATTTCATTTTTCAACACTGAATCTAAGAAAACATGAATTTTAAAAATTCCAAAAAAAAAAAAAGAAAAAAAAAAAGCTTGGGAGGCACGGGAGTACTGCAGGGGAGGCACAGACAGATGGAATGAGAGCATGAAGGGCGTGAGAAACAAAGTGCACTGTAGTGGAGGAAAAGCCAGAACATAAATTGTAAAAAAAAAAAAAAAAAAAGGGAATGGAATGAAGGATGGAATGAAGTATAGAGGGATAAAATGTGCAAACAGTGGTCGTCAACAAACATTGTGAATGTCTCTTTGTTACAAGTTGAATAAACCAGGTAATGGTGCTCTATACTGGAGCGTAATATTAGCAAGCTAGCAAGACAACCTGAGGGGAAAAAAATGGCTACATTTGTGACAAGCTTTAAAGTTTCTATGCTAACAAGTGAGTAACAGGGTTTAAAGTACCAGGGTCTTTAGCTTAGAATTTATTAGTAAATACACAACATGCGGTTAAATAGCATCCGTGCTCATGGCATGAGGACATTAGAAGACATTCTAATGATTTTGACTTAAAATGTATAATAATTTACTTTCAATCTATGTGACAATGTTGTACTTTCAAAGTGACCTCACAGTATCACTGAAAATAAAGAAAAAAGTATTTGTGAACTTAATTTTCTTATTCCCATGATCTTCAGGAAATTGGGATGATGCAACTTCCTGTTGAAAATGTGACTTGTGGAATATTGCGAATAACAACAATTTCCCTCATGGGATCAACAAAGTATATCTATCTATCTATCTATCTATCTATCTATCTATCTATGTAGCTAGCTAGCTAACAGTTTGAGTGAAATAGCTGACTGAATGTTGTGGAACACAACTAAAATGTACATTTTTTTTCATAACCTATAAGGGATGACTCATGGAAAAGGATGTTCCAAGCACAGATGTTAAATGGATTCACACAGTAATAATAATGAATTAATAATAGACATCTCAGTTACCATCATCCATCCATCCATCCATCCATCCATTCTCTGTACCGCTTATCCTACACAGGGTTGCGGGGAGCCTGGAGCCTATCCCAGGGGACTCAGGGCAGGGACACCCTGGACAGGGGCACATTCGCACACACACACTCACACACCCATTCACTCACTACGAACAATTTAGAGATGCCAATCAGCCTATAACGCATGTCTTTGGACTGGGGGAGGAAACCGGAGTACCCAGGGGAAACCCCCAAAGCACAGGGAGAACATGCAAACTCACAGGGTGGAGGCGGAAATCAAACCCCCAACCCTAGAGGTGTGAGGCAAACGTGCCACTGTGCCCCCCAGTTACCATCACAGTTACACAAATCTATCTTTATTCCCAAAATATTTTTATAATACAAAAGCAAGCAAATAAGTACAAAAGTATTCTATCAAGTGCATTCCTAAAAAGGTTGTGATTACTTTTTTCTTTATGTCTCTTGTCCTGGATTTGCACCAAGTATATATATTTTTTACTTCCTGATAAATCAGTGCCATATGACATCTAATTGAAAAGTGTACCAGAAAAATGAACTCATTCAATGATGTGTGTGTTTAGGTCATCAGCAAACATGTTCTGAATTGCCGAGTGTGTCCCTGCCACACCTGCTGTCATACTTCAGCTGTGTTTTTTGTAGACTCAGGTGTGCTATTGAAAGCTTTAATTTTTAAAAATGACCTTTAGCAACAACTTTTCTTTACTTGACAGTTTTATTTACTTGTCTGGTCTGAATCAATAATCATCTCATAGTTTTCACACAGGATTTAACATACAATGCACAGGGGTTTATCAAAATATTTTTTGTGCACCAAACAAAATCAATTATGTGGGGACAAAATCCAAATTTAAATTTTCCTTAAGACAGAGAGTCCCTTGGCAAAATGAACAGGCCTTAAAATGTAACCCTGAGGATTGTTCTTTGGTAGGAAGACTAATCTCGAAGATGTGTGTTAGCATAAAGTGTCCAAGGAGACACTCAGATTTAGTTTCTAAAAAGTGTCAGAAGCTAGTTGAGGTGTGCATTAGTATGAAAGCTAACTTCATAGTCTCACAAACCAGACTAAGAATATCTGGATGTTTTCTTTACTCATTGTGGACAAGAATCACTTGCGTTCAGAGGAAGAGGTCAGGTTAGGATATTTTACTACCCCTCAGTATCTCCAAGACACTACACACACACACACACACACACACTCATTAAAAGATAGATAGTCATCACCATTTGTGCTTTCTTTTTTTTTTTTTTTTAAGTCAGTTGTTTTAAGTCAGTAACCATGCCATGCCTCTTGCAAATAGCAAGCACGGTAAACAGAGAAGCTGGATTTGCTGTTATCCAGCCCATTCATTCAAACTACATAACACTTACTGTTCTGTCATTAGTCAATTTGTGTCATTTGTACTTTTATTGGACTGTGTGCGGGGTTTATCTGCTTACTGTATATCTCCTTCAAAGGCATTTTGGGGAAAAATAAAAAATTATTACTGAGAAAGCAATAGACCGCGTTCATGTTTATTACATCTACTATTGTATTTCACATGTGCCTTCTCAATCACTGCTGATGACATTTTATGGATGGGACAGTGACATGGGGATTAAAGAAATGAGTCCGGAAGCACAGGAAGTACAGGACGTGTTCAACTCTGTGTAATCATTTGACACAACAGTCAACAATAGGCTGTGTGAATCTAAAGGGTGCCTGAAAAGTCAGGAACCTATGGGAATGTGTTGAGCAAATATGTCAATCTGTTGAGAAAGTTGATAAAAATCCAAAAAAATAAATAAATAAATACAGCAGTTGAGAAAATATGTGTCATATGTGTGGTTTTCTTCTGACCACTAATGGTGCTGAAGTTTTTAGCTCTAGCAAAGTAAATATAAAATCCATTTTAAGCCAAAAATTATACAGTGGCAAAAACTGAACTTTATTTTTATTTATTCATTTATTTATTTTTTGAAAGAGAGGGAGGACTTAGCCCCTCTAGCCCATTTACACCAGCCAAACCTGTGCAAAGGGTAGCAGTGGAGGCTACGTGTGCTTTAGTATCAGAGGTATCGCTGGAAGCTACATTTAGGTGTGCTTTAGGTGTAGGCTACCTGAGAGGTATCATTAAAGGCTGTGCTCAGGTATAGTTTAACATGAAAGGTAGTGTTACTCTTGGTAATTTTAGCATTATTCACCACTCAGCAAATACAGGTTTCAGTTGTCAGGACAGAGGCTCAGAAATTTTCTCAGACCTGCCATCTCATGTTGATGTTTGCTCAAAAGAGGTGGTCAGTGCTCTGGCCGCCTGATTAACTAGGCTAAAAAGAGGCAGCTAATATAAGTTAACCTGAAAGTATTGTATTAGTATTAGTATGAGCTAGTTAAGACCGTTTATAATCTTGAGGGATGTGAATAGGGCTGCAATATTCCCGGTTGCAGAAAAGGTACACTGAGTAAATTTACTGCAACTGTAATAATAATTCTCTTGAGTACATAAAAGTAAAAGAAGCTCATCAAGAAAATTAAAGAGAGTAAATACGTCATCTTGTGAAAAAACCTACTTGAGTAATTGTTTACAAATTACTTTTTCATTTGTCTACATTTGACACAGCGAATCTGCAAATGTTCTATTTTCTTTTCTACTTTTATAATAACCATGACAAACGCCATGAACCAAATTTATTTTGGAAATCTATATCCCAAATCTAGCCAGTACTACTCAGATTCTTAAGTCATTGAAGACTTCATTAATTCCAAACAATATCCCCCAGTATGTGCTAAAATAGACCTAACATATCTGAGGCATTTTTAAACAGCTATGTTACCTAACCAAGTGAGTTATGCTGAAATGAACACCACCTAGATTATCAACTGTATATAAAGAAAGGTAAAGTTAGCAGGCTATCCAATTTAGCCAAATGTTGTTGGTGTTTCAGTAGCTTGCTAGGTTCGTTGGCTAGCTAGCTAGCTCATGTTAATTCAATTGCACAACTTAAAAAAAATGAAATAATTATTGTTGAAAATCATTAGTTTCACCCTTAGATATTATTCTGAAGGCATTTTAAGTAGGGATCAAAATTTGAAAACATGTATAAAGAAATTATTAAAAGTTCTTAATCTTTTGTCTCTTTAGTACTTTGGCCATGCTTCACTTCAGAATGATGTGACATGTGACACTCATAAGGTGAAAGTTTGACTGTGATAGGTTGGTCAGTAGTCTCTAACAACCAGTCAGTGGACTTTGCCTTAATTAATGCGTTTTAAAGAAAAAAATCCAGAATAATGTGCTGTCCATTACAGTGGACGCAACGTCTGAAGGGTTGAAGCCTTACAGCCTTCCGGAGTTAATTCCAGTAAACAGTAAATTCCATTGAAATCAAACTAATTGATTTAAAAAACTGATTTAAAATTAAACTGATTTTTAAAAACGATGCTCACTTAGCGCCATAGATTTAGATTTATTATTATTAGTGCATCAAGTGCTCAAAAAAACTGCAAGAAGTGCTAATAGAGGCCCGCTGGTGCCGGAATCACACTGCCCCATGCTTGCTCTCTGAACATTTTTATTTTCAGAATGAGGGAGGAGCAGCAGACCGCGCAGTTAATTCCAGGGTCACTGTTTTTATGGCAAATTGGGCTAGAGTAAAAATACTCTGTGGTTGCCAAGGTGTTGTTTTATAGTAATTTGGAATGAAATCTAATACATTTCTACGAATAAAACCAAAATGTAAGATACTGTATATTACAAAGACTGGGAGAGGGAAAGGGGGATTATGGAGTGTGTGCATCACGCTGACCAAATCATGGAAGGGAGAAAAATGCATCTCCCTTATCCAGTGCCCAAATGTTTTGGGCTTGTTTCAGGTCTTTTGTGCTTTTTTTTTAGATGTAGTTGAGCTGGAAAGTTTGCTGAAACCTGGCAACTCAGGTCAGCCCAGGTTAATGATAGCCTCGACGGGACACACACCTGCTGTATTAAATTCAGCTGAACAAAGGTATGTTTAAAATGACTCAAAATGTGCTGCTACGCTGTATGCTGGATGACTGTATGTTGTTGACTCTCAAATGCCTATTATGGGGTTACATTTTTTTTTTTATTTACAGGTATAACAGGTTTACTTTTAAACGAAACTTACAGAGAAAGAGTCAACACACACATCAAATGTTAAAACACTGCAATAGATTGGTGACCCATCCAGGGTGTATTCCTGCTTTCGTGCCCAGCGTTCCCAGGATAGGCCCAGGATCCACAGCAACCCATCGGAAGACAGCATTGTGTGTTATCCGCTTGTGCCAAAAAACAATGAAAAGACAAGCAGTTTAGCACTAGTAAGTAGAATGTCCCAGAACAGAAGAACTCATTTGCAGTCAGCTGTGAGAGGTATTAATATCTGACAACTAAGTCAGTGCTTAGGCAATGTGGAGACCCATTAGCCCCTTCCCTCCAAACAATATTGATTTGGACCATAGTGTAGATCGTATTGTAGATCTTGAATCACTGGACTATTCTGGAAAAATATCTGTGACAATTAGTCAGTAGGATTACATGTTGTACAAACCTGAACCTCAGTCTCACTCCAATCCAAATGTTTTAGAAATTTCAAAATCAGTTTACAGAAATTTAATATAATTAAATGTCGGTTCAGCTTAGTCACTAAAAAAGGAGTGTACTGTGAATGTTTTGACTGATCTTTTTTTCGAGTATGGAGGTCATTAGCATGCTCCTCAGCATAACTGTCCTTGTGGAAATGTTAGTCACATGTACGTGACATAACAATCAGCCCTGCCATATAAACTGGAATGTTCATGTCTGTTTGCTACATGTGTGCAAAGTACTGATACTTGTAAAATGTGTATGCAATGTTACATGTTGTGAATTGTACACGCACTCTATGTTTTGCTAAAAACATTAATACAGAAATGTTTTTGATTAGATGATTAATTATTTCTCAATTTCTGTTTCAACATGATTAATGATCATTCTTTTGATAAATGCCCTCCACATTCTTTACATTTTAAACTGCAATACTCATTCCATGTAAATGTGGCAGATTTTTAAAAATGGTAAAGAGAGAAAAACTACAAAGTTGTGATATGATGAAGCTTTCTATAAGGAGACATTAACATTTTTTGGAAGGAGTCTCCAGTGTCAGTGGGGTGTAACCCTCAAAGAGGTAAAGCTGTAAGTTTAGGTTTCAGGACAGAAGACTTTGCTGCACTTTTATTTTAATAACTTCATGAGAAAGAGAAAAAGGGAAAGGCTGGTGAGGGAGCTAGTATTTATAGTTGCTGTAATGTAAGTGATAACAGGAATTAACTTATTTTGATGTTCCACAACATTAAATGTAACTATGAACAGTTAAAACATATGAAGTGTTGTTCATTAATAAATTAAAAATGGTCAACATTGGCAAATTGTTGTGGTATAATTGGAATAAAACACTTAGGGACATGCTGTTGTAATGGGGGTCGCCTTGGGCAGCTTAACACCACCACTTCATTTTTCTATAGCAGTATGCACGGTCATGTTTCATAACTTACACATCTCATCATGCTAATAAAACAGTTTATTATTGTTCTGTTTAATTTTATGCAGGATTCTCTGGGCCTTCAGTAAATATACACTCACCGGCCACTTTATTAGGAACACCTGTACACCTGTTCATTCATGCAGTTATCCAATCAGCCAATAATGTGGCACCAGTGCAGTGGATAAAATCATGCAGATGCAGGTCAAGAGCTTCCATTATGGGGGAAAAAAATATGATCTCGGTTTTTCTCTGGGGAAAAAAATGTGATCTGCATGACTTTGACCGTGGCATGTTTGTTGGTGCCAGATGGGCTGGTTTGAGTATTTCAGAAACTGCTGATCTCATGGGATTTTTATGCACAACAGGCTCTAGAGTTTATACAGAATGATATGAAAAACAAAAAACATCCAGTGAGCAGCACTTCGGTGGGCTGAAACAGAAGGCTGGAGTGGTTTGAGCTGACAGAAAGTCTACAGTTACTCAGTTAACCACTTCTTACACCCGTAGTGAGGTGAATGCACATGTTGAACCCTGAGGTGGGTCAGAAGTGACAGGAAAGTTGAAAATAGGAAAAAAACATCACCTCCCTGCCAAAAAAAAAAACCAAACAAACAATAGAATAGAATTTGTAATGGTTTTAATGGTTATAATGGGAATTGTATTGGCTTTAATGGAAACTGGAATGGTCCCTGTGGGTCTCTACTGGTAATTTGTTGCCTTCTATGTGGCATTTTATGTCTATTGGATACCATTAAGGACCAATAATGGTAACTGTAATGGTTTTAATGGTAGCTGATGGTTTGTAATAGAATTTGTAGTGGAAACCATCAGAATTTCTGTGATGCTTTCTATTGTTTTTTTTCCAGCTGGACTGGTCTCTTTTCAGTCTTCAGCTCCCCAGTTTTGATGAACCTGTGCCCAGCAGCGCTCTCAGGCGAACCCAGCAGCTCGTGTCGCGTGCGTGTGCGTGTGCGCATGCGCCGCCTTAGCCACCTTTCTGATGAGTGTCTGCAGCAGGGCGGTGAGGGGGGCGCGAGCCGCGGGTTCTCTCATCCATCCGTCTGAGAAACACAAACTCTCCACACCACACGACGAAGGACAAGCTGGAGTTGAACGTACAGTTGAACGTGACAAATTTCAGGTGGAGTGTGGGATTAAACGGCGGGCGTCGTGCCGTGTTTGTGGATTTATATGATTGGGAAAACTCGACGGGGCTAAAAGTTTCTGACAGGACTTTTCACTGAACCTACTGAGGAGAGTGCGCTCGCCTTTTCTGTGCGCGCGCTGGATCGTGGCAAATTCTATTGTAATGTTAAAATCAAAATGTCCGAACTGGGAAAAGGGCTGACAAACGATTACACACCGAACTGTGTTACTTCTTTTAAACCTGAGCTCTTTTTCTTCACCTCGCGGCTTGTGGGGAGTATTTTTATCTGTTGTCTCTGAGGTAGTGTGTAGAAATGCTGTTAGGTTTAGTCTCCCTTCATGACTCTATCGCAGAGAAATGACTGAAGCGACGGAAGTGAGCACTGCTAGTTTTACACATTCGCTTTTTAAACAGGGAAGAAAAGCGAGCGGCTTCCTGCGAGCGGTTTGCGCTGGACCAACTTAGCCCAGGATTAGCTGACTTTTTCAGAGACTATGGCCGGAAACTCGCTGTTCGTTGAGGCTTTCTTGCACGGTGGAGCTCCGTGGGGCTTCACACTGAAAGGCGGCCTTGAGCACGGCGAACCGTTAATCATTTCAAAGGTACGTATAGCCGGCTACTCGGTTATCGGTTTTGTAAAACGATACTCCTTACCTCCGGTATCGCGCTTTCAAAACGACTCATCTTTTATTTTATTTATTTATTTTTTTTTAAACTCCTGTTCACAAACTCGTTGCTATGGTGACCCGAACGCGGTTGCGCGCGCGTGCTCGGTGACGTCAGCGCGCGACAAAATTCGGGTCGCTCGTGAAAAGAAGCCGGTTTTTTGTGTATAGTGATGATTAGTGTTGTGTTGTTCGGAAGGTGGACGGCTGAAATGTCACTGGGAGTGCTGTTAACCAAGAAGTGGAGATACTTTTTCCTTACGCTGACAATATGACCAGTTTGAGCAAGGAATTTAAATTATTCCAAATTTAAAAAACAATTGTAATTCAACAGTAATAAGACTCCGCCTCACTTAATGTGACTTTTCCGCATTTCTATAACAGTTCATACATATTTTTCATTCAGTCATTCATGCTCAGTAACCGCTCTATCCTGAGCGGTAGGTTAGGAGCCCATCCTGGCAACACTGGGCATAAGGAGGGAGAGTTTCCACCTGTCCATCACAGGACACCATTTACACACTCATTCACACACTTGCACTGTCGTTCACATTTAAGGGCAATCTAGCGTAGCAAATCTGCCTACCTGAATGTTTTTGAATAGAGGGAGGAAACCGGAGAACCTGCAGGAAACCCACACAAACACAGGGAGAATGTGCAAAACTCCAAACAGACAGTTCCTGAGCTCAGGATGCGCCACCGTGCCACCACAGTTGATCCATATACATAGCGTAATTAGTCATATCTACAGGGTCTCCCAAAAATCTCCATACATAGCGTACTGTGTTTGCCAGCACCACGCCGGTCGTGCTTTCCTCAGTGGATGTTTGTGGACGTCCACTTCTCGGCTGGTGCGCAACACTACCACTCTTTTTGAATTTGTTAATAAGGTTGGCAACATTGTTGTGCGTGATGTGCTTGCAATGCTTCCTGTTAAAGTCCGTCACAACCTTGTGACAGCTTCCCAATCTTTTTTTTTTTTATCAAAGGCATTCTTAAAGGCTATTTGGAAAAAAATATAGTATAAACAAAATATGAAAAATTTTGGAAGACATTTTTCTAAAAAGTCTTCATTTCCCCTATGTATTGGAGACTTTTGGGACCCCCTGAGCAGTATTTATACCTCAGCACTGTCAGATTCTCGAATCTGATTGGTCAGAAGGTGTTGATCAATCTTCTATAGCATCAGCTCATGTACTGGGACTTGTATGGTGGACACTCCACATAATCTAAGGCCAATAATAGCAGATAAATATGTGGTCTTATTTTAAAAACAAAAATGTATAATAGTTGATATGGTGATGTTTTCTGTAAGGAGGCCTTTATTTAACATTTATGGACAGAGTCTCGGGTGTCAGCGTGTTGTAACAGTCGGTTAGTTTTCCGCCATGGGAAAGTCTTCAGAAAGTCTTCAATTGAAAGTCTTCATTTTCTTGGTAACATGACAAGCTGCATTTCTTATTAACTTCAAGACACCAACCTGCAGGTTAGGTATAACATGGATTTTCCTCCCATAGGCTTTTACACAGCATAGAACAGTTTCAGGGTCCAAATACTCTCGTACAGTGGACATCTTTACACAGTCCAGTGACTCTGCATGCCTGGGGTACTGGATGAACATGAAGGATTTTAGCATATTTGTTTTATACCCTATGGGAGATCATTATTATTTAGAATTAATTCTTACTCTACAGACATACTTTACAAAAAAAACAAAATAATTGTAAAACACTAAATGTTGGAAAACGCTGGAATTTTCCTTTAATGAGGCAAAAGCTCAAAATCACTAGATGCTAATTGAGGAGTACAAGGTCAGATTCTTGGTGTGGCCTCTAGACTTGTGTAACAAAGCTTGAATGCTAACATTCATGAAACTCACTTAATATTACAGTGGCATATGATTTAAAAACGTTTTGCTGTTTTCACTCCAGAATGCAAGTGATTTCAGTGTGTGCTTTTTAGAGTTGGATTTAGTGATTATCTAGATAAGAACAAAGTCCTGCTAAGACTTGTGACATCTGAGAGGAGTGTGTGAATGTTTTTATCAAGTTTGTGTGTGTGTCTGTGCTTGTGTGCCTGTGTAGCGCGTGTGCAGTGATCAGGCATGCATACCTGTTCATTGCAGAATGTGGTGTTGATCTATACACTACAGAAATGAAGAGACCCACAGGAATGAAAAGAAGAAGGAAAGAGGAAAGATAGGAAACATCTAAAGGCAGCATCGATTCACACATGCACTTCTTCTCGACTCTTTCTTTCTCTGTGGGTGTCTTTTGTGTTTTATTCATCTCTGATCTTGCCCTTTCATATCGTGTTGCTTTGTGATAGATGCAACAACAAAAGCATGTGAACCTGAACTGAATTAACTATTTGTGCAGTGATGACTCAGACATCTGACTATATACTGATACAGTGTGATTGTATGGGAGAGTTATAATGCCAAACTGGGTCCATTTTGCTTGCTTTTTTTTTTCCAGAAAAAAAACATCGGCCACTATTAGACATCGATACAACAGGAATTTGACCAAAAACAGCCATAAGGCTACACAGTATACACAAACCACTTTTTTTTAGGAACACCAGGAAGAATGCAATATTAGTATGGTTTTGCTCTCATAACAGCCTTAATCCTTCATGGCACAGATTCCACAAGCTGTTGGAAATATTCATTTGAGATTCTGGTTCATGATGACACGATTGCATCGCAGATGCTGCAGATTTTCAGCTGCACATTCATGCTGCGACTCTCCTGTTCAACCACATCCCAGAGGTGCTCTACTCAATTCAGATCTGCTGACTGGGAAGGCCATTGAAGTACACTGAACTCATTGTCATGTTCATGGAACCAGTTTGAGCTGATGTGTGCTTTGTAGCATGGTGCATTATCATGCTGGAATTAGCCATTAGAAGATGGCTAAATTGTGGCCATAAGGGTATGTACATGGTCGGCACCAATATTCAGACAGCCTGTGTCATTCAAATGATGCTCAGTTGGTATTAAGGTGCCAAATATGTGCCAAGAAATCATTCCCCACACCGTTACATCACCACCACCACCACCACCCTGAACTGTTGACGCTGACGGTTGTTGAAGGTAGGTTGGGTTCATGGAGTCATGCCCGTTGATACCAAATTCTAACCCTACCATTGGCCTATCTTAGCAGAATTGAGATTCAGACCAGGTGACCTTTTTGTTTGCCAAATTTTAACTGTCCAGTTTTGTCAAGTCTATGACCACTGTAGCCTCAGATTCATGTTCTTACCTGACAGGAGTGATCTTCTGCTGTTGTAGCCCATCCACCCCAAGGATTGATGTCTTGTGTGTTCTGAGAAGCTTTTCTGCTCACCATGGTTGAAGAGTGCTTAGTTGAGTTAACAAAGCCTTCCTGTCAGCTCAAACCAGTCTGGCCATTCTCCTTTCTCATCAATAGGGCGTTTCCACCCACAGAACTGCCACTTGCAGAACTGTTTGTTTTTTTTTCACACCATTTTGTGTAAACTCTAGAGACTGTTGTGCATGAAAATCTCAGGATATCAACAGTTTCAGAAATACTCAAACTATGCCAAATTCAGAGTCACTGAGATCACATTTTCCCCCATTCTCATGTTTGATCTGAACAATAACTGAAGCTCCTGACCAGTATCTGCATGATTTTAAGCATTGTGCTGCTACCACATGATTGTTTGACTGGACAAGTGCATGAATAAGCAGGTGTACAAGTGTAATAAAGTGGCTGGTGAGTGTATATTGTTTATTAATCTTTATTGTGATGATCACAAAGTGCAAACAAGCTCTCTAACCGTTCTCTATTTATGAACTTTAACCATGAACACCAGCAAATCACAATGCTTATATCACAAGTACAATATATTCTAGTACAAATACAAAATTATATTTTATTATTATTATGCAGTTTAAAGAAATTTTAAATATTTTACATATAGTTCATATTCTATAAAAAGCATTAAAATGTGAATCAAACCTTGTCTCACACTTGACCTTTGGCATTTATTTCAGTTGTTTTCAGTTGTGTGATTTATGCCAAGCAACATTCTGTACATCCAAATACCTGGAACAGTACATAAGGCTGACAAAGAGACAGAAGGATTGTAGGAAATCTTAGCAAATTTTGTAGAACATTTTTGAAATATTAGACAGTTATGGTCTCACAGAACAGCTTTAGGTATCATGAATAATTTGAAGTCATAAATTGAAGTGAAACAAAAAAACAACAACAAATATAACTAGGTCCATATAAATCACTCGAATCCAATTCCACCTGACCAGGAACCATGTTTTGTCTTAATTCTGTTTGCAAGACCTACAGCTGCTCT
>CM040989.1:16538052-16569666 GCA_022985145.1 Pangasius djambal | reverse complement strand
TGATGAATCCAAAATTTGAGTATTTTTCTATGTTATGTTCATGTTTATGTTCATAAACTTTTTATTTAATAAAATATGTTTTCATAGTTTGTGTTGTCCCTTATTATCAATGCAAAATGGTCACTAACTAAAGAGGATTTATGCTGATATTGCCCAAAAACCCTATTTTGTTCAGGCGTTTCCAAACTTTTGGAATATACTAATATATGTATGTATGTGTGTGTATATATATATGTATATATATATATATAGTACATTCTATGCTGTCATTTGTAGGTTTTGCAAAATTCTTTAAACCTGTGATACACTGTATTTCCGACATTTTAGGAGTGGTGGGAAGAGAACAAAACACACTGACTTGAGTAAAAGTACTGCTAATGTAACAATTTACTGAGCATTACCTATAGACTGTAGCAGTACTTAGATATGTTCAACACGACAGGCTACCAAACGGGCAAGTACTATAGTTTCTCAAAAAAAAATACTGTTACAGTGAACCATGTCGAGTACTGTAATGAGAGTACATGTAGTTCGTTCCTTTCCACCTCTGCGTTTTACTATCTTATTGTGAGAGGGTTATGGAAGGCACAATAGTAGTTTATTAATAAATATTCCTTTATTAGAAAATAGTAAATGATCACTGTGATGACCCTGTGTAGGATAAATGGTATGGAAAATGGATGGATGCCTGCCGTGTTCATAAAATATCCATTCCCCTCCATTCTCTGTACCATGTATCCTACACAGGGTTGTAGGGTAGCCTGGAGTCTATCCCAGGGGACAAGGCAGAGTGCCAACCCATTGCAATCAGCCTATGACATATGTCTTTGGACTGGGGAGGAAACCAAGTAGCCAGAATACCTGGAGGAAACTCCTGAAGCACGGGGAGAGCAAGCAAGCGCACACAGAGCGCAGGTGGGATTCGAACCCCCAACCCCCGCGCTGTGAGGCAAACTTGCTAACCATTAAGCCACTGTGCTCCCCTGTTCACATGTATGAAAATGTTATTGCATGATCACCAGATTGCTTGCAGTTCAGGGTAAATTTGGTCTCCAACAGTTTGGGATGTTTTTGTGCATTTAGTCTTTATTCTGTGTTCTGTGTATGTGTGTTTGTGTATTAGCAAAGAAAAAGTAATAAGGAAACAACGTGCAAACTGCTGAAAACTTCTAGTGCTCTCTGTTATCTATCTCCGCACTGCTGGTAATGGCAATGCATTAACAGCATAAAACCACAGGTGCGGATCCAGCACATTCCTTCTGTTGCTTTCTCATTCCATAGAACTTCATAGTTTTTACAGTTTTCTTATCTATCTCATAATATTATTGGCCTTTTCAGTATTTGTATTGGAGAAGGCTGAATAAACCCTCTAACCGACTGCTGAAAGTGTTATTGTGTGACCTGCTTTAGATGCTGCAGATAAAAGGTTCTGTGTTTGGATGAATCACCGCAAAAACACATAAATCCAAGATGCACAAGTCCAGGCTGATTTGTGTGATTTTGCAATCTTTTATTATGAGCAGTGCAGCTTTATCAGCAGGGTTTTATTCATTCTAAAGGCATATGACTATGATACGGGGCAATATAACCATAATATGATATTTTGTCCTCTCATACACAGTCCCCATCACAAACTGGGAAGTGAAGAATGGAATGCAGGCAGAAATCCAACATAGACAGAGATAAAACAAGGAGGTGGAGACAGAGGGACAGAGAGAGAGAGAGAGAAAGTTTATAAGACACTGAGTCAAGAGAGCGGGAGAGGAGGAGGAGGGCAAAAGAGTCGAGAGGAGAGAGGAATGTCAGCAGAGGAATTTCCAAGAGCTTTTGCTTGAAAATAAAAGATGTGATGGGGAGAATAAAGAGAGATGCGCACACACACACACACGCACACACCAGCAGCACAAATACGTCCTGACAAGCCAAACATGCACTTCCTGTACCTTGGATAACGGAAAACAGGCTCTTCTCTTGAGGTGCAGCTTTTCCTAGCCCTGTTTCCACATACAGTCCCTGTCCTGACAGACAGACACTTGCCCCTGACTCCAGAGCTGAGGGTGATGGAAAGTTAAAGAGAATCAGACACAATGTTTGGCTTGTTTTTAAATGCTTAACTTGTGCTGCATTCTGTAGACAAAAGCTTGGAATTTAAGTAAACATTTCCCTAGGTATTTGTATCTCTGTAGGGTGAAAGCATTGGGTTTAACTGAATATTTGAAAATTCAACAATATCAGTACTGGAGTTTCATGCATAGTGTCCATGCTACATTTGGATTCCGGGAATTTTTGGGTCCCCCCTCGTATATGGATAGCCCTAAGTCCGCACTTATGGATAGTATATGGATAGCCCTAAGTCCGCACTTACGGGTAGCATATGGATAGCCCTAAGTCTGCACTTATGGATAGCATATGGATAGCCCTAAGTCTGCACTTATGGATAGCATATGGATAGCCCTAAGTCCGCACTTACGGATAGCATATGGATAGCCCTAAGTCCGCACTTACGGATAGCATATGGATAGCCCTAAGTCCGCACTTACGGATAGCATATGGATAGCCCTAAGTCCGCACTTACGGATAGTATATGGATAGCCCTAAGTCCGCACTAATGGACAGTATATGGATAGCCCTAAGTCCGCACTAATGGACAGTATATGGATAGCCCTAAGTCTGCACTTATGGATAGTATATGGATAGCCCTAAGTCCGCACTAATGGACAGTATATGGATAGCCCTAAGTCCGCACTTATGGATAGCCTCTGGTACTTTACAGACTTTCTACACAAAAATCCATATTAAATAAAAAGAATACTTTTGTGCCAAATTTTTTTTTATTTTTATTTTTTAAACTATTTTTTTTTATTGAAGAGCTTTTTTTTTTTTTTAACTCTGAAACAGACCTGAACGTGTCAGGAATATGGCTACATTTTCATTTTGGTCATCAACAATAAATATTTAAACCTAATGTTAACAATTTTTGTTTATAAACACAGATTTTTTTTTCAGGGTATACTCTTTTATTTATTTATTTATTTATTTTACTCATGGTATTTCTACATGTGGACAATCCAATCCATTTACTTTTTTAATACAAGTGATATACAGTCCAAATTCATGATGAAATGCATGAAAGATGAATTAGTTTGGCACAACAGCACAACTTGCAAGATTGAGCACCTGAAGAGGAAATATGCCAGTGTCAGGGCCTCTGAGAGCTACGCAAGGGAAGCTGACTAGCATTAGTGTATCCAGTAGTAAAACAAAGTTTAACCCTATTGTAAGAGGCAAAACTGCGTGTTACTGTTTCTGACTTTAGTTTTATTTAAAGCTACAATAACTGTCTTAACAGCAGGTGCAATTCACAAAACTTTCATATGGTCCGTTACTTAAATGCGAGTGAATGAGCGCATGCTTGCTTGTGCGCTGCAGCAGTAGAAAACATGGCATAGTTTACTGAGACTGCAGAGTTTGACACGCGCTCTGGTATAAATAGGAGCCTTGTTTATTATTCATCCTGATTGTTTGTTTTTTTTTCATTCCCCATTTATCATTCACGCCACAAAATTAATTCCTGAGCTTTTCTTATCTTTTCAGTAAATTCTAAAAAGTAAATAATTTATAGCTGCAGTCCTACCGACCATGCCCACTCTTCCAATTTATTCTGATATTCTTGATATTCTCTTGTGATAACACTATGAGACTAAGTTTTGTCAGAGTGCGTTCTAATGAATGACCGCACACAGACGCAACAAAGCCTAAAGGGAGGAAAGAAGAAACGAAAAGGAAGGAAGAATGTCACAGGAACTGAAACACAACAGGAGGCATCTTTTATAATGTGTTTGCTGAGAAACAGCAGGTCACTGGTCAGGTGGGAATGTTCTGTGCACTTTTCGGCACATCGGACACTTGTAAATGTTTTGCAGAAGAGTTGAGAACCACATCCTGTAAGCATTTTTTGCCTAGAAATGCAGCCTGAACTTCTTTAACTGTTATGCCTAGAGGGCAGTGTTGAACTCCCAGCTTTTCCTCTGTCCACACACTATACTCCAAAATGGTAGCCTACGTTTTTCTTGAAATTCATATGATGAATATCACATGATGTACTATAGAGTATACTATTCTTACACTATACACTAAAAGAGGGTTCCTTGAGGTTTCTTATGATGGTTGATGGTTCTATATTTCTACCTGAAACATGGCGTGAAAGGGAAACCTGTATTGCATAGATAAACATGGGACCTTCAAGGCTTGCCATTAGGGACAAGCCAAAGAATCCTTAGCTTTAGAGATTTTTAAGAGTTTTTTTTAGTAGTTTTAGTTGTTAAACTTGTTGCACTACACAGAAATGACAAAATTACCTTCTCAAAAATAACCACAGATTTAAAAATCCAAAATGTCCAGTTAAGAAATCTTTCCCCATTTTGTGGCTTTAGTGTTTGCAAAGTATGCAATGTGACATGGGTACAATTCTATTCCCCAGAATCACACCTTCAGTGGCCTCCAATAGTCTCAATTTGACATTTTATACTGCTGTAAGTTTCTGTTTAATTGAAGTGTAAGTGTTTTACAAAGGGGTTAGGATAGGTGCTGTTAGATAAATGGTGAAGTTAGAAGTAGAGCTGGTTACTCACCAGCGTTAAAAACAGGAAACTAACAGAATCTTCACTGAGTTGTTGCAGCAGAATGTAACATGCGGCTCAAGAAGACAGGACACAAGTGCATAAAATCAGCTTGATTATTTTGGGCAATATGTGAATCATTATCAGAGCACATAGTGGGGGTTAGAACACAGGCAGAAAACATTAGCTCATCCATATTCAAGGAACGGGAAAACGTGAGACTCGGAACCATGAACTACAACTGGAAAACACAGAACCTCAAACAGGCAAAACAAGGTTCAGTAACACACATTAACAGTGACAAGACTTCGCGAAGAAACAAAGACACACAAGTGTATAAGTAGACAAACTAATCAGAAAACTACTACAGAGTAGGTGCACACTATCGAGTAATAAGCAAATGACAAAGCCAGGGGTTGGAGACAGGATCAATGCAGAAACCAGCACAAACCTGAGCACATGGAGGTTGTCACCATGGGAACTGTGATGCGAAGGGGGAAACTATGACATGGAAAATATTTTGAGATTCTGCGTTCTCAGATAAATGGGAAACCTCACTGAGAGAGTACTCGGGCATCAGGATCCTAGGAACATTCCTTAATAAAGAATTCTGGGAACCTCAGGGCTCTAAGAACAGTACCTAGCACAGATCCCAGGATTCCGTGGACTGGAACACTCTGGAAGGACCCTGTGATCACTGGAAGGGCACTGGAAATTTGGACCACAGCAACTCAAGGATTCCAGAAACTGTATCTTTAAGTACTGTAAGATCATTTTTTTTAGTTTCAGTGCATCTTATATGATACCCTGAATGTTCTTGTCTCTGAACAGCACTTTTAGTGACTGTTCCTACACTGGAGATAAAGCTGGCTACTTATCTGTGTGTTTATCTCTGCACAAATGGTGCTTTCGTCTCAGCAAGTCTTAATGCAGGTCCCAAAAGCTTTTACCGAATTCAACTCCATTAAGGTCAGTGTAAATGTCGCATACTTTGTTTCCCGGTGGGATTGTTTGAACCGTTACACTGCATGAGTGCTTCCTGTCATTAGACTCTTTAGATAAGACAGGGGCAGTGTGGGCGTTGGACGGACGTGCCCATTTTTGCCGATCTGAGACCACTTTTTTTAACGTGGATACGAGATCAGCTAGCTTTGGCTTGAAGCCGAGTAGACTGAATTGTAAGGCACGTCCACAAGAGCTAAGCAGATACACACACACTCACACCTTGCTAATGTGAAAACCTATAGGCACCATTAAAGCAAAAAGTACCAGATCTAATCCTGATCTCAGCAGTTCCATTAGTCAGAACAGCTCAAAAATCTTTGGCCATTGGTATTTGTACACAAACAGCTGCCATGAAATTAGCATTCAAACTTTGGATAGCTAACATTTGGGAAGTATTAAATGAAAATAAACTACAAAAAATAAAAGCACTGATTTGACCAGATTATTGTCCTAGAAACATGGAGTTTTGATAATGCGTCAATTGTACAAATTCATTATTGTACTAATGCGATGTGAGCAAGGAATAAAACACAACAGGGCGTGCTGTTATAGGAAAATAATCCACACCGAAATGGCAACAAGATTGTTTCCCTATAACAGCACTCTGCTTTCCTCTTAAACCACAATGATTTGCCATGGATTCAAATTTTAATTCATTAATGAATGGCACTCTGTGCTTTTGAACCATTTACAGTTAAATTTACCGTTGTGGAACATCCGCGAGACAAGTTATCTCTTGCGTTAGAGCAGCTGTACAGTTGTTTCTTCACCAGCCTCTTCGCTGAACACATTCGCATGACGGAAAACTTACTGAGCACAGATTCATCACAACAATCGCTGCGTTCACGCCATGTCAGAATTACCGTAATTACTAGATGACAACCTGGACGTTCTACTCTGAGCTGTTCACTTCTTCGGACTCGGAATTATGCGTTTCTGTATGCCAAAATGAATCCATGTGAGATGATGTTGTTGTCAACTGTAAAATACATAATTACAACATTAAATCATATTGTTAGGCTATTGCTAAATATTGAAGAGCACAGAAAGCGCATCAGAATTATTAGACAGAAATATTACGAGATAACTCCTTAACTACATTTTACTGCTGAAGCCACCACCATTTTGAGTGTTTCCACATGACGTTGCAGCGGTCAGGTGGTACAAGTCGGAGCTCACAGAAAACTCCTAGTTCACAAGTTGTAATTACGAGTCCTACGAGGACGTGAAGACTTTCTTTTACAAGTCAGAATCTTGTAATTACGGTAATTATGACATGGTGTGAACACAGCTAAAGTTTATGCGTTTTTCTTTGTGAAATAAAACTGTTTTCTTTATCTGTTTATTATTAGGGTAAGATTACATATATCGGAGCGTCCACCATACAAGTCCCTTTAAATGGACTGTTACTATAGAAATGATAACGTATTAGAACGAGTGAATTAATATAAGCATGTGATTTGATTTACAGCCAGAATTACTGTCAGAGCTGATGTCATGTAAGGAATAACACGACAGGCCATGCTGTTGTTTAAGCAATATGGCACAAGCAAGAGTGTGGTTATACTGAATATCGGCAAGGTTGTGATTTGCCATAGATGACAACAGTTTTATAAATAGGAAATTAATATCGAGTAAGTGACCGTTCACAATATGGCCAAGTAATTTGTTTATTTTGTACGTTATTTTCATGAAAAATGTATAACTAGCCATGTCCACTGATGATGCCGCTAACTCTGTTGTAGTAACCGTTTCAGTGGGACTGTTGCTAGAATTGGAATTACAACTAACTGTTGTATAACCGAAAATAATGGGGTATTATGAAGAGGATTGATGAGATGAGAAGAGGATTGATGAGATTTTTATATAACAGCATGGTCTCGAGTGTGTTACTCTGCTTATACCACAGCGATTTGCCAGCGATTACATGTTTAATTTATTCATGAATGACACATTGCACATTTTAATGGTTTGTAGTTAGATTTAATGAAACGTCTGAGAGACAAGCTAGTTCCTGTTCTCACTTATGTTATAGCTGCACTAAACAGTCATTCCCTCCCCACCCCTCAAAAAACGCAGCCTCTGTCATTTTCCCGAGAAACCAGAAAGTGTAAACGCCTCTGTCCTGAAGACTCCTTCCATAAATGTTAAATATGTTTTGCGTTGTTAAACAACGTGTTTTTGAAATCTGTTTATTATTAGTACTTGACTGTGTGGAGCGTCCGCCATATCAGAGCCTGTGAATGAGCTGTTATTATAGAAACAATAACGTATTAGACCAGTTGCTTTAATATTAACCTGTCGTTCATGTTGCAGCTGGAACTACTGTTCGAGCTGTGATGTTATACAAAAAAAATGCACACCTTCTGACCAAATCAGATTTGATAATTCAACTGCGCTGTGGTATAAAGAAAATTAATCAGCACCTTAAGATTTTAGAATTCAACGGCACTGTGGTATGATATTATTTCGCTTGCCAGGCTTTGACTACAAAGTACACAGTGTGTTCCAGAGACAGATCCCTAAAATCTCAGACTGTTAAAAGGTTATTTATGTGTATGTTCCAGAGAAAACATTCCTTAGAGGTTTTTGTACTTTATTCCTTCTGTGTGGGTTATAAGGCCACTTTCTGTATGTAAATCATTCTGTAAAGCTCCTGTATGTAAATTATTCACATTGTTTGTGGGGTGTGTGTGTGTGTGTGTGTAGGTAGAGGAGGGTGGTAAGGCCGGGTCTCTACAGTGCCCCCTGCTGGTCGGGGATGAAGTGGTCATCATCAACGGTGTGGAGCTGAGTGGGTTCAGGCAGGAGGCCATCTCTCTGGTCAAAGGATCCTACAAAACTCTCCAACTCACAGTGCGTAGGTAAGAAAGCACACTTCCTGAGATACACACACACTTCAAGGCTCAAACTTCCAGCCATTAAATATATGGATAAAATGCTGGCCATGCGTTCTTTAGAATACAGTGTTACCTGCCATGATTTCATCAGTAGATCAAGTCTGGAAATTTAATACATGCCATTTATGGTGGCTGGCAGTAGCACAGCTTGGTCTGTAGGGGGAACACTGTGAACCAGTAATCCTCTGAGAGCAGGATATGTAGTGTGTGTGTGTGTGTGTGTGATCTACAGAACAGAGACAGGAAATATATAATTAAGGCCAATGAAATTGACACCTCTGACATGTACCAACACACACACACGGTTACAGTAAGGCACCGTGATTGGAAAGAGTAGATGCAATAGTACTCTAGTACTTCCTGATTGGTGTAAGGTATTTTGATTGTTAGAAAGGGTTGTGATGTTTCTGATGTTCGGATGGTGCTGTGACTTTTTAAGACATACTGATGGGTTGAAGCAGCTGTGATGTTTCTTAAGGTGTTCTGATATTATTAAAGCATTCTGGTTGGTGGAAGCAGTTGTGGTACTTTTTAAGACATGCAGCTTGGTAGTAAGAGCTGTGATGTTTTTAAGGAATGGTGATTGGTAGAAGGAGCAATAATGTCTTTACGACATGCTGATTGGAGGAAGCTGCTGTGATGTTTATTAATGCTGCATTCGACTAAGGATCCTCCCAACAGTCTCCTGAACCCCAAGTTTAGCAAATGATGTCAAATCAACATGGCTGCTCACAGCACGAACAGGAAACAAAGTAGCACATCCATCCATTCATTTTCTGTACCGCTTATCCTACACAGGGTCACAGGGGAGCCTGGAGCCTATCTCAGGGGACAACGTAGGGGACACCCTGTACGGGGTGCCAACCCATTGCAGGGCACAATCACACACACACATTCACACACTATGGGCAATTTGGAAATGCCAGTCAGCCTACAACGCATGCTTTTGGAATGGGGGAACTAAGCCAGAGTACCCGGAGGAGGTCCCCGGGGTATGGGGAGAGCATGCGAGCTCAGCACACGCAGGGCGGCGGCAGGAATCAAACCCCCAACCCTGGGATTGCGAGGTGAACGTGCCAACCACTAAGCCACTGCGCCCCCCCCAGTAGCACGTCTTATCTTTATATGAGTTATACTGTGTATATACAAGTATTTGCTTTAGATCAATCAACATACAGACATATTCACTTGTTAAATCTATAAGGCTGACTATACAGATTGCAGATTTGAGGAGGTAAATATACATCGCTCATCAGAAGACAAACATGGAGGCGTCCATGTTTTTTCTCCACTTTGTAGCTCCAACACATGAACTTGGACAAGGTCGAAATGATGTAATTCTAAGTTCCGACTTCCCAATTTCGAGGTAAGTGGAATGCAGTATGAGGTGCCCTACGGGTTTCTAAATGATTCTGATTGTTGGAACGAGCCGTGATGTTTCTTTAGGTGCGCTGGTGTTTCTAAGGCGTTCTGATTGGTGGAAATGGTTGTGATGGTTCAGTGATTTAGGTGAATTGTCACTGCATACACTTGAGATGAGCAATCATGGTAGCAAAATTCACACACTGACACACAATCTTCACACACGGGGCATTTCACACACTCAGCCCTTCTCCACCTGTCTCTCTTACATACACACTCAGAGACATGGCCTTTCTCAGGCTTAGTAACATAGTTATAAAGGCAGGCATTGTGTGACACCTGTGTGGCCGTGTGAGGGGTGGAGGTGGGGGAGCGTAATGAAAGAACAAACAGAGAGAAATTGAGAGGATGAGAAAAGATGGCTGGTGAACATCCTGAAGAGATTAAGATCGCTCATCTTCAATAACCACTTGATATTGGTCTGGGTTGTAGTGGATCCGGAGCCTATCCCTGGAACATTGGGTGCAAGGCAGGAATACACAATGGATAGGACGTCAGTCCATTGCAGGGGATATAGAGGATCATTTTGACTTAATGATATGTAACAAGTGTTTCAGTCTAGTCACATGTAGCCCCTCTCTTTTCCCTTAATTCTTCAGTAAAAATAATGAGGTTAGGCAATTATGAATTGAAGTGATGATACAAGAAAAATACAACAAATTGCCTGTACAACAAATTTGCTTGTGTATGTTTACCCCTAGCCCCACCCTGCCCCTCTCCGCTGGGCACTGTATCTTTGGATGAAGAGAAGTGAACAGAAGACTTTCAGACTATAAATTACATTAAGTGTAAAATCCTGTTAAGACTGACAAGGCTATTGACTGGAACGAGACAGGAATTCCTGGGAAATTATTGGGATGCATGAACAGCGTTACCAGGAAAGATGCACTGACATCTTCTGAGGTACCTGATTTAAAACATTAAGCACCGTGAAGCAATGAGTGGAGGAAAAGAATAAGTACAGGAAGAAAAAAAAACCAGCAGAAATGTAAAGTTTATGGGACACAGTCACTACAGGATCTCAGAAAGGGAAATCCACAAATTAGGACAAATAAAACCAACTATTCAGTTAGAACAAAAGAATTAGCATGTGTCTAAGGTAGCGTGTCATAGGGGACTATGTAGGCCAGCATGTCGGTTGTGCCTTCATCAGTGGATGTTCGTGGACGTCCCACGTCCCACTCTGTTTGAATTTGTTAGTAAGTTTGGCAGCAGTGTGGTGTGTGATGTGCTTGCCACATTTCCTGTTACAGACCACCGCAACCTTGCGACAGCTTCCCGATTCAGCCTTGAGAACGATTGCAATATGTTCTTCTTTTGTCAAAGGCATTCTTAAAGGCTATCTGAGAAAATATATATTATAAACTAAGTATGAAACATTTTGGAAGACATTTTGCTAAAAAGTGTTCATTTCCACTATGAATGGAGGCTTTTGGGACACCCCGTATAGCCAGCTATGCCTGACAGCAGTGTTTGTGTGGCCCCAGTGTCATCATTCAGAACTACTAAGGGACTACATGAGAGCGCATTTAAGACTCTGTATTTGTGTAAATAAGAGTACAGGACACATTCATGGTTCTGCAGTGAATGAACTGCTGAGAGCAGTGGAGACTGGAGCCTGAGAAACTGGAGATTTGTTGGACATTTCTCAGGAATATCCCCAGAGTTGTATTACAAAGCTACCAGAACATTGTACAAGTAGAACATTGTACACAAGTAGTGCAATAGTGCATTTTGAAAGGGGAAGATCTGTGTGTGCAATGCAGCTGATTTTAGATGATGGCCAAAAGTGTGTGGACACTTGACCATCACACCCATATGTGGGTCTTCCCCAAACTGATGCCACAAAGTAAGAAACACACAATTGTACAGCATTTCTTTGTATGTTGTAGCATTACAATTTCCCTTCATTGGAATTAAGAGGCCAGAAACATGTTCCAGCATGTCAGTGCCCCTGTGCACAAAGCGAGCTCCATGAAGACATGATTTGTCAAGGTTGGAGTGGAAGAACCTGAGTGGCCTGGACAGAGCCCTGACCTCAACCCCACTGAACACCGTTTGGATGGTTTGGAACGCAGACTGCATTCCATGCCTTCTTGTGCGACATTAGTGCACGACCTCACTAATGCTCTTGTGGCTGAATGAGCAAATCCCCATAGCCACACTTCAAAATCTAGTGGAAAGCCTTCCCAGAAGAATGGAGGTTATTATAACAACAAAGTGGGACATGGAATAGTATGTTAAAAAAGCACATACTGTGTGGGTGTGATGATCAAGTGTCTACAGACTTTTTGGCCAGAGTGTATTTTCCTATTTTCACAGAAATCTGGGTGTAGATTTAGATCCCAAATGAGCAATCAAGAGACAACAGTGGCAAAGAAAACTCCCTGAAATGACATAAGGAAGAAAACGTAAATGAAACCAGACTCAAATGGTAACTGAGTGACACCGGATATTGGAACTATAAATCATTACAGTATACAGGTGTAGAAGAGTAAGAGCAAACAATACTGTGTGTGTTTTTTACACAGGGCAGTCTTTATGATTACAGCAGCAGTTCTTGGGTAGAAGTTTCCTTCTAATATCCAAATGAGATTATGCACTGAGACAAGAGTAAGGCTTGGGCATAAACTGTTTTTAGGAAGAGAAAATTTTAAGGGCATCCACGTGGGACGATCCGCGGCAGCTGAGAGTAAGTTACAAGCATCTGGATGTAGAGGAACCCACTCCAGAGAAATTAGGATTTAGATATTTATGTAGCCTAACCTGCTCCCCAGGCCAAACTCAGAAATACACGCTTAGACAGTTTAACACGAAAAACTGTCACGCAAATTTGGATGCCATTCATTCATTTATAGGTGTGTCTGAAACACAAGGCAGCTGCCTTGATCCCTTGATGCCTTGCTGTTTCATAAGTCAGTTTTATTATGACACAATGCTTCAAAATCTATGAAGGTGCTTGTAAGAAAATGCTTTGAGACCGACTTCCACGGTGCTAGGTTACTACCCTAAAGTTCATTAGGAATAAAGTATACTTGAAAAAAATAAGATTGAATATTTTCCACTAGAAATGTTTTTGTTGTTACCCTTTTGGCAGCTCCCAGGTCTGTGTATCATTGGTCTGTGTGTTTGATTTGGTAGTTTTTATGCTGGATGCCCTTCCTGATGCAATCCTCCCCAATTGTGTCTGGGCTTAGAACTGGCACTGAGAGCACACTGTTGGTTCCCTGGCTGGGAATTGAGCCTGGGCTGCAGTAGTGAAGGTGCTGTGGCCTAACCACTAGTCCTCCAGGGACCCCCATTTTCCACTAGAAATAAAAGTATATAAAAAAAAACTACCTTGTTGATGTGAGAGGTCAGTGGAGAATGGCCAGGCTGGTTCAAGCTGACAGAAAGGCTACAGCTGCTCAGATAACCACTCTGTACACTTGTGGTGAACAGAAAAGCATCTCAGAATGCACAACACATTGAACCTCAAGGTGGATGGGCTACAACAGTAGAAGACCACTTCTTATCAAATCTTAGCCAAAACCGAAATTCAGACCACTTTTGACTGAAAATCTAAAACGAAAATTGGATTTTTAAATTATCCGTAACTAACTTTTTGTATTGTTGCATTAGTTCTAAAAGCATTAATTAAAAGCATTACTGCATTAATGGGAAAAAAAACAAAAAACTTTTAAAATCTTTTTTACTCCACACTAATCCACAAGGCCGAGTTGACAGTAAATAAAACATATTAAATGTAATATGAAACTATTATACTTGCTCTGCATATTAACAGAGATTCCAAGCTTTCAACTTGTGTATTAAACTGCTGAAAAAAAAAAAAAATCAGTGCCATATATGGATCCTGGGAATTTAAGGAAATTTCATAAATTTTGGTCAAAAGACGACCAAGAAGACAGTGTACTTAAATAAACACCAAACTCAAAACATTTTAAAATTAGATTTGGGCAGTATTTCCTGGAATTTTCTGGAAATTAATTTTTCATTCAAAATCTTGCGAACAACAGCTAAATCAATAGCCCACTAATGACACAAGTCTTAAGTATGGTAATATAAATTGTACGTGTGTGTGTGTGTGCGTGCGTGTTGGGGGTGGGTGTGTGTGTGTGTGTGTGTGTGTGTGTGTGCAGCAGTAGTGTAGACAGTGTAGTAAAAGAATTATACTCAGGAATAAATATTTAACAGTGCCGCTTACATCTACCATCTGCCCAGCTTTTCTGTCTCTCCTTTCCTCTCTCCATTTCCTCCTTACTCTTACTCCCTCCTTCTCACCGTTTCTTTATTTTTGATATCAACAAAACAACGCAGAACGATTGCTTGAGTTAATGTGTGCTCACCACTGAATCTGTGTGTTTGTGCACATGTGTGTGTGTGTTGGGGTTTTTCTGTGCTGTTAAAATATAACAAACATATGCAAAGTATATGTGTGTATGTGTTTGTGTGTTTTAATCAAATACAGGCGTATATACGTATATTCCTTCAATGTCTATTTTTCCTGTATCTAAAAATGAATAATATTGGGACACCACCATATCCTATCAAATCGAATTTTGTGTATCGGTGCACTATTAATGTATATACATTCTCATATAAATGTATATATACATACACATTTTTGCTATACACTGAAGACATTTGCGTTTGAGAAAAGAAAGTATTGCATCAGATAGTCTTAAAGTAAATTAAAGTAAATAACACTTAATATTTGGTTGCATATCCCTTGCTTGCAAATAATTCAGCTGGTCAAGGCCATCACCAAACTGTTGCATTCTTCTTTTGTGATGCTTTGCCAGGCTTGTACTGCAGCTTCTTTCAGTTGTTGTTTGTTTTGGGGGGTTTCTCCCTTCAGTCTCCTCTTCAGGAGGCGAAATGCATGCTCAGTTGGTTAAGGTCTGGTGATTGACTAAATCCAGGCCAGTCTAAAACCTTCCATTTTTTTCCCCTGATGAAGTTTTTTGTTGTGTTGGCAGTGTGTTTTGGTTCATTGTCTTCCTGCATGATGAAGTTCCTCCCAATTAGAATGAATTCATTCTGCTATGAGTAGCATCATCCATAAAAATTAGCCCATTCCAGAAGCAGTCATTCAAGCCCAAGCCATGACACTACCTCCACCATGCTTGACTAATGAGCTTGTATGTTTTGGATCTTGAGCAGATCTTTTCTTTCTCCACATTTTGGCCTTTCCATCACTTTGGTAGAGGATAATCTTGGTTCCAAAACTTTTGTGGCTCATCTCTGTATTTCTTTGTGAATTCCAATCTTGCCTTCTGATTCTTACTGCTGATGAATGGTTTACCTCTTGTGGTATGGCCTGTGACACCTTCACTGTCCTGTGGAGGTTCCTGGTGATGTCACTGACTGTTGTTTTTGGGTTTTTCTTCACAGCTCTCACAATGTTTCTGTCATCAACTGCTGTTGTTTTCCTTGGCCGGCCTGTTTGATATCTGGTTGTTAGTACACCAGTGGTTTCTTTCTTTTTCAGGACATTCCAAATTGTTGTATTGGCTATGCTAATGCTTGTGCAGTGGCTCTGATTGATTTTCCCTCTTTTCTCAGTTTCAAAGTGGCTTGTTGTTTTCCCATAGGCAGCTCTTTGGTCTGCATGTTGGTTTATCCTTTTTTTAACAAAAAAGACAGTCTTCACAGGTGAAACCCAGGACTCAAACCAAGAGTAGACATTCAGAGCTATTAAATGTTTAAACAATCAACCTAACAGGGCACACCTGAACAACAAGAAACACCTGTCAGTCACATGTTCCAATTTTTTTGATCATTTGAAAAATGGGTGAGTAGAAGCAAAAGGTGCTGTGTTCCAAGTTTTGTAACACATGTAGATATCAGGAAATGAAAGCTGAAGTTCTGATATATCGTTTCATACTCATCTTGTGATCTCAAACCCAAATATCTTCAGGCGTTTCAGTACTTTCAGAAGGGTCTGTATAAAGCAACTGCAGTGTACTTCAGAGGTAGTAATAATTAAACAAAGTTTCCTGGAAACGGGATGTTTTGTCATTCTTCAGCTGTGCATAGGATTACTGTTCTTTTGCTTTTACTACCTCCACCTTTATGTTCATAATTTAGATGGTTTATTATTATTGTTTTTGATGTTGTTGTTATTGGTATTAGTAGTAGTATATTGTTGCTATTATAATTACCACTGTTATTAGTAATAGTAGTAGTAATAGTGTTAGTATTACTGAAATCACACTTTTCATTCAGTAAAGCAAAAACATTACAATTTTAATAGTAAAATTAAGGGAACAAAATGCAATAACACATATAGATGTAAATTAAAAAGTATACAAAAGTATATACACTCACAGAGCACTTTATTAGGAACACTATACTAGTACAGGGTAGGGCCTCCCTTTACTCTGAAAACAGCCTCAGTTCTTCGTGGCATGGATTATTGATAATATGTGGATCAATTGCCTGAATAAGTAGGTGTACAAGTGTTCCTAATTAAGTGTTCACTGAGCGTATATTGTATGCTCCTATAAATATCTCTGACAAATTATCTGCAATGCTATTTAAAAGTATGTATAAATTGTATATTGTGTTGTATATTGTAATTAAAATAATTTTAGAACGTTATTTAAGAACAGCAGAAAAACAGCATGCAATGAAAAGTTAAAGAGGTAGAATTTTGGCTGCCTGACATGTGAATGTAAAATCATGTGTGTGTATTTGCATAGGTGCAGTGTGAACTAACAAGCTTCTGTACGCCAAGTGTGTGTGTGTGTGTGTGTGTGTCACAATGGTGCATAGTTGGGGACAGGTGCATTATAGAGCAGGTGCTCAAAGCACAACCGTAAGTGCACACTCACACACACACACAGATTATATGTCTAGGATTGTGTGTTTGTTAAAGTGGATGTGGGCTTGTACTTGTGTGTTTCCTTCTCATGTCCACACTCCAAATGTTTCTCCAGTCCCAATCACCTGTTCATTAATCACTAAGAAATGATGTTTATCCATATCTATGAGGGTTCTCTTTCTCATTCTGTTTCTCTCGTTCATGTCTATTCCCCATCTGCTTTTTGCATCTGGGTATATTACTTTCCTCCTGTTCATTGTGTATGAATGCAGTTTTTGTGCGCCTAAAAGCACAGAATTCTTTCATGAAATTAGATTCCTGTTGTGCTTATTGTCTCTTGTCAGAATGTTCACAGCTAAAGGAAGAAGAAAAAGATATATTTCCATCCAAACACTGAGCAGCGTAAGAAAATGTGAATTGTTACGTGTGGTTCCATCCGTTACATTTATGTTAAATATTCTGAAGATGAGCAGCCTACAGTGCCTGAGAAAGAGGCTGCGAGGAACATTGATATTGTCATCAAAAGAGTGCCAGCCAAGCACACAGGCATGGTTAGTTGTTTGGGATCTCTTCATTTCTTTATCGTTACGGACATGGACAACGTATCTTAATATTTCATGCAGCTACACTCAGGGAAATATTGTTCGATATAGGACACACCATGTAGTGAGAAGAGTTCATGACTTACATGAACTGACCTCAACTACCATAAACACTAGGACTTGAAAACATATTTGGGCAGAGATATGTAAACACACACACACAAGCATTGTTGCATTGAACAACTCTTTAAAAAGCCTTTTCAGAAAGAGCACTGTGTACATTAAGAGGCAAAAGGGCTGGTGCTCAGGGAACCGCATCCACCCCAGACTGCATGGTAAAGACAAATGATAAATCCCTTAGCTAGCCTAGCAGGCAAGTGTGAGCACCACTGTACTTGCCCAATTTCATGTTTTGGTCACCTGGAAAGCTCAGTAACTAAGCTAAAAAGTGGTATTTTAACATAATGTAATAAAGTTACGGCCAGCTAGTTAAGTGCTTTAATTCAATTCAATTCAGTTTTATTTGTATAGCTCTTTAAACACTGGACCTCTGGCTTGCTCATTAGGGATCAATTTATACATTTAAAATTTATATCCGTAATTTATATTTCTGTAATACTGCTTTGTGACAATATCCATTGTTAAAAGTGCTATATAAATTGAAATTGAATTGGATTGCTTGCAGGGTGGAAATCACTTGTGTGATTTTACTTTGTTACTATACTTAAGTATAAGAAAGTAATGATACATGGTGACATGATGCATTGCTATGGTAAATTGTGACAATGTGCATCGTAGAAATGTGCAATTCACATCCTGTATATGAGCATTCTATTAGCTATGCATGTAATGCATTTGCCCTGTTTGAACAACAGACATTCCAATCTGCGCAACCCATAAAGTACATAGATAGCTCCAGACCACAATGACAGACATGCATTATAGATTATATGGTTACACAACCATGTTATAAGCGTTAAAAAGAGGTCCTTAGTAGCTTTAAAACGACACCAGCCACACACCGCTGCGATCTACAGTGCCTGAGAAAGAGGCTGCGAAAGTCGGTATTTTAGCCATCTTTGGAGCTCTATTTCCAGTTAAAATGGCTCTAAGCTGCTATGGAGCACATCATGTTTCAGTTAATCATTTTCCCCAGGTCAGAGACTTTGTTTATTCAGTCATATTTTTGGGAGAATTTATAACTTTATTTATTTTTAAGATACAGTGAACCTGTAGTACATTTTGTTTAAATATCTGTTCGTAGCATTTTCTGATTTATTTAGTTTTATACAGACAACAGTGCACATTGTTTTGCACTGTTTCTGATTCAGAAATAAAAAAGGAGTCTTTTCAGTCTTTCTCTTTCAAATTTTGTTCAAAATATTCAGAGAATTGAAGTGAATCATGAATCATGAAACCAATATTGTGAATCAAATCTTGAACTGAGTGTATTTTTACACCTCTACTTAAGCATTATTTTGGTGTATTTATTCTTTACTTGAGTATTGAGAAATTGAATACCTGATACTCTAAATTAGATTTCCAAGAAAAAACTTTACTCCTCAGAAGCATGCGCTATAGTTAGAGCATCAAGGTGCGTTGCGCCACTGTGACTCTCAGGTAAAACTTTAAACATACATACCAAATGAAAACTTGTTTTGTAAAAGTAAATAAGGAGTGGAG
The DNA here is from genome assembly GCA_022985145.1 of Pangasius djambal. NCBI lineage: Eukaryota > Metazoa > Chordata > Actinopteri > Siluriformes > Pangasiidae > Pangasius > Pangasius djambal. Next base: position 16,550,669 of record CM040989.1, on the reverse strand, counting down.
TTTATTTTCTTCAGCTGGTTGTTGAACTTACTTATCCGGGTAACTACAAATAAAAAGAATTAAAAGCCCAGACAAGGGCTGCTGATTTATTCACCATTGTTGCTTGTGTAGTCAAAACCTGGAAATACAAAAGCGCTACAGCTAGGCCAGGATTAACAAGCTCACGAAACAAGCTAACACTTTGATCATCCTGAACTCATCATGGGGGTATTTATATGAATTCAGATGAGCAAAGTGATGTGGTTGGATTTAATTCTATTTCATATGAATAAAGTTGACCCAATATCTATCCATCCATTCATTTTCTATGTTCATGTGCAATTTCGGCAGCATGTGCCAAAACACAGTGCAACAAGAGACATTTGAATTTTCTCAGTTCTATGCCAACTAGGTATGACAGGGTAAAGAGACAAATTCACACTGGCTCAAATGATTCCTCAGATCAGGACTATGTTGAGAGTGATTTGAAATCTTTTCCCTGTTCACAACTTTCACAGTTAGTTCCCATTTCCTGCAAATTGGAAGAAAAACTTATAACTACTATGAAGAAAAATGCTGCTTGGAAGGAAGTAGCAGAGATCATTGGTGCCTCTGCTGAGTGTACATAGCTAATAGAGTTAGCTTGACCTTCAGACTGACAGATGGCAACCTGATTCATTATTTGAATCTCTTCATCTGTAATTCCTGACTTGCTGCACACCTGTTTTGTGTTTTGTCCTGATTAGTACACTATATAAGCTGTGCATTTCTTCCCGTTTGTTGCTGAGCTTTGTGTTTGTGTTTCCATGAATAGTGCGCCTCCATTAAGATCGCCTTGCCTCGCCTTGTCTTTGTTTTGTGTTTTAGTTTAAAATAAAATTATGTCTGTGTGTTTGCATCTGACTCCTGGGGAAATCATGACACTACTGTTGCTCATTGGAACTAAAAAAAAAAAAAAAAAACACTGGAGAGTACACACCCACAAGCGACAACAGTACTACATGTACATGAACGTCCACAACCACAAGAGACAAACTAATGTGAACATAGGAGTAACTTGGTTAGAATGTCATAAGATTTGAGTTTTTGCAAGCGGGAAACCATATTGGCTTAGACTTACCTCAAGACACATGCAAGACCTCACAAGGCTTCACAAGTAACACTGACGAATACAGGGGTGTATATACTTAAGAGAAGAAAAAGAGGTGATGCAGCCTAAACACAACAAGGCCGAGGACATAATTTTCACAGAGTGTGAAAAGGGCAGAGTTGGAGAAAGCAGGCGGCAAAATGATTCAGCTTTTCAGGTAAACAAGCAGAAATGGGGTTTATGTTTTTTCCCCCCATTTAGGTTTACTTACACACAAATTTAAAATCAGCGTAAAATAAATGGAAAGCTCCCCAGAATGAGAGAGGGAGATGGAGAAGAGGGAAGTGGAGCCTGTCAGAGAGAATGAAAGAGGTGTGTAACCTGCCCTGTGACATCACCGACATGGTTTCCAATCATGCATGCTGATTGGCTGAGGGGAGGGAAGTAATTTGATTCCTTTCTCAATCCACTGTGTTTTGGGATAGAGGTAGAGAGAGAGAGGTAGAGAGAGAGTGAGAGAAACGGAGGAAGAAAGACATAGAGGATGTTGGTCACTCTTTTTCAGGGTTTGGCCAGATAGTATTTGGAATTTCTAAATGTTTTATATTAAGCTCGCGCCTAAAAAGTGTGTGCACATGTGCGTGTGTGAGAGAGTGAGAAATAGCTGGATATCCGAGTTAGCTGTGGAATTGTTTCGTCTGGTGGTTTAAAGTTCACTCTGCAGTTGATTTGTTGTTTTTGGCTCACATTTTTGGTTTTGGGGAAAAACAAAAAACAAAAAAAGAGCACCACTCCCTGCGACACCTGATCTGAGAGGTAAGCATACTCACCTGTGCAGGTGAAACCACTCTCTCTCTTTCACACAAACACACACACGCAGAATCCACACATGCTTAGATACGTGCACAAATGTACACATGTATGCACACGTGCAAAAAAGACTTCTAGTTTGTTAAATATTTCTTTTACCCTGCAATGACTACTACAGAAGAAGCTATTATTAGTGTAACTAACCGCTGATATACTATAAAACTGTTATTTGTGGTTTGTGATTATGCACAGTGTGGTCATGGCATGTCATTTTTGCTGTACTATACACTGTTAGCTATTAGCTTAACTTATACTATAGGCTTTATAGGGATGGAACCTGCTCTCCCCCTCAAATATGCTTATCGCAGTACTACATATTAGTATTAGTTTAATAGATTTCTGATAACATTTTCTTATAGTTAAATGGAAGCGTTGTTCCTTTCAAAGTGAACTTTTAAAATGAAATGATGTAGTGTTTGTCTCCGCTAGTCATTCATTAAAATACTTTAACATGTTGGTCAGTTTCATTTGCTTTTCTCTTTCAAGTCAGTGCAGTGGAGTTGTTTATATGGAATTTTTAAATGAGGTTGCTTCTTCAAGTTATAACAGTGTACTAGCTGGAGAAGAGTCATACCTGCATTCAGCTTTAATGGAAGGCTGAGAAAAGTTTAAAAGCCTCAAATACATGATGTGATTCTATATAAACTTCCTCAGTCGAACCAGAAACAGCAACAACCTACTCGGTCGCGGGGTGCCACTATTTTATTTAAACAGACAACAAAAAATGTCCGTTTACACACATCATGCCTTGCTGTTTACTACCCGCTCCCTTGCCTGATGGATTTCTAAGATCTTACTACTGTTTTGAAAGTCTATGAAAACTTAGGCCTTTCCAAAGTTTGTTTTGGTCAGCTCTCAGAAGCAGTTCTGATGAAGTATAACGAGCCCTGCTATAAACAGGGAGGGAAAATGCTGATTCAGTGTCACCTAAGATTGTGGCAGCTTTGTCTGTTTTGTGATCTTCAAGCTGAGTTTAAATTTATGAGAAAGTCAAGAACATGCATCTGATTTATTTGACTTGAGCTTTGGTTTGTTAATTCATTGCCAGTTTCAGCTGTCATGGAGTTCAGCTTTGGTGAAAGTTTCTCTCCTGGGTGGAGTGGTGTCCTCTGAGTGACGCCATCATGGTGTGCGGAACTGCTGAGATTGGATGAGCTCATTCTGGCATTTGAGTACATTTTAATATATTATTAACACTTATATAAGTATGAGGGATCCTCTCTATGCAAGGGCTTTTTGAACTAGAGTTTCTTCATGATTGAAAGAAATGAAACACTTACGCTCAAGGATGGATTAGTAAATCATAGGCCCTTGGGTGTTCCCACTCGCTCTGCTTGAGCCAGTGCACAGAGCCCTGGCTGCCCTACCCTGCAACCCAACACATGCAAAATAGTGCATACATGACTACATTAGGATGTGTGTGTATGTGCGTTCTCTCTGTGCTATGCAGAAGGCAGTATTACCTCTGGCAACAGCCTTCTTCTTTCTCCTTGCAAACTCATCCACCAAATCTTCAAAGTCTTCACTTTTAATTTTGACCAGTGGCCAAATAGGGAAAATGAATATTCTAAGTATTCTTTTCATTGACATGCTTAGTGTGGGTTTACAGTTATTCATGGATTTTTCATCTGCTTATTTTGCTCCAGTTAAAAACAGGACCTAACTCACAAACTCATTGGTTACCAATTCAAAACCACACATTTCAGACATTTGCGAAATTAATTCATATTCCGTGACTTTACAGTCAATGGCTCATGTTCTAATATAATATTAGTCTAATCTCACCTTGTTCATGAGCTAATCTACAAATATTTTCTTGTTGTGGGCCCCTAGTACCCAGTTGGTAGTCTGTCCCTGCTTAGATAGAACAATAAGTTCTCACTTTTGCACTAATATTACTGTGTAATATTGTCTTTGTAACCGTAGTACTACTCGATAATATATAAATCGACCTGAATTTCTGCAGTTCACGATCAGTGTTTTATGTTGATATGACTGATATGCCCCTTTCATTTTGTCTTGTGATTCCCATTTCGAAACACTTTCTTGCTGAAGTAATAATATATTTATTTATTTTTATAACATCTTTCCAATCCAAGAAAGCTTCCCAAAGGAAAACATGCTTAAACATACAGACAGGTTACCCAGGTTAAACATTACCTGGGTAATGCTTCATACCATGTTGTTTGTGTGTGGAACTCCTGAAGCATCGAAGAAGGTAATTTTGGCGTAAATTTGTCTAGAACTCATTTTTGACTCGGGCTGTCACAGTGAGCGTTCAATTTAACATTTAGGTGGTGTGAAGCTAAAACTATCCTTGTATTACATCACTGTTATGAGAAATAGGAATCCTTTGGGAGTATTGGCATGGTACTGCAATAAGGAGGGTGCATTCTTCAGTGTATATCCTAACATTCGTCTGTGACACATGAATAGATAATGGGAAACCACAGAGTCTTCAGAGAGAGATAGGTGGCTATAGGAAAAGCAAGGAGAGAGGAGAATGAAGGGAAAAGAAAAGGTAAAGAGAGATGGATGAGCATTAAGTCAGGCGATAAGACTGGCGTGCATGTGTATGTATTTTCTTTGAAGGGTTTTGGCTAAAGTTTGAGCATGTCTCCTGTCAGCTTATTAGTTATCTCTTAAGCAAAGGACAGAAATTCTAATCCTCTGATCCAGTATTGCATTTCATTACCGAGTGTTTGCGTAAAAAAAAAAAATCTACAATTTTTACCTCAACCTGTAATCTTTTACCTTTTTTCTTTTTTTTTTCTCCTCAGAAATTTATCAAAATATTTCTAAAATGTCTTTTTGGTGTGGTGTTGCATTTCTTAAAGCGACTACGTAATGAGTAAATGAATAGAATAGAATAAAATGAACTACATTACAATAAATATTTCCATGTGACTGACAGCTTTACCTAAACAAATGACAAATGACATACAGAAAAAAATGCCTATACAGAGTTGATGTGAAATGTACATTGCCTTAAGTATTCACCCTCTTGAAGTTTTATATAGTTTGTAGTGTTACAACCTGAAACTAAAATGGACTGAATTATTTTACACTATGTCTAACATCTGAAGTTGCAAAATATATATATTTTTTTAATTGTGGCAGAAACGGCTAGCACTGTTGCCTCGCACCTCTGGGGTTGGGGGTTTGAATCCCGCCTGTGCTCGCGGAACTTACATGTTCTCCCCGTACTCCCCCAGTCCCAAGACGTGGACTCCTCCCCCAGTCCAAGACATGCTAATTGGCATTTCTAATTTGTCTGTAGTGTGCGAATGAATATGTGTGGGATTGTGCCCTGCGTGGTTGGCACCCCGTCCAGAGTGTACCCTGTGACCCTGTGTAGGATATGCAGTACAGAGAATGGATAAATGGAACAATAGGGTACATAATAATACAGGACAGTGTGAGGCAAGGAAACATCAAGACAGGACAAATTAGAGGGTGGCACAGTGATACCCTATAAAGACTAGATAGATAGATGTACAGATGTACAATACAATTGTTTCTCAGTTGATATCAGCAATGGTGCCTAAACAGCACCATTTGTTATCAAGTTGTTATCAGCAATGGTGCCTAAACAGGTGTCTAAATATGACTTGTTTCTGTCTCTTATGGCTTCTGTAAGATTTTCTAATGTCGAATGTAATGTTAAAAGATTAAGCCAGTGCAGAGAGGATAGTTTAGATTTTTCCCATTTAGTAATATGACCTTTTTTGGCTGTTGTTAGTGATGCAAGTACAGATGGTTGGTGCTGTTGGGGTATTTGAAGTGATGATAGATTACCAAATATTGCAATGGAACACACTTAAAAAGGTGAAATGGTCATTAGGACATATTCACATATTAATGTCAAGATGTCCATTAACAGCAGACATCTTCATTTTTTAACCGCTATGTACTAGAGGAAGTCCAACATGTCAGGAGCCAATGAGAGTAAAACTACATATACTTAATTTTTTGTTTATTATTCACAACCTATGCTCTATGTATTTTCTTAACCGCTGTATCATGTTTTTGCAGATTTTGCTCACCATATTCAGATCGCCATATTTGCTCAATATATTTCCATTGGTTCCTGACATATATGCAACAAAGGAACAACGGAAAATGATGTTATTTCCATGAAGATTTACTCTTTTTTGGCAGATCGTATTTTATTCTAAGTGTCCTAGAGGTGTGACAGATTCAGTTCATGCACTGACCTGAGCAGTTTAGGGTTAAGGGCTTTGCTCCGAGCACTAACTCCAGCACTTCTGCAATGTGAACTTTCCAGTCACTAGCACCAAAGCTACCATTTCAAAAGGGAAGTTAAAGAGTGACCTGCATGGATGAAGTTGATGTTTATCCTGCTTTATGGAGCAAAAGAAATGCTGCTGATTTCACTGAAATGAGGCATGTGTTAAAATATTATGGTTAGAAGGGTCGAAGGTCAACATTAATGTGTCCGGTAGCATTCTGTTTCCATAATCGGCTAGAGCTTTGAGAAAATTGGACACACGTTTGTTTTTCTGACCTTGAAGAGTAGCTGTTTACCAATGTTAAACCCCAACCATCATCTCTCCATCTCTCTCTCTCTCTCTCTCGCTCTCTCTCTCTCTCGCTCTCTGTGTAAATGCCTCATCAGGTCAACATTCCAGTAACAAGTCAGGCTGGTTTTGGCCTTTTAAAGACTTTCTCTGCCACAAGTATGGAAAGGGTGTGTGTGAGAGTGGAGAAAAAGGTTTTAAAGGGCACAGTCACTCATGCTTCCCAGCATCCAGCACTTGTTTTCTTACTCTATTATCCCAGAGTAACTTTTTTTATTTATAATTTTTGTAGCATCTATCTTATATATTTTAGGTGATTTTCTTAAATCATGGCTCAGGCAGAAGTGTAAAAGTCTTCAAAAATCTTAATTTTTTAAATGTTATGATTACGAGATGTGAAATTTTGTGTAAATAACCACAACCTTTTGGATTTTTCCATCGAAGTGGACTAAATAACATATGATAGGAAAAGCATTGTATTGTATGCATACTTAGCCTGCAGTGCTAAAAGGAAAATGAAAGTTAACATACTATAAGTTGTACCACAAATAAATTAATAGAAGAAGCCTTTGTTTGTCCCATATACATTGCAGCACAGTGAAATTCTTTTCTTTGCATATCCCAGCTTGTTAGGAAGTTGGAGTCAGAGCACAGGGTCAGTCATGATATGGTACCCACTGGAGCAGATGGGGTTAAGGGCCTTGTCCAGGAGCCCAACAGTGGCAGCTTGGTGGTGCTGGGGCTTGAACCTGACTTCCTGATCAGTAACCCAGAGCCTTAACTGTTGAGCTACCATAAGATAAATCTTAACCTTTATCATTTGTGCCAGATAGCATTCACATATTATAACATTTCCAGCAGTTTTCAAACTGACAAGCTAGTGTAACATTAGCCAACTACCTAGAAGTGTTTTGCCAAAGTTGTCATATTAAGCTTCATTTTTTTAATGTGCGTTACACTGTAAAAAGTCTGAAGGAGGAATGCTTGAATCTTACTTTAGAAAAGCCACGTGAACCCTGTGAAAGATATTCAAAAAAGTTATACAAAAATCTGCAAGGCAAAGTTAAACAAAATGGGCAGGTCACAGCTGAAGGAATTCAAAGGCTCCGTGTTTAAAGATCTGTTAAAAAATAAAACTCAAAATTCCAAGTATTCCAGAGTTTTAAAACAAAGGTGTGATTTTTTTTTTTTGATTTTTTTTTTGATTTTTTTTTTTTTTTTTTTTTTAAGATTTGGTGGGACACTTGGATGGTATAGGATAGTATACATTTTTCATTTAGCTGCCTAACCTTCATCATAGTTTATTATCTTGTTATATGTAAACTATATGGACAAAAGTATGTGGAAACCTGACCATCACACTTGCACGTGCCCATTCTAAAACCATAGGCATTAACATGACGTCGGTCCCCTCTTTGCTGCTATAACAGCCTCCACTCTTCTGGATGTGGGGATTTGCCCATTCAGCCACAAGAGCATTAGTGAGGTCAGGCACCGATGTCAAGTGAGAAGGCCTGGTGCACAGGCATTTCAGTTCATCCCGGAGGTGTTTAATGGAGTTGAGGTCAGGTCTCTGTCATGATGCGACGGGTTTCTTTAGTTTCAGTGAAGGGAAATCGTAATGCTAAAGCATACAAAGACAACTTACACAATTTTGTGCTTCCAACTTCGTGGCAACAGTTTTGGGGAGACCCATATATGGGTGTGATGGGTCAGGTGTCCACAGACTTTTGGCCATATAGTGTATGATATTATGATAGTTGTAATATAATGAAAGGTTGTGTTTTAGCTGAAAAGAAACCTCATGACATAACAACACAACTGACCTTTTTAAAACCTAGGATTAGGTCTTGTATATAGTGATGTGAGTGTGTTATCTGACTAACAGGCTACGTGAATTTGAATTATCATGCTTGTTTAGTATTGGTATGTATCTTATGTTCAAACAGGAATCAAACAGTAAATGCCTTATTGATGAGAGAGGTCAAAGGAGAATGGCCGGACTATGGTAAACTAAATAACCACTCTTTACACCTGTGGTGAACAGAAAAGCATCTCAGAACTCAATGTTCAACCTTGAGCAGATTGCCTACAACAGTAATAGGCCACATTGAGCCATACTCCTGTCAGCCAAGAACAGGAATCTGGGCACGAGCTCACTGAAACTGGACAGTTGAAGTTTGGAAAAACCTCGCCTGGTCTTTTTCTAGTTTTCAACTGCCCAGTTTTGGTGAGCCTGTGTCCACTATAGTCTCAGATTCCTTTTTTTAAACACACTCTTTCCCTATAAGGGAACCTGATTTGAATACGTGTTTTATTCTTTAACACCTACACGCACGTCACGCGACACATAACACAGCTGTAAGAAAATCTGTACGACGATAAAATAACACAATACATAATAATAATAAAACTACTTCACACAGAGATAGTTAAGTGAATTACTGTTTGACAGCAAAGAGAGAAAGAGTTATGAATTTATTTACAATATCACCACTCAAGAGCTGATTAGGATTTCACTTGTGAGCATTTCAGTATTTTGGTTGAGAGCCAAGTGCAGGGGCCAAGGTTTTTTTTTTTTTTTTTTTCGTAAACACAGAATCCTGCAGGTTTGCCCATTACATTAAAATCCTCTATCCATGGGGTTTTATTAAGGAGGTGTGTGTGAGTAGTTGAGCTTTTTTGGCTGTGAACTGTATGACCTTTAGACTCTGAGAAGAATTAAGGATGAGGTATGCGTCGAGTGTTGTTAATGTGAACTAAATGTATGATGTTTAATAAAAGATGTTCCTTGCCTGCCATGTCACCATGATAGTTTAGGTTCGATTTTTTTTTTTTTTTTTTTTTACAAAAGGAACTTGGAACATATTTATCTGCACTGAGGAAATAGCTTTCTACAGTTTGGAGAGATAAATATGTGATATGATTCAGTTTTATGACTTTCTCACAGCACTTTGGACCTAATCACCTCAAGAAATGGTGGCAGGGTGCTGTGTGGCATAGTGTGTGTGTGTGTGTGTGTGTGTGTGTGTGTGTGTGTGTGTGTGTGTGTGTGTGTGTATGTGATGTTGATAACGCTAAACAAACTTAACACAAATGTTATTGAACTAAAAGGCATCAATCAAATATCAACTGAATATAACTGAGTATGGCATTACAAGTTTTGCTTACTGAAGTTCGCTTCTTAAATCTGATTGATCAGAAGGTGTTGATTAATTTTATGTTAATGCATTGTTATGATAGTTTAGTTTCTATAGTAACAGCTTATTGACGGGGACTTGTATGGAGGAAAATCTATAAGGCAGGAGTCTTCAGTGTCAGCACTTTGTAACACCAGTAGTTTTTCCAGCAAGGGAAAGTCTTCAGGACAGAGGACTTGACATGAGCTTTATGGCTTCTTTGGAAAAATGAGAAAATGTGTTTTTCTCTGTTGTATTAATGTAAGGAGGCTGATGAGGGAAGACTGTTTATAGTTGCTATAATGTAAGTGATAACAGGAACTAACTTGTCTCACTGATGTCCCACAACATCAAACGTAACTATACATGATTTAAAAGTACGTCGTTCCTATAACACCTGTCCCATTTTATTCCTTAAATAAAGATAGTGTACACATGCTCGCTAATAACAGTCAGCTCCGTCTGTATGAGTGTGTTTTAACTCATGTTAAACTCTGGCTTTCTCTCATACACACGCACAAAATCAAAAGTCCAGCTCAAAGTCCAGTTCACTTTAAGATAGATTGCTACGCTATGATAATTCTGATCCTCAGCGTGAAATGCTAAACAATTGGCATCACATGGGCCACGTCGGAATTGTTACCCACATTGCCTAATCTTTCAACCTTTTCAATGAAGTGGGTGATTAAATATACAACTGAAACATTTACAGGTTTACTACCTACTTATCTACAGACACAGAAACTAGAAGACACACAGTTATACTCTCTCACACACACACAGGTATCACACACTCCTGAACCTATATCCGGTATGGACATTCTGCCAGATCCTTTACACATCACACGGCTTTGTGGGTGTCTGTGTGTGTGTGTGTGTGTGTGTGTGTGTGTGTGTGTGTGTGTGAGAGAGAGAGAGAGAGAGAGAATTAGTGGTGAAAAGACCAGGCTGGTGCCTCCTTTGACAAATACTGTGTTAACCTGCCAAACACTAGCCACAGCTAGCCAAGAACCAGTTCTGCATTTTATTAACCTGAGAGAGGAAGCAAAGGTGAATATTTTAATTGATTCGAACACATGTCTGTGTACTTTGGAAACAGTTTAAACCAGAGAATCATCTGGATTCACTGGAACTAAGAGGCCTAATCCTGGGCCCCTGTGCACAAAGTGACATAGTGACATAGTTGACTATGGTTGACATGGAAGAATCGATTGGCCTGCACAGAGCCCTGACCTCAATCCCACTGAACACCTTTGGGATGAACTGGAATGCTGACTATACCCCAGGCCTCCTCACCTGACATCAGTGCCTGACTAATGCGTTTGTGGCTGAATGGACAAAACCCCACAGTCATGTTCCAAAATCTAGTGGAAAACCTTCCCAGAAGAGTGGAGGTTATTATAACAGCAAAGGGGGCCTAAATCTGGAATGGGACATTCAACAAGCACGTATGAATGTGATCATCAGGTGTCCACAATCTTTTGGCCATATAGTGTATATATATGTATACACACACACACACACACACACACACACACACACACACACACACACACACACACATACATACATATATATATAGGGGTCGCTGACTATAGGCTATTTCACAAGGCTGCTTTCACTCATCTCCCGTACACAAGGATGAAATATGGGATGGAAGTTGTAGTTACCTGTGAATTTTGTCAAGGTAGTCAATCTAAACTATGAGGTATTTTAGAATAGAAGGATATGGTCTAAGCTTTATTGAAAATCAGTATTCCTTAATGTGATCTGATTGGTTTTTTTAAAGTACCATATGGTCATATATTTCAAGTATTATACACTGTGTGTATGTGTGTGTGTATGTGTGTGTGTAGAGAGCACTGTGCAGATTTATGCTGTAGTGAGTCCCTTACGGCGTCACCTTGCCACCGAGCCGATACAGACCAATGCAGTGGAGGAGTTCAGATACGCATCAAACACAGGTCTGTTTGTGTTTATTCAAATAAAGGTCTAAGTCCACTACTACCACCTTAGTGGCGTAGTAGCATTAAAACTAATGTATACTTGTTATACGCTTTAATAATTAAAGAAATCCAAATAAAGTTCCATCCAAATAAACCCAAATAAAAGTACATTTTGTTACCTTTTCTAACACCTGATACTGATTCAGTTAACAGTCTTCTAAGTGTTACCATCCCTACCCTGAGTCATCTGATGAAATAAAAAACATTTCTCTTTTTAGTCATTTAAGTTATACAAAGAATACAAAAGACAGCACCATTAATAATCTCATCATGCCATCGCTGTCAGAATTGAAAAAAAAAAAAAAACTCTCTGCTATACATGATTATGTCATTCCAAGCCTGGGTCAGTTTTTTTTTTCCCTAGAATTTACACACTGTTATTGGAATTTATTATATAATCAACCGAGGTTGTTTCCATCATAGCTCTAAGCCACACTGTAATTCAGGAGCCAGAGTCCATCATGGTAATTTCCCTTCTCAAACACCTATAAAACCGATAATTAACTATTGAGGTCAATCAGGTGTCTCTGAACAGGAAAATCACCTGTCCTGGTCTCTGGCCTCCCGGGTCTGGAACTGTATAATGTCTGGTGTGCCTGAACTCATCCATTCCTTATGCCCTTCCTTAATGCCGTTTCTGATTTACATTTATAGTACTATTTAAGCCATGCTCCAAAATCTAGTGAAAGCCTTCCCAGAAGAGTAAAACCTGTCAGCTGCCAAATACATACATACATACACTGTCCTGTTCCAAAAGTTTGGAAACGCCTGAACAAAATAGGGTTTTGGGGCAATATCAGCATAAATCCTCTTTAGTTAGTGACCATTTTGCATTGATAATAAGGGACAACACAAACTATGAAAACATATTTTATTAAATAAAAAGTTTATGAACATAAACATGAACATAACATAGAAAAATACTCAAATTTTGGATTCATCAAAGAAATCT
>CM040989.1:16481614-16537952 GCA_022985145.1 Pangasius djambal | reverse complement strand
CTATGGGAGGAACTGGACCGTGATGTCCGTAAGAAGTGTCCAACCAGTGTGAATCATCTTTGGGCAATCCTCCAGGAGGCTTGGAGTAATATATCAAGTCAATGTTTGAATAAACTGACTGCTCGGATGCCTAGTGTTGTCCCTTATTATCAATGCAAAATGGTCACTAACTAAAGAGGATTTATGCTGATATTGCCTATTCCCTATTTTGTTCAGGCGTTTCCAAACTTTTGGAGGGCAGTAGACATACATACATACATACATACATACATACATACATACATACATATATATATATAAAAGGTAAGATAAACTTTATTGATCCCACAGTGGGGAAATTCACTTATCACAGCAGCATATATATATATATATATGTGTGTGTGTGTGTGTGTGTGTGTGTGTGTGTGTGTGTGTGTGTGTGTGTGTGTGTGTGTGAATTTACATATCCTGAATTATATTCTCTTTATCTAAGATACACCAAGTGACCAAAAGTTTGTGGACACCTGACGATTACACCCATATGTGGGTCTTCCCCAAACTGTTGCCACAAAGTTGGAAGCACACAGTTGTCTAGAATGTTTTTGTATGCTGCAGCATTAAGATTTCCATTCAGAGGACCCCAAACCTGTTTCATCATGATAATGGTTGGTGTGGAAGAAATTGAGCAGCCCAAACCCTGACTTCAACCCACTGAACGCCTTTGGGATGAACTGGAACTCTGACTGTGCCCCACAGCCATGCTCTAAAATCTAGTGGAAAGCCTTCCCAGAAGAGCTGAGTTTATTATAACATCAAGGAGGGACTTGGATGGGATGTTCAAGAAGAACATATGGGTATGTTTCTTCAGGTGTCCACATACTTCTGGCCATATATATAGTGTAGGTATTGCAGTATATTCAGTGATGCTGGTTGCAACCCCGTCCCTCTCCGCTTCCCACAATTTCTTTTAGACGAGAGTGTTATTTCTTGAAATTGTTTTAATATTGCGCTTGTTATACAGCGTGCTTTACATTTATAACACCATGAAGGTGATTCTGTCTTGAGAAATGCTCAACATTTAATGTGTCTTTGTCTAAAACCACTGGGAATGATGTAGTATTGGATTTCTGGCCTTCGCTGCCAATTCCATTGTTATTTCTCCTAAAAGGAAATTCTAGTGGCCAGCTTTTTACTAGTTTGGTCCATCTTAAAAACTGTGTCGTGCAGCTCGATAACAATCCTGATAACCTGCCCCCGAGGTACAGACTGACGCAAAGGACAGAGAACTGTAGAAACACTATATGTGGACAAGAGAACAGAAAGAGAAAATAAAAACTCGATGTGATACACATTTGTTATTTATTTATTTAATTAATTATCCTATCATTTATTTAGCCCCTTCATAAAAGCAATTAGCGTTGATTTGCGGATGAGATTACCAACAGAGAGGCAATAACACATTGCAGCCTCACAGTTCTTTCTTATTTCAATTCTAATTGAAAAACAAAAATTTAAAAAAGAAATCAATATTAAATCTCCCTGTGCCTGTTCTGTGGAGGAATAACATTTTAATTGCTTCAGGGTAATTCGGTGGGCTTTGTTTGGGTGTATGAATCTGTGTCTGTGCGTGCTGCAGGTAGGAAGTTCATTGTAACGCTCAACTGTTCACACAGCGTTTTTCCGCATAGTCACGTCACACGCCAAGGTCAATCCTAACGTCAGCGCATCTTCCTTTAAAATGACGGGAAACAAAAAATGACGCACTTTTCAGAGGAGGATATCCATATCCCCTTGATGTAAATTCTTGTTTTCTTGCATACTTTCTCCTCCCTTTTTGGTACCATGCACACATGCTGTAAATATAGCAACGGCTGCTCCCTAAATATCTTTTGTCCTAATAAGGTGCCGATCCGAAGGTCACATGGTGGAAATTCTTCGGCAGCTGGATTCCACAGCGCCTCTACCCATGGAATTCAGGACTGGGGCATCGCTATGGCAATGGGCTGAGAAGGTTCTAGACTTGTTCTACTGTTTCTGAAGCGTCCTTACATTAGACTTAAAAGCCCATGTTTTCAGACATTAGCCTTTTGTGAATTGTTTGAGTTTCACAAAGACGCCAATTTCATAAAATGCTTTTATAGACCAACAAAGTAATTCTCCTTCTATAACCCAAATATCACTTCTACACAAAATAAATGCCCTTGTCCTGTGTGTGTGTGTGTTGTGTTGTGTTTATAAGTGTGGAGTCTCTTGACTGAGACACAGACGCCATAAAAACTTGAAGGTACACTATCAATCAAAGGAAGATGCTGTTTGGAACAATGGGCCTCATTAAAAGAAGGTGCCATGGCAAACTGAACCGATTTATATGCCAGGTTTCATCCTTTGAAAAAAAATCATACCACTCTTTAAACATCCTTTTCCTCATATGCATGACCTACACTAAAACTTTTATGGCTTATTTATGGCTATTTGCAGACAGCCGAGCCCGTCCTCCGCTTCTGTGGCTGCATTTCTTTTGTCATAATAGAATTATTAGTTTTCATTTTATAATTTATGGGTTTGTCCTCACCTGGATAACATTTTGAATTGTGTTTAATTTGTATGAAAATGAAACCAAAGTAGACTAGTATTGATCACTGTGTTTAGTTGGACTTAGCATGATGAAGTTGGTTAGCTAGTATATCAGATTTCAAAATGGTTGTAAGTGTCGCGTCAGTGGTACTAGTGTTGCCAATAAATGTATTTAACATATTTAACAAAACAAAAAGGAGATTCCACTTACTTGAAAAATAGTTTCTTTCCTGGAAGACTTTGTGGTGCAAGGATGAAGCTCAAACACCGGAACATATCAGCTGTTACTTATGTGATTGACATCTGTTATGACTTTAGGGGTCGTAATGCTTTTGTTTGTAACATCTGAGTGAATGACTAGCTGCTCTTCCCTCTCGTTGGTACGTTTGGGTGTGTTCTCTTAATTAGGGCCAACGGGATGACGGGGTCTACCAGCAGGGGGAGCTGCCTATATAAAGAGGATCGTGACGAGAATTATCAGGCGCTTTTGCTTCTGGTGTGGGTTGTGCATCATGTTGTGCCCAGTGTTCCTGCACCCACTTGAAAATATTTTAGTCTTTATCTGGTCAGGCAGTAGGACTCAAGTCCGATCTTAGACATAAGCCTGATGTCAAGACATTTTCTGTATTGAATTTGATTTGTCTCTATTGCCATTTGTACTTGGATTTCTGTTGGTCTTAGGCATTGGTCTCACTAATTATGGTCTTGGTCTTGACTGAGAGTTTGTAAAAATAATGTCTGTGTTGTCTTTTTGCCTGCACAAAGTTTGACAAGAAATAATTCCTTCTTCTAGTTTAGCCATTGATGCAGTGCACGAATAAATCCAACTAGCTGAAGTAAAGGCTTGACCTCAAAAAGGATTTTATTGTTTCTGTTCTTGATCTTGGTTTTGTTTTCATTTGGACTTGACCTTGACTTGGCCCCGACCCACTTAAAACTTTGTCTTGACTTGATCTCTGCTAGTCCTGGTCTTTGACTTGACAGCGGCAGTCTTGACCCTATTATCGGGTGCAAGTTTTGTATAACTACCTAAGAGTTTGTTAATGCATAAATAAAATAATATGCAAGAATATGCTTATAACTCCCACAGACTTCATGAATTGAGAAATTACCACTGCACCCATGGGGTTAGAGATGACATTTTATTCCTTTGACTAAATTTATACACCATATGGCCAAATATTTTTTGGCTTTCCACTAGATTTTGGAATGTGTGTGTGAGGTTTCACCCATTCAGCTACAAAACCATTAGTGAGGTAAGGCACTGATGTTGGGCAAGGAGGCTTGGGCTGCAGTTGCTGTTCCAATTCCCAAAGGTGTTCAGTAGGCTTGAGGTCAGGGCTCTGTGCAGGCTATTTGAGTTCTTCCACTCCAACCTTGGCAAACCATATCTTCATGGACCTCGATTTGGCCGTCTTAGTTCCGGTGAAGGGAAATTGTAATGCTACAGCATACAAAGACATACTATACAATTGTGTGCTTCCAGCTTTTCGGCACTTTGGGGAAAGCCCACATATGGGTGTGATGGTCAGGCGTTCACAAACATTTGTGTATATCCCGTAATATTTACATGACAATGTTATTTGTTTATTATGAATAGTTGAACAAATGACAAATGTATCTGTTGTGTCAAAAACTGGAGCTTTTGAATATTCTACTTATAAGATTTACAAAAAAGAATCGGTTGCAAAGTTTACAACTGATTCTACCCACAGCGATGTAACGGTAATGTACAATATACACTGTAATATACTATTATTATAAACCACCCATTACCAGGACTGATCTGACTGCAGAAAGACAGCTTTAATAAAATCGAGCAGCCAGAATGAACACGGTAGTGATTTTGGAAACTGTATCCATGCACTCTGAATCATTCATACCCCTCTTTCTTTTTCTCTTACCTCTTTTTGTCTTTCCATTTATCTCCATCCATTTCTCTCTCTCATTTTTATTATCCTAGTATGCCCCCCTTTGGTCCCTCCTAGTAACTAACACCATGGAGAACGATGTAAAGCGCTGACATGGTTCATCGCCAGTGGTTTCCATACATTCCTTCCAAGTCCATGCATACTGCCTTTATCTGGGTATAAAATAAAATACACTACACATTATGTCCACGGTATGTTTCCTCTCCTCCCTGGATTTCTTGACCCCACCCTGGTGCCTTACTTTTTGGGAACTTGTCTATCATTGGGGACATTACATTCTTGTGTCCTCTGGGATCAGGATAGCATGGTAGTGACAGAATCTCTCTGTAATGGGAAGGAGATTAGGATCTGAAGTCCTCGTGGGAGTCTGGGAGGGATGGTCACTGTTGATCTTCCCCCTCCTCTCCAGGACCATAATAGTGTGGTTTGTCTGGTATTTGATATCATAGCTCTACACGTTTCCCAACAAGGGAAGAATCACAAGTTTGGCAGTGTTGGAATGTGTGTTGGCCACGTTCACTGTAGCTTGTCAGGATTTTTGATTTAAAAACCAACTCTAAAAGCAACCTCTGGAATGTGGCCAGTTATTGTTGTAGTTACTTTTGTCATGTTCATAGAACGTGCAACAGATTGTAATCTTTTATCTAATCTTTTATCAATGCTCTATTCTGAAATGTTACATTATGGGCATTTTAGTTAGCTCATGTTGCTTTCGCACTTAGTGATTTGGCAGCTGCACTTATCCAAAACATGCAAACAGTGGAAAGCTGTGTGGCTAAAAAGTACACAGAAATCTAAAAGCATTTATAACCTAAAAAGGGTAAGACTTGTCCAGAGTTGATTAAAGGGTGAGAGCACCATTTAGAGGGAAGTAATACAATAACACCAACAATACATTCTCAATTGTATATTTAGTAATCATACATATATATATATATATATATATATATTTTTTTTTTTTATTATACTTCACTGTTCAGTCGGAGTTATTATTACTACATTACTGAGTGTGTCATAGGTGTCTGATGGGGGGCAACAAGGGGGCAACATTGTTAGGTTCGAGTCTCAGGTCCGGCAGGGATTGTAGGTGGGGGGAGTGAATGACCAGCGCTCTCCTCCACCCTCAATACCACGACTGAGGTGAGACCCTTGAGCAAGGCAGCGAATCCCCAGTGTGTGCACTTGGATGGGTTAAATGCAGAGCACAAATTCCGAGTGTGGGTCACCATACTTGGCCACACGTCACTTCACTTAAAACAACAAAATGTCTGAAAGGAAATACTGTAATGGAGTGTAAAGACATCTTCTGAAAGAAAAGTGAGAACAAGAGCTGTGTAGAGTGTATATAATATAGGGCCTGTGATATGTCACATCTGGATCATCATCTAATCATTCAAGTCCACCTCTGAGGTAACTGTAACCTTTATAGTCAGCATTACATGAGTGGTAAGGCTACAAGGGTTAACTGCAGCTAAGGTTCACAGCTCCCCTTAGTGAAGTGATTTCGTTTCAGTCTGTGTGTGTGTGTGCGTGTGTGTGCGTGCATGGGCTGAATAGGTAAATGTTATTACCTTTACCCTATATAATAGAACAACATCATTAAAATCCAGTGTTTAGCTCGGCTACATCGTGTTGCCTTGAGGCATACACTAACAGTAAATGATATGGCTGATAGATTACACATACAAACCGTGAAGACCATAATTCCTAGCACATTGGATAGTAAAAGTTGAAACGTTCCATAAATGCAGTTGTATTGCAAAATTGCATGAAAGAGTCATAGGTCAGGAACAGTTGAACAAGGAAGAGTGTGAAGATGTGAGTTGTAAGACCACAACAGTGCAGTGGAAATGCTGGACACGTCCCTCAGTCAACAGGAAGACAATATCTGAGCGTGTCCTCAGTCCTCACCCCATCCGCTCTCCTCTGCCTTTCTCCCTCCCTCTGTCTAATCTTCTCTCAAGTTTCGGTTTCCTCAGATAAAACAGATTTAGGAGCAGAGTTCCCCAAGCTCAGATAAAGTTTCGGCACTCAGACACACCCAGTTATAGCTTTATCACAGAGGACAGAGAGAGGGAATTAAGGAGGGAGGTGGCATGGGAGAAAGCCTTAGACAGAAGCCAAAACAGACACGTGGAAAGAAAGAGTAGGTGTTTTTGAGCGGTGTGTTTTTGAACATATGGGTGTGTGTGTGTGTGTGTGTGTGTGTGTGTGTGTGTGTGTGTGCGCATTCCTGGGGCTCGGCTTACGTTGGGAGGGTCTGTGTGTTCAAGAGAAAAATCTCGGAGTCTCCCAGGAAACATAGCGCTGAGCAGCACAGAAATCTTTAGTCATCGTGTCAAAGCTGAAAGAGAGGTGATGAGATTGTGCGATGGCTCTGTGAAACACTCCTGTCCTACTCCAGAAAGTGTGTGGATGTTTGGAGGCTTGAGGTTTTTTTTCCCTCCAGCCTTCTACCATTTTAAGACACCTGTCACACCATGAATGTCTCTCCCCATGGGGCAGAAATCCTCTTTCACTTGTCAATTAATGAAGCTCGGATACACACCCGGCACACCCTAGAACTGGCCTTCCTGCCCCTTTCAGCGCCTGTGCCCCCTTCAGGGTGTGATGTGTCCCATGAATTCACACTGGGGTCACATGCTGAAAGGTAGATGAGGATAGAATGAGGGAGAAAAAGAACGAGAGAAAAGACAGATGAAAACACAGAGTTTCCTTTGTTCACCTGTGTTAGCGTTGACGTCTAAGATTTAAGTATAGAAAACAAGATAGAAACCGCAGGAGGGCACAGATCATTTTTTCCCCCAACTTTTATTTGTATTATATTTTTCTCTTGAGCCCCCTTATTTATTTATTTATTTATTTTTTACCTTTTGCTGATAGTTTCTCTTTCTCCTATCCTCTCTGCCCATTCTCAGGGTCAGTTCCACAGAGTCCGGATGTTTATTGCTTCGTAATGATGCTTAATTGCGTCGTAATGGTGTTTAATTGCATGTTTGAACGACGGTACGCATCTTCACGTTGGTCAACACTGGGGACTGCTTGTTCTCCACCATTTGAGCACAAGAGTTCAGCAGAGAAGGAGCGAATGGAGCTGCTCGGTTCATTTTACCGCAGGAAACTGCGTAGAAAGCAGAAGAGGTCTGAACTCGGCAGGTCTGATGGAGCGTTGTGCAAGCGGCCGGCAGAGACCGGTGTCAACGGTCTCATCTCCAAGGTTCTCAGGTTCACGTCCAGGTAACAGTTGCTAGAATGATGTGTGTGTGTGTGTGTGACTGGGTTAGCGTCACTCAGTGCGCTGGATAATAGTCAGTAGGTGCTTAGTTGGCAATTGTACCCACTCTAATATGAATGGGGAAGAACACCTTCATTTACAGACGTATTGTATTTTGAAATTTTAATGGAACAGAGATCTGTGACTCTTGTTTTGGTCTTTTTTTTATACCACATTATTGATGAATTCTTGATCTAACAGTTTCTTGATCATTCTAAGTTATCTCTTGTATAGTAGCAGGTGATTTACAGGGTGCTCACATTTTGATCTGAATGGATTTTTAAAAATATGTTGTTATTTAACAAAGAAAAATATATCATCTTTGATACGGTTCAGTTTTCTGTAAGGAGACCTTTATTTACCACTTATTACAGGAGTCTTCAGTGTTGGAGAGCATGCTGGTGCAGCGGATAATGTTCTTGCCTCACAGCTCCAGGGTCCCTGGTTTGATGTGGAGGCTGTGTGGAGTTTTTGTGTGTACATTCCGTTTGGGTTTCCTCTGCGTTCACCGGTTTTCTCCCAATTCCCAAAAACATGCCAGTACACTATAAAATATTTACTGTCAATTTTACGGTCATTTACTGGCAAGAGGGTTACCAGTAAAGTACTGTGAAAATTTAGAGTAAATAACTGTAAAACATATTTACATTAAAGTACTGTAATATTTTACATAGTAGAAAATAACATGATCCAGTACATTTGCTTATTTGGCTAATGCAGTTTGGAAGTGCTGGGATTTGACCACACAGCCATCTGAGCTATAACTCAATGCCTTAACAACTTAGCCACCGCAACTAGCTCAGTGAGTTTGCACTGATTAATTGCAATCTTTTTAATGTGTATATACATATACTTGGATATCGACGTCAGTGAACTGCAGGGTGGATTAGTCCAAACAAGAAGCTAGCATGTTCTAACTCAAAGAGGATTGTGGAGCACACAGTTATTACATAACATGTTTTCAAAAAACTGTTGGAATGATTTTTTTTTTAAATATTACAACCTTCTGTTTTGCTTAAGCACTTTTTTTTGATGAAAACACTTAAGCAAAACACTGTTCAGATGTTTGACTCTTTGCTGAAAACCACAAGTGGAATTTTGATTACTTGATAGAGCAGACAGAAATGTCAGAAATGTAGAGCCATTATTTGTCCATGATGAGATAACTGCTTAGTTCTTCCTATGGATGTAGACGAGACCATTTCCTGTTTATCCACCCAATTTTAAGTGCCCTGTGTCTAGTCAGTGGATCAGCACTAAATCTCTGTTTATTTATTTACTTTCTTAAATTTTTATAGTCAGGTTTCTACAGTGTAATTTTTATAACTTAAAACTGTAATTATTATAATAACCGAAGACTTTTCAAAGTAATGCCTTACTAACATTTTGGGGTTGCGTGAATTTGTTGTTTCCTTATTGTAATAAATATCAAACTGGACGTCTACTCCATATTTTGTTAAATATGAACCAGTTTTAACCAAAACCAAAAAAACTTTTTATTGTCTGATTGGCACCACTTGCCAACTGATTCAGTTGTCTTCAGTGACAGATGTTCACAGTTAAAGATAGAGCAATTATTAGTATCTTTGAAGATGCTCCAGGGGAGGAATTGTTTATTTGGACTTTTTTAAAATCTAGTTCTGATAGAGAACCAATTCCACATTCCTCTTACACTTAGCAAAATGGCATTTGGATGCCTCCCTTGTGGCTTAAAAAAAAAAAATCAGTGGAGTCATAGGTCAGTTGAGGGTTTGAGTGTTTAAATGGCATTCCTTTGCCTTGTTTATCTTTGAAAGTGTAATAAATGTCTGTCTGTTTTTACATAGCTTTAAAGCTATAGGAATGTATATGTTAAGAAGGCTTGTTAAGGTTTAAATGATAAAGTTTCACTCAGACATTTGGATACACCTACACATTTTCAAGAAGAAAAAAAAAATGTTACAGAAGTTTTTTCAATTCTTCAAAGTATATTTGCACATTCTTGTCTTAGCCAGCTACATGCAGAACCAATTTCCCATATATGCTGAGGTTGTGTGGGGGGGAAAGTCCTAAGCATGCCCTTAGTTCTAAATGAACATAATTTGAAGTATCTTAAATGTTGTAAAAAATGATGTATCTTATCATTTGTTTTGAAAACTCCATATTTGTCTCAGAAGCAACTTTCAGTCATAAGCCTTTAGATCAGAGGTATTCAGACTGTGGAGTGTGGGGAATTGCAGGCGGAGCGTGGGTGAGATGGAAATAACAAAAAAAAAAAGGATTTAATGACCATTTCGGAATGACTGACTCGCTTTCTGTCACAGTAAATGGAGAGTTTTCTGATTTCATTATGTAAATAAAAGCTATCAATGTATGTCCAACTTAACCATTATTAAATACATATGTAGCCAACATCAGTTATCTATATTTAGGGATTAGAGATGCCACAGAAATATTTTGAGTAGGGAAAAACAATACTAAATATGCCTACAACAAACTGTCAAATCTAACACTTTGCAAACGATTATAATGGTAATTATAATTGGACAGTGATTTAAAATGCTGTTTGCTTTGCACTCTTTTGATGGTGAAAAACTATTTATGGTTTCACAAGGGACATTTTTAAAAGGATTATGTCAAACATGTACTGTTATGTTTTATTTTCCAGTTAATAATAGGCATTAATGTGAAGGGCGGTTGTCAGTGATCAGTGTTGCCTTGTCCGCATCTGCTTTGTGCTTTGGCAACTGTATTCATCTCTCTCCCTTTGCAGGAGCAGTGAGCCTGGATCCCGTCCCCATTCTTGGCACTCCACTAAGCTGGGTGAGGGCCCTCTGGACTCTGACAGCATGATGCAGATTTCCCAGGGTGCCATGGGGACTCCCTGGCACCAAAGCTACCATGCCAGGTCAGAGACAAATGATGTTAAAACAATATCTAAAGAGAAAAGTAAATGTATCAAACATTAATTAGAATGACACTGTCATTGTTTACATTTCAACAAGTGAACATCTATCTAATTCTCAAAGGAATATCATGTTACACACAAAGAGTGAAAATAATACCACCTTGTTTAAAGATATGCCATTTTATTATCTCTAAACAGGAACCAAATTACTCTCTTTGATGTTGATCCAAGTCCAAAGCAATCATTAATTTAACCAGGACCAATAATGCACACAAAGGATAGTACTAGCACTGTCCATTTTTCCAAGAAGATTGCTAGGTGATTCCAATAACATCTCAATAACCAGGGCTGTTGCATGCTCAACTTTTGCTGGCCTGTCACCTCATGAAAAAACATAAAAGTCTGTTCTGTGTGACCTTCAAGTCTACGTTATTTGGCTGTGTATGGAATCTTAAAAATTGCAGTGAAACATATGGTGAGGTAGATATATACATTAAATACAGAATGTAATAATTCCTACTAACCCTACAGCCTAAATCTTAACTTGTAGAGCACCATTATATTCTCTTCTGTATTGTTTCTACATTTTCCTTGTTAACTTATATACATACAAAATTTAGCTGTACTGTTTATTTTTAATCACAGTGCCTCCACCACAGACCTCTCAGGTTATGATGCAGGATTTCTGAGGAAAAGTCCAGACCAGTACAGTTCAAGGGGAAGCATGGAGAGCCTAGATCATTCAAACCCTGCTTACAGTTCCTGCAATCAGCTGTCAGTCTCCAAATCCTCCAACAGTATTGATCATCTGCACAGCAAACGTGATTCTGCATACAGTTCCTTCTCTACCAGCTCAAGTATCCCAGAATACCTTGCAGCTGGGCCATCATTCAGCAAGGAGCGGTCATACTCCATGGACAGTGTTCCTCAACATAGAACTACAGAGGGCATGCATCAAGCAGATATTCGTTATGTGCGCACTGTCTATGACTCTCAACAGGGCATGTCTGCAGAGCATGAGGTCCTTTCTGCAGCAATCCTAAAAGATAATGAGAGCAAAGCACAGTCTAGACGTGGAAGCATACAGGGCAGGGTTTGTCACCGTTCCAACAGTACCAGTGGCAGTAGCAGTAGCAGTGGAAGCAGTGGTTGTGGTACAGTCACATCTCATCGTCACAGTGCGGGGCCAGTATGGGGCCAAACACACAATGGCAACTCTTATGAAAACCTGAAGGGGGCACCTTCACCTCCCTTACGTAGTGACAGCTATGCAGCCACCCGGAACCATGAGCGGCCCAGCTCCTGGTCCAGTCTTGAGCACGCTCGGTCTTTACGGGCTCTTCACAAGGGTTCTTGGCATCACTCCAGTGGCTCCGTGGCATCAGGAAAATCATCATTTGGAATAGAGGGTCAACTTCACACTGTAATTGAAAAGAGTCCTGAGAGTAGCCCAACGATTAAACCCAAACAAAGCCTTCCACCTTTATCACAACCTGGATCAGCCATGCTGCCTACTGGCATCTACCCTGTTCCACTGCCAGAGCCGCATTTTGCACAGATACCAACTACAAACCCCAGCTCTAGTAGTGTTTACCCAGCACTTGCCAAGGAGAGCAAACCCATCCCTCAAAAAGAACACTGTGGAGGAGTAGACTCTGGTGTTAGGATGGCAGCAGAAAATGGATACCAAAGCATTGCTTCCTACTCCAGCTCTGTCCAATCTCTTGTTTTCCCACAACCTAAACAACCAAACCAGGTAAAAGATGACCCACAGACCAAATGTGGCTTTTACAGGTCTCATTTCCAAACACAGGGTTCCAAGCCCCCAGTGCTGTCCATAGGCCAGGAAAGAAAGGACCCTTACACCCCTGTCCAGCCTAGGCGAGAGAGACCCAGGTATTCACATGGCATGGATATTATGGAAACTTACAGACAACCTAGAGAGGAAGAGCTAAGCAGATGTCAAGAACAGAATGTCCATCCTCAACCATTTTACTCATCATGTGAAGTTTTACAGGAACATGCCCAACCTCAAGGAAGTGATCAGAGAATCAACACTTCAGGTGGGTTCCACAATGAATCCAGCACCTATCAACAGAGGGACCAAGATCTGGATCATCCATTAACCCGACTTGAGAATGCACTAGCAGAGGTCCAGAGATGTGCTAGCCCACAGAACACTCCTAGCCACTGCAGCATCCATAGTGAGCGTAGCATGTCAGTAATGGAGAAAGTCAGTCACTTTGAGAGACAGCAGACCAAACCACGTAGTCACAGTCACAGTCTCTCCAATTACAGCTCTTCAATTTGTCCAAGTCAGGCTACCCACAGTGCCAAGAGGTCCCTGTCTGGGTTGAAAGATCTGCAAAAAGGATATGTCCCTCAAGGGAGAAGTTGGAGTACCAGCCAAGAGGGAAATGCAGAATCATCACAGGATTTGCAGCCAAGGTGTGTGAGCACTGATCAAGCTCAGCATAGGAAACCACATGACCTACACCGAAGCAAGAGTTCTTTCCAAATTAATGAGGAAAATGGCAAAGACTTTCATAGGAGCAAGAGCACTTTTCATCTTGAGGAAAACAGCAAAGACATCCACTTGAAAGGAGACCATCAGGACATCTTAGGTACAGGTGCTGACACCACCTTTACTCGAGCATACAGAGATAGCATCAAGGATGCTCAGTCCAAGGTGCTGAGATCCACTTCATTCCGAAGACGAGACTTAAACATAAACCCTCCACCTGTGCCTGTGAAGCACATGTCCCTGGATAGGAAGGGAACCAATATGAGCCCCAAACCCACCACCTCTCCGCACACTCCTAAAGAACGGCATGTTATTCCTGTTGAGCTACCAGACAAAACAAATGCTCCTGAGCTTCCAAGAATCCCTCCTGTAGGGCCTCCAGTTATGCGAATATGTGGCCGAAAACGACTGACCATGGAACAAAAGAAACTGTCATACTCTGAGCCAGAGAACATTCATGAAGTTGGAACTTCTGACAAAGAGTCTGGCTTATTTCAAAGGAAGGCACCCCCACAATTCCAGCTTCCTGAGACAAGTGTTGCAGATCGACGAAGGATGTTTGAACTTGTAGCTACTCGTAGTGCAGGTACTAAATTGGCCACCTCAAGACCTGAGTTAAAGCAGATGCAGCAAGATGCTTTGGCTGATTATGTGGAGCGCAAGACTGGTCGACGAATGGACGGACGTCCTCATCGTCCTCATAGTGCCTACATGCAGTCAAATTCCTGTTCATCCATGGACTCCCAATGCCGAACCTCCACCACTAGCATGGGCTCTCTTCAGGAGCCAGGACAAGAGGGTATCTCTGAAGTTAACTGCCAGTCCCTCACTTTTACAGCCAATATACAATATCCCTTACACTCCAGCAGGAACACCCAAACTCAGACTCAATCTGAAATCTATCAGTCTGCCTTTAGACCACAGAGTGCAGAACCACAGAAACCAGAAAGGCAAGCAAAGAGAACCATTTCAGGCCATGTTCCAGGTCCAACCTTGGCTTACCTCCCCAGTGTCCCTGCTAGTCAAAGCTTGGATGAAGTTTTTGAAAGAGCTGTTCCAGCCAGAAGCTCAGGGAAATCAGCTTCTGCAGAGGACCTTTTGGATCGCAATCAAGGTCGTCCTGTTTCTCAGCACTTCAGATCAAAATCCTCTCCAGCTGTGGAGAACCACAATCTGGTAATAAATTTGCTTTAAGAACTTAAGACAGTAGCAATATATAAAACTTTTTTCTTTTGGTATTTCCAGTTATACTATTTCCAGTTATACTATTCATCATTATGGCCCATACTTTAGCATTTGAAATGTGTGTTATATGGTTATGTGGTGGAAAAGATTGTTTGTGAAGGACCTTTGTGACATGACTTCATAACTTTAAAGTTAAATAATAACTCCTGTCTAATTTTAACCACCATCCAAAAAGGGTATCTCATAGTATGGGCTTGCTTTATGTGGTGCAGGGGGCCAAGGAAATTTGGGAAATATGGCCTAACAGATCATTGTTCTTCATGCAGAAAACTGATATTTGAATGCCAATTGACAATGCATTTCATTTCTTGGTCTAAATGTATTTATTGAATTTTATAATTTCCCTTTTACAATAAGTATTATAAAAAAAAAAGTAAAGAAAAAGTTATTTAAAATAATAATAGTATTGGTAAATAAACCTTGAAACATGAAACATTTCGTTTATCCCTAAGAGGACATGATCAAACCCATATTTCTATATTTCAAATTAATCTAATGAGCTCTGTAATGAGGAGGTGAAAGGGACATTGTCTCATCCCTCTTTTTTCTCAGTTAAGGATGATGAAGCAACAACTTAGTGCCCACTCCAGGAAATATTCAAATCTCTTCACTTCCTGTTTGGTGCCACTGAGCCTGGCGGCAGGCATGGCTCTGACAGATGTGCTGAAGTGATAAACACAGTTCCTTCGTGACTACAGGGAGTAGTCATGGGAGATAATGGACAAACTGCCACAGTTTCAGGCATAAAACATTTGACATGGTTAAGGAACGCCACTTATCTCTGAGTGCAATTACTCTGCAAATAAACATTTTTCAGATGACAGTTACCTACTACAGGGACTGCAAGAGATGATGAGTTAGAAACTGCAGAATTTGGCCTTTATACACTGTCGACACAAGCTCCAAAAGCACCAGTGTGTTAGTTATTATCATATAGAAATGTGTTACCCATTTTAATGCACATCTTGTAGAATCGGTAAAAGTTTGATTTTAAATTTTATTATGATTTTTAATTTTTTAGAATTGACAGATTCATGGAATTGTTTTAACGTTATATACATGAAACATACTAACATGAGGCCATGAGCAGATCAGCAAGGCTAAACGGTTCTACGTTCGCAGGTCAAACAAGGCCCCAAAAAAAAAAAAAAATCATTACATGACAGGCACAGCAAAACTAAATTTCCTCGTAATGGCTAAGCTTTTGGATGTTTCTAATATTTCTCATTAACAATAGTTGGCTGGTTTGTAATCACATAATGCCTCACTTAACTGCCCCTTTAGACCCAGAAGACTTCTGCCTTTGTAATTACAGTATAATGGTTAACTTCCTCTGGTCTGATTCATTTCCCTGTTGTTGTTCACCTCCCAATTATGTCTTCTTGTTCTTCTAACTTCTAGGATGTCTTGGCTGGCGACCTCAGATTGTGCGGGAGTGCTTCTAAACAAAACAGGTGTGTGCGAGTGTGTGTGTGTGTGGATGTGTGTGTTTGTTCGTATAAACATGAACAGACCTTTGTCTGGTTCTGTTTTGCTTTGTCTTCTAAATGAGCCAACTGGCCCATGTCACTGCCCTTCCACCCACAATATCACATGAGAAGTGCTGCACCCAAAACACAGAACTCATAAACACTAGGTTATTGTTATCTGTGCTGTTCCCTATGCCTTTTATCAGCAATGAAATAAACACAGACAAGCAAGGTTGAAACACAGAGAACTCCAAAAAAAAAGGGACCTTGAGGTCTAGGTTGAAAGGACCACAGAACACCGAAAGCAAGGATATGCAAGGCAGCTCAAAAACAGCAACATTTA
Organism: Pangasius djambal; assembly: GCA_022985145.1. Lineage (NCBI taxonomy): Eukaryota > Metazoa > Chordata > Actinopteri > Siluriformes > Pangasiidae > Pangasius > Pangasius djambal. The sequence goes on along the minus strand of CM040989.1, from coordinate 16,521,726 downwards.
CAGGGACTGTATATACACCCATAAAATGACAACAGGTAAACTAAATTAAGCACAGGTGAAAGTGATTCTCATGATGGTAAGATGAAGGATGGAGTCTGAGCATTCCTGACAGGCCCTGATGAGGAAAGTTCTAAAACTTATCGAATACATTTTGTTCTTATGTCCCGATTCAGATGTAGACCTTGTTTAGTTGGTTCAGGTGTCCTAGATGTACGTGTGTGATTTTTACCATTAGCTCTCCTATTAGATTTGCTGTTGTCTGCTTACCTACTTTCCAGCATCATCTGTCATATCAGTATTGTTTGTATCTTCAATAGACACTGATCAGCCATAACATGAAGACCACCTGCCTGATATTGTGTAGGGAGATAAAAACTGTTTGAAAAACATTGACTTTTATGCAAGTACTAATTTTCCATCTGTCTTAGTTGATTAGTGTTTCTATCAGCCAGTGGTGTTGCTGTTGCTATTTTGGAGCCGATCTTACAGAGTAAAAGAATTCTCAGTTGCTTTTATATGGAATATATAACAGTAGAAATGGAAACTAGAAACATGGTTTTACATAAATAAACATGCTAGGATAGTGTGCGAAGTGATATCAATATAACATCCTTATGAACGTTTCTAAATATCATTGGTTTCGGATGTTAGCACAACAGAAAAGCATTCAGATTATAGTCGGCAGCTCAAATCCTAATGATGCCACAGTCATCGGTGGCTGGAAGTCCAAGAGAGCAAATTGGCCGTGCTCTCTGGATGGGAGGGAAGGCATTAGTTTCTTCTCTGTCAATCAGAGCAACACTAGCCAATCTTGGCCTTCTCTGAGCTCATATGTATGCAGAAGAGGTAGCACTTTCCTCTGAATGTGTTACGCTGTCCTGTGATGTAGGATGAATTGCGGTTCAAAAAGATGTAATGGATGGTATCACATGTATTTTCAGGCAGCACGCATTAGCCTTCACACTCCCTGGTTAGTATGGGAGAGCTGGCTAGTGAGTTGGAGCTGGCAAATGACCAAATTGGGAGAAAATTGGACAAAAATCCAAATTTTCTTTTTATATAATTTGTTGTAAATATTGCATAACAATCTCTTAACTTGTACTTTTCCATCATATGGCTCAAATGATCAATGCTTTGTTAGCCAAACTTTTAAATATCAGGTATGCGTTGTATATAAAGATGTCTTTGAGTATGCCAACATGGTATTTTTGTCATTATTGCAAGTACTTTTTTTCTGTATGTGGAACAGAGCATCAGGGAGTGTGGTACCAGAGCAAAGGTCATCAAGTGAAGTTGGTCTGGAGCAGAGCTGTCTGCTAAACTCAGGTATGAATCAGTTGAACCCACCTGTGATAAGGAGGGAGCGACAGCGCCACTCAGACCGACCCCGATCCCACAGCGCCTCTGGCCTGGCAGCTTCTGTCGGATTGCCCTGTCCTTTCTCCTCTTCAGAATGGCACAGTACCAACAAGACAGAATGCCAACCCAACCTAGATGCCATCACTTTCCCAGGCACTATCCCCGAAAATCTAACAAGTTCCTTGTCAGGAATGGACAATCAAAATTCTGCCAATACCAACGGTTCCAAAGATGCTCTAAACGACTTGGAGAAGACAGCCCATGACCTTTCACCTTCACACCAAGAAGTCGCAGAGTCACTCACATCTTTCTCTCACAGGCCATGCCATTCTGGATTGCCCACTTCTCCCAAAGTCTCCACCTCTCCCATTAGGTCCTTCCCCTCTCTACGGATCTCAGAGTCCAGTATTGGCTTTGCCTCATCTGCAGCTGTTTCACAGGAGGATGATGAGGTGTTTTTATCTCCAACCTCTCCACCACTACACCCACTATCAAGAAGGGAGGGAAACTTCTCTGAAGAACCTCCGCTTCCCTACCCATCAACCCAGCCTCAAATAAAGGAAGAGTCACTTGACATCACAGTGCCTCAAGAATCACAAAAGCCGAGCAGGTACAAACACACATACACATACACATTATTTACTACTTAGACACAGGTGTTATTTAGGGTTTTATCATCTCAGTTTACTAAACAGGCACTGTTAACAATATGAAAAAAACATCACTAGTGCAGTTAGGAGAGTTTAAAAAACTTTCAGAGGTAATTTCTATGGCAATACATTTGGCAAGTGAGTGAAGATTTTAATGAACCATCTTTTCCTCGTTGTCTTCCTTGTGCCTACATGTTATTTAATGCTTGCGAAATGCTGGTATAATGTTCGGGACAAACATGGCTGCAACATCTAAACGTAAAATTATTGGCATACAGTTTCCACAGCTATTGGAACCTTACAGTCAGCCATCTTTGCTGAACTCTCTGTGATTTTTGATATTCAGTTGATCCCACTAGCCAGACAGATAGTTGCTGATTTAAAAACCTGAAAACAAACAGAGTGACTATGAAAACCCTGGTTGATGGGGTTGGGAATGGGGATGTAGGAGGCAGGAAATGGAGAGAGTGGAGCTGTTCTTTTTATTACTCTTGAGAATGTTTTGTGTGTGTGCTTTAGAGCATTGCTCTGAAAAGCACACACACAAAACAAAATCAAGACGAAAATCAATCTCAGCGTCCCACTGCTCGGCTCAATTTCAGCTCAGCTCAGGACAGAAAAAAGAGCACATTAATAGGCTGCCTGAACCACACTCAGGTGTAAACACTCACTCACTCCTCAGTCATTCTCGTTGGACATTTTATCAGTTGTATTAATTATATGATTTGCAAATCACAGTTATGTATCAACTGTCTTATTCACATTAGGTAGCCACAATTTCGTTGTTTGTTTAATGTATTATGCATATTTATTATAGATAAAATAATTCATTAAGCTGTAATTAGTAGTTTCTAGTAGACTTTCTTGAAGGCTTGAGTCCTTTAAGTCTGAAAATTACAGTTTTTGGCATTGCACTTAGAGGGAATCTTGGTAAACAGTAACATTAACACAATTTTGGACAAAAAGTGGATAGGATAATCCTACTGCTGTGACAGGAATGTATTGCTCCATTCACATCACAGCAACAGTTGAAGGAAACGGAGAAAAGCTGGTTTACACCCAGTATGGTAGTGCTTGCACAGAAATAGGGCCCTATGTTTTATTTTTCAATTTAATGTCTGCATTTAGATTCACCATGACCCTGACCAGGAAAAAAGTGCTTACTGAAGATGAATGAATGGATCTATTTTTTGTATTTCAGCATCTTTATAAATGACTCTCCTTCAATGCATATCATGAATTGCAGTAAATAAATAAAAAGGCATACATAAAATTGAAAAGATGAACTAATGACCTTACATGCTTCCATTACAGCGTCTCTGAGCATCCATCTGTCACAGCCACCCACCAAGAGAGAGAAGGGGAGTTGCATAACCTCTCATCCCTATCAGTAACCTCTGAGCCCAATATCACCAATGTCACTGCTGTGATCGAAGCTGAGGCAGAAGAGCTTTCAGAAAGCCCCGAGTCGCCATTGCTGGCCAGGAGGAAGCGCACGGAGGCGGAGGTGCGGGTAGAGACTCTGGCCCGGGAGCTGGTGAGCCGAGACGAGGCTCTTGTTCCTCTTCTGGACGTCTGGGCAAGCACCACTACGCTGGACTTGATGGAGGACATCTTTCCCTCCTGCTCCTCTGCTCCATGGCACCAAGGAAAGAACAGCAGCAGTCATGCAGGTGACAGGTAAGGAGAAACATGGTCATGCTGTCTCTTTTAGGGGTATTATTATTATTATTGTTATGGGATTTCTGATGGGATGGGATGGGATGAATGAATGTCTTTTAGGTCCTTGACAAAGTATTTTTTAGTGCATGCAGTTAGCTAATGCTAGCCAGCTACACTAATCTACTTGGGAAACACTACAGAAAATAGCTGTACAAAAGACGCTACATGTTGTTTGCAGTAAGTAACCAACCTCATTACTTGTCTCGCCTGTCCAACCAGCAGACAAGTAGCTACATAACTTGATGTGTTGTAATAATTGGCATGTCTTGCACACATTTAAGTAATGGTGCTAATAGTTGAGAAGATAGATTATGTTCATAAACGTAAATGTGTTGAGTGGGGTCCATGGAATTTATTTTACAGTAAAAAGTTTGTGAAATGCTACTTTAGGAAATAGCTGTGTATAATACTGATCCTCAAAATGGACAGACATTACCTCGGGCACACACATCTGCACTTTCTGTTATCATGCATAAACAATAGTAGGCCATTTAATACAGGAACATACAGAATAAAAAAATTTAATAGAAAGAACTTCTTTTATCTTGTCATCATGGTGGCCTTTATCAGTGTATTAGTATGCCTGGCAAAGCTGCACATGCTGAGATGTAAATAAACATATTTCCACATTGCCATCAATCCTTATTAGCTAAGGAAATGGAGTCCAGGGGGAAAAAAAGATTAATCAGATGGTGTACCAGATTTTGAATCCAGGGTCTATTCATGTTTAATTTGAAGGTTTTGTGTTTTATGGTATTTAAAGAATTCTACATGGAGTAGGACCAACAATGTGACAACACTAACACCTAGTGGTGAAGGGCTGGAACACGTTCAGTTTGATAGAGATGAAATCTTTCTGCTCATGTTCTATAATAATCCATTACATCATTTGTAATAAAAATATAGTTGTTGTTGCTAAAAAGAAATTCATTTAATATGCGGTATATTTCACTGATCCGTGGAGTTTTGGTGCATGGTTGAAACGTTTTCATATGAAGGTCTGAAGTCTTTGCATTTTACTGAATGCTAGAAAACAGATTGTACTTCAGTATGAAGGTGTATATTTACAAGATAGTGCATAGGTTAATCATTATATACATAAAAGCTTGCAGTGGGTGTTTCCATGTGCTTTGATTTAGGACAGATTAGAGGAGATGAGGTGCTGGTCTGTCTGGAAATATGTGTCATTAATGCCATTGTGTGTGCAAGAGTGAGACAGTTACTTATGCCCTGTTTCCTGAGTGGAATCTAGTTAATCTGTCATCAGATTTTCTTGCATCTCACTCTGGGTGTGTGTGTGTGTGTGTGTGTGTGTGTGTGTGTGTGTCTGCATTCCACTTTGAGAAGTGGGACAGGAAGTTAAAGCCCCATTACAAATAACAGTCTTGAGCCACACAATATTTATAGGTATATGATAATGTACAATGATTTACCATGTCCCTAGGCTTCTGATAAAACAAAATAAAACTGATTAAAATGAAAAGAAAAAGAGGTACAATGACATTAAATCCAAAAGCTAGACCCAGAGCAGAGTTTACACATGAAGACAAAACTGGCTGTCCATTAAGTGCTGTTTAGTTTGTCTTTAGTCTGATAGTGGGGCTTCCACACATTAACACTGTGTACTATAAAGGCTGCATCTGGAAAAAAAAAAAGGGTTTAGTGACAGAAAGCACTGACATTTCTTCCAAAACGTTAAAACAGACCCACAAGCCTGAAGATGGTTCTGTGTGTCACCAAGAGCTCGTGAAGCTGAAGCTTGGTAATGTTAACTTCTGTATAAAAGTTTACCATTCGGTTAAAAGGAAACCTGAACATTTTAAGATTCAGAAACAATTAATGGCAGTGATGAAACCTGACTGGTGTTTTATCCCAAATTTGTTTTGATTTAGTTGAGATCATGAAGGAGCCATTTACTTACTTAATGTACACATTTGTGTCATGTAATTGTAGACAATTCCTAATTATGTGTCTAACAGGATATTTGTTTTTGGTTCTATTCAACATTTTTTTGAGTTCATTAAACTTTAGGTGGGAGTCAAGCACCTAAATATTTTTCCTCTTGAAACTGTTTGACACTGTGTTTCTTTATACTTATATTGAGGTGATGTGAAGAAGTGTGAAAGTTCCAGGTCAAAATTCATTAGAAAAAAAAATAGTGATCTATGCTATACTGTTTGTGCGTGTTATAGCATATGTGTGTTTCCCTGTAGGACCAAGATTATTTTTTTTAGCATTATTTAAGTGATCATATCTCACATATACCTGATGTTCAGTACACCCATTGCTCGTCTCAGTTAAGCTCTGTATGTGTTTGTTTGTGTGTGTTACCTCACACAGTGCTCAGAATGTGGTGTCTGTTGCTTCCGAGGCTCATGTGAAAGCTGTTCAGGGACGGATGGAGACTGATCTGGATGAAGAAGAGTCCAATCTGAATGCGAAGAAGGTTTGATTCCTATCTGTTCGCAAGATTTCTGGACAAAAATACAGTAACATTGTTTTTTTTAAAGAAATAATTCATCTTAAAATGTTTTTCAGAACAGGAGTCAGGTTGTGACTCAGAATAATAAGTCCTGCTAGCTTCCATTCATTGTTTGCAGACTTTTGAGTCCCATCAGAAATTAATAATCAAATGAAAAACGTGTAATTTGCTGCTGATTGCACTTAGTACAGCGTGTCCTCTGCTCCTGTAGGTGGAGCTCCTGCAGGCTCTGACTGTGAGCTTAGAGGCATTGCGGATGGAGAGAGAGAGACTGGCCGAGGAGCAGCAGTGCTACAGTGCTCTGGGCTGCAGGATAGAGGCACTGGTGCAGGAGCACTGCAAACCCAACGAGAGTGAGAAGTACCGTATGTTTATTGGCGACTTGGAAAAAATCGTCAACCTGCTGCTTTCTCTGAGCGGCCGTCTGGCACGTGTGGAGAACGCCCTTAACGCCCTGCAGGGGGAGCCAGAGAAGGGAAGCACCGAGGAGAAGGTGAGAGGTTCAAACACACACATGCAAACGCTGCACCAATGCCGGTTCTGAAGTTAGTCCGTGTCCTGTAGCCAGGTTATAGAGCTGTATTGCTCTTTGAGCTCAGTTTAGTGGTTCTAGGCCCAAAATGTAAAGCGGCTGTTATCATGGGGGGGGGAATAAAAGAAATATTAAGTGCTAAATGAAATGGTGGGGTGAAGCAACTCCATAAACCCACCTATGATTTTAAAGAACAAACAATAGATATATAATAAAAATTCCAAATTAAGAAAGTAAATAAACAGGGATTTAGTGCTGATCCTCTGACTAGACACAGAGCACGTAAGCTGGGTGGATAAACAGGAAATGGTCTTGTCTACATACATAGGAAGAACAAACCGTTATCTCACCATGGACGAATAAAGATTCTGCACATTTGCTCTATCAGATAAACAAAATTCCAGTTGAATTCCACAAGTCTCTTCCTCTCTGAAAAGAACGAAACAGCTGAATAAATCACAAACACGCTACACTACAAACACTAATCAGTGTTTGTTGTGAAATGGGACCCAAATGTGTTGTGCATTCTGTGATGCTTTTCTGCTCACCAAGAGTGTAAAGAGTGGTTATTTCAGGTTCCATAGACTTCCTGTCCGGCCATTCTTCTCAGACCTCTTTCCTGCACCATTCTTTGTCCACTCTAGATATTGTTGTGTGTGAAATTCCCAGGAGCTCAGCAGTTTCTGAAATACTCAAAACAACCATGCCACGGCCAAAGTCACTGAAATCGATCACATCAAAATAAGATGCATAATTTAATCAACTTTTATACTGATATCAGTCTAAAACAGGGGGTAAGAAAGTAAGAATCTGACTTCTGGAATGGTTGCATGAACCTAAGGAAAAATAAACATCACAGAACCCAGGGAGAAACCAGCACACAATATGACAGAAAATACACAGTGGCTGTCTACAGGCTGGGTGTCTTTTGTAAAATCCTGCTTCCTTGTGCGAATAATGACTAATCAGTAATCTGTTAATGATGCTGAACACCTGATACTCAGAAGTATCCAATTCAACATGCCATATATAGTAAGCAGACTGTGTGGGAAGGTTTTCTTTGTGTGTATGTGTGTGTATGTTTGTGTGTGTGTGTGTGTGAGAGAGATTGGGTTTCAGGATTGGAATTTACAGTCATTAGCTTCCTATTGAATGTCTCAGTGATTCAGTGTAGTTGTGGGTGCTACTGCTTCAAAACACCCCATTTAGACACACACTCATGTCAGTATGGGTGTGTTAGTGTTCTGTTTCACACCCATTACTCAATACTCATTACTTAATAGACATTGCAGTGTGTGATGTGACAGAAGAGAGGGCAGATATTTCAGTTGATCAGCAAGCTTTAGAGACTAGCAAACGAACTTAGAAGATTCTGTAAGAATTTCTGAAATCACACATCCTTCTTGTTTCACTTATTTTACTTCGTATATTACTCGAAATCCTAAGAAATATATAGGAAAAGCTCAAATTACTATATCACTATAGTAAAATATACTATATTATAATAACATATACTATAAAGTATTATAAAATATACTATATAGTCTAAAATAAGTTTCACCTTTCCTGATCCCTATAGTAAATAAGAATCCATGTGCATTTAGAAAACATTTTGTCTGATCAGCATACAGCCGAACTAAAACGATAGCTCACAAATCACACATCACTAACAATTACCCAAAACATAGCAATAAGGTGATTAAAAAAAATTACACCCAATTACATAAAATGTTTTCCTGATTCTGACTCGATACTGCTGTTAACTTACTGTACGTTCATTAAACAGCACTGCCTAATGCTTATTACATATTTCATTATACTGTACATTCCATTTATATTAATATCTACTTATTAAAGAAACTGATTCATACAACAGGAACTAGAAAAACACACCTAGTGGGTGTTGTGTTAACTGCTCCCAAACTAAAAATGTTTAAAAATTGTTTAAAAATTTTTTTTAAATAAATAAAAACTAAACTAAACATGGTATATACACTGTCACTTCATTTTGGTACACATACATTTACCAGAATAATACCACCAACCATTGTGTCACTAATTTGTAATCATAAATCATGTTTGCGTAATATTAAGCCTTTGTTTTACTGACCTGTTGATAGGAATATACCATACATGTAGCTAGACATTGTGAAGTGGAATGAAAAATGGAATTTTGAGTCATTTTTAAGCATGATTTAAGTGACACATGTGGAGTGTGGTGGTCACCAGGTGGCACCAGATTAACATGTGAACTACTTGGTTGAAATAAGACCTGATGTGTATGTATATATATATATATATATATATATATATATATATATATATATATATATATATATATATATATATATGAGAGAGAGAGAGAGAGAGACTAGTACTTAGCTTTAAATCATGCTTACAAATGACTTAAAATTCAATTTTTCATGTTACTTCACAATATCTAGCTACATATATCTCCTCGCTGCTTGACCCATCCTGATGCCCTATTTCTGGTTGGAGTTCTCATCGGTTGAGTTCGCTCGCTGCTGCTGGGGGTGGCCCCATTTGGACGGCCTGAAGAACCATTGGGATTGCTGGGGATGGTTCCACCTGGGGGCTGTGGAGATGGTTTGGGGATCACATATGGGGAGCTGTACTGTAATGGCTTGGGACTATGATTGCTCTAGTGGCTTTGGAGCTGCAGTTGGCATGAGCAGCTTCGTACTCAGGACTCCATCAGTGGACAGTGGATAGATTTTATCCACGCGGACTTCTTGCAAAAACTGTGCACAATTGCACTATTTGTCCTTATAGTACACAATAATAGGAGGGAAATATTTATAATCACACTATCCATTGCACCCAGATGAGGATTGGTTCCCTTTTGAGCCTGGTTCCTCTCAAAGGTTTTTCCTCGTATCGTCTCAGGGAGTTTTTCCTTGCCACCGTCGCCTCTGGCTTGCTCATTAGGCATAAATTCACATATTTACAATATATTTTTTTAATCCATTTATTTCTGTAAAGCTGCTTTGTGACCTGATTTGTGAACTAAGGCTTAAACGGGGAAATATTCTAGGTTACTACAAGTCATTACAGCAGCCTAATTCTCAGCCAGCTAGCAGATTTCTTCTAGCCTGGGTTTAACTTAATTTTTACAAATAGCCTCTATATGGGCTATAATCACTTTAAAGATGAGTTCAGTAAGGAAAAAGCGGCAAAAATTACTTCAGAAATGCTCACATTTATACAATTAAAATTAGCATTATAACATTTCTGTACATAGGCTTCATTGTCTTAATGTAAAGTTGATAAGAGTACAGTGAGTGCCACTGAACTGAAATGAATTTCAGTGTATTTCTAACGTCTTTCCAATAATATAACAATATATAAATTGTTCTAAACAGATGATAGGAAAGTTTACTGGTTGTATTTTGATTGGTTCAAGTGGCACTAAATGTGATTATGTAATTACCATGATTAGACCTACAGAACACACAAATGTTTAGCGAGAGGGTCAGAAAATCTGTACTTTTTTACAGAAAAGTACGGCTCAAGGAGCTGACTCATTCAATGCTAGATACAGCTGTTTACATCAGGTCAAGATTCCTCTGGGAACCTTTGCAATTAGGCGTTGCATAGAATCGTTGCCACTGTGGGGAGCTGTTGACTAGTCAGGGTGGTGGGAAAACAAAACAGCAGAGAGGCAAACTCTAGAAGAAAGCAGGCTAAATGTACTATAATATTTCTGTCTAGTGGAAGCCAATTCTATAGCCAGTGCACATTGTGTAATACAATGCTGGGAAAAGCTTTTTTTTAATTGGCTTATTTATTGGCTTTATTTATCCCCTGCTCCTGAAGGAATTCCTATTACAGTTACTACTGTTGTCCTTTAAAAATTCCATTGTGACCAGTGCTGTGCAAAAAGAGCACATTCAGTGTTGCATATTGCACATCACTGTACAATAAATGTTCATTTACGGATGCTACTGAGGCCAGAGGTGAACACTGGCGACTCATCTCCTGAGTCATTATCAGCCTGGAGACACCCTCCAAATGCTGCTGTACTCATGTACATCAATGGAAGGCCAGTCATTAAGCTATAAGAAGAGTTCTGTTGATGAGCTTCCAATGTGAATTCGAAGAAGTGTTCATATCCTACTCGTGCTCCTGAGCGCGTGTAAATTTACGCACAAACCTCAACTTGATCGACTTCAAATCATACACACTACATGGCCAAAAGTATGTGGGCACCTGACTGTCATACTCATATATGCTCAGTGAATATCCCATTCCAATGTTGGTCCATGCTTTGCTGCTATAACAGCCTCTGCACTCTTGGGAAAGGTTTTTGGAGTGCAGCTATGGAAGTTTCTGCCCATTCAACCACACGAGCATTAGTGAGGTCAGGTACTGATGGCAGGCAAGAAGGCTTGGTGCACAGTTGCCGTTCCAATTCATCCCCGAGTTGTTCGTTGGGGTCCACATCCTTATGTCCATGTGGTGTGATTTGAACAGATTACTGCACTTTTATGTATGGAATATACTGTCGAGTTTAAATTGCTTATTTTATTACTTTACAGCATGTAGCAGACGCCCTTATCGGGAATGACATTATAGAAGTGTTTTGTAGTCTCTATAAAAAACGTCCTCATGCTAGTTCACTAGGTCAATGACTAAGAATACCATCAAGAACATTTAGTGAAAACCAGTCATTTTTATATTATCGGCTTTATGTATAGAATTTGAAAAATAAAGAAAGCGAGCCAACACAAATCCATAAATTAAGAAATTTAAAAAAAAATGAATCATTCAGTTGTAACAAAAGAAATGGCGCCGTATAAACGGAGGATGGACCGGTCTGTCTGTGTATAGCCATGAGCCCTAAACAAATGCCTCAGCTGATAGGAGATTTAGCGCTCACTTATTGTTATTAATATTGTATATTATTAAATATTTTTACTGGCATAGAAGTGAATCAGAATAACTTCCACGTCTGTCTCTGAGCCTTTACCCCCATCGTTCATTTCTGCTCAAAATAACTTCCACTTCTCTCTGTCAGCCTTTGCGCCATTGTTCATTTCATGCTCCCAGCCATCTGTGCACTCGATCTTTTATGGAGTTTTGTTTGCATCACTGCATGCAAATGAGCTGTGTCAGGAATGTGTTTTGCACTTTACAGGTGATCAGCATACACACGCGAGTATGAAGAAAATCAGCATTTCCAAAACATTTGTAAATATGGCAGAAGAATTTTAGTTTGGTTTGACTTGCGCAAAATTTTTGCACACAACTTTACTAAAAGATTGATAAATGGGGCCCAGTGTATGGCCGTTAATTGAAGTGCAGGTTGACACTTTCTTTGCTGTTGTTTATCAGAATTTAACTGTGCTAGTAAAATAGCAATGTCCCGAATCAATGTCAAGCAACTCCTAGTTCCCATAGTGTGGCAGTTTGTCTGTTTAGAGACTGTGAGACAACACGCAATCTTGGCGTATTCTGGACAACTACCTATCTCTCGACATACTGCTAATCTGTCTCGGTCATGCCGATTTCTCCTTCAGAACATCATAAGGATCTGGCCATTTCTGTCCACAAAGGCCACTTAGGTGCTTGTTTACTCCCTTGTCAACACTGATGGGACTACTGCAACTGACTCCTAGCAGGTTTGCCACTACATCCCATCCAACCCCTGTAACTAAGTCTGAATGCAGCTGCACTACTTATCAAACCCTATCTCCTCTTGGTACTAGCATGAGATATGTTTTTGATGGAGACTACAAACCACTCCTGTAAGTTGCTCTGGATAAGGGAGTCTGCCAAATGTAAATGTAAAGGTAAATGTGGTGGTTATCAAGTTTGCCTAAGACGCAGAAGGCTCTTGGTTTGAAACGGGGCGGAAACATGGTCAAGTTTAGGGGCAGTGGTGGCTCATTGGTTAAGGTTATAGGATCAGAAGGTTGGGAGTTTGAATCCCAGCATTGCCAAGCTGCCACTTTGGGGCCCCTGAGCAATGCCCTTAATCCCCAATTCCTCCAGGGGTGCTGTATCATGGCTCACCTTGCACTCTGACCCCAGCTTTCTAACTAGAAGGAATATGTGAAGAAAATTATTTCACTGTACTTTAGGCCGTCTTATTTTTCACGAATAGTTGAACACTATTAGTGCGTTCACGTCATGTCAGAATTATGATAATTACAAGATGAAGTTCTGGAGATTCTACTCAGAGCTGCCATCTCTTCCAACAAGGCAATACATTCAAATCTTTTAGATAGAAATCTAATGCGTAGTCAATACTCAGTTCAGTAGAACTACATCTATCCGATAGTGCCATTATAACAGCTCTGTGGCAGAGAGCGCTGTCTAACACATCGGTCCAGTGCAATATTGTATATTGGATTTAAAAAAACTGCTTTAATGAAATTTGAGCTTGTGTATGTATGTATGTGTGTGTCCAGGCGTCCTTGCAGCAGAAACAAAGGCAGCTGCGTAGTCAACAGGAAGACGCACGTGAGCTGAAAGAGAACCTGGATCGACGTGAGCGCATTGTGCTCCAGTTCCTGGGTGGCTATCTGAGCACTGCTCAGCTGCATGACTATCGACGCTATATTCGAGCCAAACCGGCCCTGCTCATCCGCCAGCGCCACCTGGACGAACTCATCCGCCAGGGAGAGGAGCAACTCTGCAGACTGACCGAGAACACGAACCATGAGCTCAGTCAACAAACAGGCTCCGCCCCCTCTTCTTGTAGTGATTCCAACTCACCAAGACCGACCACTGTGACCTCGCTCTGACTGTCCATTAGCCCTGAAAGCTGCTGAGAAGAAAAAATATGACCATGAAAGTTAGAAAGAGAGGGAGAGAGAGAGAAAGTGAGAGAGACAGACTGTTATTACTATTCCATCACCCCTCGCATGTGGGGAAGTGCCTTAAGTGAAGGAATTCAAAATAGCATGAAGGACATCGTTATTGTTCGCTTTAGGAAGTGTCAATAGACACTATCTGTTCACACTACAAACTATAAAATTCCATCCTGTGCCTGTCTCACGGATTTAAAAAAAAGGGGTTTCCTGCTTGTGATGTGATTCAGAATGAATAGTAATGCTGTAGTCTCACACAAACAAACAAACAAACACACCATTAACAGATGAAGCTACTGCTAAGATGAAAACTAAGGACTGTCTTCAGATTTCCCTTTTTGCTGATTTCCTTTCCTTTGAACAGCTCAAAGGCTTTCAGCCATAGCAATAATTATTTATGAATATTCTACACAGGAATGTGTGAGTATGTGTGTACTACATAATAGTATACAGACGAGAGCTGGTACAGTTGTAAGACTTTTTTTTTTTTCCTCTAAATGCACACATGCAACTGTGACTACACTGTATCCATATACAAGTACATCACTTCTGGGGGGAAAAAACAAAAAAACAACAAAAAACAGAAAAACTACACCTGAAGTATTTCTCTAGTGATTTTTTTCCTTACATGTTCGAAATCTGAAATCTGTGCAGTTGTGTACACTAACTGTTAGCATAGATTTCAGAGTTTGTGCATGCTCCTTCTGTTTGCAAGATTGTGAGAAAGCATGGGTGTGACCTGTGGTACAACTGCAACTCCTGTTCTAGTCGAACTGTACAAGCTCTTTGCAACAGCGGTGTCTCAGACGGTTAGGCGTAGTCAAAGGTGGCATCACTTGGACAGGAACCTGGTTTTGATCACTGCCGAAAACTCGGGTAAACACTGTTATTACGGTTTAACGATGGTTTTACCGTGATTACTATGATAACAAAACAAAGGGAAACAACGAGAGAAGGATAACGTGTTTATCTGCTCTGCATCATGAGTCAGTTCCATGTCTAAATGGGTGATTGTTCTGCATGCACTTCTTCAGCACACACTTCTCTGTATGTGCGTAATGGACATCCAGTGATCTACTGTAAGTAATATTTTCCAAGCCACACTCCAAGCTATATCACACAGAGTAATGAATGTATGACGGTTTAACATTGATCTTCCCGATGTACGCGCAAGTTTACAGCTTTTTTTTTTTGAGTGGTGTTACAACTGACCCATGTTACATTTGCCGCTTTGCCTTTACAATAGTGACACGGGACGGATTTTGGTTCCCGTGAAAATGTACAGTACTTGCTGAGGATGTGAGTGAACATGCACTTGATAAAAGAAGCAAATATATGCATGTTATGCAGGAAGTCTGTAATTTAAATCACTTAAACCAAAAAAAAAAAAAAAAAAAGAAGTACAATTGTACCAGCTTTCTCGCCTACTCTGAGCTAATATCTTTGGATCGCATTATGCAAAGAGGGTTTGCTCCGTCTCTGTACCACTGTATTAAACCACTGTGAACAGGCAATGGCGTGACAATGGCAAAAATATTGCAACTTATGCAAGTACACAACACAAAAGGCAACTGCAGAGCCCAAAACACACAGAGACATGGCCGCAATAATTACATGACCGATTCCAATCCTCCACATCAACACAGCACTTCATGACTGGCTTACTACTCCTGATTCTGAACGAATTGTATACACACACACACACACCAACACACACATGCACGCCCACACAGCAAAATCGGAGAAATGCCACACAAAAAGCTACCATGGAATTTTGAATTATTTATAAATAGCCTTTATATGAGGATATATGTAATTTGTACATGTACATATGCTGTGCTGATTTCTCCAGATTTTTAAAGTTTGTAGTTTTTAGAACAGATTTGCCCAGAGTGCACATAGCCTGTACATAATGTGAATTGTTTTAGGATGCCTGAGTAAATACCATATTCACAGAAAGAAAAAAAAAAAGTGCGCGTCACTCAACCGTTCCAAATCAACACATCTTAAAATGCTGTCAATAAAATAATATACTGATAGAATATCTGTCTATTTCCCATACATATCCATTCGAAAGCAATATTTAAGTTACAGTGGTTGCTTTCTGTTAAAACACTGTCTGTCTGTTGCCCAAAAATGTTTGCAGTGTTGCTTCTTCATCTTTATCTTTGCAAATTTGAAACATTTACAGCACACTGTAACCCTGTACAGATATATGTAAGACACACTGTACTGCTCACTGTATGAATGTGCACACCAATAATGGTACCACCGAGACTTCACTTTCATAGAAGTACAACTTCACTCTCAGCTCGAGTTGAAGCTGACAGCTGAAGTGTTGTATTGTTTGTGTTGTTGTTGTTTTGTTGTTTTTTTCTGGTTAATGGAACACATTGGACTTTGCTTTGTGCTGTTTGAAAAGGTAACGAGAAAGCACAGAACCAATCTGCAAATAAATCTATTGTGTAACAAGAAGACCTGTCTGCAAAGTCTGCATAATTAAATGTCAGTCATTTTATGTTTCACCTGCTGTGATGCTGAATATTCTGAAGAGGTGCAACAAGATGGCCATCAAAAGAGCACCAGCCAAACTGGAACACAAAGCTGTTACGTCATGTTTCCAGTCTGTTTTCACCCGCTTTATCCCGTGTTTTCACAAGTCGCGCATCAGCTTTTCTGCCTTAGGTAGCAAAATTACAATACTAAAATGAAACCTCTCCAAATAAGCAGTTGGATGAAAACCAAAAGTCTAGGACTGCATGATTTCATTCCAGCCCTAACATGACTGCAGTCAGATTGAAATCCCTGACAAACTGGATTAGGTGTATATTATGTTTCGGTTGGTTGTCAAGATAAATGCTAGACATAACGCATTCACGTCTTCCTTTAACTCGATGTAAATTCCACACGATTCTTATATTTATTCGGCTTTGTTGCTGTTTGAAGTGGTATGCAGGCAAACATGCCAAGACAACAATATACTGATGCCCACCCGGTATTAGATTGCAATTCATCTGGGATAAGAAAGAAAAGCATTCCTTCAATTAAACCATAGCGTTATATATATATATGCTGTGTGTGATCTATTTGGTCTTAACTTAAGCAGTGGCCAGTGAGTGGTGTAGAGGTAAAACACGTACCTAATAAATTGTCAACTAATATATAACTGAATATAAATGGCCTGCTTGAGGCTTTGTTTTTGCTTCAAATGAATATCATAACCTGTACATTAAACCTCAGCCTAACATTCATGTGTGTAAACGTTTGCCAGCATGGTCCATGCCAAGTGAAGCAAGGCATTGTGAAACCTGATTAAACCAGCTCCACAGAAACTTGCTCAACAAGAACATAAACACTAAAGTGTCATATTTAGAGATGACATTCTTAAAACACGTTAAATAAAAAGTCGTCATAGCCATACTAACTATGGTTTTCATACAACACGGAACCCACATTGAACAAAGACATATGAAATTGCTAGAGGAATTTGCTAATGTGTGCAAAACCCAGCTAGCCATTTTGCGTCAGGGTGATGACCTTTTGAAACTTGCTATTAGACTAGGCTGATCTTCCTTTTCATATCATAAGAATTAGTATTTAATGGTATTTAAATGAGCTGGTCCCAGCTTAATAAGGTTTAATATACTGAATAAATAAAGCAGACTTGTTGCTTAACTGGATAACTCGTGCAGAAGTCCAGCTTGTTAAATAGGGACTAGTCTAACCCATGCCACTGGACAGTTTAGGCTTATGCTATCTTTTTAACTGTAAATCTCCACCTCCTGAAAAGATGCATCATGGGGAAGTAAAATCCTTGCTGAATCAAAGGGTCAAAGTCAAGTTTGTTTTTTCTATAATGGAGTTGCGTAATGTTAAACAATTTACGGAAAACATGCAGTGTGACACTGTGCAACCTGTTAAGTGCAGCTCGTATCAAACACACCCCTGGCGTGTTGGGACGTGCGTGCGACTACTTCACACACCCCATAGCTCATGGAGAGATGTTTTGCATTTAAGAAGCAAACATATCTAGGTCTGCACTTAGGACATTTTGTTTTGTTAAAGAGCTTTAGGGTCCATTAAGTGCGATATAGTTCCTTCTTTTTTTGGTTTCTTGCTTGACAGCAGTAGCACAAAACATTTTGTTAGCATGCTTCAGTAAACTCTATATAGACTTGGGCAAGCTTCAACAACTATTCCTTTCATTTGCTATGCACCAACATAACAGCACACAACAGAGGGAAGGAGAGGGGGAGAAAGAGTGAGAAACAGGGAGTGTGAATGCGTGAGTTTTTACTGGAAAGCTTTAAATGTACAATACATCCAAGTACAGGCTGCCATGGTATCAGCCCAGCAACAACCAAAATGGAATGTTCTTTTCTAACAGTAAAAGCTTTAAGACCTCAATTTTTATTCAGTGTATTCCAGAATAAACGCTGGGGCCAGATGGTAAAACATTAAACCCACACAGTGAAAGAACTGAAGGCTAACATCGATCTGTCTTATAGCAGATATCCCAGAATGCAAACCTTGTTTCCAGTAATAAAAACTGATATTCTATTTGGATGTCTATACACACACATCATACTATAATGCACAGGCTAGCATTTGCATAAAAAGGTCAATTAAACTTAAAGGAAATAGCTCGGATGCTACTTTATGGAGGCTGTTTTGAAATAACCTCATAAATCATAGCTAAATCAGATAGCATGGCAAAGTCCTGCATTCATAAAGAACTGTGGAAGGATACTGGAGGTATTGTAGCTTTATCACATTCCTGGAGGTTTAATGAGGAAAGTGAAAGAGCACAGTACAGAGGCTTTGGCAGAAGCTGGGTGTTTTTTTTTTTTAAGTCAGGGTTTTTCCTCTAGATTAAGAAGCGCAGGTTAGGAAGCAAATTCCACTTCCAACTTCAAGTTCAACTTGAAAAAACTGGGTGCCACAGCAATCAGACTCTTTAGAAAAACAAGATTATTAGAGAGGAAATGCAGGATTAGATACATGATTATTAATAAATAATGAGGAGGATAAATAATGAGCAAAAGGCGACTGGTAGAACTCAAGTTAGTTTTGGAACAGCAAAGCAAACACCATGGCACCAAGTATACACAGCAAATCACTTCAGTACTCCTCTACGGTGAGGGGAATTTTGCGAGGTAAACTACACTGTTTCAAATAACAGAAAGAGATCACTCGTGACTTTTAAAGCACCCAAAATGGTTTAATATATTGTGCAGGATAAACATAAAGCCTTCGTACAAAGTGAGAATTTCAATAATGTATGCTAAATTTACAAAAAGTGAACTGTTAAACCTTTACCTTTAGTATCCCATTTGCTGCTTTCAGCTAAAGGAGGAACGAGTGGAACATGTGCATGTATTTTCATCGTGAAATCCAAAACCAAAATATGTATGCATCAATCCTGCTAGACAGACTCTTTAGTCTCTAATATAGTTGGTAAAACAATCTTCAGTTCAAAGAGGAAAAAAAGCATTGCAGAGTCAGATTCAACTCAACATCCGGCTATAAAACCCTTTGTGAATTGAATCAGCTGTATTGGGGCAGGGAAAATACTAGACTGTGCAGTGTTACAGTTTCCCAAGACTGAAGCCTGCGACCATGTTTCTATTAGAGGGACTCTACATTGGCAGGAACACTAAGTTGGGACTTGTGTTTGAATAGTGCAGCGAGCGATGAGTGTCTCTTCACTGTAGCTGCTGATCTGTTGACAGGTGCCACTGGGGGTCTATCTAAGGACCACTGTACCCCTGCATTACCCCCAGTCATCCCCAGGGGAGCACCAAGCAACTCCAACAGATCTTTGTCATTGTTTTTTTCCAAATACTGCCAAGGCCTCTTACCATTGTTGTCCCTGAGGGCCACATTAGCCTTGAACTTGTGCACTAGGAGCCGCAGCAGATTTTTGTGGCCGTGAATAGCAGCCAGGTGCAGTGGTGTGTAGCCACACGTGCTCCTAGTATCCACATTGAGCGTCATCCCTGCTTTATGCACACCATACCACAGAGTGTTCAATACACGGTGGTCTCCATGCTTGGCAATCCAGTGCAGTACAGTATAGCCTGACACAAAGTCCCGTTTGGCCAGCAGGCTTGGATCCTCTCTGAAAAGGGAGTAAACATCAGTCCAGATTCCTGAAGCTGCTTTCACAAACCACTCGTGCTCCTGGGGCTCCAAGGGAACCTGGGTGTTTCGGTGGCCACAGGACGATGAGTCATGACCCAGGCTGCGAACAGAGCTGGCAGGGGACACACTGTCCAGGGGGCTGTGTGTTCGGCTGGAGGAGACATTAAGAAAAGAGGTAATCCGGTGCAGTCGTTTGAGCCGGGCTGTGTCACCATCCTCCCGAAATGCTTGGTCCAGATCTGCTCCCAGGCTTCGACACATCCGGCTTCGCAGCCGGTGAGACAGCCGCCGGGCAACAGGTCTGTTGCGGGTGCTCTCATCTGGTGCTGAACTTGGAAGAGATGCTTGGGGTTCCTCGTCAGGAAGGTGCCCAGTTGAGTGGTGCCATGGTGTGATCTGGCATTCTTGGCGTTCTAGCTGTGACCGTAGCCTGACCTCATGGGAACGATGGGTGCCAGCCTGAGTCTGCTCCCCACCTTCTGTCAAAACAACACCACGATAATTCAGTGCATCATCACTGGACCAGTTGTCCTGGGGAAATGCTCGAGGCCAGTCAGAGTTAATGGAAGAACGGAGGAGGAGGCTATTTTGGCTGGAGGACCGGCCTTGAAGGCATCTGGGCTCCAGGTAGCTGGAAGCCACGCGTGGGTGGGGTGTTTCCAGAGGAAGACTGTTCCTCTGGGGAGCAGGACTGACTGGAGCTGCTGCTTTTGTTCCATAGTCCTCCTGTTCATTTATGTAAATACCTGTGGCCTGACCATTGCAATCTGGCCTGAGCAGACTGTCATTGCTCTGGCTGAGGCCATCCTGTCTATAAGCATCAAAGTAGGAAGTATCACTAGGGATTTCAGTTAAACACGGACTGGACGCTGAAATTTGTGACTGTCTGAGAGGAATGGGAAAAGGCCAAGCACAAGACGGATTCTCGTCAAATGACTGGAAAGAGCCAGGCAGGGTGTGTTTGTGTGCTCTGTCCTTGGACGGAAGGGTCACACTCACCTCACCGTGTGGATAATCTGGAGGGGGATAAAAGGACTTCTGGCTGCAGCCATCTGCTTCTCGCAATTGTCCAGGTTTGGCACCATGAACACCATTGTGTTTAGGATTTGCCTTCTCCTCTATTCCTTTTACCTCCGATGGCTGGTCAAAGCTCTGGCCGCTCCCACTTGAGCGTTTTGAGTCCATAGTATATGAAGACATGCCCAGAGTGCATGTATTTATAGCTCTGTCTTTGCTGGGGACTGAGGACACCCTTTGCTCCCATGGTTGATGTGATGAGGTTTGAAAAGCTTTGTCCAAATAAATATTGTCAGTATGATTTCCGCTGTTGTTTACAATCCCTGCAACTGGCAAGATTTGGTCCGTGTTATGAACTTGTGAAAGCTGAGTTTTCAGACAGGGATCCTCACCGGGACTGGGCTTGGCAGCACTCACTCCAGCGCCTTCCTGTTTCTTATCTGTCCGCCTGTCTGCCGAGGCCGCGCTGGTGGCGACGTCTCCCAGATGCGGTCGGTACTTCTTCCTTAACACGACATAAGAAACTCCATCCTCCTGCTTCACCGTGGCCACGGCGTTCACGTACCTTTTAAACAGCTCGCGGTTCCGCACTCGGTCCGCATGCTCTCGCAGATACGCTTTAAAGTGAGTCAACAGGTCCACGTTCCGCACGGTTCCTCCGTTGCGCAAGAGAAAGCGCAGCACCGACTCCTGGGTGAAATCGGTGGCCATGCTCGTTCACTGGAAAACTTTTCCCGGAGCTTCGATCAGCGTCCAAGCTCACGACGCGCGAAACCTGTCAGGGGTTTCAGCCGCGCGAACACAAGCCCCGCCCACGCGCAGTGCGCGTGCACGTTGTGCGCTCCACCTGCACACCTGCGTGTGCTTACCGTGTTCAAGATGAAGTGAGCTGATATTTCTGGAATGTATCCTACATAATGCAAACAATGAGTCAAACCCTTTCAGTTCAGCATTAACATAGCGAAACCACCAACTCTGTGTAATCGTCTGCAGCTTTACATTTCAGTATAGCCTGTTTATGCTGTTTTGTCCAGTTTCTCGATTTCTGGGATAAATCCTGTATCTACACTTGGTGGTCATTTTATTAGGTACACCTACCATATATATATGTATTCGCCTATACTGGGACAGGTTTTAATTTCCATATTGCCTGAGCTTTCTCGCCATTAATAAAACGAAAGTACCAGCAGCACATGGTACAGTTCTGAAATGCTGGAGGTGTTGATTCTCTACGTGTGAAGGAAAATGTTTCATCTACTGTAAAGAAGCAGGGCTTACCCTTTCATCAGGACTGCATATGTAGGTTTCTTTCACCCCCAATCCATACCATTTATGTACAGTATGGTTACTAATCTGCACAAAGTCCCTCATAGTTGTGACGCACATTTACATATCACCATTATATATATATATAAAACAGAAAAGAAACCAAGATAAATCATGTTAGATCTTTTTCCACCTTTAATGTTATATAGCAACATTAGAAACAAATAGAAATAATAAAAAAAAGAATAAGAATAAACATACAATAACCTGCGTAAGTCTTACTGCATAAGTCTGCACACAGTATTAACTAATACTTTGTTAAAGCAACTTTTGCTTGTAAGAGTTTATCTTGATTTGGCTAATCAAATTAATCCATTCTTCCTTGCAAAAATGCTCCAGATCAAACAAATTGCAAAGGGGTCACCTATACACAGTCCTCTTTAAGTCATTTCATAGGTTTTTCTATAGGATTTAGATCTCCAGATGATTCACTTCATTGATAACAGGTGTATAATAATTCATTTTGTACACAAGTTTGATTGTGATTGGTTAATTCTGAGCACAGTCACATGCCCCATTTTAAAAGGGTGTGCACACTTATGCAACTAGGTTATTATAAGTTTTTTCTTTTTCTTTTTTACCTGAAACATTTATTTGTTTTTTTCACTTGCAAATTGTTGGTTGCTATATCACATTAAAGGTGGGAAAAGGTCTGACATGATTTATCTTGGTTTAATTTTTTTTTTTCACAAAAAGCCCTTCGGGGATGGGGGTTCGATTCCCGCCTCTGCCCTGTGTGTGCGGAGTTTGCATGTTCTCCCAATGCTTCGGGGGTTTCCTCTGGGTACTCTGTTTCCTCCCCAGTCCAAAATGCATTGTAGGCTGACCGGCATCTCTAAATTGCCCGTAGAGTGTGAATGGGTGCGTGAGTGTGTGTGCCCTGACAGACATACAAACATACTGATTGTAGCCAAGAGTAGGCAGTTCCTTGGCTTACACTGCCTACTTGGTTTGTTTAACTGTAGCATGGCAAAAAAAAACAAGGAGGAGCTGGTGCCTAAAAAACAACAACACTGGTTATAATGTGCTCAAAGAAAGCACCCGAAAGATTGCTCTGAAATCCAGAGAACATTGGGAGTGCATGTGAATTCATTCAGGTTGGCAAAATTCTTACCTTCTATCACAGCACTTTGTCTAGGCTTTTTTTTCCCCCCTAAATTGCAGTTAGATTCAAGTTGACATTATTTGCAATTGTTTTAAGTTATTGAGGTTTGCATGAAACCCACTCAATTCCTTTTACTCTCTTTTTACAGGTAGAGTGGATATAAACGTCTACACACCCCTAGAATTGCAGGGTTTTGTGATGTATCACACCACCAACAAGTGGAGAAAATGGGGTACCATATTAACATTACCAAGAACAGGATGTCCCTCCAAAATAGATGAAAGGAGACGACAAAAACATATGATGGAGGCTGCCATGAGAACTATGGCAACATTAAAGGAGATGCAGGAATATCTGGGAAGTACAGGTCACTCCCTGCATGTGACAATCTCTCGTATTCTTCACATGCCTGGGCTATGGGGTAGGGTGGCTAGACAGAAGCCCTTTCTCTCTCTCTCACACACACGAACACACACACACACGAACACACACACACACACGCACAAATCCAAGACCACTTAAATCACCTCAAACTATGTGGCAAAATATGTTACAGTCTGAAGAGACCAAGGTAGAACATGATTCTAAAAGATATATTGGGTGCAAAGTAAGACAGCTTAAGAACACCATACCCACAGTGAAGCATGGTGGTGGCAGCATCATGTTATGGGGCTGCTTCTCTTCAGCTGGGACTGGGAAACTAATCAAGATAGCGGGAATCATGGATAGCTCCAAATACCCAGATCTACAAATCTATTTTGGCACAAATCCTGCAGGCCTCAGTTAGATAGCCGAAGAAGAAGAAAAATTTCACCTTCCAGCATGACAATAAATAAATATAGTTGATAGGTTAGTTATGAAATTTGACTACTCCATGCTTTTGGCATGGAGAGAAAATGAAAGCATAATGTGTATATTATTAGGACATTTGTGCCATCAGAGAGGCATGTTGCAGAGACAGCAGAATTCTTACATCAGTGTATTATGATTGGCCTGGCTTTTTTCTCATAAAGTCCTTACCAACAAGGCAATACACTATTTCTGCTGAAGTTAGAGACTTACACAATACAACTGCTGTGATGAGCATTCAATCAAAAGCGCTGTCAATCAAAAATGAATCAAAAATGGCAGAAAGCAGCACGTAGGCTGTTTTTAAGTGTAAGTGCTATAGGTATTAAACTTTGTTCCTTGTTCCTTGTGGTTAAACCGTACTTGTTCAACAACACCTGAGTAAATTGTTAACTTGTCAAAGGTTTAAAGAAGAAAAAAACAGTTGCTCTAATCTGGCAGGCCCCCTTTTTTTTGCGGTTACTATGATGTCGTAGGTCACATGACAATGCCAACATGG
Source organism: Pangasius djambal (assembly GCA_022985145.1). Taxonomy (NCBI): domain Eukaryota; kingdom Metazoa; phylum Chordata; class Actinopteri; order Siluriformes; family Pangasiidae; genus Pangasius; species Pangasius djambal. Next base: position 16,497,205 of record CM040989.1, on the reverse strand, counting down.
CGGATGTAGTATGTCCAGATTGTATTCATACTACACACATATACTGATCAGTATGTACTGTATCAATGGCCTAACAGTAGCTACTGAATGGAATGCAGGATGTACTGTCAGAGTACACGATTTCGGACGCGGCCCAGATGTGCACCAACACAAACAGAGGAAGTGATTAGAGATAACAGAAGACGACATTCAAAAATGTGAGTGAGGGTGCCCTCTGGTGGTCTGCGGGGAATTTTCCATGAGGAATGTGAAGTGAAGTGAAGTGAAGTGTGGCCAAGTATAGTGACTCATACTCGGAATTTGTGCTCTGCATTTAACCCATCCAAGTGCACACACACACACCGTGAACACGCACCCGGAGCAGTGAGCAGCCTTTTTTTTTTTGCTGCGGGGAGCAGTTGGGGGATCAGTGCCTTGCTCAAGGGACTCACCTCAGTCGTGGTATTGAGGGTGGAAGAGAGCGCTGGTCATTCACTCCCCCCACCTACAATCCCTGCCGGCCCGAGACTCAAACCGGTGACCTTCAGGTATTTCAGTCCGTAGGCAACTTTTGAGTGAAAGAAACTGGCTCAGTTTATCAATCTGCTGATGGACAAAGCTCTCACCTGGGCTACTGCAGCATGGCCAAAAGGAGGTGAGATGATTTCATCCTTCGACCTGTTCATCACGTTCTTTCAACTTGTGTTTGCTCACCAGAGGCCAAATATATCGGAGATCAGCTCCTCTCTGTGTCACTGTGCAGCCTAGTGGAAGTTGTGTGGAAGCACACAATCGTATAGGATGTCTTTGTATGCTGTAGCATTATAATTTCCCTTCACTGGAACTAAGGGGTCCAAACCTGTTCCAGCATTACAATGCCCCTGTGCACAGAGACGTCCATGAAGACATCGATGGCCAAAGGTTTGAGTGGAAGAAATTGAGGGACCTACACAGAGCTCTGACTTCAACCTCACTAAACATCTTTGGGATGAATTATCTGGCCCCTAGACCTCCTCCCCTGACATCAGTGCCTGACCTCGCTAATGCTCTTGTGGCTGAATGGGCAAATCCCCACAGCCACGCTCCAAAATCTAATGAAAAAGCCTCCCCAGAAGACTGGAGGTTATTATAACAGCAAAAACAACTAAAATCTGGAATGAGATGTTCAAAAAGCACATCTCATGTTCTCTGGAATGAGATGTTCAAAAAGTGTTATGGTCAAGTATACACCGTATAGTGTACCTCTTCTATCATTGCAGCGCTGCTGGGCTTGATGCCTGGAATTTTGTTGACCAGGACCTCATCAAACGGTTCTACCTAAAGATTCAACCTCTCCTGTAACCTCTACAAGTTCAAGCGATGGATGGGGGTCTCACAGGAGAAAGATCACCCATTGCACCTCAGAAATCATGTTAAGGGTCAGCACCATGCCCAAGAGACGAGACAATTTCGTTCCTCACATTACCTGGTCTGAGAGGGAGATTATCTGCTGGTGACCCCAGTGTCACTGAACATCCCAGTATCACCGTGGCAACTACAACCATCAAAAGCCATCGAAAGACTCAAAACTGGAAATTCCCTTCGTTTATCATGAGATCCTGGAGGTTTTCAGTAAAGCCAGGCTAGTTGATTACCCCCTCATTGCCCTTATGACTGCAGTGCCACTCCGCTTCGAACCCGCATATATATATCCCCTATCAGCAACTGAACACAACGCTATGGAAGAATATGCAGTACTGGGCAAAAGTCTTAGGCGCATGCAAAGAAATGCTGTAAAGCAATACAGTAATAAACTAAAACAAAAATCTTTAGGTGTGAATATGGGCAGATTCATGACGCTGTTTACAAACGTGAACCAGTTAATCCACCTAACCAGGTGGGCAGAAGTTTATAGAGTTGGAAAGCACACACACACACACAAAGAAAAACTCCAGCCTGTCAAAGTGTAGTAGACGGTTTCCATTTATTTGAACCTTTCTGGTGATGTTTCGGGAGTGCGGGCATCCCTCCTCCCTCCAGAGAAGAACAGAGCCAGACAGGAAAGATTATCAGAGAAAAGGAATGGTAATAGTCTAAAGTTTTTTTTTTTTGTGCCATTTCAACAGGTTTTGTATTTTTTTTTTTCAACCTTTTTTTGTTAAAGTGATCCTACAGATACATTATCTTTTCAAACAAACACTAAAACAGTCTCTTGTGCCACGTGTGATCGGATGGTGTGTTCACATGAATTCCTCGTTAATGCTCTTTTAACAGAAGTGATAGGGATATTATCACTGTTCAACCACACACCTAAATGGCCAAGACATGGAGAAATGAAAGGCTAAACAGCCAAGACAGAACAACAGAATAGGGGAGAGAGAGAGAGAAATTAACTTTCTTAAAACATTATCTTAATTCTAATGATTTAAACCGTGTCATTATAAAATAATAACTTTAACCAAATGTAGCAAATTTAACATTCAGGAGTGTCATGCACTCAGACAAGAAATAAAAAAAAAAAGAAGAAAAGCGCATGAGGTGAACACAGCACTCGGACAGTGTGCAGGGGAGAAAACACAGATAAATACAAAGTTAGATTTAAAATGTTCACAGATCTATGTGAGACATGACAGTGATATACAGAGACAGACATTTTAGTATGAGTGGGTTGGGGAGTCGTACCTCCTACATTTTATTGTGAATATTTTCCTTTTTTCACGTTTGAAATATGATCTTGTGATTAGACTTGACAGACAGATGGTTATGAAATAACTGCAGCATATTTCATGTGTGTTTTAGCTCTGTTCTGCTCTAAAGGACTGAGGGACGCTGTCATAACTGCGGTCTGGCCCCGTTTCAACCGCAAGCGCTTTGTTAGGAGACGGCAACAGGCTGAAGGGCGGGGCACGGCGTGGACCCGCCCTCTACGGACTGGTACCCCGGCGTAGCCCCTCCCCCTCCTCCTAGCTCCTCCTCGTTGTAGAGACGCTTGATGCCATCAAAGTATTCGTCCACATCCATCTGCTCCACCTTGCGCTTGGCCGAGGGCTTCCTGCGCAGTGGCAGAGCGGGCAGGACAGGGTGAAAGGTCACGCTAGGGTCGTGAGGGGTTTGCAGTGGGTGGCAGACGTACACAGTGTTGGGAGGCAGGGATGCCGTGTGTGTGGAGAGACAACGTGCCACTAGCTCTCGGCAGCCGATCAGCTTGGAGCTGTCAGTCTGAGGCAAAAAGGAACAGAAATAAACATCTTGCTCAGTAAGAGTGTGAAAATATATGGGCATGATGATACGCAAAGATAAAAGACTAAAATCAATAATATCTGACCTCTAAAATGAACTATATTATGAGGCAATAAATCATTGCGCCATGTTCTGCAATACCCTGACATGCATTAATGATTCACTATAAACTGAAAAGCGGGGCAGAGTAGTCATGGTGTGAAGTACATGCCTCGCCATGAACTTCACACTGAACTCAGTCATGAATACACCGTCATGTTCATGGAACCAGTTTGAGATGATGTATGAATTATCTTGCTGAAAGTATCCACTATAAAATGGGTAAATTGTGGCCACCATTACAGCACCACCACCAGCCTGAAGGTTGGGTCCATGAATTCATACAGTTATAAACCTTCCCTCAGATCGGTTTTTGTGAGTCCTTGCCCACTGTAGCCTTAGATTCCTGTACTTGGCTAACAGGAGTGGAACCCTATGTGGAACCCTATGTGGTTTTCTGCTATTGTAGTTCATGCACCTCAGAGTTTGACACATTGTGCATTCTGACACACTTTTCTGCTCACCATGGCTCTAGAGTGGTTATCTGAGTTACTTCCTGTCAGCTCAAACTAGCCTGACCCCATTTTCCTCTGACCTTTCTCATCGACAATGCATTTCTGCCTGCAGAACGTCCGCTCAATGGAATGGAATTGTTTTGTTTGTTACACACCATTCTGTGTAAACTCAAGATATCAGCAGTTTCAGAAATGCTCAAACCGACCCATGCCATGTTCAGTCACTGAGACAACACGTTTTCCCCCATTCTGGTGTTTGATGTGCCCATTAACTGAAGCTCTTGACCTGTATCTGCATGCCTGTATGCACTGCACTGCTGCCACATGACCGGTTGATCAGATGAGCAAGTGCAGGAATGAGCAGGTGTTCCTAATAAAGTGGTGGATGGCTGTACATTGTACATGCAGCAGAGTTGGTTTACAAAACACTCAGGCTTTTATTTAGGAATGTCTGAATCAAAAAGTACAATTTTCAAATTTTGTCACAAACAAAAGCGCCAAATCATTTGTACTTCCCCGTTTTCTACTGACTCGATTATTTAGTACGTTATAGTACATGGAGCACATGTGCATGTACGTATCTTTACCTGAACTTTGCGCAGCAGGTCGGCAGCAAGAGCGAGCCAATCAGGACAGAGCTTTTCCAGCTGCAGCGTGACGAGAGCGAGGGCCAGCATGGAGCCACGCTCCTGCAGCAGTGCATTATGGGAAAGGCAGTGCAGCAGCTCCTGAGTGAGCAGGGCAAGGTGCTGTGATCGGTTCAGACCCAATAACACGCCTGAACTCACGGCCTTGCAGCTGAACACCATTGCGTGGAACTAGAGAGAGAGAGAGACAGACAGAGAGATGCAGAACTAATGAGAACAGAATAATCAGTCTTGTGATGAGAGACACGATCACCTGCAGATGAACTTAACTAATATGCAGTGCCATCCCGCACCACCAGGATGCTCCTGGAACCTAAAGATAAGCTCTCTTCTGCCCACCAGTGGCCCTGATTAGAGTTTCGGCACATAAACAACTTGTACGGCGTGACAAAGGTATAAGATCAAATAACGCAAACAATATAAACAGTTTGTTTTGACGCATTTCATTTTCAGACGAGGATTTCTCAAAGAGCCAAAGAAAATGTATTTGTTTTAAATAAATGCATTAATATCTAACAAATCTTGGTAGTGGACTTGGTGTTTCAAACATATATATGCTTTTTTTTTTTTTTTAATAAAACTGGGTGCTTCATTTACTGGCGTTTTATAGTCATTTTGGACGTATTTACGAGACACTCACAATGTGCAGGAAATCGAGGGCCGTGGCTGCATGCAGGTCCCAGCTGAGTTTATCCAGAATGATCCTCTCCATCCTCAACACCTCTGAAGGAGTGCATCCACAAGCACTGCTGCTGATCAGCTCTCTGAGAGCAGGGATACGCTACACACACAGACACGCACACACACAACCAGAGTGAAACCAACTATCAGCTACTACACTTAACATTTGTGCATAACTGTATGTCTTTCTCTTTTTTTTGCTGTGTGTAAATGCATAAAGAAAGATAAAGTTTCATTTAAAAGAGAGAAAGCAGGATACAGATGTTGTTTGGTTTCCTGAGAGAAAATATGCTGGTGACGCATACGAATATATGCTGGGACTACCTTTGTGGCATATTTCCATTTCCATTTCACCCATAAACATAACAGAATTTTTTGTTTCGTTCAATAAAATGGGAATCATGTTCTACAGTTTACATATTCAAGAACTATATTATCCTGGAATGCCCGTCTAAGTACTAACAATACGGATAATAAGTAAACAGTATAAGAGATAGTGTAATATTTTGGGATATTATACTATATTACGTTATACTAGGTTTATATTATTTTTCTTCCATTTTGGTGCATCAGACAGTAAACAGGATCTAATTTCATGTAGGAACTAAAGTTGTGAGTGGGGTATTATATTACTGCCGGATATGTGTGCCATGAGGCTGGTCTGAGGAATCATCCAAGCCAATCGTTTGGCTTTGTTGCTTTACTGCGTCCTAACTTAGGAATGGTCGCCTGCCACTTTCTCGCTTCCTAGAGTACATGTATAATACGATATTGTTTCTATCACGGCAACTCGTTCGCAGAGAATACTTCCCAATAGTCGAAGGCTCAAAATAAAAACGTTATTTCACAAATCAGAAATGGCGTGATCATCAAAATGGTGAATATTTCTGTAAAGAGATATTTATTAACAACCTATGAAAGGAGTCTCGGGCCTCGGCGCTTTGTAAGAGTCGGTAGGTTTTCTGCCTTGGGAGAGTCTTCGAGACAGATGACTTTGCGCTTTTCGGTTTCTCCGTAACATGACAAAGGCACTTCCTTTCAATCACTACTTATTATCTTTTCTTCAAGCATAGGCCAATGTTTACACCTCAGCCGAGCCTTTTTTTTTTTTCTTTCTTTTTTTGTAATCTCCATCTCACCTCATCCTCTTCACTTGTCTTAGCTGCCAGGAAGAAACAGGTGATAGCAATGCAGCGCAGGTACTTGGGACGAGCCTGATAAGAGAGACAGGGGAGAGACACAGAGAGACGATGTTACAAATGATTACATTACATCGCCCATTCCAACCCTCTGTTTTGTGTTACTGAAGGTCATCGTTAACCCAGTGGTATTTATTGCGACTCTGTTTCACCGACTGGAGGGTTTGTGCATTTGCATATTTCACTTTCACTGTCCAATCAGCCAAGTGTGTTACTGTGTGGTGTGATCATGCTGATCAATCTGGAACGCTCCAGATGAGTTTCGCTGTGTTTCTGGATGAATCATCATGTCACAAGACATAATCAATTTACAGGTAGTGTAATATTTTGGGAAAATATTACTATAAAAGTATTATAATAACACATTTTCTATAGCAGCAGCTCTGCCAGTATTTCCGGCTCTAAGGCAAATCATAGGTTTATATTAATTTGCTTGCTCTAAGCCATTGTTCAGGCAAGCGAATGACAAGTCGCTCATATCACTTTGTAGTTTGTCTCTTGTGGGCATGCACTCCTCCCAGTTCCGATAACTAATAGTTGTAGCTATGTAGAGCTTCTAAAGCCAACTAGTTAAACACAAAACAATACACTAATCAGTGTGAAAACTAGTTGTTTGACTTGCTTATGATGTGCTTGGCAGAGAGACAGGGGAGAGAGAGAGAGAGAGAGACATGGTACATGTTACAAATGATTACATTACAATGCCCATTCCAACCCTCTGTGTTGTGTTACTGAAGGTTAACCCAATGGCATTTATTGCGACTCTGTTTCACTGACTGGAGGGTTTGTGCATTTGCATATTTCGCCTTCAGTGTTCACTCAAGTCAAGTGTGTTCCTGTGTGGTGTGATCATGCTGATCAATCTGGAACGCTCCAGATGAGTTTTGCTGTGTTTGTGGTTGAATCATGATGTCACAAGGCACAATCATAATCTAAAGGAATATGATCACTAGGAAATTTAGTTTCAGTTGTGCAATGCTGAAAAAAGTACCGCAACCAGTGCCACATCGCAGGCTTACACGCATACCACCTACGTTTATTTCCTTTATACTACTTCCTGCTTTCTTGAGCAGAATGAAGAAATACAGAGAAACCCTGACACATGCAACACAATGTACGCCATGTTTTCTTAACCTCTGACGACAGAAAGCAACACAACAGTAACATTTTGTAACACTGTCACTAAGAACCATGTACTCATAAAGCTTATATTATTAACAGTATTAATTATTAATAACAACTAATTATTAACACACATACTAGGCTTGTTCTATATAACAACTGTAATTGTCTGTACACAATATTACGCTGCCACAATATCCAATATTCTGGAAGTACCAATATCCTCTTTCTGCCAAGGTAACTGGAAAATGTTTTGAGCTCACTGATATGAAATGAAAACCTTCAACATGTGTTCGACTCATATACCCTAAGTATAGATTCAACATCAGGCAACTATATTTATTAAATGGCACTAAATATTTCACCCAAAAATGGTCAAAATCAGCACACGTTTTCAGCCGAAAGAGAAAAAGGATGAAGATTTTGACCTTAAAAACATAAACTAGGCCTACATTATACTGAAAATGTACTGTTATGTTTTTTTGTTTACAATGCATTACTGTGGGATCACCTAAAAATCCATCATCCAGGTGACTTTTTCGTGATTGCCGCTGCCAGCAAGCAGCTCCTGACTACACATCTGGTAATATTACACCCTCTCCTACTCTCCTTAAACCTGAAATGGTTGAAATTCTTGTTTTCCTGCCTTTTATTTAGTTCTGGACGATTAAATCATTTACCATTTAAAAAAAAAACTGCAAGCAGGGAATCAATATCATAAAAAGCCTACATACACACTATTTTATTTAATATTAATTAACATGGTGTGTTTATACTTTCTTTGTAATTTGACAACAATACTTCATAAGGCTTCTACGGACTCTAATAATAACTAATATTTATAACTGCCAGTAATGCCTCATAAGGATTCAACGAAGTACTAGAAGGAATAATAATGAGATGGCGCAGTGGTGCAGCGGGTAGTGTAGTCGCCTCATAGATTGAGGGTCCTGGGCCCTGAGCTTGCGTGACTGTGGTTCCACCATGTCCACGTGGGCTCTCCGGTTTTCTCCCACCTCCCAAACACATGCCAGCAGGGGGGACTGGCTATGATAAATTGCCCTTTAGGAGTGAATGAGTGTGTGTGAGATGCCCTGAAATGGACTGCCATCTCATCCAGGGTGTATCTCTTCCTCTCGCCCATTTCTGAATCCACCATAAGTCGGGCATGAAGCTAAATAATAGTAAAGTTTATTCTAAAGCATATAATTATTACTCTTTCTATCATTCGTTCACAGCAGCAAAGCAGAGCAGACTTTGCATTCGGAGCTAAATAAAAAAAAAAAAACTGAAACTGTTGGTATGAACAGCAAAACTGAAAGCGTCTTGTTGCTTTCAGATTAAAAATAGAAAATCTGATTAAAAACGCATACTGGCGCGCAGATACACAAAACACCGTGTTCCAATGAGTCAACCTGCTACGAAAATAATGGAATAATTTGCAATTAGCTGTAACATGCTCAAGTGTTTTATTAGTGGAGTATTAATCACTTATGAGACACACGCTGTGTTGGACTATCAGGTACCAACATAAGCAACACACAAATCAATGAGAACACACTAATCCCCAGACTGAAATGTTCTTTTTCACGTTAAGACAGAGTGAGAATAGACTGAGAGAGTGCGACAGCGACGGTTTTGACACCGCGGGCATACTTTTCACTAGTAATATTTACACTTTTAGTCAACTTGCAGCTTTTAAACTGTATTTTAACATACTGCAACATAATGTATACATTCACAAAAAGCCCTTCTGTTTTTTTGCTGACTTCAGACGTTTCCTCACGTAGTTCATGATAATGTTTTGAGTCATGTTTCAACACACTGTAGGATATGTCATCAAGACGTCAGCATCTTTCCTGGGAATGTATTATAGTAACTTATCAGGAATTGCACTTTGTCGCTTCCTGGTCAGTCTTCCCAGAGTCACGATGCAATTTCTATTTTGCCTTCCTATTAACTACCATTCCAATTATATTCCTGTGTACAAACACATGTTAAGGGGCTTGAGATTGAATTAGACAGAGAGATAAAGTGAGAGAGAGAGAGAGAGAGAGAGAGAGAGAGAGAGAGAGAGAGAAAGAGCATGGGACAGGCTGAGGGAAAAGGACGGAGAGGAACAGTGTGAGCGTGAGAGATTAAGACTCTGGGACAGTGAGGTAGACTAAACAAGCAGAATGAGAGTGACGGAATATACTGAGCCAGGTAGTGAGACAGACTGAGACAAAGTGAAATACAACACTTTTGGAACTCTACTTCTATCTCCTCCTTTTAACGTCACATTAAAAACTTCTCAACTTTCTTTTTCTAATTAGAAAATGAACTTCGGAGCCTGGCTTTGAGAAAGGTGCTAGTTAACTAATCATCCTCGATGGATAATGAGGTCAGCATTAAAACAAACCACACTCCAGCGGCGCACTGGGTTTAAAGTGTGAGTAGACCGTATACCTTAATGGTGGAGAGAAAGCGGTCGAGTATGGAGATGGCCAGACAGAGAGTTTCTGGATAAAGCTTCAAGCGCCGGTGCACATCAGTGAGCCACCGCACGGCCTCGTCACGCTGGGCAGGGGAGATATCAGTATCCTGCAGAGTAGAGATTTCATTCTTTCGTAACTCTGAACAAAGTGTGCTCAGACTGTACCCTCTACAGCACCAGGGTTTTACCATTGTTTTTGAGTTCCCTAGGTTCCTAAATGGAAGTGTGCAGCACCAGGGAAGTGTGTAGTAAACAATATACCTTATATATATATTTAGAGAGAGAGAGAGAAACAGGAACACACTTTAGCATGGCAGCAAAACAATGTAGTTAAAGCAAATCAACAAACTTAATATCCTTGCAAATTCTGTACAAAGTTGCTACTTAGTCTAGAAGTATGTACTATGTGCTGACACACTTGCCCAATCCAGCTCTGTCCCGGAGTTATTTTTAGTTTATTCCCGTCCGCAATATCCTGTAATGACCTTAGTTGGTTCGATTTCCAAAAATATAAACAAATTTGCAGTTTAAACCACAGCCACCCTGACTGGGATAAACTATCGCCTGAAGATGAATGAATGAACGCAGGAAGCATGTCCTGCATCGCCACAAAGCGCAGTAAGGTCCAATCATCAGCCATTAGAGATGCACTTATCTAATACTTAAAGATACTGGCTTAAAATGCTGGAGCAGTACTGGATCAGATGGACAGGTCTTCCGATCTCATTTGCTGATGGAACACAGGACACATGTTATCTTGAGGCATGTGGACATTGTGCCGGTGAGATTTAGTATGACTTGAAACTACTAGGCAACAGAAGCTTGACGGAGTCGGCCTAGTTATTGTGAACATGTAATAAGAACATAAATACACGTTATGTTTTAAGTATATCGTGAATTGCTCTTGTTTACATGTACCTTCCATGGCTGTGGTTTGGAAACGGAAACTGTATCAGATCTCAACGCCTGCTAAGTTTAAGTCCCTTCTGTGGAACTACAGCAATACTGACCCGACCCTGCAGCCATTCAAGGCCTCATCTGACAAACTCCAGCTGAGCTAATGAAGCATTGGTAAAGGCCATTAAATGGTGAAAGAGAAGTAAATAAAGGTGGCAAGGGTATTTACAGCATGAAAGAACAAAAAGAGATATACTGCCTATAAATGTAGCTTCTAAAGTGTAGGCAAAACATGGTACATGTATACATGCTCAACGTATTACTGCGACACTACCAAATAGTTTACAGCCCATGTTCTGTATTTTTTAGCATCCTGTGTATTTATTGTCCTGCACTCATCTCACACTATTGTGTATTTGCACTTTATGTAGTCTTGGGTACTGGACTGTGCTGCACCATGGTCCTGGAGAAACGACATTGTGTTCCAATGTATACAAGCCATACAGAGGAATGACAATAAAAACTCACTTGACTTGACCTGACACTTGATATGTGTTTAGATCCATCGGTTTACCTGGTTGGCTGGTTTCTTTGGCACATAGCTCCTCCACAGATCGGCTTCCCTAGAAGCAGCCTTCTCCAGGAGAAAAGACAGCTTCTGGCCTTCCGTGGGTTCGGCAAACTTCATCACGAACCCAGGAAAAGCCTACCTCCCCACTGGATACGGCAACCTAAAACAAACGCAAAGAGTGTAAAGAGTGCTAGTGTGAAGAAGGCAATAAACATGGCCATCAAAACTTCATCCGCATCAAGACTGCTGGGGATGGTACCACACTGGAAACCCTAAAGATTTCCCGTCCCAAAAACCCTTTGTGCCCAAGTCTCACCCTTACTTCAGCCTATAATCTCACCTGGATACTGCAGATTTGTACCTAAGAACTGCTGACGTAATCATCCCAGGACTCCTGTTCGCAGTATGCTCATACTAAACTTCCTTTTAACACACTTAGTAAAGTCTGAAAGTAAGGTAACGCTTTATAATGGCTCTGTCTGGTGCCACGCAGAAGAGGACGGCTTCCCTTTTGAGTCTCAAGGTTTCTTCCTCACGTCGTATCTCATGATCTACACACTGATTTCTGTGAAGCTGCTTTGTGAAAATGTGCGTTGTTAAAAGAGCTATACAAGTAAAATGCAATCTTCGTACAGTGTGTATGCGTGTGTATTCTTTACTGTACAGTGTGTGTGCGTGTATTCTTTACTGTACAGTGTGTAATCGTGTGTATTCTTTACTGTACAGTGTGTGTGCGTGTGTATTCTTTACTGTACAGTGTGTGTGCGTGTGTATTCTTTACTGTACAGTGTGTGTGCGTGTATTCTTTACTGTACAGTGTGTAATCGTGTGTATTCTTTACTGTACAGTGTGTGTGCGTGTGTATTCTTTACTGTACAGTGTGTGTGTATTCTTTACTGTACAGTGTGTGTGTATTCTTTACTGTACAGTGTGTATTCAATTCAATTCAATTCAGTTTTATTTGTATAGCGCTTTTAACAATGGACATTGTCTCAAAGCAGCTTTACAGAACATAAGAAACAGAAAAACATGCAAACAAACAAAACATGCAACAGTCCTATATGTTAGACAAAATGATCCCTAGTGAGCAAACCTGAGGCGACTGTGGCAAGGAAAAACTCCCTTAGATGATATGAGGAAGAAAACTTGAGAGGAACCACTCAAAAGGGAACCCATCCTCATTTGGGTGACACTGGAGAGTGCGACAGAACAATGTCCTTTCTGCATTTATGTATAGTCATGTAGCGTTTTATGTGTATATTATGTGTATGTATTCTTTACTGTACAGTGTGTGTATTCTTTACTGTACAGTGTGTGTATTCTTTACTGTACAGTGTGTGTGCGTGTGTATTCTTTACTGTACAGTGTGTGCGTGTGTATTCTTTACTGTACAGTGCGCATGTGCGTATTCTTAACTGTACAATGTGTGTTTATTCTTTACTGTACAGTGTGTGCGTGTGTATTCTTTACTGTACAGTGTGTGCGTGTGTATTCTTTACTGTACAGTGCGCATGTGCGTATTCTTAACTGTACAATGTGTGTGTGTATTCTTTACTGTAGTGTGTGCGTGTGTATTCTTTACTGTACAGTGTGTGCGTGTGTATTCTTTACTGTACAGTGCGCATGTGCGTATTCTTAACTGTACAATGTGTGTGTGTATTCTTTACTGTACAGTGTGTATACTGTACTGTGTATACTGTACAGTGCGTGTGTATACTGTACAGTGCGTGTGTGTGTGTGTATTCTTTACTGTACAGTGTGTATACTGTACAGTGCGTGTGTGTATTCTTTACTGTACAGTGTGTATACTGTACTGTGTATACTGTACAGTGCGTGTGTATACTGTACAGTGCGTGTGTGTGTGTGTATTCTTTACTGTACAGTGTGTATACTGTACAGTGCGTGTGTGTATTCTTTACTGTACAGTGTGTATACTGTACAGTGCGTGTGTGTGTATTCTTTACTTCTTTACTCTTTTACTTGTTTGTGTGTGTAATTATACAGTCTCAGGTCAGCTATTGTCCTGACAGGCTTGAGTCTAAGATTTTATTACCCTCTGGATTACACTTTAGTGATCCATAAAGTAATCCTCTGACAGAAACCTCCTCAGAGCACAGCTGTAAGTGCCTCAGCGCTGTCTGAAGTGCTTCCTTGGACGAAATGAGAGCTCTTGTAACTCGTTATCGACTATAAGTTTGATTTGTGTAAGATGGAAATAAACTCAACCTGTGAAGTGACGTCCAAATACTTATTATTATTATTATTGTTGTTTTTTGGGCAACAAGACACGGTCACATCTCGTTTACAGACATATAACGTATGATATTTCCAGAGCTATCCTAAGCTAACCAGCTACACTGGCTTTAGCACTAAAGCTAACTTACTCACAGCTTAAAACCCGGATACATCAACATCCGACTTTGTCAAAACACACCAGTGTTACTCTGCTTTGCTCGGGTTAACCAAGCTAACTTGCTTTGCTAACGATATATTTCCTCTTAGCTGTGAAGAAAAATAAGTTGCAACGAACAGTAGTTTGATTTATCTGAATTTTTAGCTATACAAGAGATTTTTTATTGCTAAATGATGAGGTGTGTAGACAGAAATCTGATAATAATAAGAAGGAGAAGCGACACAGGCGGTGGGTTTGCGTTACCTCCCCTGCAAGGCTGTGGGAAACGCAGTCCGACTTGGAGATCATCCGGTCCATTAAACTGAGATTAAATAAAAGAACAGGTCGAATCGAGGCATGTCTACAATTCCATCTTCGCCTCCATTTTGTGTGAAGAAATTAAGAGGGGGTTAATGCATAGATTAAAAAAACAAAACGAACGGAATATAGACAAACGCGTCTATACTTCCGAGGAGGGGACTGAAAAAGAAAGGACACGCCCCGCCCACTTCTTACTGCGTATAGCCCATGTCACAAAAATATCTATTATAAACATTAAAAATGAAGAATGGTTGACAGTAAGTAATGATATAAAACTCAGTGTGCTGTTATAATATAGTAATTCAATTACATTCTTTACAGAAATCGCAGTGGAATTTAGTGAGATATGGCGCTGGAACTACTTTCTCTGGCGAACGCACCATTTAAAAGCCCATTATGTAACGCGTCTGTCCTCACAACCACCATAACAATTAACAACCGCAAACTACAACCGAAATACAGCGTTCTTGAGGCTGAAATTCATAGCATGTGGTTAATAGATTTCAACGCCTCAGTTATCAGTTAATCAGGATGCTTGTGACATTTAGCCCCTTTCCTCATCCAAAAGAACAGGTATCAGTTATGAGGGTATGAAAAACGTTATATCTTCCCACAACCTTATTTTCATTTTGGGGTCAAATCTTAATATGTAAAACTATCAGACCAAAACAGTTGGGAATTAATAAAAAAAATTCTAAACATCGTGTTGTTTCTTGGTCAAATATTATTCCGTTTTTTGATAAATGGCGCACTAATTTGGCATAAACCAACAAAAACAACGGCTTTGCTGTGAAATATGCGCGTCTCCATCATCACGCAACACAACGAACAGCCAATGAGAATGGAACAAGCAGTCGCAATGAGCACGTGAGGAAGCGGCCAATCAGAATCGAGTATTTTGGGCGGACTATTTGAACGCAGAAAACTTCAAGACCGTGATTGGTCCGGTTTAACGTCAATACAGCTGTCAAATGTTTTCAAAAAAATTCATCTGTCATGTAAAATACACAAATCGTAATATCATGTTATGGATAGATAAATTAGATAAATTGTTAAATATATCGTTAGGGGGTGAGAAATTACAATTATTATCCTGAAGACGAGAAAATCTAGCGTACGCTTCGTACGTGCGGGTGGTGACGTCACGCAGAGGGCGTGGAAACGGTCTACATCAACAAAAGGGAAAAAGACTCGAAAAACAGAAAACAGACAGAAGATCTGCTGGAAGAAAATGTCCGTCTAACATTTCAGGTACTTTTCCTGTTTTATCTACACTAATTCGAGTGTATTTATGACTTAGCGAACATGTATGTAATCATCTAACGTAAACGGTATTTTCTGTACAGTTTTTGTGTGTTTGTGTCAGGTAGGGTTTTAAATCCTTCCTGTTACTGGGGCTGGACAAAGCCAGTTGGAGTCACAGCAATAATGTAATTTTCTGTGACGATTCTTAACACAGGAAGTTAGTACTGAGACTATTTCTTCGTGTTTGGTTATTTGAAATAAATAAAAGGTTAAATAGTTGTTTTATGC
>CM040989.1:16427581-16456477 GCA_022985145.1 Pangasius djambal | reverse complement strand
TTTTTTTTTTTTTTTTTTTTTTTTAAATCTAAGCATGGGTAGCCCAGTATCCCAGGCTGAATGAAGCTTTTATCATGTAAAGAAGCTTGTGCTTTTCCTTCGTATTGGTTTAAAATTTTAAACAGCATTTCAGAATTTTTTTCATTAAAAACTTAAATATGAATATCTAAACATGTACACTCTCGATTAGAACATTTCGAAAATCGTGTTCAAACATTAGCTACTGTGAAATGACATCATTATTGAGCTGGAGAGGGAGCGAACTTGTGGCATGTTGATATTGGTGAACTGTGAAAGAGGAAATGTTGTGCAGCTCGGGCAGTGGGAGAGCTGTAGACTACCTCGGTTGGGAGGGAGAAGCGGCGTCACGATCGGCTCGGTGGGGACCCACACCTCGCCGTCCACCTTATGCTGCGGCTGAAACAGGAACGGAGCCTCTCCCTCGACACCACTCTGAGACACAAGCAGATATACGGTGTTAAAAACATGCCTCCTTTACAGAACTTTCTCAAGAACTTTTACAGAAATGCAGAAACTCTGAAGCTCCTTTGAATGGTCAAGTAGTCAAGGTCAAAAGCTATGAAGAAACCTAGGAGTAACAGGTGAAACTACTGACTGAAGGCTGACTTATACGTCGGTGACCATATATCTCAAGTCACGTGGCTTTATGGTCATTTCAACCATATACAGCTAGTTAGTACACAGTGAAACGAAACATTCCTCCAGGACCATGGTGCTACATCAGACAACACGTTTCTACATAAAGTGCATGTGCAAATGTGTGCAAACAGCACAAGACAGAACAGGTACTACTAAAACAGGACAATAGGCACAGTAAGAGACCGACCAGCACACAGGTCTAGTATAAAAGTGTAAGATATAATAGTTGTGCAAAAAAATAGTATTCAGCAAATAAGCTTATACTAATATATATATATATATATATATATAGATAGATAGACATAGCAGTTATTGGGGTAGCAGCCACCTTGGTATCTGCAAGCTTGGAAAGGTGTAAGACTTCATACATGCACGTAACAGGAGTGTGTTCACACCAAAAAAAAATCGAATAATCGCAAAACAAAGGAGCGTTCACTGTAGGAATAATAAACAGAATGCAACATGGGCATAACCTTGTATTGTAATGCGCTTTGTAAAATTTCTGTAACGTTTTCACTAGGTGGTATTAAGCAGGTATTGAAGCACTTCAAATTAATCAGTGTTTTAATCAACAATACTATCAGTTACGGACGGATGCTTAACACTTTTTTTTTTATTGACTTGCTATGGTTGCATCATCTACATTGTGTTGTTATTGCAAAGCAAAAAAAAAAAAAAATAATAATAATAATTTTAAGTAATCATGCAGGATTAAAATGGCCATTATAATGACAGCTATGGCCGATGCTTTATATTCACCCGTGCCACAATATCATGACTGTAGTTTTCTGAGCTTCTGTACATGAATCCATTATACAATAACGCGATCGTATTGTCATGTGTGACGCAAACATGACACGCAGGGGGAAAAAGCTTGCTCGTGCTGTTCATTTACTGTCTGATACAAGAGTTTTATCATACAGGAGACATTTTAATATAGACACCAGCCTGACAAACTAACAGCATGTCTAGACTGAGATTTTCGACAGATTCAACAGTTTGCATTTGAAGATTTTTGACGGACTACACAAAGTGGTTGCGGCGCACGAGCACGTCTCCAGCCCACAGAAGATGGAAAGCACTGGATGCAGATGTTGGAAAATGTAATCGTTTACACTCCAGTGTTGAACATTTTATTGCTTATACCTGAGATGTACTGGGAACAGTATTACTCTGAAACCTTTGATAAAACCCATGGAAGAAAGGTAAACACGGTAAACATTTGCAGGTACACAACCAGACACACCTCTCCACCAACCAATCAGCGTTCGCCTGAAGGCTGGCGGCAATGTAGAAACACATGCGCGCAGTTAGCGCTACGGAGGACCGCATGCGAAAGCAGAAAAATGTGTTCGCACGCTGCCACGCTTACCCATAAACCCCCTCTCTTCTGCATCACAACACACAGGCCTAACATCCAATCAGCTGCTTGTTACTGCAATAGTGACGTCAGTCAGTGTTAAAGTGCTGACAGCGTCTCACAGGAATAGAAGTGTGAAGTCTTTTATTGCAAGCTCTGCATTACATCAACACATCACTGAGCCCTAACCGTAACCCTGCTTTGTGAAAAATCAGCAGGGCGCAAAACAAAATAAGCCTAGAGCCGTAACATTTTCGTGTGACATTAATCTAGGCTAATCTGTTAAACTCTATGGTTCTCAATGTGGGGTCCATTACACATAACCATGGGGCTGCATATTTATTATAATTAAAAATTTTGGGTTTTTTTAACAATGATGCGGTAAAGATCACTTTCAACTACTACCTTATTTGTGGTAGGTGTTAAAGGTATTTAGTTATTATAGTTACAACCCTAAGCAACCGGTCACTTGAAATAACCGGGCACAAGCTTCAAAATCAGATATTATTTGTGTCACCTTTTACGGTTTACGTTTAACATTTACCTGAAACGTTAATAAATCCGGAAAGAGTGCTGCTCAGATACAGAATGTTTCGAGTGTACAGTTTAGCACAATGTACCTGTTTTGGAGTTTGGGAATAGAGAGCCCTAAGGCCATCAGTACATGTGGGGATTATTTGTACCTAATGCCTGAATAGTTTATATCGATTCCAACAATAGAACAATTACGCACTGTGATCAATAACAGGGTACTGGAAAACAATTTACACGGAATGGTTTACCTGTTTACGCAGCTTAGAATTTAAAATCAGAAAAGTGTAATTCTGCATATTTTTTAGACCAGATATGTTTAATATATTTGACGGTTTTATCTGACTGCATCTGATTGAGCTACACAGCAGCACCTGCTCTCCTTGTGTCAGTGTGGGTTCCCTTCGGGTTCTCTGGTTTCCTCCCAACCCCCCAAAAACAGGCTGGGGCGTGGACTGGCTGCTCTAAAATTAGCCCTAGATGTGAATGAGCGCGAACTGTGATGGACTGGCGTCCCATCCAACATGTCTTCCTGCCTCACACCCCGCATTTCCAGGATAGGATAGGCTCCGGCTCCACCGTGATCCTGACCGGGATAAAGCTGTTACTCAGGATGAATGAATGAATGAATGAATGAATGAATGAATGAATTAGTCTGAGTGTCTTTTTTTTTTTGTGAACCCCAGAAACATCCAGAACTGATGCAGGAAACAAAAATGCAATCACATGTAGACATTTTAATGAAGGAATTTCTCATCTTGTCAATTCAATTCAAAACCTCATTCACAAAAAAAAAAAAAAAAAAAAAAAAAAAAAAAAAAAAAAAAAAAAAAAAAAAAAAAAAAAAAAAAAAAAAAAAAAAAAAAAAAAAAAAAAAAAAAAAAAAAAAAAACACAAGGGTTTAACATGATTAACTTTATAATGTAATTATATTTATATTTAATATTTAACATTTATATTTAATATACTATGTATACTTATATTCAATGTCTAAAATTAGATTTGTATTTTTTATTTAGCATTTATATTTTAATATTTAACATTATATTTAGCATACATATTTAATATTTAACACATATTTAACACATTTTTATCTAGCATTTATATACAATATTTAACATTTATATTTGACATTATATTTATTTTTTAGTGAACATTTATATGGAATATAACCTGAGATACCTGAAAGGGTGCCCTGCTTGTCTCCAGCAGCTGTCCATAGGAGCCCCAGCCTCCATAATCATGCTTGGAGTCTAAATTTGGACGCGAGTTCAGATAAAAATGGGGGAAAAGCTGAGCTGGGAATTTATAATCCATGTGATTCCCGACAACAAACAAGTCACGGCATGTCCGTGTCACACCCGGCTGCTCGCACGTGCCTGGTTTGTTTTCGGGTTTGCTTGTTAGTTAGCTAACTCCTGCAGCAATATGGACTCTTCACATTGCGTGAATAACGCATAGAAGCTAAAACGACGGAACGACAACCGACTCTGCGTTATAACGCGCGTGAATAAACAGAGCACGCGGTCACAGCCCAAGTCCAAAGCGACCGCGCGCTCCAGCCAAACGTGCGTACGAGGATCAGCTGATCCGCAGCCAGGAATTGCCCACAATGCACTGCGGTGGTTTTTCAAAGTAAAAGTCAAAGAGCGTTTTCAGAATACACCAGTATTCAAGTATACACTGATGGTTAAAAAAAAAAAAATCATGATTCACTTGTATATATTACTAATTGTAAATATAGCATTATATATATATATATATTATATACATTATACACACACACACACACACACACACACACACATATATATATATATATATATATATATATATATATATATATATATATATATATATATATATATATATATATATATATATATATATATATATATATATAGGTGTGTGTGTATGTGTGTGTATATATATATTTGCTTAGCATGAGTGTTTGCAAACTTGAATGTTGTGACTACCTCCACCATCTTCTTTCCAGTAAAATAAACACGGGTTACAGAAGAAAACAGGAAGGAGAAAAACATTACTCCACAGGACGTATGGAGGAAGAAAGGAACACAAGCTCAAAGGTCATGACAGTGAAAATATATCAGAGTGTATCAAAATATATCAGCCATTTAAATGGCCCCGACATTAAGCAGGATGTAACAAAGAAAAACAGTCTGCAAGAAGAGGACACACAGAAACAGATGAACAGCCAAAGTGTATAGAGGATGAGAGGCAGAAATAGGGAGCTTGTTAGTCATACTTTACTTGTTCTTATCATTACTAATCACGCCACAAGAGAAATATCAGCGCTGCACAAACATATGCTAGGGCAACAGGAAACATTAATAATATAAATAAGTAAACAAACAAATAAATAACTCACTGAGATTGATATGCATTTATTGTGGGTGGTAAAGTAACGGTTCTATTACAACACAAGCTAAAACTGTATTCAGTGAAAATAATTAAGATGTGCAGTTTGTCTACAGCAAAAAGATATTTACATACAGGTTTGTAACCCCTTAGTAACAAGGGTAGATCTGAACTTTTAAAACTTTCTTGCCCATGCTTTCTAAGCACACACACACACACACACACACACACACACACACACACACATACATCACAGTAGTACAATGTGCCCTTTATAGTCCTGGCTATTCAAATGGCTCTCCATGTTTTGTCCATGTATAATGGATAACCGTTTGAAACCAAATAGCACACTTGATCTGAATGCTAATTCCACTTTCTTACTGCTGCAGAGATAATAAAAAAATAAAAAATAAAAAAAAAAAACACAAAACTAAAACTAAAATGAAAACTGATTCTATTTTATTGACACATTGCATCGGTTTTATCTGGGATTAACACACAGTTTATCCATGCTGTTTGTGATATCTGAAAGAGTTTCTAAATATACAGTACTGTGCAAAAGTCTTAGGCACAGTACTGATACAAATATTGACTTTGTTCCATTTATTACTGCTCTTTATAGTATTTTTTTTTGAACTGTAGAAACATTTAATGTCAATATTTTTGAAGGCATCTTTGCTCTACAGCATTTCTTTGCATGTGCCTAAGACGTATGCACAGTACTGTACAATGATCATAAAACTTCAAGGATACCATTGTGATATTGACAAGCAAAAGGTCTGGCTGGTTTCATTTTTCTGGTCCAGAAATGAGCTTCTCCTCCATTTAGAACAGAGCTTGTCTGCACTTTACTCTAAAAAGGCAACTCAGACTGCATTTGTAGGTTCAATAAAGGGGCAGTAGTATAGACGGATATTCAAATTTAAGTGGAAATGCTCAGCATCTTTCCCTTGCGAGTCATAAAGTAAAGCCTGGAGCCTGTCGTCCTAGACATGAGCACAAACAGAAATGGGTCCAAACAGCAGTGGAGGCAGCAGAGACAGACCACCACATTAAAGTAGGTGTAGAAATTGTCGTCTCCGCTCGTGTATACGCGTACATAGTGAAGAAAGTGTATGCAGCTGCTTGGGCTGAAACAAATGACGAAGATGAGGAAGACCAATGTGCTGGCCTTGATGTAGACGCTCCAGTCATGGTGTGAACGGTTCAAATGCCATACAGTTGAGGCAAAACATGCTGCAGTCACAAGCAGGGGAAGCAGGAAGCCTAATAACGTTAACCCTATGTTATAATACACCAGGAAGCCGTGAGAGCTAGCATCTGCAGGAAGGACATCATGGCACGTGGTGATTCCCAGCTGAGGGATGTAGTAGCTCTGATGAACCAGAAGATTGGGTAACATTGCCAACGAAAACACAAGCCACACACCTAAACTAGTCCAGGCCGTGCAGGAGCGCTTGGGAAGGCTTTTGTAAAAGAAGGGGTGCACCACAGCTAGGTAGCGCTTGATGCTCACACATGCTAGTGTGTGTGCTGAGCAATACAAGTTGCCATAAAAGCAGGCAGTGGTGAGACGGCATGCAGCTTCGCCAAATGTCCAGTTGTTGCCCAGAAAGTGATAATGCGCCTTGAGCAGCAGGCTGAGCAAGAGAAGAAGGTCTGAAGCTGCCAGGCTGCAGCACAAGATGGCTGCGGATACCACACGTATTTTGGTGCCAATCGAGACCAAAATGGCAATGTTGGCAGGGACTCCGATGACAATCGCCACCACATAGATTGACGGGATGGCTCGTGTACTCAATGAACTCCTGAGGTATGAGGCGCTGCTGTTGGACATTAGCACAAGGACTCGACCAACAGCTCCAGAGGAGTGTGTTTGCGTTTCCGTTGAATTTTGAGGAAGAGGAAGCTGAATAGGGATGGCATGACCCTGGAAAGTTCTTGGGCTGATGCCTGTCTTGTTACGGGCATTTTCCTGCTGTTTCTGACCTAAACAAAAGGAAAGAAGAGTTAGGGTTTTGGTGCTCTGCTAGATAAAACATTATTTCGCTCTTATTTGTCTGAATGGACTTCGCACTACTAGCTCTCAGCATACTTCGCGTGGAGAATATGTTTGCCTGGCTTCCACGAACAATATGTACCGTGGATATAAAAAGTCAACACACTCCTGTTAAAATGGCAGGTTTTTGTGAAGTAAAAGAATGACACTAAGATAAATCATGTCTTTAATGATTTAAAATCATGGCTTTAATATGAATTTGCAATTACAATTTGCTGTTTACAATCAGATTACAATCAGAAATCAGATATACTGTATGTCATTGTTGTGCTGAAAGGTGAAATTCCTTTTCATCTTCAGCTTACTAGCAGACACCTGAAGGTTTTGCACTAAAATCGACTGGTATTTGTAGCTATTCATCCTCTACCTTGATAATAGCCCCAGTTGTGGCTGAAGAAAAACAGCCTTAAAGCATGATGCTGCCACCACCATGCTTCAACGTGGGTTTGGTGTTCTTTTGGTGATGTGCTAATTTTTGCACCAAGCATAACTTTTGGAATTATGGAATTACTATACCTCTAGGAATTGGTCTCATCTGACCATAACACATTTTGCCACATGGTCTGGGGTGATTTAGTTGAGCAGGGATGTTTTTTTGTGAGAAAGCGCTTCTTTTCTCCACTTGTTGATGACGGCCTTCATGACGTTCCAATGTATAGCTAATGTTTTGGACATTGATTTATACCCCTTGATATTTTTCAACAAGTGAGATACCGTACATGCTTCGTAAGCTATTTGCAGACCATGGCTTCAGCAGTCAGACGAAACAAAGGAGATGTCAAGAAAATCCTACAGAAACAGCTGATCTTTATTTGGCGCTAATCAGAATAATTTAATGGTTGACAGCTGTATGATAATTACATTTGAACATGAGATTGAATTTTCAGTGTGATTTTCCTATTTTCCCCTAAAATGTTTCTGATTGGCTTTCACTTGATTTTTATTCTTTTTTAAAATTCTTTTTCCACTAAAGGTTATAATTTCACATTGAGAGTGGAAAAAGTTCTGACATGATTTATCCACTTTTTTACATCACAAAAACCTGCCATTTTAACAGTGGCGTGTAGACTTTATATCCACTGTAATTGTGGAGCGAATGTCATGCACATGGTGAACACTGATTGTTCATTACAGGCAAGACATTTCTCAAAAAGATAACCTAAACATCGCATAGGTTTCAGGAGCATGCTAAACGCTCCATTCTCAGCCCTTGCTTCATTTAATGGTCTCATTACCCCAGTGTCTTATTTCTCTCTTTGTAAACATGGAACAAAATATGCAGTTCTTCCACTTCCTTGTGTTCTGTCAGCAACTATCTATCATCAGCTCCTGCATTGCCGTAGTTTACCATTGCCTAATGCCTTCGTCCAGTAGTCATGGAAATTGTCAGGAAATTTTAATAGCACCACCAGCAGTACTTGAGCACTTGTATGTGAAATCCAATATGAAACCACATAAATTATGTGAGTCTATAAGCTCGTCTCCACATTAAACATTCAGAGGCCTTTAATGAATATCCAGACAACTTTATTTATTTTTTTTTTGAGAAAATTTAAAAACTGCAATATGATGTCTAGTACTAAACATAAATCACTCATCGTGTAAGAACAGGCATTTTAAATCATCTGCTTTCGGTCCACTTACTTTGTTGTTATTGTCCTAGTGCATTCAATGTAATTAATTTAGAAAAATGTAAATATGTCACCTATTTTCACCCTTAGAAGTGTTGTATAACTATAGATTTCTCAAGCTAGTTTAATGATGTAAATTTAATCTACACGGTCTATAATAAAAAGCAAAAAAATAATTGTTTAAAAAGGTTAAATAAAGTGAGTTTTACCTTGTGCCATTCCTACAAGTAAAGCCAACAAGAAGATGGTGGATGTATTTGCCATGACTACTGATTAGTTCAATCCTTCCCAAAAGATAACTGCAGAATAAACCTTTCTCTCACTATCGGCCTTATTAACCCACAAAAATAGGACAACTAAGGCCAGACCCTCTCTGTGAAGTCTGACCACAAAAAACCCAAAATACTCTCTCTCTCTCTCTCTCTCTCTCTCTCTCTCTCTCTCTCTCTCTCTACCAGAAACTACTGG
Source organism: Pangasius djambal (assembly GCA_022985145.1). Classification (NCBI taxonomy): domain Eukaryota; kingdom Metazoa; phylum Chordata; class Actinopteri; order Siluriformes; family Pangasiidae; genus Pangasius; species Pangasius djambal. The sequence continues at coordinate 16,447,389 of CM040989.1, read as the reverse complement.
CAGCAAAATTCCTCACCACTTACATAACCCAGTCCCTTCCAGATTCTGCTTTCCCATACCATCTTTTTTTTTTTTTTTTTCATTCTTAGCATATCTGTAACCTTCAATCAACATCATAACCATCAGGAATGGAAATGATAACAGTAATTAGTAATGGTAGTCATGCATTGTTTTTATTATTATGGGATGACATCATATTTTGTGGGAAACTGTTGTCACATTCTTTATGGCTTAGTTTAATCTTTATAGTAACTTAGTTGTCATTTTATTTTATTTGGCTAATTTATGTCCGAAAAATAACAAAACTGGCAAATTATACACGTACTGTCTGAGTAAATAATTGGAGGAAATAAGTGACTCAGATTTTGACATTGCACTAGCTTGAATATTATATACAAAAGATACAGAATATTTAAGTATTTCTTTAAAAAAAAAGTATTTAAGTATTTCTTTAAAAAAAAAAAGGATGATTGGTGTAAAGAAGTGACTGTAGGAAAAAAATTAAACATATGTAATCAAATATGAATGAAAAAGATTTGGTGGGAAGCAGGTCTAGACAGAAAGACAAAGAGATGGTAAGGAAACTGAGAAAAATGTTCATGACCATCTGTGTGTGACGCATTAGTGACCCTGTGGTTTCACAAAGTTTTTATTTCTGGTAAACAGCATCCTACCACACAAACCTTCATCCTCAGCGTGTTTACAGAGCTGCTGTGCATCTTGCATCCTGCTAAGAGACCTGCTATGACTCAGAGGTCAGATGGCTGAAGAGAACGTTGTGTAACTGACATAAAAACATCACTTCTAGCTTGCTGTTAACATCTGCAGAGACTCGTTCAGTCATCTTCAATGAGCACTTTATCCTTGTCAGGGTAGCAGTGGATCAGGAATCTCTGGGACACAGTGCGCTGTTACCTTACTGCAGTTTATAGGTTAAATAACTGTAAAAATGGCCAGTAAACTACTTTCATAGAATCAGCATTTACAGTATTTAATACAGTATTTAACTGTAATTAGATTCGATTCAACTTTATTGTCATTGGGAAGAGTACGAGTACAGAGCCAACAAAACGCAGTTTAGCATCTAGCCAGAAGTGCAAATGACAAGAGACAGATGGTATTTAAGAGTGCACACAGCATTAATATTGTACAGGACAGTGTTTTTTTTTTTTTAATTTTATTTATTTTTATTATATCATGGGTCATACACTTCAGCGCCTGAGTTCAGAATTCAGAAGGCTGACAGCTGATGGGGAAAAAAAACTGTTCCCGAGTCTGCTAGTGCGACAGCGAAGACTCCTGTAGCGTCTCCCGGATGGTAGAGGAGTAAAACAGACCACGGTTGGGGTGAGAGGTGTCTTTGATTATACTTCTCACCCTCCGTAAGCAGAGTTTGTGATGATTGTCTTTGATGGAAGGTAGCTGGACACCAACGATGAATGCATTGCATCATGGGCAATTTCTTTGATGTCACTTATTAATTACAGTAACTAACTAAATAATATTCAAGATTCAAGATTCAAGAGGTTTATTGTCATATGTACAGTGAAAACACAACGGTTTAGACCATACAATGAAATTCTTACTCTGCCCGTCTCCCTAAAAAAAGAAGAAGAAGAAGAAAAATACGCATAAAATATAATGTATATAATATATAAAAATATACAGTCCCTGAATTGGTGAGTAAGTAAGGTGCTCTGTGCATATGTTTTTATATAAAAATATAAAAAATATACAGTCCCTGAGTTGGTAAGTAAGTAAGGTGCCGTGTGCATTGTGTGACAACAGGATAACAGTCAGTAGGGGTGATGGGGAGTGAGGTGATTAGTGTTTGAAGTATTGTTCAGGAGTCTGATTGCTTGTGGATAGAAGCTGTTGGTGGGTCTTTTTGTCCTGGATTTCACACTCCTGTAGCGTCTCCCAGACGGCAGAAGTCCCCGATGATGTTGTGGGCCCTCCTGATGACCCTGGTGGTATAAATGTAATATGAATAATATGAATAAGGTGCTGTAATTGTAAAAAGCTGCCAAACTCATAACGCATCTTTTCTGTGCAGTGTGCGATGCCTACGATTCTTTAGTCATAAACCAAGGACCTGAAGCACTAACACACATACAGGCATGACATACATACACATGAGTCTGTCTGATCTCCTTTTGGGAAGAAATCACCTTTATACAACGTACAGATACAAATTTTGTCCAGTCTCCATTTCGTCAACTAAACGTTCTGTGCACACGGGAAAAGACGCCAACACAGAGCAAAATATCGATCTGTTTGTGGAGTACAGCAGTGCCCTTGCATGTTTGAGCAATTTGCCACATTTAGGTCACATGCACATGCACAGAAACCACAGACGGTCTCACAAAAAAAGAAATGTGTAGGCACCCACAGGCTAACCTTCGCTGTTAGGTTCCAGGGTATGCATTTGTGGCTGGAAATCTTTCAGTGCTGTCATATTAGAGATTATAGAAAGGTATGGAGTGAAGGATGCTCAAAATATTTCAGAGTGAGAACGTCTAAGTGGTTTATCAGCATCGAGGGCAGAGTAACATATTCTGTGGACAACCAGCTGGATTTTGCCGCGTCATTGTATGTGTTCTTTGGGTGCTTCTATGTTTTTAATATAGAGTACCAGGAGCCAGCCAGTGCCGCCCTAGAGCTCATTCAAAGGAGAGCGTTTGAGAAGATTTTTATGATTTTACTTAAATCACTGCCACATTCACCAGTACTGTTTCGCCACTGGACATTTGGACACTGTTTGCAGTAGGATATAGTACATAAAGCTCTTTCTCTTTCTCATCTCCTCCACTGGGACTGCTTACTCTCTCCCACCTTCTCCTTCTGCCTCCCTTCCTCTTACACTTTTCTTTTTACCTCTCTCCTTCTCTTTTGTCATTTTCCTTGGGTTTCTATTGGGTTTTATTTACCATTGACAGGAGTCAGAGCTAGAGGTAGCAGAGCTGAAGATGTTGAGGTTCTCTTTGGGAGTGACAAGGTTGGACAGGATTAGGAACGAGTACATCAGAGGGACAGCTCATGTTGGACGTTTGGGGGACAAAGTTAAGGAGGCCAGATTAAGATGGTTTGGACATGTTCAGAGGAGGGAGAGGGAGTATATTGGTAGGAGAATGTTGGACATGGAGGCGAAGAGGAAGGCCAAAGAGGAGCTATATGGAGGTAATAAATGAGGCGACCCCTGAAGGGAAAAGCCGAAAGAAGAAGAAGAAGAAGAAGAAGAAGGTTATGAAATTCTGTCTCTGTATCAATAAAGTGAAAGGAAATCATGTGTGAACCTGACTGACAAAATTCTATTTTGTCTGGTAATTGATTTTCAGGTTCTTCGTAAGAATAAATCTTGAAGGGACGAAGGGTACCTCAAGAGCAGGGACTAGCCGCGAGACCGGGTCAGTGGTACGAAGAAAAGCTAGAAGCTTTAATCCCTGTGGGGTCACATTTCTGCACAGGTTCATAAAATTTGAATGGAAAACATCCAGTTAAGGAAATGCAAGCAAAAATGTCACCTCCATTTAAAAATTTGAGTGGAGTCACTGCAAAAAGATTTGGATGTTTTGTTCAAACTTTTGAGAATGAAGTACAGCACTCAGAGCAGACATTCTCTAATGATAGCATTAGTATCATTATCATATGTATTATGTTGATTACCACTGATAATTCCATCATAGCTTCATCTAAACAACAATTCTCCCCTCAACAATTCTTCTGCTTTCTGTCCCACACCAGTTCCTCTCTCTCACCAGTTCTTCTGCTTTCTGTCCCACACCCCAAACACATACACCAGTCCAGTTTTCTATGGTGTGTAGTGAAAAGCTCGCTGTCACGTCCGCTGTGACACAAGCTCACCATGGAGCCCGTCTCATATCTGTTCCACTGTAGCAGCGCTATGAGACTTTTTTTTTTTAAAAACTTTTGTTTTTAAACCGAAAGTATGAAATGGCTCAATAAAATGAAAAAGTAACAACTTTTCACTGAATACTAAACATAATAAATGCTATGATATGATTCATGCTATTTATTATAAGTTTAATGAAGCCATACAATCACTTTGTGTGATTAACAGACTGAAATTAAACATATTCACGCTCTAATCAAATCAAATCAATAATGATTTTATATTTGTGTTATCAAATATGGTGACTACAGCACAGGTGTCATGTTATTGACGTCCGCCAATCAAAATATATGTCATTTTTTGATTTATGTCATTTTTGGCATATGTCATTTTTGATTTAGGTGACACCAGCTCATCAGTGATTGAGAGTGAATAACCTTAATTTTGGCCTGTTCATCACAAATGTGATTGTATAGCTTTAGAAGACTTGGAATATAGTGTCCAAGTCATATCAGGTGTTTTTTGCCTTTCTGGAGCTTGATAGCACAGAGTCACTATTAAACGTTATTATATTCCAAAACAATTGTTATGCTATGTTATGTTCCACAGAAGAAAGAAAGACACACAGGTTCGGAGGAATGTTAGGCTGAAAGTACGTACACTAATGGCTGAATTTTCATTAGATGAACTATTCCTTTAAAGGGGAAAAAAACAGTTTATGGAAATATTAGCAAAACGTTGTCTTATGTGATTGTATTTGTACTCGGGTAAGTATGTGACTGAAGTCTGTTTAGCCAGATATAGAAGCCTTTCAGCAATATGGGGATGCTATGTGATGACTTCAGGTGCTTTAGATTCTATTTCTTTAGTCCTTTGGGTAACATTTTCCTTTCTTCAGTGATTTCCTCATCCTGGCCCTACATTGGTGGACAATCTGCACTTCTGAAGTGAATAATATGGATCAAATAATCTATATTTTTATCTTGAGTGATTGTTCCCACTAGTACTATGTAGCAGCAGTTAAATTTTACTATGTGAAATTTATTTTTAATGCTGCAGGAATGTTTATATTGTGTTATTATATTGAGTACATTGGTCTAGTTGCCTAAATGTGTTTTAAATAGGTTTATATTGTATTATTACCCTGAATATATTGGTTAAGTTACCTGAAATGCATTTTCGAAATGTCTAATGTGTTTTTATATGATTTCATATACTGTGTTTTTAATTAATGTTATTATTAGTGTTTATTAATAATTGCTGTTACAATCTGTAATGCTGGAATGTTTATATTATTTCATATTTTAATGGACTGTTATATTTACTACTCCATATGGTTAACCAATAATTAAATAGTAAACGGTTAATAGTTAAATGTGTATTCAGTATGTGTTTAATGTGTCATTACATGAATTCATGTGCTTTTAATATGTTCAATAATTTATGTTCGTTATTAGAAACTATTACTCTTTTATTATACATGGAAAAAATATATGCAGTATGTATATGAAAGGATACCAATAAAATATATATTTTCAAATATGAATTTATTTGTATGAAATTTCTTGTCAAAAATTAACAATTTAACAGCAAGAATATGCTTATATATTACAGTAATCCATTTTTTTTTTACTGTATAGGACAATTACAGCTTGTTACTGTACATTTTACAGCCATTGCAGTAGCTTACTGTAAGCAGGTTTTTAGAGTAACTACCTGGTAACAGTGTTGCCAGTATGTTTCTGTAAATCCTGGTAAGGTCTAAATGCGTGCATGAGGCATGAATACAGCCTGAATGGGAAGCCAGTCCATTGCAGGACACCATACACACACACACACACACACACACACACACATTCACACCTAGACTAAATTTAGAATAGCAAATCCACCTGGCAAGTTTTTGGAAGGTGGGAGAAAACCGGAGAACCTGGAGGAAACTCATGCAAGCAGGGAGAACATGTAGAGAAACTCCACACAGACAGCAACCCGAAATCAGGATGGAACTGAGGACCCCTGGCATCGCCGTGCTGCCCTCTCTGAGCGCTGAGCAATCGGAGCATTGTGTATGTCGCACCTCCTACAAAGACTTCAGAAGGGTCACAGTTGTCTTCGGATTGTCTTGATACACACAATGACACTCAAACACAAACATTTATACACATATTTCCACCATTGAAGTTTAGTGTAACAGTACAGTTTTTATAATTATGTTTAAAAAATAATATTAGATTTTGTCAGTTATATTATAATAATTGTAAAACCACATGCTCTGCCTCATGGCGAATATGAACCATCTTCTCAATTCAAATTGTGAAAAACAAAAGCATCGGTTCGCTTGTGCTGAATCATGTGTTTGTGACCCATGACAAGAGTCATTCAATAACAGATTTGTTTGGTAAGAGGCCCCAGACGGAGAGACGGATTTGTTTAAAATTAATTCTTAACAAGGTCTTCAGGGCTTTGTTAATGATCAACACAGTCCACCCTGCTCACCAGACCGTCACTGTGGATACGCTGAACTCGTAAACACCTCCACCTACAGCTTAAGCTCCTTCTGGAATTTAAATGATGCAATAAGAAATTCACCAACTATTATTATTTTTTAAATACGTATAATTTTTCATAAGAGGAGCCATGTGGCAGTATCCGTCCAAGGACGCCATCGTTGCGCACGTCACATACTTTTCAGGCCACAAAGGAGAGGTGGGTGAAGGTCATATTATAATTTGATTCCATAATGTAGTAGCCTATAACACTATATATGTGGATTTTTTTACTTCCTGCTGTTGTAATTGGATCATATTTATGCTACCAATAGGCTATATATGCATTAATCATAGCAATGAATCATAGTATACTTTTTAAACACATAGTTTTAGCTATAGGTATAACAATTTTTAGGCGGTAATGCGTCCTTAGACAATGGGGAGGCAAGAATACATTAGGGATGACGCCACTTGAATATTTATAGAACATGGTTGCATTTGCAGAATATCACATTTGCTTCTGGAGAATGATTGGCCATAAACTATTTATTATATGATTTAGGATTTATTATATGATTTAGGCTGCATGTATTACACAGAATAGATTTCACTTCACAAAAACAGTGTATGCAAAAAGTCTCACCCTTTCTTCAGTTGATAATCTCACCTGGATATTGTAGACTTGCACCTAAGAACTGCTCCTGTATTCCTAAAGACTATGATGCTCATAATGAACATCCTTTCAATACGCTCAGACTTATACAGGTGTAGGAGAATAATGATTTACAATCGCACTAAGAGGTGTCACCCAGAAGAGGATGGGTTCCCTTTTGAGGCTGGTAAACTCTCAAGGTTTCTTCCTCATGTTGTCTCAGGGAGTTTTTCCTTGCCTTTGTCGCATCTGACTGGTTGATTAGAAAGTACGATCGACATTAAACTTTACATCTAAATCTACAAATCTAAAGCTGATTTGCAACAACGTCTATGGTGGAAAGCACTAAAAGCAGAAATAAAAATGAAAAGAACTGAGCATAGAGTAGATTTTTCAAATTGAAATTGTTGAGGCTGAAGTTGTGGTGATTGAAATGTAGTTAGAATTTTATTTCTAATGCAAAAATAAAACCAATGATGATGATGATGATGATGATTATTATTATTCAGGTGAATTGCTGCGCGTTCTCACCTGACTGTCAACTCGTGCTCACATGCTCAGATGATGGCCGCCTTTACCTGTGGAGAGCGTCTAAGGGGAAACTCGTGGCCAAAGTACGCGGTCACACAGGTTTGGATACTCAGAAGAATGTCATTTCTTTTGATGTTGTAAGGTAGTCTTAACTAACAGTCAGTGATTATATGTGTGATTTTCGGACACCCAGGGCCAGTGAAATGCTGCACTTTTTCCAAAGACGGCCGTTTGTTCGCGAGCGCGTCACACGACTGTACTGCACGTGTCTGGAGCACGTCACCCATCCAGTGCGTTCACATTTTGACAGGTTTGTTTGGATTCGGATATAACTGCTTGAATAAGGCATAATCTTGAATAAGAACAGACAAGAACAAAACAGTTTTAAAACAGCATCGTAGCATTGTATACTCTAAAAATGCTGTTTTTTTTTTAAAGCTTGCTAGGTTTAGCTAGTTAAAATAGTTGAGTCAACATAACCCAGATTGGATTGATAATGGCCAATGCACCAGTTTTACCAACTCTTTTTTTTTATAAAAAGTCACTAAAGGGGACTAAACGGTCACCAAGTCTAGTGACAAGTCGCTAAGCTGACAACACTGCCACAGAGCAAGGGAAGAAGCACATTGCGTCAAGATTGCGTGATTTTCTGGAATATTGCACAGCACGTGTCGAAATTGTATTTCTATTTTAACTACACAATATGTAGGCAGTGACTTTTAGTTCAGCCTGCTGACAAAACGTACACTAGCTAATGTTATTTGAGGAGGAAAAAAGGCTGAAGTTGGCTTCAATTGAAAAATAAAACAAATCAGTATTATTTTGTAAGACAATTTTAAATATTAAAATAAATCCTCATGTAATTATACTTACAGATAACATTAAGTTACCTGACCTTTGGGCTGCTACATAACTATTAAGAAATATTAACATTAATTCTAGCTAGTTACATTTATTATTCTGTTATAGTCATTTTTACCCATAAGTTGGGTTTAAAAACATCCAAACCTAACCTTGCTGAGATTTGTTGTGACCATAAAGGGGTCTGTAATTATTTTTTACACTAAAAGTAAAAATAATTTACTAACTAGTCAACAAGACATGCACCGTATTTAATTCGATTTATTTATGGAGTGAAATAATATAATTTAAAGCATGTACCTTAGTGAAGAAATTTAGTTTTTTTTTAAATCAGCTTAACCAAAGCTTATTGTTCAGGTCACATGCGAAGTGTTGAGACGGTGTCCTTCAGTCCCGACAGCCGAAGCCTTGTATCAGGGGGATGGGACAACATAGTGCTGATCTGGGACATCCAAGTGAGTGCTGTGTATGTAATATTTCCATAATGTTTCCGCTTGTTATTGTTGTTTTTAACTTATTGACTTGTGACAAATGAAAGGAAATCCAACATAAAGTGTCTTAATAAGGTGCTGGGCCATCAAGCGCCACCAGAACAGCTTCAGTGCTTGTAGGCTGTTGGTTCAACTGGCCTGGTTTAGAGACATAGTCAAAGAAAACAGTCTGGAGATTTGTTGTCTTATGCTGTGTGCTAATTCTTCACTTGATTACATATTGTGTTGTTATTGTGTTGTTGTGCAGACTGGGCTCAAACTGAGGCAGTTCTGTGGTCACAGTGCTGCTGTTCAGAGCAGTGCATTCTCCACAGATTCACAGTGGCTGGTACACACACACACACACACACACACACACACACACACACACACACACACACACACACACACACACACACACAATCACACACACACATATATGTACATACATCTTCCACCATGCCTGTTGAGACCGAGCAGCAAACAGAAAAAGTCTGCATCAAAAAGCTACAACTGTAATGTAGGTTTTTGTCCACATTTAACTTAATTTATAATTTTGTTGACCCTTTCAAAAGTATATTTCTGTATTAAGCAGACATTATGTAGGCAATTACCTTTTTATTATATAGTTTGGCTTGATAGCCAATGTTAGCCTTTTGAGGAAAAGTACACTAGCTAATGCTATTTAAGGGGGAAAATATGGCTGAAGTTCTGAGCTAGAGATAAATAGTATTAGTATGATTAGACTAATCCCTGCTGGGTTAGTCCATATTGGCCCCAGCACTGGGTTTCCAAATTGACTCAGTTTGGGTTATATCTTCAGTGCAACTATTTTGAGAGTGTAGGTATTTCCACCAAATCTCTTGATTATTAGATATACAGTATATACAATACAGTGACGTTATCTGATGTGGACATTCAGCTATGTTATTCAATTGTTATGTTGAACAAATTAATATTCTGTAAATGCAACTGTACAACTGCCTGATACAAATGTATATAAATCAAAATTTGTATATATGAGTGGACAACATAGCACCATTTACTCCTATTGTGCGGTTTTTAAGCCATTTTTGGTTGAATTGCGAGTCGCCATTTTGCAAAAATTGGAGCCAGAGTCTGTGTAGTCCTATATTATACTGATTTAGGAGATGGGAGAGTGCTCTACTCATTCTGTCCGTGCATTTCGTTTAAAAAGAGTGACTGGCTAACCTGACCTAGCTACTTCGAGTGTTAACTAAGGTCATACAGTCAATAATTTTTTAATGAAATTTAGCTAGTCTTTAATTAATGTTAGCTAGTGGTAGCCTTGGTTCATGCAATCACTTCATTCCCTCACGTTTTGTCAACACTGTAAATCTACAAAGTTGTAAGAAGGTTAAATGAAGTTTGCTGAGCTGTAATCTCAGTAAGAGCTTCAGGTCCATGTTGGAAAGTGTGTACCTCCCTCATGAACCTTGACTGTCTTTTCTAGCCCAATCCAAAACTATCAATCACCACATCAACCATGCCCTTTATTTATCATCAAAAAACTCCCATAAAATGCATTTATTGTAAAATTGGGAGAGATATCATGGTCAATTAAACAGAAAAATAATTTGTGGAGATGTAATCTACAATATAAGTTTGGAGCTTTACCCCACTAACATGGGAATGGGCGGAGTTAAAAAACTGTACTGCAGCCAGCCCCTAGAGGGCCTCAGAGATAATTTGGCTTCACTTTTGAATCCCTGTCGTGACATCCACCCATATATACAGTCATCGTTATAATCCATGCATACGCTGTGTGTTCGGCATATTTCATACTTGTATAGTGATGAAGACTGTGTGTGTGTTGTGATCCCAGGCCACAGGCTCATGGGATCACACGGTGAAAGTGTGGAGGCTCAGTGGTGATGAGGAGGTCGTGACCTTAACAGGGCATCAGGGGAATGTGGCCTGCCTCTGCTTCTCCACCACTGGGATGCTGGTGAGTTTCCATTTTTCCAAAAAACTCTAAGACGTGTGTTTTTATACATAATACATATATAAAACAGCAGCAGGCAAACCGCTTTTCCACTGTGCAAACAACTAGAACATCTGGTACTTGAAAGCCGTAATTGGTTTTTTTTTTTTTTCTGATCTGGTACTGAAGGTTCCAGATATGTGGAAGTTGGTTCCTGCTCATGATTGGCAGCACTAATAGTTTACAAGGCAGCACTGTCTGTCTGTCTGTCCCCATACATCATACAAATGAAAGACAGACTAAAAAATAACATTACAGACAAAAACAACACTGTTGGTTTATTTTTCAGCAAACGTTTTTACTCTAGTCATTGTAACTATTCCATTCAGTAAAAAATGAACTAGAACCACGAGTTCACTTGGTTCCTTTTTGGACTAAATTGTGTTTTTCATGTATAAAGAGCCAATGTCATGCAGAGACAGGAACATATTCACTACATTAGCATTTATTCCCAACATCTATTTTCTTCATCACCTCTTCTCTTTATCGGTTAATTAACGTTTTCAATTCAGTATTAGAATTTTGGGCCCCTGTGATGACAGTGCCGTTTTTTTTTTAATACTTCAATAGTTAGCAGAAGTAAAATAAGTTGTTGTGTTATTTTGTGCGTTCCAGGCATCCGGTTCGTGGGATGGAACAGTGCGCGTGTGGTCACTGCAGAGGCGCGAGTGTGTGTTTGTTCTAGGTGGGGGTGAGCGTGTGTGGGTGAGGTGTGTGGCTTTCTGTAGAGACGGATCACTATTAGCATCCACTGCTGAAGGGGACAAGGTAAGTGCTCAAACACACACACACACACACACACACACACACACACTGACACAGAATAATAATGTTTCTTGCTCTCACAGGTTAAAGTCTGGGACATGGTAGATGGCAGGTGTATAAAATGTTTACAGGTGAGAGTTTACTGTTTAGTTCTGTCATGTGCAAAGAGAGCCATTTTGTGTGTGTGTGTGTGTGTGTGTGAGAGAGAGAGAGAGATAGGACTGTAAAGGCTTAACAATATTAACAATATTTACAGTATTTAACAATCTTAACAATATTTAGCAACAGCACAATTAATAAAAAGGATTTAATATTAAAAGATTTAGATCACAAAGATTTCCATGTGTGGCCACTGAACTGTGTGTGTGTGTGTGTGTGTGTGTGTGTGTGTGTGTGTGTGTGTGTGATGTAGGGGCACAAGGACTCAGCGTACGGATGTGTATTCAGCCCTAGTGGTGCCCTGCTCACCAGTGGCTCTGACCAGCTAGACCTGGGTGAGGAGGAAGACACTGATGCTGAAGAGGAAGTAAACAATAAGCAAGAGGACGGACGAGACAAATTAAAAATTACACACTGTAAATTTTTTTGGAAAATAGCAAGCTGACACCATTTCTGTATAAACAGTTTTCTCTGTCTTACTGCTTAGATAAGGGTATAGAGAAGAATTTTGTTGGATAGATTAGCTAAAATGTTCTGTACAGTTAGCTTTAGTTTTGTTTATTATGTTGACTTCTGACACCAATATCCCTTATTTAAGAAGTAAGTTTTAAAAATAACAATACAAAGCAAATGCAATTCTGATCTCGCCACCTCTTTATTTCGTATGTTAGGGCCTGACCTAGACTGGGGTCTGTATTCATCAACCATCTCAGAATCACTTACAAAAAACATGCTGTACTTATTACAAAAATGACGGCGCAGAGTAGTATCTCCGAGTCACATTATAAAACTACTTATACCTCAGTCTCAGTACTCTTGTGCACATGCCCTTGTTGACTTGCCATATCTATTTCCTCGTTGGGAAATCCCTGACTCCTTCTTAGAAGCATGTCATTACTCTATTAATTAGCTTAAATTATTTTAAACACTTCTGTGAAAGCTGTGCACAAAGGAGATGACAGTGCATTTGTACCAATGGCTGAAGCCAGTCAAAGCCTTCAATAGTGAAGCCAGAATGTCTCTGATACCCTCAAGTGGCTGGCTGCAGTACAGTTCTTAACCCTGCCCATTCCTACATTAATGTGACAGATGGAAACCTTTCATTTTAGGTTACATCTCCATTAATTATTTTCAGGAATAGTGTTCTGTTGTTTCTATAAGTTCAGCAGACCTTGATATTTCCCCAGTATTTTCCCATACGATAAATGCGTTTTATAGGAGTTATTTGATGATAAATAAAAGGGCGTGGTTGATGTGGTGATTGACAGTTTTGGACATGACAGTCGAGCCTCATGAACGCACACGCACTTTCCAACACACACCTAAGGCTCTTGACAGTTCTGTAGTAAAGCCATGCCTTGTTCTGCTGTAAACTGTTATAACAGACCCTTAACAGGGATTCCTTGGCGGTTTTTCTGGTATGTTGCTCATTTTGATCTCTGAGCTAGCTCACCTTATTGATATTATAACTAGCAAACCAACGTGAGCGAACAGTGATGGCATAAACCAAGATAGCTGAATTTCATAATAAACTATGATTTACCGTATGACCTACGCAAACACTCGAAGCAGTTTGTTAAGGTTAGCCAGTCCCTTCTTTTTAAACAAACTCCACTGATAGAACAAGCGGCACATAAAAGAGCAGTTCTCCTTTCAGATGGGTAACTTACTGTAGGTATCAGAGCTAGAAGAAAATCATGGAGAGCAGCTATATCGTGTTGAGTGTAAATGCTGACCGCTGTTTACCAGTATATTTTCAGCTGGAATATTACATTAGCTAGTTAAACTTACTTAACTTTCATTAAAATGATGGATAATGGCAGCCAGCTAGCAAATGGTAGCTCAGTCAGTCATGAGTCAAAGCTCTAAAATCTTTTCCTGACAACGGTAAAATCAATATACCTGTGAAAATTATACAGCACTGTATTTGCCACTTTGAGTTAGCTGATGCTCCAAATTTCACAAGATGGCGACTCCCATTTCAGCTTAAAAAAGGCTTCAAAAACACACAATGGCACCATGTTATCCACTCATATATAGTCATTGGTTTTTACCAGAATAATGAATAAGAAAATGTAAAAGAGAAAAGACAAGGTTCCTTTAAATGTTTTCCCAATCTTGAACTTTGCGGTTTCAATCAAACTGTGCCTGTTGTAGCCTCCGCTGTCTGACAGGAGTGGAACCTAATGTGATCTGCTGCTGTTGTAACCCATCTTCCTCAAGGTTTTACGTGTTTTGTGATGCTTTTCTGCTCACCACGATTGTAAAGAGTGATTATCTGAGGTACTGTGGACCTGTGGTCAGCTCAAACCATTCTGGCCATTCACCTCTGACCTGTCTCATCAACAAGGCATTTCTGCCCACTGAACTGCTGCTCACTGGATTTTTTCCCCACACCATTTTGAGTAAACTCTATAGAGTTGTGTGTGAAAATCAGCAGTTTCTGAAATACTCAAACCAGCCTGTCTGGCATCAACATCCATGCCATGTTCACTGAGTTCACATTTCCACCCCCTTTGGATAATTGCATGAATGAGCAGGGGTTCAGGTGTTACTCCTACAGTAGCCGGGGAGTGTAGATGTTTTATTTTAAATCTAAAATAAAACTACATTAAGATAGTAATTGATTATATTATATTGTATTCTTTCAGATCCAATGCATCATTCACGATGAAAGAGTCCACTTCGGGACCTATTAGGTGTATCTGAGGACAGCCTTCTGAGCACTATTCTGAGTAAACGTTTCACAGATGGTAGAAATGTCTCCAACGGCAGTTGTCACAAAGAGTAAATTTTCACTGCGGTCAGCAATATTTCTTTAAAAAATAATCCACGGAGGGCCACAGATGTTTCACACACCATCAGATCACGTCAGTCTGATTTCCCAGAAAGTTTGGAGGGGACAATAATAAGCAGCAGTGTTGACACAATTGACAGCTCAAAGGACCACGGCATGACCTCTCCCCTGTCTCATCTGACTTTAACAGCAGGCTACAAATACCGATCTCCTCTGGAAGGCTCTCCAGTAGGCTCTCCAGAAATGTTGTAGACCAAATGTTGGAGGTCGGAGAGAGTTTTGAACCCCCAGGTCATAAAACTGACCACAAGGAGAAGTGTGTCTGACTATTCTGTGCACGGCACTGAGAGGGAAAAAACATCAGCAAGTCTAACACTTATTACCTCGTGTATGACTTTTGAAAATTGAAAATTGTTTAAAGCACCTGCTGTCATCTTGCCTTCCGTCACTGAAATCAGATGTGGATGATTTTCTCAGACAAATAGCTTAGTAATGGTTATCCGAGTCTACATAGTGCCATAGGACACGAAGCACTCACAGCTCATGCTAGAGCCATGCACACATACTATTAATAGTTTCTCCAAAGTCATGGCTAGCCAGGTTATGAACTATCTCCATAGCTTTAGACATGTCTGCAAAGAAGGCTCAAAGGTCTTGCAGCAAGCGTCTCTCCGTCGAGCTACACATCCTATTCCTGAGATACCAGTGATCCTGACCCCTTCTGCTCTCCGGACCTTCCTGATACCCTACTTCTGGTTGGAGTTCTCATCACTTGGAAATCACTTGCTGTTGCTGAGGATGGCCCCACATGGACAGACCAAAGATCAATGAGATTACTGTGGATGGTACCACTTACAAACCATGAAGATGGCCTTGGACTGCAATTGATATGAACAGTTTTGCTATGATGGCTTAGGACTGCAATTGCCACGAACAGTTTTGCACTCAAGTCTCCCTCAGTGAACAGCTGATAACCTCAACAAAATAGACATCATGTTAAAACTATAATGAATTTCCTGGTAACACAACTGCACTTTTTGACCACGTAGTACACAGTTATAGAGGGGAATTATTTATAATTGCACTATCTGGTGCCACCCAGATGGGGATGGGTTCCCTTTTGAGTCTGGTTCCTCTCAAGGCTTCTTCATCATATTGTCTCAGGGAGTTTTTCCTTGCCACCAAAGCTGCTTTTTTGTAATGGCCATTGTTAAAAGCTCTATACAGATAAATTGAATTGAATTGAATTAAGTGAAAGGGAGATGCAAAGGCAGTTGGTCAGCAGGTATCTTTTCCCCAGAACCTAGCATACACTTGAATGTATACATCCTCAGGTTCGATGGTACACACAAGCTGCAGACCAAACAAATTTGAGTGATAAGCCATACCTCTGTATCACCAAAACATTTGCATGCATATGCGACACTGCACAATATTCTAAAATAATACTCCATATATTAAGAATTGTGCCTTAATAGTTCATGCTTTATGAAATAAAACAGGGCATAATGCCACAAATCAGCCTGAGATAATTTCCCCAAAATTTACATCATAAGGGAAACTTCCGTTTGCAAACTAGTCCCAGGATTGTTGCCATATATTCACAAAATTGGTGTTAAAATACTCAGCAGAGTCTGAAGCTCAGTAATTGTGTTATGCCAACAACAGTAAACAATACTGCCAACTTCACCAATCAATCCCGGTAGAAAGGAGCTTGCATTACTCAGCTGTAGCTGTAACTCAGAAATGGTTGCATGGCTTCACATAAAACACATGTTCAGTACAAGGTTCTGAGGAGACCTGTAAAGTTTGGACCTTGGTATGTGATGGGGGCCAGAGTTAATTTCAAATAGATGTTTCTCAGTAACTGTAAGCCCGACCGAGCTGATCAGCTTTCAGCAGGCATTTAACACAATTAGCCCTGAGCTACGGTCACAACATTTGTAGTATGATCATCTATAATTTGCTATGAAATTGCTTAATTTGTTCATTTTGGTGCTGGCCTAGTACAAGGTCGATGGTGACTGTATAGCTCAATTGATTCCGGTCTGTAAGATGTAGCAACAACTTCTTTCAATCTCACACACCCTGTCATGGTTTTACGCTAAACCAAGGGTCTTCAGTCTTATCCACAAACGGCCAGTGTGGCTGCAGGCTTTCATTCCAACCAAGCAAGAGCTACACCCGATTCCACTTGTTTAAGCAGTTCATCTTGGTTCGCAATCAACTATCAAACGCGCCTCCTATTTGGCTGGAATGAAAGCCTGCAGCCACACCGGCCCTTTGCGGATAAAATTGAAGACCTCTGCATTACATAATGACTAGACTATGTCTAAACTATCTGCTTTTGCTCCAGATTGTAGGAACAGGTGGCTGATCAATTGATACTTAAGAGAGCTAACAAAGGTCTGTAAATGTGCACGTGGCATTGGCAGCCTGTTGTTCAAAACAACGAAGGCAGTCAGTTAGAATAAAGCAAGCCATTATGTAACTGAAAAGAATTCAGGAAGAATAGAATTGGTTGACAATTTCAGTTTTGGTAAATCCTGCCATATCTGATTCTCTAACAGATGAATGTGCCTGTTAGAATGCATTCTCTTAAAATTCAAGAAGTGGAAAGAAAAAAAACAAAACTGCAATACCTATTGGTTTGAACAGATGAATAGACTGTATCCATAAAAGAGAATTTTTTCAACACTGGAAAGAGTCCCTCACACTAAAATTTGAGCCTACCATAAATGCTCTGTAATTGTTGCCTATTAGTTGGCCATAAATTAACTGCTCTTCTGACTACCAGCTCCCATCACCCAAATTCAAAATTGGAATTGTAAAACACCATCATTAATGCTTAGTATCACTAAACCTAACTTTACAGTAAAGTTAAACAAACGTTATTATGAGCAAGTTCTCGTAATGTGTACCCATTCTGTAATACATGTGTCTTATGGACTTTAATAAAATCCCTTGACTTTGTGCAAAATAGCCCACAAAACTTGTATCCCAAAAATCAACAAGACACATGCAGGTCTTTGTCAAGGGGTGGGGCATTTTATTCAAGAGGAAAAAACAGCCTTAAGCCTTGACGGCATATTTGCGCATGGAGTAGATACGTGACTTCCTCTGCATCTTCTTGGTCATGAGGCCCTGCTCGTGCTTGGTGAGCTGCCGGCGGATAGCGCGAGTCTTTTTGGGCCTCAGGTCCAGAGGCTTGTATTTCTTCCCCTAAAGAAAGAAAGAGAATGGGTTAGAATATATTTTTTGTGGAAGCTTTTATTTATTAAAAAAAAAAAAAAAAAAAAAAAAAAAAAAAAAAAAAAAAAAAAAAAAAAAAAAAAAAAAAAAAAAAAAAAAAAAAAAAAAAAAAAAAAAAAAAAAAAAACCCCACACAACACCACAACACACTGGCAGTTACTCAGTACTCTGTGTAATAATGGCACTGGGCAGTGTTGTAGGAATATCAAAGGTGTCCCCCCAAAACTAGGAAGCCGTTATTTTCCCTATGGGTTTGACGCCTTGGCGCTGTGCACAATGTGCACTCAAACGTAACGTTGCCCCAGGTTATGCCAACCCTTTCAAGGTGCAACCAATAAGATGAGCCCGTGTGATGCCCATGTCATCTTAATGACATAATGACAGTCTCACCCAAATCCTGCTCACTCAGAGAGCAGGAGGGTTCACTCTGGTTACGGAATTATGGAGATTTGAACAATCCATCATCCAATGAAAGGGTAAATGCTAGGTCTCACCGCTCTACATCACCACCGCTCATGTTTGAGAAGGGATGTTTGAGCCAAAATGATCAGACAGACTGTAGGCCGCCCACAGCAGATGTGTGTCTGAGACGCTGCAGCGGGCAGCCGTGATTACTGTAGCAAGAGAGTATTCACACTAACTCCACTGATGCAGGAGCAGCGCTGGGTGATCGTCTTGCTAAAAGCATTCCATCAGCACTTGATGTGTGCAGATATTAAATCGGTTATCACTGGGCTACTGCCAAGTTCTGACTTCCATTTTGGCAAAGTAAGGAACCTCAGAAGCTGCTCCTCTAACCAAACACACAGCAGTGACATTTTAGTCTAAAAGAATTTAATGTGCCCTTTTGTACCACAGCACTGTTGAGTTCTCGAATATGATTGGTTAGAAGGTGTTGATTAAGTAAGGGACAACACGACAAACCCCCTGAAGTGCATTTATTTCTTAGAACAGCACGGGCTGAAGTGTGTAATTCCATTTATAACAGCGATTTGCCAAAGATTACAATGTTTAATTTATTACTGTATGAAACATTGCTTCCATGCATAAACATGGTTTATAGTTAGATTTAACATTGTGGAACGTCAAAGAGACACAAGTTGGTTCCTGTTGTCACTTATGTTATAGCCGTGATAGTCATTCCCTCAGCAGCCTCACTCTCTTCTCTCTCCATCAGATCGCTCTCTCTAACATGGCCTGCCCTTTCACCAAGAAACCGGAAAGCATAAACCCCTCCTGTGAGAAAGTTAGGCAGCTCCTTCCGTGAATGTTAAATGTCTCCAAACGTAAGATTTCACCACACTGATTAGACCTTTTACTTTGTTATACACACTTTTCAAACTCTGCTGATTGTTAGTCTTAGATTATGTGGAGTGTCCGCCATACAAGCACCCGTGTGGTGAATTAATATTAACCTATTATTCATGTTACAGCTGGAACTACTCTCCAAGCCATGCTGTTATACGAAAATAATGCACACCTTCTGGCCAATCAGATTTGAGCATTCAGACATTCAGGCTGCTAGACAAATCTCAGGGTTATATTAATGTGCTCATTTCACCAAGTTCTTGTTTCTATAGTGATGGCTGACTCAGAGAGGCTTTTATGGCAGCCGTGCGACGATATAAACCTTGTAAAGGATTACAAATCGTTATTTAACAAACAATTGTTGATATGTTAAACTTCTTAGTGATTTCAGTAAAATCGGAATGAATTGCAGGTAGGAACTAAGGCGGGGAAGTAAAAAATGTCAGCCGACGTGTGCCGTACGATCGGTTTGAGGAATGGGTGTGTGAGTATGCATATATCTATATACACACACACTTTTTATATGCATACACAGAACATGAGGAATAGTTGCCCACTGCTTTGTGGTTGCTAGCGTGAACGTCAGGGTAGCATGTCGAAGCCTGGTAGTCAAGTGTAAAACACATTGTTGACTTTTTTTTTTTTTTTTTTTTAAACAAAGTCTAG
>CM040989.1:16397614-16427481 GCA_022985145.1 Pangasius djambal | reverse complement strand
ACCATAAATGCAAGATGCTGCTAATCAATGCTTCTGAGCACATCTCGCCCATGTTGCACTCACCTTGTAGAACTTCCGCAGATTCTCTTTCTGTGTCTGGTTGATGACGGTCAGAACTCTGGCAATGGACTTACGCACAACGCGACTATGGAGACACAAGCGTGTATATAATCATAAAGGGGTCACTGACCTAAAGTCAGCATGCAGACACCAGAATCGTTCAAATATTAGCAGCATTTGATTTTAATGGAAAGAAGAAAAATTGTGAAAATCTATGAAATTTCTGGACAAAGGTGCGTCTCAACCTGCAGGGCTTCCGTGCGAGATACTTCTCTATAGTGGCGTGATTAATTTCACATATTTATATAACCAAGCTAAAACACCATGCTAAGTTTCAGATCTGTGGTTACTATTGTGTATTTTTCAAAAGCTCAAACAAATGATTTAACTTGGGAGATAATTCTCATGGTTAAGTCATGTTAGAGCAAGAACACGTGCTAGAAGGTGAAATGAAATTACAGCATCTAGTGAAGATTTCAAGTGTCAATCTCACTAATCACACACACACAGCTTACATCTTTGAAAGCTTGGAGGCAGCACCACCAGTGACCTTAGCCACGCGAAGCTGGGAAAGTTCCACTTTCAGGTCATCCAGCTGCTTGAGCAGCTCCTCCTTCTTCTTACCGCGCAGATCTCTGGCCTTGATCTTTGCCTGAAACACAGAAAACCACACATCAGTATAAGCCGAGGAAGCCAAACTCTGGTCCTCTATAACCTGAACGCAACGGTGGCTACGTTCACATGCACATCAAATTCCGTTTAAGGTCTATATTCGGGATGCAGCCGTTTTCCGAATACGATGTTTATACACAGACAGGCATCAGAATATTCCTGTATACATGGTTTGGTTGCTGTAAGTATGCCCGAGTTGCCGTTCCTAAATACCTAATCTACAGCTAAGCATCTATTAGTACCCACAATTCCAAGCAGGCTGAACATGCGCATATATCGCCTTTCAGTGGATTTTCAGGATAAGGTGTTTACATGCAACAAACTTCCGATTAAAACAGGCATATTCCAGGGCTGGGAAATTCGGTTGAATCAGATTATCATCTTGATCTGAATCGGGCAATCAAATTGCAGCGTTTACATGACTTACTCATCAGAACACCACCAAATTCTGGTTAATATCGGAATATTGATGTGAATGTAAACGTAGCCATGGATGCCTCAGTGCTCGTCTTTTGTCAGCAATAAGATACCCAGTTAGCTGTGATGAGAGACGTATATTCTACTCCTCAAAGCCAGTGTGATGGGTTTCCTGCTTTTGTGTTTATATTTATCTCATCATGAACTTAAATCGAGGAATCCCATCAGAGCCAATTCAGGTGCAGGCGCTTGGGACATTTCAATACTCAAACACCTTACACCAGTCTTACAACACCACATGTAGCATTTTAAACTGTTTAACACATCACACCAACTCAAATCTACACCTCAACAGGACCAAAGTGACAATTATCTACATAATGTGTATAAAAGCCTAACAGCTAGAACAATACTTTAGTGTTTGTGGAGATGAACCTACTGAAGGCCATCACTCAGAACTGAGCTCACTCTACACACTACACTAGCTCACTCTACAACTGCCACAAACTCAAACCTCCAAACAAACTCCAATACAGTGGATATTTCACAGGATATAGACTGGCTGTATGGTTTATAGACAGACTGGTCGCTCACAAACGTGAATATAGTTCACTTTATTGATTACCAATTGGCGCTGGAGACGAGCTCACCGGGCCAGAGTGCACTACACACTGCAGCTAAGCTACAAACAGGAAAACTATCAAACTATAACAATATCAGACTCGGCGCACAAAATATAACATCCTGTCACTTAAGACAGGGAAGTCCAGTGTACAAAACCCCTTTGTTGAACAATTTAAGACTTTAACTCGACAAGATTGCATTAGATTGAAAAGTCGTTATAAAACCCTCACCATTTTACTCGACGGCCGCCACAAGAAAGGAAGTAGAAGAGGTCAGACAGGAACATCTACCGGGTTACGGCTGGAACGTACCATCCGCTTTATCAAGACGGGGGCGGAGGCTTCTCACAGGAACACGAACTATAGAGGCTTGTTAGAAGGCCAATAGGATTTAATCAGATTTATAAGAATTAAATGATAGTTGTTGTGTTTACTATACATTATTAATTGAGTGTTTTTTAAGGGTGTGGAAAAAATTCACCTCCGGATCTCAGATACAACGTGAATTTTTTAAAACGACAAAAGAAGCTGTGTATTATAAACTGTAGTATATCCCAAATATATTATTATATGTTATTACCTATGAAAAATGTCATATTTAAATGTGAATCGTTAATGATTAAACCATCATGGCTTTAATGAATTGTAAGGTCATGAGGTGTGTTACAGTTTAATAATAATAATAATAATAATAATAATAATAATGTTTACTTGATACAGTCATGTCAATAAAGCTACAATTTTTGTTAAAGTGTGTGTGTGTGTGTGTGTGAGAGAGAGAGAGAGAGAGAGAGAGAGAGAGAGACATTGAGTTGCGTTTCCCCCCACTGACTCTCTTTGGTTTCCTCCAGTCTGCTCTTTTCTGATTGGAGGAGACTCGGTGACGTTCCCGCCTCTTCCTTCCTCGCAATCACACCGAGCATCATGGCGCTGGTGAAGAACGTCTACGGCTTGCTGTTTAGAAGAACATCGACTTTCGCCATCACCATCATGGTGGGAGCCGTTTTCTTCGAGCGAGTGTTCGACCAGGGTGGAGATGCGTTATTTGACAGTTTAAATCGGGGGGTAAGTGTCGTCGCCTGCGTGATTTAATTCAACTAATGATGATGATGATGACCCTTCTAGCTAAAGCTAACGCTAGCGGAAGTCTGACCTTAGTGTTCGCGTCAGAGGACGAGGTCGAGCTTCAGTCCCAGATGACTCTCTGATCCCTGTATGCAGAATGTCATAACAGAACATGCAACATTTATAAAAACACATTTCTGCCTTAAATAACGTTAGGTAGTTAACTGGCAGTGTGTAGGCTGTAGTGGCTTTATCCTAAATGGTTCACTACTTTATATACAAATACATCTGTAAACATTAAAGCCTTGTTTATAATAGTTATAGCCATTATATGTCAGCTATGTGTAGAGTCACCCTACTCTATGTAATGTACTTGTACAGTAAATACATGTATAAGTATTTATTGTACAAGTACATTACACAGAGTAGAGTGACTCTACACATAGATAACATAATATATGTGTGCGTGCATATACATACATACATCCATACATCCATACATGTATACATAAAATAAGTATTCTTATGGGGGTCCTTCACGGTTGAGGCAGGGTAGAGTTGGGAGGAGAGCTCTGTGTACTTGGTGTAGGCATTTAGGATGGACATTTCATGGCTCCATGGGCTTTGGCAGCTCAACTGTTAAGCCTCTGGGTTACTGATCAGGAGGTCGGGGGTTCAAGCCCCAGCACCGCCAAGCTGGACCCTTGACCAAGGCCCTTAACCCCCTTCTGCTCCAGTATCATGACTGACCCTGTGCTCTGACCTCTGCTTCCTAACAAGCTGGGATATGCGAAGAAAAGAGTTTCACTGTAATGTCCATATGACAAATAAAAGCTTCTTCTTCAATATTTAGAGTATCACAGTAAGTCAGCTGCAGACAGGATATAGTTTACACTGTATGATTTCTGGCCCGATCGTAATGTTGCAGACAGAAAGCACAGAAGTTTGAGGAAATGTTTGGTCGTGAGTCGAGATCAGCGGTCTTAGAACGTTTAAATACGACCACTTTCAAGCCGTTGTGACCAAAGACAGCTCTGGCTGTGTCAGAAATGTTTGATTAAAATCTGTGTGTGTGACTGCTGTGAACACTCATCTATGGCAGTGATGAAACATTAACAAAACCTGACGGACCGAAAAATATCCTTATTACCTCAAGCTCACTTTGAAGAACGTTTCTGTTTGTGAGCCCATTTTCGGCCCGAGCGCAGGCTGACGATGATGAAAGCAGCACATAATCATTTCCTCTAATTGGAGGTCTATCGTAAGATGACCTTCGCGGGATCCTTAGCCACTAGACCACCAGGGACCTGTACAGTGTGACTAGTAATTAAAAAACAAACAAACAAATAAACAAACAAAAAAAAAAAACTGAAAATGAAGAGTATAACTGGCTTAAGTCACTGTTCTTCCAGTTTGCTGCTTAACTTTCAAAGCTCAATCCCTGAGAATAAACTCACTACGAAATGTAGCCAAAGGCATCTAAGGTTGTACAGGTATGGAGGAAAACTTGTCAGTATGGTTATCGTTCAGTTTCTGGGCATTATAGTCGAGTACGAGATGCAAGCTTACTCTGGCCCGCTCCCAAATGGCGCCCTAAATGTTGCAGTCTTTATCGGTTCAGTGACGTAGGCGAAATATCTCCTGAAGGATGGATGAATTTTTGAAAAATTGGGGCAGTTGGGACACAGTGCAGTGCACAGGTTCAGTCATGCTAATGCCTAAATATGGCGATCAATCCTCAATCCAAAAAATGCTCACTGTCTGAATGTTTATGAGCCTGTGATAGATGCGGAAACTAGGCTTAAGGTTATGCTAGTTATGCTAAATATAGCCTACTACTACTACTAGGCTGCATTATTACTACATCCTTTCAGTCCGGACTAAGCCTACAGTTTCAGTCGTGAAGGACGCTGCATTTCATTTCATGCGTCTCTTATTTTATGCTTTTTCTAGAAACTGTGGAAACACATTAAACACAATTATGAGAAGGAGGAATGAGCAGAATGTCACCTGATGTCGTCTCTTGATGGAGCGCCCAGCCACCACTGCCTCGCCCTGTTTCCTGAGGAAAAGAAATCGGCTTTGGCAGTGTTTTGAACGTCATCCTTTGTGGCATCGGGATCCAGAGAGACCCTGTCATGATCATCATGGAATACTGAGAACCATCAACTTACCCTGTCTGAATATTGCATCGTGAATCTTGTATTCCTCACATTTTGTAAATGTATACTTAAATTAAGCCTGTGTTAATAAATCTGACATAAATCTGATTACAAGAAGTTACTTTCAGTTTCTTTGTGCGTCCTCTACAAGGAAAGGAAGAGTCTTCTGAAGGTTTCTGCCTGTTTTTCGTATCTTTTGTTCCTTGTTGAATATTTCACCAGGGTTTCACCAAAAACTCCACAAAATCATTTTACGAATGGCTACAATGCCTGTCAGAAATGGTTTGTTTGGGCAAGATTTAACATATAAAAATGTCTAATTATTATAAAAAATATATATATAATGACACATGCAATATATGATATTTTGAGCTCAAACATTCAGGGACATTGTGTTGTTTTTTTTAAGCTTGTTTTCCCGTCAAATACAAATTTTTATTAAGTAGTATTTTTTTAACTGGCTTCAAAATGATCAACATCCAGACAGAGAAAGGGCTGTGTTCAGATTCGGCATCTTGAGTCCAGTAGTTATGCCAATATTACTGCGGGGAAAGTTACTCATATTCAGAGTTGGTTTACACACATACTTTAAATAGATGTAATGAGAGCACCATTCAGATTATGCAAATTACCTAGGTGTATGATTTATTGGTTAATTGTTCGTACAAGCATTTCCACAATATCCGTGAAAGGTTCAGAAATGCATTCATGTCCTGCTTGTGTTCTGGAGTGTTTATGCATGTAATTTATGTGTAAGAAGAAATCGTATCATTTGCTCTGACTTCCTGCACTTTGATTTATATGGGTTACACTGTCAAGTTTACGCAGCTTGTGTATTTTGGTCACACACATGAATTTAAGGATTTTTTTTAAGGCCTTAACTAAAGAAACACTAAATATGAAAAAATAAATAAATAAAAGCAAGCCAACATAAGTCCATAAATAAAAATAAATCATTCAATTAAGAATGCTGCTGTATAAAAGAAGGATGTGCTGCAATGACTCAGCATCTTCTTTTAATTGTGTGCAACACTTCATTAAAAATAAAATAAATTCAAAATAAGACCAGTGTAGGTATACAGTACCTCTATTCCTGTGTCACTTCTAATTAGGAAAATGTATGGCAGTGAATACCCCATGCCAATCATGCATAATTAGTTATTAATTGCACCACCTAACTGCTATTTAATGACAACATCGGCAACACCATCAGCAGTCCAAAATACTGTTCATGATAAACAGCGTGTTCATTGTTGTTGGTATTGGCTAATATCTATCTATCAATCTATCTATCTATCTATCTATCTGTAAACATCAACAGCAGAAAATTGTTATGCACTTCCTCCGCTACTAATCTGCTAATTCATTGACACTGAGTAGGAAATCATAAGGTCTAATATACAAATGAGTCCCGTCCCGTCCCCCCAACCTCTGTGTCTAACTGTTGTAGACAGGTAATTCACTGTGTCTGTCACTATATCTGTCACTGTGTCTTTCACTGTGTCCACAAGTGCATGGATGTGTGTGTGTGTGTGTGGGTAATATAAAGAGATGTCACGCAAGTGACTTGGAGCCATCAAACTACATAGGTGTTACAATCCCAGGAGTTGCGAGCCTTCATTTTTCTGGAATAGTGGGCTTTTGACGGATAACAGTTTCTGCCTTCCTGCCTGTCTTTCCACAGGAGAAAAGTGACGGTGACCCCACAGGTAACTCACATAGAGCTGGACCGGTTTTACACTAAATATCTTATTTCCTAAAGAGCTGTATGTTGTATTTTGTATTTTTGACGATGGATAAATTGATGGTTTCCCATCATCATTCATTAAAATAGCTAATTAAATATGGTTTATCAGAAAAAAACAACAACCCATATATCTGAATATTAGATGAAAATCTAAAGCTCACTTTAAATACTTAATGGAAATTGATCGCTTGGTATTTAAGATCTCCTTTTTACACAGGTCAGGATATGTATTTATATATTCGATAACATTAAAATGATAACGTTTTGATAAATTTACAAGTTTAAATACTGTATATGATTTCTGTTAGCATTAACAGTTGATTCGATGATTCTAGTTGCCTTCTTGTTGCTGTGTGAGGAGAGTCAGCATGGAATGCATCTATGGTGTGGAGGTGGAGGAGCTGTGCCCAGTGTGTGGGGACAACGTTTCTGGCTATCACTATGGTTTGCTAACATGTGAAAGCTGCAAGGTATAAACTAACACCTCTTTAAAAAAAAAATATTTTTTTAAAGGCTTAATCAGGAACCTAACTGGCTAATTTAGAAGCAGGATTTAAAATGTGTTCCTGTGTCCTGCTGATATAGTGGTGTATTCAGAATTTGTGATTTGTGTTTAAAGGGCTTCTTTAAGAGGACAGTACAGAATAATAAGCGCTACACCTGCGCAGAGAGCCAGGAGTGTAAGATTGATAAGACACAGAGAAAGCGCTGTCCTTTCTGCCGCTTCCAGAAGTGCCTCACCGTGGGCATGCGACTCGAAGGTAAGCACTGAACTAAACTCAACAGTCCGCAATAGCCATAAATGGGATCGGTTTATTTTACCAATGACATAACTACAAGTACACCCCTAAGCTTTTGGAAATTTTTGAAAGGTTTCTGGGGATTTTCAGAAGCTTTTGTTCCTGTTTATTTTCAGCAGTTCGTGCAGATCGAATGCGAGGAGGCCGGAATAAGTTTGGGCCAATGTACAAGCGAGACCGGGCCTTAAAGCAGCAGAAAAAAGCTTTAAACCGGGAGAGTGGGCTAAAGATGGAGTCCATGCATCCTGTTCTATCACCTGTCCAGACAGACTTTACCCTTAGTAGCACATTGCACAATCTGCCAGACATTTCCACCCCTAAAAACATCCTCCTAAATATGCCTTCTTCCACCACATCTGCAGAGTATGAGCAGGGCCTGTACACCACACCTGGCTGCATGAGCATGGGTTCCCACAGCCCACTGCCTTCTCAGTATCCTTACCAATCTTTGCCCAGTCGCACCATCAAATCTGAGCTTCCTGACCACTACACCAGTAGCAGCTCACCTGGCTCCACTGGGGGATACACTTACACTGATCAGACTCAGACTATGAGCTCACCCACACCACACACAGGCCTGGATTTGCCAGCACTGGTTTTGGAGTTTGTGCGCTGTGAACAGGATGAGCTGCTGGTGCGGCGTAAGATCAGCACTCACCTGGCGCTTCTGCAACAGAACCAGAGCTCCAGCAGCACTGAACCACTCTCAACCTTTGGCCTAATGTGCCACATTGCAGACCAAACATTATTCTTCATTGTGGAGTGGGCACGGAGCTGCAACTTCTTCAAAGAGCTCAAGGTAAGGGAGAAACCCCTAGCAAGAAGACTGGGAAGGGTGTATGAAGGGTGAGCAGTGCTACAGCACAGTAAATGGTGCCTAACATAGTAAACATCTCCTAATTGTTAAACCCTCAACACTAATATCAGCCCTGGATGGTCATCAGTACAATTATAACACTGACCCCAAGACTAACACTGGTAGAAAATGTACTGCAGATCCAATACCAAATAAAATCCGATGCAAGTAACACTGCCCCCGTTAGTGAATTCCAGACTCCGACTCTTAATGCCATTAGAACAGGAAACAGGATTATACAGTTAGAGTGAAGCGGCATAAAGTTTGAAACTGATCTGGTGATACGACACTAACATTAAACAGTGTTTGGAGGCTTCACTCAGCAATTTCATCCCGTATGTTTGTGTCCATCAGAGTCAGTTTGCACATTTGTGCGTGGGTCCTCCCAGGTGTACACATGGCTTTGTGATCATTAATCTTGTTCCTGGAGTTCCACCCCTAATACGACACAGCTCTTCCAGATAATGTGAAGTGTACGAATTTTACGAATTATTCATGTCCATAGTACATAACTTTGCAGTATATACTGTAATATTAAGGGCTTAATGATCTGGAAAAAATATGTTGTAGCAAGCAACTTGCAGAATAACCTTTGGTAAACTTCAGCCCTCTCTCGACAAATGAATCTGATGGTTGTGAGTGACAAGGAACATCAAGTACTTCCTGTTGTTGTGGCATCAATCTGTAAAGAAATATGACATATTAGGGGTGTTACACAATGCTATAAGTGGGCATGGACTATACTGGAAGGTTTTTTTTTTCTTCTTTTTAAATTTTACCCTGCCACTATGCCCAGCAAACACTATAAAACACTGAAAAACAGGGCTGCTGAAACAGAAGCCGAATTTTCGTTGACAAATTATAACAACAAATAGTAATTTGCAGAACATAACTCAAATCAAGAAACTGTAAGTTAGGCTACCTAATAGTATTTTACCAGATTTACTTTGGTTTTTTTTTTTTTGGACACAGAATCAAAATCTATTATCTATTATAAAACTAACACACTTGCAGTGTTTCTGCAAATCAAAATAGGGTCATTTAAACAGCATTTCATTATAATGCCCTTTTAACAACTATAGAGAACAATGATTTAAGAATAACAAAAAGGTGCAATGAACAAACAAGTTTTTAAAATCAATGTTTTTAAAATTGATTAAATAATTTTTTGAGAGCCTCTCCAAAAACCCCAGAATAGATTGAGAAAAAATATGTCTACCTTTTACCAAACATTTTGGCTCGTTCATGTCTTTTTGTGCTGTTTTTTACTTGTAGTTGAGGTATGAATTTTGTTTACGCCTAGCAACACCTTACATCCATTCCCCTTCTTACCAGAACACAAGAACACATTATTACTAATAACAAATACAGCATCATACTGTTGTTAACCAACATCACTATTAACTTCATAGCATTTGCATTTATATAATCTGATCTGCTAACATCAGAAGTGGAAATCTATTTATCACTGAATCCACTTTTTTGTTATAAAGCCTTCACAAACAGATTCCGGCAGGCATTTGACAGGGTTAGGATTGAGTTGCTGTCGCTAAAATTCAACAGTGTGTTAATCTGATGTCTTTTTAATATGGTCTCTTTAGTCTTTAGTCTATACATGTAAAGACATGAAACTTGGTCAGTAGGTAGTGCTCCCTCTTGTTGCTGAGATGCATGAGATGAGCCTGTTGGTGGAGCTATGGAGCAACGCTATGAGACATAGAAACAAAATTCTTTGTTCTGCAGATTCTTTGGCTGAACCCGAACAGAAACACAGCTCTAGGATCATTGGTTTGGCCAACGGTTAGCTCTCACCTCCCAAATGCCAGTATGTGAATTGGCTATGCTAAATTGCCCTAAGGCATGGATGAGTGTGTGAATGTATGTTTGCGTGGTTCCTTGCAATGGACTGGTGTCCCATCCAATGTGCATTCCTGTCTCATGCCCAGTGTTCCCAGGACAGGCTTTGGAACCTCTGTGACCCTGACCGGAATGCTGTGGTTACTTTAACATTGACATAAAGCATTAATCAAGTATTTCTTTCTACTGAGGTTTCTTATACAACAATGGTGCTTATTTAAACAGTATCAAAGGCAGACATGTGAAAGTCACAAACAGAGCTCTTACCATGCATCACACACACACACACACACACACACACACACACACACACACACACACACACACACACACACACATCTGCTACCTGCTATAGACTATCCTGTCATCCCTGAGTCATCACTAGCAAAAATATATGCCCAGCTGCATTCAAATCTATCTGCATTTAGTCCAGATGCAGTTGAGCTCAGCTCAATAATAATGGTTGAGGGAGCGGATTTGGGATCAGCAACTGAGTGCACGAAAACTGCTTTCATTACTCTCACTGTGCTGATGGACTGTTTCCACCTTATATTGTCACACCTGGCCAGGTGAACTAAACACACATATTGAATTTCCCCACAGATAAACAACTTCTGGATATGAGCAATTGCATTTAGTATACAATCAAGGGTATTTGGAGTCACACACTTAGACTGTCCTTATACTCTTAGCACCATATTCAGAGTTGATTTAAGTCATGCCAATATTTATGTTGGGAAAATTCCTTGCATTCTAGTTAGGCAGGTGCTTAAGTTGTTTTTTTCTGGGTGGCCCATTCAGGTTATTAGGAAATGCAGGGAAAATGCAGACTGAATAAGTGTAAGTAAAATCAAGTTTTTCTTGCTGTCAATGGTAAGATACGAGGTAGCAATTTAAAAATGAAAAAATAAAAGAAGACTAATGCAGTGATATACAAATGAGAAGAATGGCAAGCAGTCAAATAAAAATGTAATAAGAGTCTAGTATATGGCCACTATATTACTGCATGAATAATCCTATCTGTAATTATCACATTAATCACTGCACATTTGGTTTCATTTCATAATATGGCTTCTACCCTCACTATTTGGCAGATTATAATTTAGCAATTAATCCAGCATATCCTATTATTTCGCATTTTATTTTTTTCAGTGGGCAGGGTTAGTACTACACTATGAGGTTAGTGCAACCAAGGAGACGAGAAGACATCATATAATTCTGCTTGCAACCAACAACCTTCGCCTTCTGGGACAGTTAGTTATTACAAGGGACCAGGACGGATTAAGCTGCTTTTTTGGGTCACCTCCAGAACCAGCTGCTCCCATTCAGGAACCACCCTCAACAGAGCCACAGGGACTGCCTCCCTCCATAGTTTGACATGTTTGAAGTCTGGTCCCCAGATACTGTGTACTTACCAATAACACATGCAATTGTTCTACTTGTCTGGCTGTAGACCAGTAAATCAGTGTCTTACCAGAAAGCCAGAGATGTTTTATATCTACATCTTCCATTGATCCTCCCCCTGTGACATTGCCAATGATCCAAGGCAGGATGCAACCCCAGGATGATACCCAGGCATACTTACATATGTTAGAGGGTATGGCCTTGGAGTCTGGCTGCCCCAAGGGTGAGTGGGACCTCCAAATCTAAGAACTGTTGACCAAGGAAGCCCAGCTGGCAGCCCGCTCTCTGCTGCCCCAGAGCCAGTCAGAGCCGTGCTGGAGTGTGTCATGTTGAAGCACATCCTGGTGCTTCTGGGAGCTGAATGCAGATGACAAGATTCCTCTGATTCCTGCAGGTGGTGGCTGAAGCTCATCTCTTCGAAGCCAGAGATGATGGGTGAACAAGCAGTGGAATAATTCATAGTATAATTCATACCATTCATAGTACCTGAATGATATTTGATTTAGATCAATATTAGGTGAATCTGTTGACAGTTTGTAGTCTCTTTTGTTGGTCATGATCTGTGAAGCACTTTGCAGAGGAAGAGTCTTCAGGGTGGCACCGTTCACCAGAGACTATGCTAAATGTTTAGCGGTAGTGTTGTGTCTCCTTCTCCAGGGATCACGGATGAAGGCTTACGACTACGTGGACAGTTTTCACAGGAAATCTCCCCAAAGGTCCAGCCATACCCTTGGTTCAGTCAATTTGTCCAGAGATTGTGGACAAGACCTTTTTGACTCATTGTGCACAATTCTTCAGAAGAGATGGCCAAAAGTGGCCAAAAGTATGTGAACACCTGACCTTGACCACAGCCCAAACCTGTTCCTGCATGACAATACTCCTGTGCAAAAAGCGAGGTTTATAAAGACATGGTTTGGTGTGGAAGAACAGCAGTGGCCTGTATAGAGCACTCATATCAACTCCATTAATCATTTTTGGGATTAATTGGAACGCTGACTGCATGCCAGGCCTTCTCACTCAACATTAGTGTTCAACCTCATTAATCCTCTTGTGGCTGAATGGGCACATATCCCGACAGCCATGTTCTAAGATCTCGTGGAAAGCCTTCCCAGAAGAGTGGAGGTCATTGTAACAGCAAAGGGGGGACTAAATTTGCAATAGGATGTACAAAAAGTACATGTGGGTGAGATTGGTAAGGTGTCCACATACTTTTGTTCATTTAGTGTAGCACTGAAGGTCTGAAGTTCTCCTATGTCTACGTCATGCAACAGTGGAGACTTAGCTGAGATCGAGGCAGGATCAGCCAGAATTAAGAGTCAAAAACACAACTCTGAAGTTGACAATCAGAGAACCAAGTGGATGGAAATCTAATGGCCAGCTCAGAAATGTTTGCGTTTCTGGGATTTATACCGAAGAGTGATGTGGCAGGTCAATGTTCCTAATTATGCTCATTCAGTGCTGCTGATTGTTCAAAGGGACCCCCCAACTCCCAACCGTGTAGAACTGCACTTCAGGGACATAACATCAGACATTTTGATAAATTTCTGTCCATTGTCTTGCAGGAGAGACTGGCTTGACTTTCCTGGCTCTGCTTCCCCTCTTGGAGCAGGGTGGCTTGTCATCTGGGTTGTTGAGTATCTTGCAGATCTGGCTTGTTGGGCATTGCTTCAGAGGGCAGTTTATGACCATCCCAGGCAGCCAGAAAATGGAGTAAATATAAACAAGGAGTGTCCTTCCTAACCCTTTGACAACCTTTCTTGGTATGTTTTATGGCTGGATAGGAAAGGGTATATTTTAGAGCTTATATAGCTGGCAAAGTTCTTACACAAGCTCATGCACAGTGATAGAAAACATTGGGAGAAACGGTTGGAGCATGTATTATTTGCTGCTTGAGAGGTGCCACAGTAAAAATTAAATTCAGGATATCTTGAACCTGAAAGCAAAACACCATGCACGGGGTACATGAGAATTTGCTCCCAGCTCAGGAAAGGCAGCAATGCCTCTATAATAGATGCTCTGAACAACAACTGCTCTCACCAGGAGACAAAGTCCCACATCCAGCTAAAAATTACTCACTAAGTGGCAAGGGTCCTTTGAGTTCACACTGTGAGCTGGGGAGGTTTACTGAGAGGACATGCAAGCAAACAAGAGATTTACCACCTCAAACTCATTCAATCTTGGAGGTTTGTGTTTCTCTGGTGACAGTCTTAGCAGAAAGATACAAGTTGTAGCCAGAGTCTCCAAAAATATATCCCACTCCAATCACTTTGGGAGATCGGTCAATGTCCCAGAGAATAGAGGCCAGCTGGAATGAATTGTGATCTAACAGTTTTTTGTACTGCATTAGAGACATTCCACATGTTGGTTTGTTCAGAAAGTATTGTGATAGTCAGCTTTACTAAACATCAGGGTGGTATGAGATCGATCTGCTTGGAACTTCCCTGACAATAAATCATCTGCTGGGGGAGTGGTGTCAGCACCCAGAGGTGTTAACTCAGATCTGGAAAAGGTTTGGCAAGCAGCAGCTAGAGCAAATGACAACTCAACACATTGCTGAATGTAGTTTTCTCTGACAGAGAAAGAGGGAAAGAAAGAGAGAGTGAGACAGACAGAACTATAAAGAGAAGCACGGTGCTGGTTTTACTGCAGCATACAATAGTCCAGCTTCCCAGCCTCATCTTGGATACCAGTATACATTAAGTGTACATAAGTATATATTATATGGTGCAGGTATGTGCAGATATTCATTTGACTGTTTTTTACTTGGTACTGACCAGAATGTTTAAAAATGTACCTCTCATTTGCCCTCTCTCAGGTGGGGGATCAGATGAAGTTACTACATAACTGTTGGAGTGAGCTTCTGGTGCTTGATTATATCTCCATACAGGTGCATCATGATGAACGAGACACTATATTGCTCATTACTGGACAGAAGGTACAGTTAAAGACACATACACCCTCTAATATACACAAAAAACTCATGCTCATAAAAGAATTTTAAAAGGTACTATGAACAAATATTTTTTGAAACTCACTTTTAACGCTTTTCAAACCGACTATCAATAGAATTTGTTTCCTGTTTTTAAAATACTCCAGTGCTCCCTCATCTCTGCAAATTATCACAAACTCTCAGGTGGCAGGGACAGACGCAAGTACAGGTACAAACAACTTTATTTAGAAAGCTTCCAAACAGATCCAAATTGTAAGGCAAACTCAGAACAGGAAACAGGCAATGATCAGGCAATTAGCAAACAGTGTAAACAAGGCAAGGCAAGAATTTAAAAAACTGGAAAAAAAAAACAGAAACAGGATAAAACAATCCTTTCGATGAGACTTGAAGATTTCCTTGACTGTATATGTAGGCAGTGATGTGAGAGGTCAAATTTGTTACCTCATCGATTCTCTGGAGAATCTTGGATGGGCTGATGTAGTGATGTGACAGCTTGGGTGACCCAGGTGTCCTTGGTTGACAGCCACACCCAATTGCCTAGTTCATAATGGTGGGTGGCCCCCCAGCATCAGTCAGTGAATTCCTTTGTTACTTGGGCAGTGTGTTTGAGGTGCTGGTGTGCCATTTCTCACACCTGCTCACTCCGCCTAAACCAGTTGTCTACTGCGGGTGAGTCGTTTGGGTTGGCATTCCATGGGAACAGAGGAGGCTGATAGCCAAGGTCACATTGGAATGGGTTGAGCTTGGTAGCATAGCTTTGGGCATACTCTGCCCATGGAAGTGATTGTGCCAAGCATTTGGCCAGTCTCCTGGTTTGTCCTCTCTACTTGGCTGTTGGTTTGGGGGTGATACCTGGATGTCAGGCTAACAGAGATCTCCACTTTTTCCATGAATCCCCCCATACTTGGGACATGAAATGGGCTCCCTGGTCATTCACAATGTCCTCCGGTATGCCAAAGTACCTGAACACATGGTTGAAAATGAGCTCTGCTCTCTCGAAGGCAGAAGGCAGTCTGGAGAGTTGGGGCAGGCAAAGGGACTTGGAGAAACGGTCTACTAATACCATGATGACTGTATTGTTCTGAGATATGGGGAGGTCATCTATGAAGTCAGGGGCTATGTGTGGCCAAGGTTTCTGTGGCGTGGGCAAGGGGAGAAGCTAGCTTGCAGGTAGGGTTCGGGGTACTTTGGCTTGGGCATATTAGGAGCATGCTGAAATGAACTTATGGATGTCAAGATACATAAGGGGCCAGTATTTGCCCTGGAGACATTGGCGTGTTCTGTGAGTGCCGGGGTGTCCAGTAGCTGGGGAGATGTGAATCCACATGATAAATTTGTCTCTGTGGTGGGAAGGCATGTATTTTTTGTGTGGAAGCTGAGCGCAAAATCCACAGCGCTCAGGTTGCCCTGTTTGAGGGTGGGGAGTCCCTCTCTGACCTCTTCTTCCTTGGGAGAGTGATTGAACACCCATTGGAATAGTTTGAGCAAGAGTTCACAGGAAGAAGTGTGCCCCCCTCCTTGCGACCAAACTTCAGTGGCCCAGGTTAGCACTTTATCATTTAGCAAGTTGATGAATTGAGCGATTGTGGTTTGCTCAGAAACTCCTTCTTGGCTGGAGAAGTACAGGGAACACTGGAGCATGGAGCCCTTACACTTGGTATAATGGCATACACAAACATGCAGACTGATATTGTTAAATTATGATGAAAAATTATTCATGTAACAGTGTAGTAAGGGAATAACAAGGCAGACATGACCAATAAAATATTTGTTCTGAAAGACGTATTTTGTTAGCATAAAATAACTTCCATTATATGAACATAAGACAGACATTTAAAAATTTTGATCACATTTTGCAGGCAAGGAAAAATATTTTTTACTATGATGCATTGATGATCAAATATTCAGATAACAGTGCATCACCGTTATAATGTAACAGCACTGTTTCCTTTTTCTAACCTTGATGGACATGGCTGTGGGTCACTCTCAGGACAAAGAGGTGGGGTGGTCATGCACTGAAAAGATGATTGATCTGCAAATGTACCATGTACCGGGGCAACTTACTAGCGTATGAAAATGCATTTTGTAAATATTTTACTTACTCATAATTGATTGATATGAAAATAGCAAACAATGGGCCTCATTTATCAACCTGCATATGAACGGATTTATGCATAATTCGTTTAGAAGAAGAAGAAGAATAGAATAAGAAGAATGGAATAAGAATAATAAGTTGGTTCTCTTTGCAGTGGTAGCTGGTCAATTTTAAAAAGCGTTGTCATGGTTTGGCCTCCCCGGTATCAGAAAAACGAATAGCAGTAATAATTAGTTTTTGTGTTAAAAACATTTTCTTTTGACCTAAAGTATATTGCACTGGTGTGGTGCTGTGACTCCGCTGGATACGTTGCTAAACAAAAAAATTTTTTATTCTCACATACTGTATGTGAGCTAAAAGTACTTCTGCCTCAGAGAAATGCTTCTTTTTTTATACTATTTTTAAAAATATTTTCTGTGCAGGACAGCACATACAGTTGGGTCCATAAGTATTTGGACAATGACACAATTTTCATAATTTTGCCTCTGTACGCCATCACAGTGGATTTGAAATGAAGTAATCAAGATGTGATTGAAATGTAGACTTTCACCTTTAATTCAAGGGCTTTAACAAAAATATTGCATTAACCGTTTAGGAATTAGACAATTGACTGATAAGCAGTTTCATGGCCAGATGTGGCCTGTTTCTTTGTTATTTCATTACAAATTAAGGAGATGAAAGGTCTGGAGTTGACTCCATGTGTTGAATTTGCATTTGGTAGTTGTTCATAGGATCACAATAAACTGGAACTGCAGTAAAGGCCCGGCAAAGCATCTTGAGGGAGGAAACTCAACATTTGGTGATGTCCATGGGTTCCAGACTTTAGGTCATCATTGACTGCAAAGGATTGGCTTCCAAGTAGTAAAACAATTCCTAATATTGATAATTATGTTACTTTATCCAATTATTTTTGAGCATGTGAAATGGAAGGACTATGTAAAAAAAAAAAAAGGCCATAATTCCTAAAAGGTTAATGCAAATTTTTTTTTAACTCCTTGAATTAAAGTTGAAAGTCTACACTTCAATCACTTCAAAATATGCAGTGATATGTCCTAGGGATGTATAATGGCACCAGATAGTAGGAGTGACCCACATATGTATGTTTGTTAGGTGGATCTGACTTCTTTGCTGGCTCAGGCAGGGGTGACCCTGGGTGAGTTGGTGCGAGGGGCACAGCAACTGGCCCAGCGTCTTCAGGAGCTCCAGTTAGACTGCAGAGAGATCACCTGTTTTAAGTACCTCATCCTGTTCAATCCTGGTGAGACCTCAATCACACAATTTTTGAAAATATAAGCAGATAATATGGAATACCTAAAGATATACCTAAAGATCAGATTTTTGGGTTTCATGGTTACCAAACCATGAATTCTTTTAATACAGTTCCATTCCTACTATATTACTTGATGGTAGCTTGGTTATTTGATACTATTGTGTTATGGTATTGTGTATTGATAGTGTTGTGTCTTGGGAGGGGCAGAAGCTTTTAGCTCTAGGAGTGGTGTCCAGGCAATACAGGTCTACCTATGTTACAGTGCCATCTAGCCTATGAGCATTGCAACTCTATGATGGAGACAGCTGTATTACAGGTAGTTAATGGGATTGTGTTAGGATTATGATTATATTGTGGATTTATTCTTAAGATACATTGTTTGTATAAAGGAATGGAGCTTAAACTGAAAACCTCCAAATATCGGAGCAGCCTTTATCTAAAGTTGCTAGGAAAGCTTCGATACACCTAAAAAAGACTAATATTAACTTCTTTAGGGTCTGTCGGTTGTTATTGCTGAAGGCTTGAATATAATGCTGAATCAAGTACATTCTCTGCTAATGTGCATGAATAAAATACTAAAGAGGTATCGAAGTTTACTCAGTCTGAAAACATGCTTTTCTGAGTGCCTCATTAATTCCAGCTCCACGATTTGACCCAGGCTAGTAAACTGATTTCACCTGTGGATACGGGGAACACAGTAAAATTGGTTGTTTGTTCTTGTGTGTATCCATGAGTGCATGATAGTATGGCCTTGATTGTGATCTTGTTCCTCAAGAGTTAATCTCTGACTCTCTGAATCACCCTATTTTGATGCCGTATATAATTCTTTTTCAATGAAGGATTAATGGATTGACCCCATGTTGAGGTGTGTGGATGCTTCACACTCTGTCAAGAAGTGTGTGTGTGTGTGTGTGTGTGTGTGTATGTGTGTGTGCACTCACAGTTTCTCCCTCTATCTCTCTCTTCTGTTTACCCCCACTCTAACTGTCTGGTCTTTCATCTCTGCTCCCTATTTCTTTATTGCCAGATGTGAAGCTACTGGAAAACCAGGAATATGTGGAAAATGTGTATCATCAAGTGAGTGGAGCATTGCTGGAATACACATTGTGTGTGTATCCGCAGCATGTGGACAGATTCAGTCAGCTGCTGCTGCATCTGCGAGAGCTACGAGTTCTGAGCACTCAGGCTGAGGATTACCTGAGCTATAAACACCTCAATGGAGAGGTACCATGCAACAAACTGCTCATAGAGATGCTGCACGCCAAGAGAGCCTGTGTCTGACACATAGACACAAACTTCTACACTTGCACACACATATACTCTTATGGTTATGCAAATAAAAAAAAAGCTCTATGCCCACAGAAACAAATATGCATGTGTGGGGGGGAGTAAACATTTAAGCAGATGTTAAATGGAATAAGCATTGCACAGGCATGTCTCGGTTAATTTAGAGGTAATATTATCTGCATATACCATGACAACAGGCCCTAGCAGATAGTCATAGATAAGGTAAGGGGCTATTCTATGTGAACTCAGGGCTACATAGATGATGTTTCTTCCTAACTCTTTCGGTTTGAAGATTGTGTGAAGGTCAAATAAAGGTTCCTTCTCTTAAGTTTTGTACCTGCTTGTCCCTCAATTCTCCTTAAAACCTGGGATTGAAGATAGGGATATGGCTTCACGGTGAGTTTTCTGGATGAAGTAAAAAGTGTATAATTATATACTCACATACTCACATTTAACAGGAGGTAAGACCATCCTCAGATCATCTCAGATAGCAAGGTGTAGGTGAAAGCGTACGTTTTATTGTTTGTTTATTCTAATAAGTTGGTGGTGGTTCGACTGACATAGAGATTTTTGCTGTGGCTTCATCAGAGGAACATTATACAGAATTCCATATCAGGCCTTGTTGTTTACTACCCACCCCCTGTTTGATGGACAGCTAAGGTCCTCCTACTGTTCTGAAAGGCTATGATCATTCAGGGTTCACACTTTCCTAAGTTCTACTCAGAAACAGTTCTACTGAAGAATAAACCAGGCTTGAGTAATGCAGGTAATGCGCTTTTCAACCAGACTAGCTGTAACTGTAAATTCCTGAGGTTCTGGGACGGTAGTTTGTTCATTATGTCTCACAGGCTGTAGGTATCTTTAGCATATAGAGTATATGATTACTACTAACAATACTTCTGACATCTTTCCCGGTAATTTGAAAATAATGGAAATCTGTTTAATTCAAACTCATTATAATGGAAGCCTAAGGGCAGTTGTTCAACTCCGTCAATAAATCTTTATATGCAACATATTTTTTTTTTTTAATGCATTCATGAATTCTTCAAAGGTATTTGTAATGAAGTTCTAAATACTGTATGTATAACCAGAACACTGGGCAGGAATACACCCTGAATGAGATACCAGTCTATTGCAGGACACGTACCAGCAAGTTGGAGGAAACCAACGTGAACAAGAGGAAGACATGCACAACGTCACACAGACAATAATTCGAGCTCATGATCGAACCAGGGACTTTGGAGCTGTGAGGCAGCAACACTACCTGCTGTGCCTTCAGTGTTGGATGCAGTTTTGAATTCACATTATATTGTGGGATATTTTACACACCTACAGACAAATTCCAACAGCCACCCTTAGGCATTTTTCATACCGCATTGCAAATCTAAATAATTAGATCCAATTTATCTAACCGGGTCCAAATTGTGAATTACAAGAGACTAGTCAAAGCTGTAGCTCGGCACAATGGTATAAAAGCATCTGCCAGATGTGTGAATGTAAATGCAATTTTTTTGGCGGGTATTATAAGTATATTTTACAATCTGTTTGAAATTACACCTTTCAAAATCACGCAAAATGAGTGATCATCTGTCAAAGATTAGTGCAGATTACATAGGTATTTAGCATTGTCACTGTCACTATGGTTATTGTGAGAGGTGCATTGATCAGCTCGTCCAGATGCACCAGTGTCTATAGTCACAATAGCATTAACTGTTTGTAGAGTTGGTAATACAAGAGCTTGTATGCTAGAGCTATAGTAGTTGGTCCAGTGTCAGTTTTGGGTGGGCTGAATGTGAGGGCTGAATGATGGCTCTCCTTATAAAACACTGCGCCAGTGTTGGGCCAACATCAGTTTGCTACCTGGGAATTAATGCACTATATGTAACTTATATAATTAAAAAACATATTTTCCATGATAAGTGTGAACTTTAACTCATGCTGAGGACCCCCAAATAACCTCTAACTACGGCTCCCTGGTGTGAAATGTCTCTAGGAATCATTTACTTCAACTTCATTTACTTCAATACTTCAGCAAATATTATGCAAATATTATACCTTTTATGATGTATTTACCTATTTTTTTTATAATTATAATAAAAATCTATTTAAAAACAAGCATCATTTACATTTCAAACAACTTATCATCAAAAATCACTGTCATCTATTTGACAGTGTTAAAATTTCTTTCTTTCAATACCTTCTTATTGTTATTATTACATGCAATATTTCCAGATTCAACATTCTTTTTCAACATTTTGTCATTACTATTGTACAACATGCAGTGCTTGTGTGTGTGTGTGTGTGTGTTTTCCCAGTTTGGGAACCACAGACATATTCAAGCTTACCCATAATGCATCTACATGTGATCATGAATGCAGTGACTGATAAATATGTTCAGCCTACAATTTAAATGCACTCAGGTATTTATTTAGATACTGAATCTAGATATAACTTTATAGCACAGCAGTGTTGAATTCTGAAATCTGACTGTTCAGAAGCTGTTGATTCATTGTCTATAACAGCGTGGCTCTGGGTGTCAGGTGCACAACAAATAACATTAACTTCTAACCACAAACGAGACTATGACACTATATTATTTTGTAAACTATGGCTTGATTAATGTTAAAAAAGTTACTAAATTATTGACTACTGCTACTAACTTTCTAACTAAGTATTTAATAATATAAAGCAAACTTTACATCCTTAAAATTATGCTACATCTTTCAATTTGGATGAGCACATAACAGAAAAATGCCTGCTGATGACTAGTTTTAGAGCCACTGTTTAAAAAAAATACAATATTTTGAGAAGATATGCCAATAGTTGGATTGGCTATGAGAAATTCCCATTAAGTGCAAATGAGTGTGTGGATGTGTGCTGCATGCTGCTCTGCGATGGACCGGCAGGTCACTCACGGTGAATTGGTGACACAAACCCCTTCACAGTGCAGAATGTCATCCTATAGATGTTAGGGAGATCTCACGGTCCCTGTTAAGACAAGATATTTAGAAATAAAATACGTGTTGAAGGTCCATCTGCAGTTTTGTTGCAGAGTGTTAAGCAGCTGGGATGAAAATCAGCATCTCCAAGCCTGTGGCCCTGGTTCTCTCCTGATAAAGAACAGGATGCTCCCATCAGGTGAGGAGTTCACGTATGATGGGATCTTATTCATGAGAGCATGAGATTGACAAACAGATTGGGTCAGTGTCAGCAGTGTTACAGTTACTGTACCAGTCCTAAGGTCATGAGCTGTGGGTAGTGTCTGAAAGAATATGACCTATTGGCCTAAACTGCACACTTTGGCCAACTTTTGGTTTCGAAATATCCATCTTATGTATGGTCTGTGTATCTGATGATAACCTTTACACCCAGAAAACTCTACATTTCACTTTAGATGGGAAGACAGCCCCAGAGGACCCTGGTAGGAAACCCAGTGGCTACCTGCTGCACCACCGTGATGGTCAGGTGCCTACATGATCATAAAAAGTTCAGGAGGGACTTTTATTTTGACAGGCATGGAGATCGTATTGTGGCTAAATGTTGGAGAATCGCAATGCTAAGCAAGTCAGGAAATTTTGGCTCGGCTGGGTTCCTGCTGTTCTCATTGAGTTTGTTGTGGATTTAATTTTTGAACAGTGGTTTATAATGCGGATGGATAGTTGAGTGACTGATCTCTGTGTTCTGTGAAAAGCCGTGTTACAGGCTGGACTACTGCGGACTGTCTGAAGGTGTGTGTGTGTGTGTGTTTGTTTGTTTGTTTGTTTGTTTGTTGGGCTTGCAATGTTTCAGATCTGTCTAAAATGGCTTCATACGGGTGTAAAGAGTGCTGTTGATCCTAAATATTTACAAACAGGACAAACAAACAGGTTCATATATACGCATGCATGCATGCATACATACATACATATATAATGTGTGTGTGTGTGTGTGTGTGTGTGTGTGTGTGTGTGTGTGTGTGTATTTGACAGACGATATGCACATTTTTACAAAAATGTTAAATGATTTATATGTTTTAGATATGTTAACATATATTTTGAATTTCAATGTGAGTTACACTATTTGGCCAAAAGTTTGCAGACACCTGACCATCACACCCATACGTGGTTCTTCCCCAAACTGGTGCTACAAATTTGGAAGCACACAATTGTATAGAATGTCTTTGTATGCTGTAACATTACAGTTTCCCCTCACTGGAACTAAGGGGCACAAACCTGTTCCAGCATGACAACGCCCCTGTGCACATTGTCATCATCACTTGACGGCATGTTTTGTCAAGGTTGGAGTGGAAGATCTTGAGTGGCCTGCACAGAGCCCTGACCTCAACCCCACTGAAAACCTTTGGGATGAACTGGAATGGTGACTGCCCCCCCAGGCCTCCTCACCCAACATCAGTACCTGATCTCAGTAATGCTCTTGTGGCTTAATGGGCAAATCCCCACAGCCATGCCCCAAAATGTAGTGGAAAGCCTTCCCAGAGGAGTGGAGGATAACAGCAAATTGGGACTAAATCTAAAACGAAATGTTCAGCAAGCACATGCTGTATGAATGTTATGGTCAGATGTTCTCAAACTTTTGGCAGTATAATGTATTTCCTCATATCCCATGTACAGCTATTGCTATAACCTATTACTTATTAAAAAAGTGCAATAATCTGAACAATGGTCACTTTGAATCTCTTTGGATGGAAAGACTGTGCTGAGAGGGGTCTGTTTCATTAAAATGCATTCAAGTAAAAATTCAAATATTTCTGTAATTTCAGAATCTGGAAAAAGTGTTCCTGTAAAAGCAGTGTGTCATGCTCCGCTGGATTCTCGGCACTCGCGGGTCACATGGCTCGGCTGAGGTAAAAATGTCAGTTTCGTGTCAACAACTGTGTGCTTTCAGCCAAGTGGGAAAGTGTAGCTGAATGAGGTTAAGATGTAAGGGGGGGGTTTAAGAGAGCAGAGTCAAGGCAAGCGATCAGATTGAGATGATATTGTTATTCCATTCTTCTACACACATACACTCACCGGGCTCTGTAAAAAACCTGTACCCCTGTTCATTCATGCAATTATCCCATCAGCCAAATTTATTGCATAAAATCATGCAGATATTATTATTATGTACACATCACACATCAGAATGGGGAAAAAGTGTGATCTCGGACTTTGACTTTGACTGTGGCATGGTTGTTGGTGCCAGACAGGCTGGTTTGAGTG
This sequence comes from Pangasius djambal, assembly GCA_022985145.1. Taxonomy (NCBI): domain Eukaryota; kingdom Metazoa; phylum Chordata; class Actinopteri; order Siluriformes; family Pangasiidae; genus Pangasius; species Pangasius djambal. The sequence continues at coordinate 16,403,018 of CM040989.1, read as the reverse complement.
TTTCAGAAACTACTGATTTCTTTGGATTTTCACACACCTCAGTCTATAGAGTTTACGCTGAGCGATGCGAAAAACATCGGTTCTGTGAGCCTGTTCATTAGAAAGGTCAGAGGAAATTGGGCAGACTGGTTCGAGCTAACAGGAAGTCTGCAGTAACTCAAATAACCACTCTTTACATCTGTGGCGAGCAGAAAAGCATCTCAGAATGCAAAACACGTCGAACTTTGAGGTAGATGATCTACAACAGCAGAAGACCACATTGGGGTCCACTCCTGTCAGCCAAGAACAGGAACCTGAGGCTTCAGTGGACACAGGCTCACTGAAATTGGACAATTGAAGATTGTAAAAAGAACGTTGATTCACATGATTCTTTTCTGCACCATTCTCTAGAGATTGTTGTCCCCGGAAATAAGCAGTTTCCGAAAATACTCAAACCAGCCCATCTGGCACCAGCAACTGAACAAGTCAAAGTCACTGAGATCACTTTATTTTAACCTGGTCTAATGTTTCATGAGAACATCATCCGAAGCTCTTAATATCTCCAGGACCAACATACTACAGCCTACAACAATACAGGAGCATGATACATGCTGAGAAAATGTGGTAGTGTACAAAATGCACAAAGACAATTTGTAAGTGGGGCACAGTGCACTAACTAATTAATGACATTACAATGAAGTAACTAGACAGTGCACTACACAGGACAAGAGGGATGGACACGGGACACTGACGTATCAATGCACTGGACTTCCTCTCTTTCTCAGGCACATTCACGTGGGTGCACTCTTCGTTGTCTGGTGCAGCACGTGAATGTGACCTGGTTTTGTTTTGTCTTCCTCTGGTATTGTTCACTAGTGCTCTGTTATTCATTTGGAAGCATTCGAGACTCAGAGTAGCACTAAAGTCGATCTTATTACTCTTAAATAAATCTCATCACTCAGGTTAGGACAAGGTGCAACTTAAATTGTTCAGACCTTAAATTTATGGACCAGTGTGAAAAAGACTTGGGATCCAGGGTTTTTCCAGAGTTTTATTTGAATTCATTAAATTTCATGTATCAGATTTCAGTGTTTATTGCTCTTGGGGGAGCTTAAGTTCCTCTTGAGCATGAACTCCCACATAATTCAAACACTGACCACTTTAAGTACAGTTCAGAAGATGATGTGCGCTATAACATGCAAGTGTAAATACGTAGTTTGATATGGAGATGGTGATGTGAGGGCTGATTGAAGCTGGATTTTTCCTTTGTGTTGCGTGTGATACAGAACCGCTGTGCTGCCCTTTGTATTGGAGAGGAACAGCCCAAAAACTGTTACACTGAACTGCAGGTGCTCAGAGGCCATTTCGACATTGTTCGATTTCTGGTGCAGATTGATGATTTCAGGTAAGCAATCCCTTCTCTCTCTTTCTCTCTTGTCAGCCGATCCTGAGATTGAGATATGGCCAAAGGTCTGTGGACACCTGACCATCACACCTCTATGTGGTTCTTCCCCAAACTGTTACTACAAAATTGGAAGCACACAATTGTGTAGGATGACTTTGTATGCTGTAGCATTACAGTTTATCTTTCCTGGAACTAAGCGGCCCAAACATGTTCCAGCATGACGGTGACCCTGTGCACAAAGCAAGATCCATGAAGGCATGGTTTGCCAAGGTTAGTGTGGAAGAACTCGAGTGGCCTGCACAGAGCCCTGACCTCAACCCCTCTGAACACCTTGTGGATGAACTGAAACGCCGACTGCACCCCAGGCCTCCTCGCCTGACCTCACTGATGCTCTTGTGGCGGAATGAACACAAATCCTCATAGCCACGCTCCAAAATCTAGTGGAAAACTTTCCCAGAAGAATGGCGGTTATAACAGCAAACGGGGGGGCTAAATCTCAAATGGAATGATCAGGAAGCACATATGGGTGTGATGGTCAGGTGTCCACATACTTTTGGTCATATAGTGTATATCATCTCTGAGAGCAAATTTACAAAGTATAACGAGAGCTCAGTCTTCAGAGTTTGTGTGTGATTGTGTGTCTGTGTGGACCTGCTGTTAGCCACTACCCTCCACATTACACTAATTAACCTCAGAGCAGATGTAGCTACCTACGTAGTTTTATGCGTGTATGTGTGTGTGCGTGTGTATGTACTCCTACTGATAATATCGGCTAGGGACAGGACATTTGCCATATATGTTTTGAAAACAGGCCTTTGCGTTGTTTTTTTTGTGTGTTTCAGGTTTGCGTCAGCAGGGGATGATGGGATGGTGCTTGTATGGAATGTTGAGGTGGGACACTTTTGCATGTAGACTTTGTGTATATGTGCTGTGTGGTGATTCATAGAGATTTTAACCTTTTATGGCACCTTTTATTTAAACCCCAGTCTCTGCACATTTTAGTCACTGGCTCACCATGTAAGAAATACATCCTGGTTTTTTAAACCTAATCTCTATGTATGATTAGCACAGACAAACATTCAGAGACACTGATGCTGTTGTTCAAAGTGATTACACACCCCCATTGTATTTATCTGCTTACACTCACTGGCCACTTTAATAGGAACACCTATTAGGAAACAGGCTAGGAAACGATGTTGGTCCAGTTTCAGTGAGCCTGTGCCCAGTGTAACCTTACAGTCCTGTTCTGGGCTGACAGGAATGGGACCCAATGTTGTCTCCTGCTGTTGTAGCACATCTGCCTCGAGGTTTGGTTGGTTTGATTTGTGCATTCTGAGATGCTTATCTGCTCACTACAGTTGGAAAGAGTGGTTATTCGAGTTACTGTAGCCTTCCTGTCATCTTGAACCTGTCTGGCCATTCTCTTCTGACTTCTCTCGTTAACAAGTCATGTCTGGCCCACAGAGCTGCTACTCACTGGATTGCACTATTCTGTGTAAGCTCTACAGACTCCCAGGAGATCAGCAGATACTCCAACCAGCCCATCTGGCACCATCCACCATGCAATGGCCAAAGTTACTGAGATCATTCTGATGCTTAATGTGAACGTTAACTGAAGCTCTTGATCTGTATCTGCATGATTTTATGCACTGCAGTGCTGCCACATGATTGGCTGACTGGATAACTGCATGATTGAGCAGGTGTACAGATGTTAATCAAGTGGCAGATGAGTATATAATTCAAGTTTCAAGTTCATGTTTGAAGTATCATGTGCACAAAAGGTCAGGGACAACTGTACACTGAAATGTTTGTTGTGAGGCTCAGGTAATCTAACAAAGTATTCTTTTGGTGATGAGCAGATAAAGATGATCAGTTAGCAACTTCCTTAATCAAAAAACAAGGTTCTGTTGAAGAATTTCTCTTGCATATTCCAAGATACATGTCAGAATGGCGAGCGTGTGTGTGTGTGTGTGTGTGTGAATTGTGTGACAGACTGGAGAGCGGCTGGTAGAATTACGAGCTCATACTCAACAGATCACAGCTTTGACGGCGTACACGTGCACCAACTCAGAAAAAACCCTCACAGCCCTTATAACAGCTTCATCGGACCGCATGATGTGTGTATCCTTGTATACCTACCTATACACATGCACAGTTTTACTCTGTATGAGCCTGCATTGGAGTGTAATGAGCGCTCCTTAACACTGATGTAGCTGTGGGATGCAGACACAGGACAGCGACTGCGCACCGTGTCCAATCTACAGTCTTCTGTTAAGGTACACTGTTTAATCTACACGTGACCTAATTTACTTTCTTGTAAAAAATGTAATGTTTGATCCAAACTGTCCGATTGTATTCAGTTTAGGGGGTGGGGGTGCATTAGTTTTGGTTTAAGGTGAGGATTTGGTGTAGGGATAGGCCTAGTCGTATCTATCCATAGTAATACACAAGTAATTGGAAATACTGTGTGTGTGTTTACGTGTGTGTCTGTGTGTTTGTTCTCTCTGTAACAGTGTGTGTTGGTGTTGGATCATCTGGATGTGTTTCTCTCTGGAGGCAATGAGCTGTGTGTGTGGAATAGAGACTTTCAGCTACAGTGTAAGACGGTGCATTGCAGAGACTCAGGTATGCGCGCGCACACACACACACACACGCACACAGTGTTTAAAAATGTCTAATTTTGCTGTAGAAAATTAATAGTTCCTTATGGTCTGTTTATTTCTTTATAAAGGCATCACTGCATTGGTGGAGTTGCCCAAATGCTATGTTGCTGCCACCATAGACAAAGAGATTGGTAAGCCACACTGAAATATAAGTTTACAATTTTTAAGAAAAAAATCTGACACATACCAAAAGTAAATATTTCTTAGTCCTTAGTTTCTAAAAGGAGCAATGTGTAATGCTTTGACAACCCTTCCCTGCAATCTATGCCCCTTTTGATGGTGCTGCATTCGAAATCTACTTAAATAATTGGTCTCATTACTTATGTGCCATAATAATTCATCATGTTAAATGAAAAAGAAATTCATGATGCATTTAGAAATCAAGTCAAAACTATTAAATCTCAAGTTTAACCCGAGAGTGATTTATAATTAATGATTTGAATAGGATTGACGTTTTAGAAAGAGTTTGGCTTTGTGCAGTGTGAAATTAATAAGCAAAGACTAGCTAATGGGTTCAGTAAATGGTATTTATTAAAACACAAAAAGACGCAATAGATACTGAATACAATAAATAGAAAAAGATACAATAAATACTAAATAAAGCGTCAACTGTCAGTTGTTCTCAGTTCAGCCACAGAATATCTCATTATCATTGTGTTTGTATTGTATTTTGTATCTCACACACTAATAATTTTCACCCCCCCACACACACTATTTTAAAAAATAAATACATAAAAAAATAAAAACTTGTTATCCACATTCAAATAGATGGCAGTACGTTTATATAGCAGACAGCTTCAACTTAATGATCCGATGGTGAATATTGGAGCAAATTGTATTTAAAGAATCTTTAGGATTCTCTTAATTTATTATTTTTTTTAATTGTCAAAGCGCATGAAGATTCTTCTAGATATGTGTTTCTGTGATTAATTACAAATCACAGTGTGCATTCATGCAGACAGCTACAGTTTGGTTATTCAGGTAATTGAGCTAATTATTCGTTAATTAATTCATTAATTATTTTCAAACCCCAAATTAAATTGTGTTATACACTCACTGGGCACTTTATTAGGAACACTATACTGATACTGGGTAGGGCCTCCCTTTGCTCTCGAAACAGCCTCAATTCTTCGTGGCATCCCAAAGGTGTTCTGTTAGATTCAGTTGTGGTGACTGTGAAGGTTTCAGTTTCTTCCCTGAGGCGGTCAGATTACTCAACACCCTGCTGCCTCCCAATACTCACCTGGGCTAGTCAAACACCTAACCCAGTATGACTCAAAAACATCACACACATGCACTTTACAAAGCTGCGTCAGTCACTTTTTATTATAGAACTATTTTTTTTTTTTTTTTTTTT
>CM040989.1:16368723-16397514 GCA_022985145.1 Pangasius djambal | reverse complement strand
CATTTGTATACAAGCTATACAGAGGAATGACAATAAAAACCCACATGACTTGAGAACATTGAATTCACTGTCATGTTCATGAGACTAGTTTGAGCCAACTTTTGCTTTGTGATGTGGTGCATTATCATGCTGGAAGTAGCCATTAGAAGACGGGTAAATGGTGGCCGTGAAGGGATGCACATGGTCAGCAACAGTACTCAGATAGGCTGTGGCATTCAAGCGATGGTTGATCAGTATTAACGGGCCCAAAGTGTGACAAGAAACCATTCCCCACACCATTACACCACCTCCACCAGCCTGGAAGGCAGGATGGGTCCATGGATTCATGCTGTAGGCACTTAATTCTGACCGTACCATCTGTGTGCCTCAGCAAAAATCGAAATTCATCAGAGCAGGCTACATTTTTCCAGTCTTCAACTGTCCAGTTTTGGTGAGTCTGTGCCCACTGCAGCCTCAGCTTTCTGTTCTTGACTGACAGAATTGGAACCTGATGTGGTCTTCTGCTGTTGTAGCCCATCCGCCTCAAGGTTTGATGTGTTGTGTTGTGTATTCAGAGATGCTTTTCTTCTCACCACAATTGTAAAAACTGATCTGGTCATTCTCTGTTGACCTCTCTCATCAACGAGGCGTTTATTATTTTAATTTATGTTAAAATCTTTTCTTTTCTCCTCTATGTTCAGACCTGGGCCACTTGGCAAATAAAAATTGTAATGTGACTGATTCTTAACTGGTGTGTCAGTTGATCAGTTGATCTTTTTCAATTATTTCAGTAATCTTTAAGCTGAATGTGTCTGAAACGGAAATGTCGATCTTGGCCGTTCGCCATCTGACTGACCACCAAGACACGATCCGGACACTCATCAGAGTCAGCGGTGAGCCTACAAACATGCATACACACCACTACACAAACACAGATACATACAAAGGTGAAGAAATGCACGAAACATTCATGAAGCAATAACGTGTCATTAGGAAATCTTTTAACATGGATTTATTAAGATCTTGCCTCTTTTAGCATCTTTTGATAGAAATACAGTCTTCTCTGATTTTCAACTACTCTTTCGACTAAAATTAGGTCTACCTGTATTACAAATATTTCAGTATCGTGCTGCGTCTTTTGTTTCAGTGTTTAAAATCTCTTCAGTTGTTATGCAACACATGGTAACGCTGTGTTCCTACCACGTTTTTATACGTTGTTTTCTCTTTATGAAAAACACCTGAAATTAACTTGTCTTTTCTGCTTTCAGTCAGTAAGAACACACTTTTGGCTTACATACTTGAATACTTATTACTGTTATAAAATAATAATAATAATAATAATAATAATAATAATAAAAAACCTTATTGTTTGTCACACCACCTGCTAGTACCTAAACATCAGCCTCACTGCTGTATTGAATACACTTGTATCAGCACCACATTCTACCCTGAATGTCGCCTTTGTGCCGTGAAGCTAAAAATGGTCCGTGATGTTGGTCCTATGCTGGTCTCTTTTTATTGATGGAGTAAGTAGTGGTGGCCAAAAGTATGTGAAAACCTGACCATTGAACATCCCATTCCAAAACCAAGGGCATTAATATGGAGTTGGAGCTCCTTTTCAACCTCCACTTTTCTGAAAAGGCTTTCCACTAGAATTTGGAGCGTGGCTGCGGCAGTTTGTGCCCATTCAGCTGCAGGAGCACAAGAGGCTGGGCACTGATTGTCTGGCAAGAAGCCCTGGCAAAAAAGTTCATGCTGCAGTTCATCCTAAAGGTATTCATTGGGGCTGAGGTCCGGGCTCTGTGCAGGCCACTTGAGTTCTTCCACTGTAGCCTTGGCAAACCATGTCTTCATGGAGATCGCTTTGCGCACAGGGGCATTGTCATGCTGGAGCAGGTTTGGGCCCCTTACTTCCAGTGAAAGGAAATCTTAATGCCACAGCATAAAAAGGCATTCTACACAATTGTGTGTTTCCAAATTTGTGGCAACAGATTGGAGAAGACCCACATATGGGTGTTATGGTCAGGTGTCCACATACTTTTGGCCATATACTATATATGGTATGTGTTACACTATATTAAATATAGTGTATAATGAGTTTTTTTTTTTTTCTTCTTACTTTTGACTTAAAATAATAAGGGTGATCTATTATTCTACATAAGCGTTGCAGTTTAGAACTTTGTCCCTTTTTGACTTTTGTCCCATGTATCTTTGTCTTGTAATCACCTTTGAGACACCAGAGAAGCAAGATTGGACTTGTACTTGAACCCCAAAAAATTCTTGCCATGTCAACTGTGTTTGTTTTGACTCATGAAAATGATTAAAGCATATGGTCTCACTTTATATAGAGCCTGGTTTTAATCTGTTGTACTTTTGTTATAAAAACAAGCAGACACCAAAATTAGGCAAATTATAACATGTTGCCTTCGTAGAAATCAAAGAATTGATTAGACAGGAAGATTTTAATTTCTTAATTTTGAATTTAAGTAAAAATGCTTTTCATTGTTGAGGTCATTGTTTTTATGCAGTAACCGATTGATTTCATCTTGTGGTTTGGTAGATGATCTGTTTGCTAGTGGCTCTCACATCGGAGAGGTCATCCTCTGGGATACCCTTGACTGGACGATCCAGGCTTACGAGCGTATTTTGTGGGAGGAACCAGATCGAGAGGGCCAATCAGAGATCAAAATGGGGCAGCAGAAACGGAGTGAAGCATCCATTCAGCACCTGCACTCGGACGGAGAGGTGAATCTCCTTTCCAGTGGTGAATGGGTTATGTTTTGGATTTTTCAAACTTGGATCAGCATCTTTCTCTCTCCCTCTCTCTCTCTCTCTCTCTCTCTCTCTCTCTCTCTCTCAGCGATTAGTTGCGGCAGTGGGCAGTGGGCTGTTTGTGTATAACACAAAGATGAAGACAGTAGTGGCGTATAGGAAGTTTGCCCATGACTCTGATGTGCTATACACCACGCTGCTGCACAATGGGTACAAATTTATATTTGTGTTTTATTTTCATAAGTTACCAGTTGGTAAAAAACATTAATGTTTACTGTAATATGTGTGGCGGTCTGGGAAAACCCTTCCCATTTTTCGAATTTTGACATTTTCTACAATATTTAGTTCAGAAAATTAGTTTTTTTTTTTTTTTTTTGTCTGAACTGAAGTATGTTTCTCTTTTCCACGTAACTCCCTCACAAGTAAAGTTAGATTAAAATCTGTTTACATGCAAAAGTGAAAAAGGTGAAAATTGCATTTAAAAATTCCATTCCATTTCCCCTGAAAGAAACACGTGTGTGTGTGTGTGTGTGTGTGTGTGTTCTCTTTAAGACAGGTGATGTCTTGTTCAGAGGATGGCAGTGTCAGGATCTGGGAGTTACAGGAGCTCCCCCTACCTGCAGAGCCTGCCTCCTCAGGTGAGAAGGACACACCTACTGAGTCCTGACACCTGACTTCCGCTCGTACATTTGAAGTCATAAGTTTACATATACCTTGCAGAATCTTTAATAATTAAAAAAAAAAAATTGCACTTAAAAAAACAAAACAAAATTTGTTTAGTATTGCCCTGAATAAGCTATTTCCCATAACAGATGTTTACATAGAGTCCACTAGACTAGCAAATTTTGTTTAAAGATCTTTTTTTTTTTTTCCATTTATTCCTGCCCTTCAGAAGCTACATAAGATATATCCATGTTTCCCAGAAGACAAAATAATAACAATTTACACCGATCATCCAGTTCAAAAGTTTACACCCCCCGATTTAAAGTATCGTGTTGCCTTCTTGCGCATCAGTGAATGTTTTCACCTTTTGTAATAGTTGTGTTCGAGTCCCTCAATTGTCCTCAGCGTGAAAAGATGGATCCTAACATCATATAGCCGCCGTTGGGAAGGGGTCAAATATGCAGAAGATGCTGGAAAAGCGAAGAATATGCAGGATGTGGAGGATTTTTCTGAAGAACAGTGGGCAGTTTAACTGCTCAGGACAAACAAGAGACTCATGAACAACTATCACAAAACATAAATGGTCGTTGATCATCCAGGAAACAAAACAGGATTAAGAATCAAGCGTATGTAACTTTCTGAACTGGTTCATTTGTGTAAATTGAGTTATTATTGAGTCTTGTGGACTATATGTAAACATGTGCTATGTGAAATAGCGTATTCAGGGCAGTACTAAATAAAAAAACAAAACGCAATTTTTATGATCCCTCTTTTTTAAAAAAAAAAAAAAAAAAGTTATTAATATTTTGCAGATTCTGCAAGGCGTATGTAAACTTATGATCCCAACAGTATATGTGGTGCATACCAAAACTCAGTCTCACACACACACACAGCAGTCAAAGAAGGAGGATATAAGAGGCCTGTAGGATAAGGATGCACAGTAGAACGCATATAGAATTCTGAATAGAATAAAACATAAACATTTACGCATGTAATGTACATGTGCAATAAAATTCCTATTGATATTTAGTCAGTGTGAAATCACACTGTGTTGTGTACATGCAGATTTGTTATGTCCTGAACATCATGTCATCAATAAGTGAAGGTGAATGATGACATTAATGGATTCCTGTATTCCAGAGTGTTTCTTGGACTGCATTGTCGCAGTCCTCAGTTCAGGTTTCTTTCCGAGGGCATGGGTGACCTGAATTCTGTGCAACATGGAACGAATCATGGAAAGTGCAGTGGAAAGAGCAGGAAAGGGAGATAGTAAATGGTGATACCACTCAAGGGCCAGTTTATTCCCAGATCTGAGACATCACTCCTGGGTGTGCATGTTGTTGTGCTGTGAAATTAAGCATGAAGCTCAGCTGAAAAACAGGGAAAATTCTGGTGCATATAACCAGTCCATTCTGAACCTGCAATCAAAATGAACCAAAAAGCTTTGCATGGAGCCACAGAAAGTAGTTAATGCATTATTCACTTCTTCACTTCTTTCTCTCTCTCTCTCTCAGGCTTTTTCGGCTTGTTCAGCACCATTGGGAGATCCAGTAAACAGGGTAGTGTGCAATCCAAGAAGCTTCTGGAAGTTTCTGGTCTGTGCTCATTGGAGTTGGTTGGTGATCTGATTGGTCACTCTGGAGCTGTGCAGGTATTATATACTAACAAACCTGAAGAGCACAGCACTCTAAGGTCAAATACTTACTGACTGTAGATGTCAGTGTTTAAACCTCTCTGGGTTTGGTGTCTTTTTACATTGATTAATGTATCCAAAGGCAGACGCATTTTATAAGACGCAAATGCATTTGTAAGGCTAGCGTCTAACAGATGTTTGTTTCCCTGTATTTTTGTATTGCACTACTTGGTTATATTAGGTGAGAGTGAGTCATCCCAGGCTCCTTCTTGTCTTTGGTTTGTATATTTATTCCTCTGTGTTTTAGCTAGCATGGCAACACTATTCAGCTCTTCAATAACAGTCTTGGTCATTCTGTGTAAACTCTTGAAACTGTTGTGTGTGAAAATCCCATGACATCGAATACGCTTTAATTAAATAATAAATAAATTAATTCGAATTCATTTAATTTTTAATTAATTAATTAAGGAGATTTTAGTAGTTTGACATATTTTACTAAACAACAATGACTTAGTTTCATAAGGCATTACATAAATTTGTAACTTTCTGTAACACTTGTTTTTACAGTAAAATTAGTGCCACCAATTTTGGCCTGAACTACACATATATATAGGCCTATCACGAAAGAGTAACAGTTTACAAAGAAAGGAAAAACAACCGATCATCTAACTGTTACTCTGCTTAAAATGGCTGCTAAAATGTTTTGCTCCTGCTTTTCTATGCTACAGATGTTTCTGAGTTTTGGCAAGAGGGGAGTGGTCACTTGCTCAGCTGATCATCTGCTCATTGTGTGGAAAGACGGAGAACGAGAGTCACATCTGCGCAGTCTGGCTCTGTTCCTGAAGCTGGAGGAGAAAGGGTGCCTCTGAACCGTCTCCCTTTCAGTCTCACCCTAAAGCAATTACCTGATGATCAGTAGGGTGAGGTGAGGAACGGGTTGCCAGGTTTTCCAATATGCAGCCTGCAAAGAACAAAAGAACACTGGATATTTTTTAAAGAAAACACAAATGTTATTCAGAGAGAGAGAGAGAGAGAGAGTGCATGAAACACTTCTTTAAAAAAAAAAAGAAAAAGAAAAAAAGTGAAGCATGGGTACTCAACGGAGATCAACTCCACATTCGGCATCTCACTCTGAATGCCTCTGCTGTTTAATGGGAGTTTATTGTTTATTGTCGTCTGTTATTCCTGCCTTTTATGTGACAATATCTGTGACTGAACAAAGAGTAAGACATAGCTGTTACTGAACATGATTATATTTTATTCGAAAGTGATGGCTTCATGTTTAATATGCAAGGCTGTTGTTTGTTCTTAAGCATTTCTGACAAATCATATTGTATGGCCGTTTTTATTTTATAATTTATTCAGCTAATGAGTTGTAAATGAATCATGTCATAGTGAACCTTTGAGGCTCTTTACATTTAACATGATTTAATTTTTTTTTAAATCGACTTCATGTTTTAAATATAAATGAATATACTTGCATACAAGATGATTTAAAAGGTTTATTAATTAACAATATAAGTGGCTATTAAAGAAAGCCTGTTCTGGGAAGAGGCCATGGGGGAAAAAAAAGGTTTTCTTTAAAAGTTATGTATTTTTTTAAAAGCTGTTTAAGAATTTCTCTCTCTGGGATGCAAGTGCTATTGCAAGCTATTTGTGAAAGAATATTCGGTACTGTGGTGTTAGCTGGGCCCTTCTCCCTTCTCCCGTCTCCCTCCCAAAAACATACCAGTAGGTGGATTGGCTACGCTGATTTAGCAATAGGTGTGAATGGTGACTGGCTTCCCGTCCAGGGTGTATTCCTGGGAATACCCGTTATTCCTGGGATAGGCTCTGGATCCACGGCAACCCTAACCAGGATAGTTTCCATAATCTCCTTAGTATTATGGAAGTTTTATTAGATTTTAAAAAAAGATGAGTCACATCAGTCTTTTGCTGTAGTTCATGAAATACTAGGTGAACGAGGACAACCACACGCCTTCAACTAGAGCTTGTCAAATCGCACTGTCAGCTGTATGAGCACAAGGCCTACAGAGCAAGCTAGCTAAACCAAAAGCTCTGGCTATAGGGAAAAGGGCAGGAGTTTACTAGTGAGTTATCCAGCTAAGCTTAGCTAGCTGCCTAAAACACAATCCATGATCCCTCAGTGTGCTGTTTGTGCAGGGCCACAGGTGTGAGCGTTACCTCTGCCTCTAGTGCTTCATGCAGCTCCACGTCTGATGGTAGTTAGCTATCTGAAAGACAGTCTTGATTGCAATTTACAATTACATAATTGTCAGTGTGGCTCACAGCAAGAAATGCCATGTTTTGCTCGACAAAGTCAGTGTGGCTGATATTTTTTTTTTTTCGTTTTTACATGTTGCATCCTTAAACTGTATTTCACAAAACAAGTGTTCTAATGTTTTATTGTGTAAATAGCTAAATAGCACAAACCCAGACAACAAAAATGAAGTGAAATAAACCATCCAGTTATTCTTGACAGTATTTTTAGTATTTGTGTATTTATAACAAAACGTGTAAACTGGTTGGATGAAATGTTATCTCGGTTGCGTTTGATTATTATATGACAATAGCTTATGTACATTTTATGCAGATATGAATGCTGTCTGTTTCGTGCTTCTAGATATTCTGTAAAAATGTAGACAAAGTCAATGAGGTTTATTAGGAATGACTCATTGGCATTGTGCCAGTCGCTGTCCTAAAGCGGAACACGCTTTAAGTTATTCATGAGCGTTTACAATTGCCCGGGATTGACTGGGATCCCACAGGACACAAGAAAAAAGTTCTGCGAGTGCGGGAGGTTTTTAACGTTTGTATGAACGCAAGTATGAAGCTCACAGGACAAACAAAGACCATGTTCATTAATATGAACTTGTCCTGGTTCTTACAAATTGCCTTGTCAAGGTCATTGTGCTTTAAATTAGGCTACTACTTTGTTTCTATTTTGTGAAATAAAACCAACTAAATTTGTTAGAAAATACTGCGGGCAGGTACTAAGGAAAATAACACCATGCACATCTTTACTAATAGACTCATTATGAATTCAAGTGATGTAGAACTGTAGAACTATTGACAGTGCTGGCATTTCTACCTGTGTGGTTTCCCCCAGTGTTTTTAGTGTTTCTGAAGGGGGAAGGGTTCATGTTGTTGTTGGCCCGGCCCTGAGAGTGCACTGTTGCACACTACCCCAGTGGCTGGGGCTGGTTCCCTGCCTGGGAATTGAACCTGGGCTGTAGCAGTGAGAGCACTGTGGCCTAACCATTAGTCATCCAGGGACCCGGGTGTAGGAATCATTTGGGCTTAGACCATACCCAGATTCAAATCTGAATGCAGATAATGATGTGGATAGTTGGAGAATTGAACAGATAGTGGTATTGAATTATACCTCTATGAGCTGAGAGAGAGTGCATCTTTATACTTTCTTTGCCATACTATACCATGTGCACAATGAAATTTGACTGAAACTCATTATGAAGTCTGTGAATTTAGACTGTGGTTGTTAAAAAATGTCAATAAAAATGAGATTTTGGACAAATTTATAAACACAGAAAATCAGCCATACCACTATACTTCACGCCTTTATGAACACTGGGGTCTACATGCTTCAGCCATTAAGGATGCAATGTAAGTGTGGAAACATATCAATGTTGGTAACCAGCTTGATGAGCTTGTCCAGTCTGTTCCAGATCCAGTGGTCTGGGGGCCTCTGCAAATCCTTAGATTGGGATGGGCAAGACAGATGCCATTCAAGAGTCTCTCCCAGTCAAACAATCTGCCCAACTTGCATCATAGTGGGGTTTCAGTTCACTTGGTTTTATACACATTTTTAATTTATGGATAAGGAAAAAAGGACTGTCCATAAAATCTGCAAATCTTTTACTGTTGTATTTACTGTATGTTGAAATAAAAATACTGCTGTACTTGTCACTATATGGCGGACACCTGACCATCACACCCATACGTGGTTCTTCCCCAAACTGGTGCCACAAATTTGGAAGCACACAATTGTATAGAATGTCTTTGAAGACTATAACATTACGGTTTCCCCTCACTGGAACTAAGGGACATAAACCTGTTCCAGAATGACTGTGCACTTTGTCATTATCACATGAAGGAATGTTTTGTCAAGGTTGGAGTGGAAGATCTCGAGTGGCCTGTACAGAGCTGTGAAGTCAACCCCACTGAACACCTTTGGGATGAACTGGAACGGTGACTGCCCCCAGGCCTCCTCGCCCAGCATCAGTACCCGATCTCACTAATGCTCTTGTGGCTTAATGGGCAAATCCCCACAGCCACTCTCCAAAATGTAGTGGAAAGCCTTCCCAGAGGAGTGGAGGATAACAGCAAATTAGGACTAAATCTGGGTTGGGATGTTCAACAAGCACATGCCGTAGGAATGTTATGGACAGGTGTCTACAAACTTTTCACCATATAGTGTATATCATACATTGGAATATTTTGTGTTTTTTTTTATGTAACTTTCTAGTTCTTAGATTCTTACTACACATCAAATGATGTTCAATCCCAATATAAAATTCCAGACGACCTTCCTATCACTGCTCTTTCATATATAGTCCGCTTGCTGACTTGCAGGAACTGAGATGCAGTCAGCCATTATATATAACCATCTGCCAGTATTTCAAAATAAAAGTACCACACTTAACAAAAAATAAATTCACAAATAATAAATGGAACTTATTTTCTTCATAACGAAAATAGTCTTAGTAAAAACTTATATACATAATATAAACAATATAATAGCAACAGTTACACTCCCACCAAATCACGCAACCTTAATGTGAGATTTCTCAAAATACAGTATGGTTACTGATTTACACTTTTACACTTCAAGCTTTCAATGAAACCATTCCTGTTATTGACCACTTAAACGTCATACTTCTTAATCTGTTTCAAGCAGAGTAACTAACCATCAATTTTAGTTTTCTCACCCAACCATTTGACCCTGGGTAGACCTTCTATGACTCTGGCCAACTTCCATTTATTACGTGGTGCCAGATCATCTTGTAGGAGGACAATGTCATTGACTTTCGAGTTCCTTCTGTTTTTATGCCACTTTTGTCTTGGCTGCAAGTTTAAAAGATATTCCTTTTTCCATCGAGTCCAGTATTCATTTGCTAAATACTGTACTCTACGCCACCTCTTTCCAGGATGAAGATCTGCTCTTGTAAATTGTCCAGGTGGGGGCAGAATGATTGTGGACTTCATTGTAAGAATGTGGTTTGGAGTTAAAGGTTCAGGTCCGGATAAATGCTCAGTGGTGAGTGGTCTGCTGTTAACAATGGCCATAACCTCTTACAGGAATGTCCTGAGAGAGGTACTGTCAAGCCTTTGTGCTGACTGGTCGAGAATAGCAGTAAGATCACTTCTTATGGTTCTTATTTGCCTCTCCCAGACACCTCCCATATGACTTGCTGCTGGAGGGTTCATAAGAAATTCACATCCTAGAGCCTTAACTCTTTCTTGATCAATTCCTTTCATGAGTTCTGCAAACTCTCTCCTTGCTCCAACGAAATTGCTTCCTTGGTCACGTCTCAACTGACGAACATTTCCTCTTATTGCAATGAACGCTCTTAAAGCAGTGATAAATGAGTCAGTTGTCATGTCATCAATCATCTCTATGTGTATGGCCCTTGAACATAGACAGGTAAGTAAAAGACCATATCTCCTGAGCTCCTTTTTTCCTTATTTGATATGTATTGGACCAAAGCAGTCAATACCAGCATAAGTGAATGGTGGAGTTGTTTCCATTCTACCTTGCGGTAAGTCACCCATTCTTTGTTCTTCTGCAGGCCTTCTATACTTCCTGCACTTGACACATTTGAAGATGTGTGATGAGACCGCACCGCTATATCCCAGGATCCACCAACCATTAGCTTGCAGTTTGTTCATTGTCATTCCATGTCCTTGATGCTTAATAAGTAAAGCTGCCATGTGGCTGTTCTTGGGGAGTATTGCCGGATGCTTCACATATGGGTGTAACGTAACTTGACTTAGGCGTCCTCCGACCCTCAGGATACCTTCTTCGTCTAAGGATGGATTTAACTTGTACAGCCTATTATCTTTGGTCTTGGCAACCACTTTCTTTAACTTCAAACTCTTTATCACATCTGAGAATGCTTCCTTTTGAACCAGCTTGATGATAACATGTTCTGCTTCTTTCCTTTCTTCCAGGCTTGTACTTCCTGTGGTTCTTTGCTTCACATCCTTGAATTCTTTAATTTTGCGTTTCAGTCTAGCAACTGCCTTTACAACCCTTGACCAGTCGGAGAATTTCTGTAGGCGATCCAATAATGATCTGCTCTCCTTTGCAGCACCTTGCATTCTCTGCCAGGTAGTTCCTTTTGCCAAAGAAACCTTGGTCCTGTGAACCAGTTTGAGGTTTTAAGTTGCTCTGCTGTCAAACCTCGAGAGGCATGATCAGCTGGATTGTTCTCTGAGGCAACATAAGCCCATTGTTCAGGCTTTGTATAATTGTTATTATACATTGACCTACATTCTGCATCTTTGGGAAATACAGAGCAGAATGTAGTGTTGCACATTTATTAACAAAACTATACAATCATTGGATACAAACAATTTTTTTAATATACAATTTATTCTGTATTTAATTCTTCCACATTCACTGTAAAATGTAAACTCTCTCATTTACTCAGTCCCTTGATTCAAGTTTACTTCCGGAGCTGTGTCCTCAAAATCATCGTTCTGTGTTGACCACAGACTTTAAAGCCTGGCTCACGGGTCACTCAGTAGGACGTCTCCTGAGTCAGGCTTGACATGACTGAGGTCTGCATGTTGGAAGCGCTCCCTTGCGTGCTCCCAGTTCTGCTGCCTTCTACTCCGGCCAGCTGGAACCTCATCCACTGGAAAAATCGCTCCACAGCCCAGACCGGACTGAGGCACCCGAACCTGCACCTCCACCTAAACAGAAGGTGAGAGAGGAATGGGTGATCAGTGGGTGAGAATGAGTGTGTGTAAATACTTCAACAGGATCTCTTTGCTTATTGCACACCAGAGAAGGCATGTCTGAGTGCCTTGTCTGAAGGTTAGCTGGCTTGTTTACTTGGGGTTTTGTTGTCCATAAAATATGTTACTGAAATGAAGTGAAGTGACTTGTGGCCAAGTATGGTGACCCATACTCGGGATTTGGGCTCTGCATTTAACCCATCCAAGTGCACACACACAGTAGTGAACACACACCTGGAGCAGTGGGCTGTGGTGCCCGGGGAGCAGTTGGGGGTTCGATGCCTTGCTCAAGGGTCTCACCTCAGTCGTGGTATTGAGGGTGGAAGAGAGCGCTGGTCATTTACGCCCCCCACCTACAATCCCTGCCGGACCTGATACCCACGACCTTCGGGTTACAAGTCTGACTCTCTAACCATTAGGCCATGACTGCCCCCAAAAAAGTGGAGCGGACGGAGCAAGCCCCTCTTCCAGTTCCCTGCTCTAAAAATCCGTTTAATATAGAGTCCTCGAATGGAGGACGTATCAGATACTAAACTGATAAGAACAGATACTACACAGAATAAAATGAGACTATTTTATTCATAAAATGTTTAAACACATCCATCTCTCCTATTCAGGCATGCCCATTGGTGTGCAGTCTGCAGAACAACCCTCCTCTATTGATTGGCAGTTTGTGTGTGTGTGTGTGTGTGTGTGTGTGTGTATTTACAGGCTCGGTAATGCCTCCTCCATCTTTGCCTAGTCCCTCTCCGCTCTTCCATCCCATTCGCTCCAACATCTGACGGCCCTTGTTCCTGTCACTGATCTCCCTGCACACACACATATACACACAGAGTTCAGTGATGATTACAGAAAGATTGGAGTCCTTTAGGAACAAGAGTAAAGGAGGAACCCCAAAAGAAGACTGATATATTGATATTGCAATGTGTTACCATCAAAATACAGGGTAGTGGTCAGTGCATTTACCGTATATATCTGCATTTTTATTCACTGCCAAATGAATCCATCAAGCAATGCATTCCAAAAAAAAAAACCCAAAACCATGGGTCTGAAAGTGGGTGGGAGCATGAACCAAGTGTATCATGGTTTAGCTGGGTATGGAAATGTATGCAGTTGTAGTTGTGAAGAGATACAGAAGACAATTTTTGAATTCAAGTCCTTTACAGAACAACAGGGTCAAGATGCACAGCTCAGAGGAGAAGGAAGAGGTGCTTCCTTTTGTCATGTCTTGAAAGTCATACGATAATTTGATCAGCCACAATTTTATCAGGTATACCTACCACATCTGTATGATTTGAAAGTATGTAGTTGCTGACTCTTTATCTTTTGCTTTGTACAATTCTCCCTATCCCACTTTATTCATCCATCTCAAAATAGGGGTGGATGACTGCTGGTTTTGATATTAGACAGGAAGCTGGAATCTAATATCTATCAATATCTTGACAATGAAACTATTAGGCTTGAGCAGTGCATTATGCACATAGATCTCATTATTGGTGTAATCACAAACCATTACACTCATGCACACTTAAAGGCAGATTCATTCATGATTCAAGTTCATTACACCTGTGAATATATTTCATGTGCGTCTTCTCATTCACTGCATGAATCTACAGTCTGGGCTAAAAAGAAATCAGTCTCAGCGTCAATTCTTCTTACCATCCTGTGTAGTTTTCTTATTACCATTGGTGGAGATGTTGCCCTTGTTGACATAAAAATCCTGAAACCTTAAATTGATCTCTTTTTATCTTTGATTTTTAAAGACAGGGGGTGTAGCCCTGCTAGCTCATTTATATAAGCCACCCCTGACCCATGGTGCTAAGGTGGTCCTTCAGTAAAAATGGGCCACCATAGGTCCACTACTACTTAAAATTTATTATGGTGGGAACGATACACTTACAGCTCAGTGTTACTGCTGCGGAGTCTGTGCCTGGTGCTGGTCTGAATGTATCGGGTGCAGCAACATAGCTGGGATTTGTTAAAACACTGTCTTAACCTCCTAGTTAAATACTACAGCTCTTATTTTTCCATGTGCAGTCTGAGCTTTTGTTCTCTAGCCCGTCATCAGTGGTCGGTTTTTAACTACACGACACTACTGGCTGGATATTTTCAGTTCATAGCAGTGACTGAGATCAACCCCGACTTATGGAGGCGTGGAAGTGACGTACACGTGCACAGATGCAGGAGCGTCGTCTCTGTAGAAGGTTCCCTCGCTTCCCACTGTCTGCCTCCGGCTCTCTGCTCGGTCCTTATACTTATTGCTCAACGCACAGCCACCTTCATATGCACTGTTCTAGACACACACACACACACACACACACAAAGAAAATCTCAAACATTTGCAAAATAGAGGTAATGTCTGCTTTTACAAATTGTCTTTGGTCTGTGTAAACGGACCAAGGACTGAAAAAGTTCACAAGGAGGTTTGGTAATTAGTTTTTTTGGCTCCTGCACAGTAAACAAATTCCTACATCCAAAAAATTCCTTACACAGAAAAAAAAGCTCAACTTACTTTAAGGCCATATTTAAGTTTGATCTGTTTGAGCTGTCTCTGTCTCTGCACCTCTTTGTCCTCCTTACTCAGTACAACGCCTGGACGAAAACGTGCACACACACATATCAGACAAACACGCTAATAATTTTTAATTCATTATACTTATCACTCTAAATAGTGTGCTTATTAGCAGTATCATGTGACCCCTTGTAGTATGTACTTGTATACCCATGTTTTCTTCTGGGCGCCGGTAGCTTAGGTGAGCTCGCACCTGTCCAGGTTCGCAAGCATCGCATGTGTCCGAGCCCATGTGAATGTGAAAGGATAAAACTGTCTCACCCAGCTTCACTTCGTCACCATGCGTTAAAGGGCAAGGGTCACAGCGCACTTTAGGCTGCAGACACACACACAAAGACAGTCATATTAACCTTGAATTGAATTGAACCTTGCATTTCCTGCTTAGCGCACCTTTTCCCCATGTGGTAACCATGATGACCGCAGCACTACAGCTAGTGTTTGGTCAACAAGAATTGCACTATTATTTTAAACTATTATTTTCAGGCATTACTGTCATTTGATTGACGTCCCTTCCACCACGTAGCAGGATACAACTACAGTGCACTGCTCTCATCAAGGACAAATATCCCATAAAGTGGCTTGCTGAATGGGATTGTATTGTCTGCATACCATAAACTGTTCAGAACTCATGAAATACACTATATGGCCAAAGGTATACGGACACCTGACCCTCATATCCATATGTGTTTGTTGAACACCCCATTCCAGATTTAGTCCCCCTTTTGCACTTCTGGGAAGGCTTTCCACTAATTTTTGGAATGTAGCTGTGGGAATTTCTGCCCATTCAGCAACAAGAGCATTAGTGAGGTCAGGTCAGTGAGGTCACAGGTGACGTTGGTGTTGCAGTTCATCCTAAAGGTGTTCAGTGGGGTTGAGGTCAGGGGTCTGTGCAGGCCACTTGAATTCTTCCACTCCAACCTTGGCAGACCATGTCTTCATGTGCACAGGGGCATTGTTGGTACAGGTTTGGGCTAGACCCTTTAGTTTCAGTGAAGGGAAATCCTCAAGCTACAGTATACAAAGACATTCTAAACAACTGTCTGCTTTCACCTTTGTGGTAACACTGTGGGAAGGCCCACATATAGGTATGACAGGGTCCACATACTTTTCAGAACCACACAGATTATCTAGCCTTATCTATGCATGCCTCACGAGTTGCCTTTTAGTGACAGACGCCAAGGAGCTATTGTGAATCACAGCTAAAATGATGATTATTACAGGTCTAAACATTACAAACTATAAAGTTAATCACAAGAAAATGCTGCTTTATCAGCAAACGTGAATTCTTTTAATTAGTGGACAGAACACAAAGCAACAGGCTGACTACTCAACACAAACCAAACTAATTTCTTCTTTCTAATTTTATAGAAATCATAATACCACTTAAAAATAGTATATAAATAGAAAAATAGGATTGATGGAGGTACAATACCTGTAAAATTCTGTTGCCATTGAGCACTGTGCCATTCTGACTGCCCCGGTCTACCAGCATGTAACACTGCTGATCCTGATCAAAATACACCTCTGCATGGCACTATACACACACACACACACACACACAATTACAGCTCTGCATGGATCTGCATATGCACAACTGGCTTTAAATACACACAGCGCAAAATACGCTCACAGGAGAATAACTAGAAATGCACCACAGTGAAACAGTATTTAAATAGAAATATGATTTTTTTTTTTTTTTTTATTTCTAACATACGTATTTAAGAAATATTCAAAACTCACATCCCGCATTTATAAAATATATAGTTATTGCTGTGTGAAGACATCATTTATAGAGGAGACAATAGAGGCAATTGGTTAGGAATTTAATTAGGGGTCCAAGCATCAGTAAATTCTGTCAGTGGCACAAGGCGTTTCTTGCGGTGGAGCGCTTCTGACTGTTCATACCTTACTGACTCCCATCTCTGGAATCCTGATGGCATGGTCCATATCCTTCTCCCTGCAAACGCACACACAACACATGATGAATTCATACAAAATGATGATATGCTAAACCACAAACAGCCGACGCAATCTCCGGCGTGTTACTGACCGGCCGATAGTGGCGATGCTGTCAGCTGTGAGGATGAAGAGAGTGCCGGGCTCCAGGACAGGAGAGCGAACTACAATCACTCTCACGCATGGGGGCCATCCTTCTGTAACACACACACACACACACACACACAATCTAGAAAGGAAGCTAAGAAGTAAGGTTCATAGGTGATAGGGCTGAACTGTAGTAAAATAGTCAATGTTGTTTTATACTTCTGATTATTTCCAGGTACGCATGAGGGGGTTGCGATGTAACGTAAGAGTCTGTGCGTCTGAAAACATATCAGACTGCCCACATATTCTCACATCACCTACATATTCTCATATTAATGTGTCCACTAGGGAGGAGAACATGGAAAAACTAAATGGAAGTCTTGCATTTCTCTGTAGAAAGAATGGACAGAAATGCAAAGCATCTACTTCATCAATAAAAGCTACTTTTGGGTTCTAAATCACAGCACTGAAGGCAATGAAACAAAAGTGATTTCATATGGGAACAGTTTGTGATTTTGCAGGTTTTCTCCACCAAAAAGAGATGAGTCCAAGAGAAACATGGATTGAAGCATCGAAGGTGTGTAGGCGCCTATTATTATTCTACATTTTCTTATTATTCTTCTGCTTCTTCTTCTTCTGGCTAGGGTGTCTATGGCAGTCCATAGAACCGTCTGGTAAAAAGTTGTGAAATTTGGCACACTGATTGGGAAGCGTCTAAGGAACATTCTGACCAAATTTGGGCCAAGTGCTGCCAATGATCTAGCACCACCATCAGGTCAAATTTGGGCCTAATTTGGAAGGTCATACCTTTTGAACTGTGTGTCCAAAATTTAAAAGCCAGGCATTCTCCGGACCCAGACGAGTTCAACGTACCCTATTACATCAATTTCCACCTAATTAGTTTTTCTACCATCTTGGATTTTGTCGAAAACTGTTTTTTCACTACCCCTCTTACAAATTTTGTCCAGTCATGACCAAATTTGGCACACGCCATCTTCAGAGTAAGCCTCAGGCTGTATCTCTGCAACGACTTTTCTCACTGACACAAAATTTGGTGAGCATCTTCAGGACCATGACCTGAGGCTATGCAACAAATTTCGTACCTACTGGTCAAACGTTATGATAACATGCTAAATACGCTTACATCTAAATGCCATTTTTGCTATTCCTCCTCCACATTTTGTCCAATCTTCACCAAATACGGCTCACATCATCTTGAGACCTGTCTGATCAAAAGTTATCAGGATTGCTTAGGCAACAGTTGTAGTGTGTCTCACCGAGTCTGGGTGCTTGGCCCCTGAAAATGCTGCTTGCAGCTTTATTATGTCCAGTAATATCCAGCTTACTTACAGAGGCCACACACAGCAAAACTTAAGCTCATCCAAAAGGCCATATAACTCTACATCATATAACTTCTGAAATGATCATTTATTTTCTCTGAGGTCAGGGCTCTGTGCAGACCACTGGAGTTCTTCCACACCAACCTTGGCAAACCATGTATTGAAGAACCTTGCTTTGTGCACAGGGGCATTGTCATGCTGGAACATGTTTGGGCCCCTTAGTTCCAGTGAAGAGAAATCTTAATGCTACAGCACACAAAGACATTTTGGACCCTCTCATATGGCTGTGATGGTCAGTTGGCCAAACAGAGTATGTCACTTTATGACTTTGCTGGAAGGTTCTGGGATGCACGGGCTTGAGCACAAGAACATATCTAAACAAGATTCCCTGTCCCTGGCAGTTGCCTGTTGTTCACAGAACCAGAGTTCTATGAACTATGTAAGTAGTGTTTTGGTATTAATTTAAATACAGTTTTAGTAAGTCTTTTCACCTAGTATCTGTGAACCGGATGCACTTGTTTTTAGCACATGTGGATCTCTAACACCAACAAATCATATGTTACTAAACTTGACCTCTTGGTTATAATTTGGTTTGATTTGGATTGGTTAAAATTTTACAAAATACGAAATAGAAAATAAATTGGAATCTTTCAGTAAAATTTAGTGCTTGTCAGGTTTGGCACCACCCTGTTTTAGTATTACTTATTATTTAGCACTATTATCAAAGACAAAAACACTCAAGACCCTTCTACCCCTTTATATCCCTTTTTCTCTCTGTAGCTGTTTCAGTCTTCATCCACTGACGGATGTAGTTCAGTTTGAACACTAAAAAGGTGCTGATCGGGAACTAACTGGTGACTTATGACAAGCTCATGTTATGACAGCCATTAAAATAATCAATGCAGATCTGAAGATTACTGAGAGAAAAATATTGCAAAATTATATATTACAACCATGGGACCACTGATACAAGCTAAATAGCAGCTAAACTGCTACAAACAAACTTGCTTATCTCCGCACTTAGGATGAGGAATTAAAAGGAGCTATGGCAGTGGAACAGGGTATCTACCTCACCTTCCATTGGTTGCGTGTCTCTCTCTGGGCTGTATGAAACTGGAGAGGTATCTGGAGGGGGAGACGGAGATGCTGACGAGGATGATGATGAAGGATACTTCGTTGCCCTGGATGGCAAGATCTCTCCTTCTTCTGGCTCACTTTCGCTGTCCATATTAGCAGAGTGTGCGCTCCAATCCCTGTGCGAGTGTGACTTCTTCTTCTTCTTCTTCTTCTTTTTCCTGTCTTCAGAACGTGTCCTCTTCTGTCTGTGCAACCTGCTCCGCGAGCGAGATAGGCGCGTCCTGCTCCGAGAGCGAGATAAGCGTGTCCTGCTCCGCGAACGAGACATTCGCGTCCTGCTTAGTGAACGAGATAGGCGCGTCCTGCTCCGTGAACGAGACAGGCGCGTCCTGCTCCGTGAACGAGACAGGCGTGTCCTGCTCCGTGAACGAGACAGGCGTGTCCTGCTCCGTGAACGAGACAGGCGTGTCCTGCTCCGTGAACGAGACAGGCGTGTCCTGCTCCGTGAACGAGACAGGCGTGTCCTGCTCCGTGAACGAGATAGGCGTTTCTTGCTCCGAGAGCATCGTCCTTTTCTCCGTGTGACTGTCTCACCCTTCTTTCCCATGCTGTGCTCCTCCTGATCTTTTACAGCTTTGGGCCTCTCCTTCACACCACTGTGGTTCTGGTAGGAGACATTCAAAGGGAAAAGTTATCTGTATGCTAAGTAGGAGCTTGATTTTCTTTCAGTTTCTTCGGAGCCTCAGTCTGGTTAATCAGAGTTAAGAGTTACCCAGAGCTAAGACTTATTCTGAGTTACGAGTTAATGCACAGCTATAGGAGTTTGGACCACCAGGGGGCTCCATGATTTTTAAAAAGAGATGTACAAAAAAAGGACTACTATCATTTGGTAAAAAGGTTTATGTATCAGGCAGTCATAGGGCACCCCGTTGCGGTGTGAAAAGAATAAAAACTGCAATCTATATTGCAAAATGAGGTAATTAACATAATTAAAGCCAGAAGATCACGAAAAAGCGGTTATCATAACCGAATTTAGTCAGTTTGCCTGCCAGCTGGCTTCTGCTTGTTGATGTAACTGAAATGGAAAAAGTTTTTGGCTAACTAGGATTCAGAGTAAGAAGCGCTAGGCTAACACACATTCAGTTGCTATGAGAACAGCCTGCTGACTTGAAAGATAATCACCACTCAGGCAGTTGAAACGTCAGTCATCTACAGTCCTTTTCAGAACTGAAGCAGCTCAAACAATCACAATCAAGGAAGAAATGATTTTTCCAAGCAGGCGAAGTAGCCTAATGGTCTAGTCGTCGTTTTTCAGGTGCTACGAGGAAATATTTTGGGGCACGTTGAGTGTAAATATACATTTATTTATTTATAATAATTTACCTCTTTAAATTCCTTGTGTGCACAGCAAATGATATAGCATGTACAAATATAACATTTCTCTTTATTACTTTATTTTATTCAATTATTACTTCTTTGATCTGTTCACGTCGAATTTTGGTTATGAATCTGGAAAACATTGAAAATATTGAAGAATTTGGAAATGTATTGTTTTTGTTATTATCGCTGTAAGAAATTCATTACAGAATGTTGCTCAGGCCGACAGGTTAACAGGGTCAGTTTAGTCTACTCTTTTTTTTTTTCCAAATATGCAATTATAATAAAACTAGGAAATGCGGTTAAGATACAACTCATTTAAATGTATAATATTTCAGCATGGAGTTCCGTCGGTGGAAATTTTAAGACATAAAAAAAAAGCGAGTGTTTGATTACCTGGATCACATTCATTCTACTGCTGCAAAACGTTCTCACTCAGACGTAGGCCTAATTTACCTGGGATTTAAGCAGATTTAAGCATTTTTACCTGGGACTCGGGATGCTCTGGTCTCTCGGAGGTCCTCTTGCTCTTCCATTTGTTGACATTCTCCTGGTCATTGGCAGCTTGGCCTAGCTGAGCTGTGGACAGCTCAATTCGAGAGTGGAACTGATACTTCCCACTGCTGTGGTCGTAGCAGTAGTAGATGCCCGTGTTGGCATCATAATACAGCTGACTGCTCTGGATACAGAAAATTCACCGATTAGGCAAAATAGACAAACTCCTACCTATTACCTTCTAGACCATGGTGTCAGTACGGCGAAGTGTATTTCACAAGAGAAGACCCAGGTGTAAATATATATAGGGTTGTATGAGGGTAGCATACCGAGTCGTAGTAGAAGCCAGTGGAATGGTCATAATACATTCCTGAGCTCTCATCAAAAACAAAGCCCGTCTGAGTGACTGCCTCTTCTGCTGTGGCTCTCAGCATTGCCGCTATGGATGAGCTGCTGCTGACAACCACCTCTCACACACACACACACACACACACACACACACAAACACACACACACTTACATTAACGCTAGTTAAGTACAGCTCTCCAGTTGTGTAGGTTATGCTGCTCTTAGAGTGAAACAGAGAAACAACTTTACAGTTTGCTTAATCCAGTCCAGTCACATAATTAGATAAAGGGATTGTTTAATGATGAACAGTCAAGTTATTTTTAATCCTTTTTGCATCAGTGCAAATTTCAAGCAGGAAAGCCAAAGTGAGAAAAAGGGGAAAGGGCAGGACTTCGGAAACTTCAGATAAGTGAAAGGAGCCCAATCTGCTGGATGGTGGCCCTTCAGCCATATCTCATGAACCGTAAATCATGCAGTCAAAATTCTTTTAATGATTGATTCCTTGTGCAAAACCCAAAAGTCCCGTATGCATATAGCTCTGTCCACTTAGATGTTGAACTAATTTGCATAATACTCAAAACATACTTTGGTGTACTCGATTTTTGCCCGTTTTCAAGAATTCTGTCACAGAAACATCCAACAGGTCATCCCAGGCTCTAATTTTCTCATTTTACAGTTAATTTATCATTAACTTGGACAGTTATGGTCATTTATAGACTGTCTAGGATTCCGTGTAACTTGCCAAGAATTGGCTTCTGGAGCCGCTACTTGCTAAAGATGCTTAGACCCCACACACAGCTAGTTGCGGCTATATATTTTTATTGTATTCATATGAAAAATGGCTATTCATAACTTTTTGTACATATGCGTACTGCTCACTCATTCGAGAGCACCCCATGCTGGAGCTTTTCACTGAGGCTCAGCTCATCCCTGCACCACAGTTCTCAGTGAAACAACAAGTCTGAAAGCCCTGCGGTGATTCGTGCGTACTGTATGAAAGCCGTTTTAGTATGAGAAATCTTTGCTAGAATTTGGATGAATTTGCCAGTGACGCTAAACTCCCTTTAACTTTAAATGTATTTGACGTACTGTGCTAAATATAATCATGTCCTTTACTGTGCATGTTGTGTGTATCATCCTGTACTGATGTGTTTCTGCTTTTACTTTACAGTAATTTACAACTTTATGTGCTGTTCTGTATTTTAAAAAAAATAAATAAATAAAATAAATCTGACCATGGAGGTGGTGACCAGCAGAGAATGTGGAGTGGCTCAAGAAGAGTGTGTAAGAGTACAGCACAGTGCACATACACTCCTGGTACCTCTGTGTCAGCCATGTTGGTCACGTCATCCGACTGCGGTAAACTGGCTGTTGTCGTCTCTGTTGTAGCGGGATACGTATCAGAGGTCTCCTGAATTTCAGTAGCAGTGTTAAGTGTGGGTTCTGCAGCAGCCTGATAGTATCCACTGTAGTAATAACTGTAATCTTAAAAAAAAAAAAAAAAAAAGGACATTCATCACAATCATGTTTTATTGACCAAGTACACTTGTGTATGCATGGAATCTGAATCAGTTTGTTGCGCTCATTTAGTCATTATAAAACGTTAACGCAGACAAGAACAGAAACATTGGTAATATAAAGCCTTATTCGTACTGAGCTAGTTTTATATGAGGTGGTGAGGCAATGTAATTATTACTAGTGTATTTCTGGGATTTTAGTACTGTCCCATTCCATCATGTTAGTAATTTACAGAGGGAAATTTTTTTCCCACATGCACAAGTCTGGAAAAACTGTCATATTTTACCATAGAAATAACCCTCAATAACATAGCTCCCTTCCGAACTGATATATTGGTCACGATTCCATTAGATCCTGCGGGAAAAGAGGTTTTGCTTGCTCTTTTCTATTATCTCCTGCTGAAACCAACCCGACCAAGTATTGGCAGAGTTTACAACGCAGGACAATGAAATATAGACAACGTTTGAAAGGATGTGTCAGAAAAGCCACACTTCTGTGGGTATTATGTTAGTTACTGCATTCCTAGAACAGGTATAGCCTACATACACGTTATGATCATGTGACCCACTAATGATCAAGCGCAACTTGCACAACCATGCGCCTTACAACAAGCGGTTATAACAGAGACCAAAACAATCAGTTTGTATTAAAATGAGGGATTTTTGTCTATTGACCATGAAAACACTCCCATCTCTGATACCTGGACAAGCTATGCTCTACGTTCCAGTGGAAAAGCAGTAAATGCCAGTGCTGGTTTGAGAATAGTCCTATAGCTAGAATCTGTGTGCATGTGCGTGTGTGTGTGTGTGTGTGTGTGACAGCACCTGTCTCAGCCTGGGTGTAGTCGTCAGTCTGAGTCTCCGCTTCCACTCGACTCTTCTCCTTCTTCTTCCGCTCATGGAGCTCGGCGCTCAGCTCCTCGACCTGCGTCCCACACAGGCACAGACAGAACGTATAAATCCGCATCTAATACACCTGCGCACGAGGGGAGTCCTTTAAGTGAACGTCAGGCTCAACGACACATTTGTGTTACCTGCTGTCTTAGATCATGGTTGAAGCTCTCTGTGCTCCTCTGAAGCCTGAGACTTTGGTCCAGCTGCTTCTGCACTCTCTTCAGTTCAATCTGACACTTCCCCAGCTCCTGCTGCAGGCTCCTCATCTCCATCTGCAGATCTGACACCTCTGACCCACAGCCCTCCAGCTTCTGACCTGCAACCTCTGAGCCCAAACAGATGTCCTGCGGAACAGCTGGCTCAGCTTTCGATCCATCGTCCTTTTTCAGGCTTGGCTCCTCAAACCTGGACGTTTCCGTCATCTGTGGATCGTCCGCGCACTTATCTTCCAGAGAAACAGATTTTTCTTCCATTTGCAGAGCGATATCTGTTTCCCTCTCCATGCTCCAGACTCTCTGAAACTAGCAGTGAGTAGAGGAGTGAATTCTGGCTGCTTAATACTCCTCTTTCTTTCATTACTTAACAACAGCTCTCCTGTTCACCTGGGCCATGTCCTTTTTATCCCTCTTATTACATCATTAGTAGCATTAATTTGATAAAATACTAATGGCTCGTTTTAAATGACATTAGTAATATAAATACTTTATGGAAATAAACACAAGAAGTTCTTGCCATCTTGGGGCTCTTCCTTATAGCAGGTGAGTGTGTATAAGACATGGAGTCATCTTTTTGTTTCATAATTCCCAAAAAAAAAACAATATAATTTATCTCACCTTGTTTGTCTCAGGTCAAAATAACTTGAATATAATATCTGCTAGTATAATATCTACCCCAGCAATTGAATTTGAACACATTTCATTGAATGTTACCTGTCCAGCAGTGCTATGTGTCTTAATAGCGCCTACGCAGTATGTAGTGCACTACATGACCAATTTGACATAAGGCCCTCGGCTAGAAAAACAGCCTTTCAGCCAATTTTCAGCCAAATTTATAGTCGTCTCATCTTTTCGCTTGATTTGTAAACCAATAATAAACGCCTTGTGACTCATTTGCCTACGAATTCCACTCAGATATAATTTTGGTTAATGAGAAAGTGAGCTACAATGAGGAAACTTGATGTATTTATATTCCATGTCGATAAGTGCCGCCATTTTCAGCTAAACAGATGGACGCTTCTTCTTCTTCTTCTTTGGGTTTAGTGGCAACTTTCACTCTGAGTGAGCAACACTGCCACCTACTGCACGGGATGCTGTCCTGCACTCAGCCATATTCCCTGCTGTCATTTCAACTCAATCCACAACCCAAGCAATGAACCTGGATTATTTCGGGGCCTGAGGCAAAGTAAAAACATGGGGCCCTTCTGAAAGATTCCTTTTGTTATTTCGTCTTCATGTTACCCAGAGATGTAATTATAGGCTACAATGCAAAGTACTGTGCAAAAGTCTTAGGCACCCTATATTTTTTTAAATACAAATTTTGTTATAGATTTTTAGTTGATGACTTCTACATTATTGATTCAGTACAAAAACATTTTACATTTCCAAACATTAGCTTTCCAGCACAAAATTAAATGTTACAGAAATGTTTGTATGTCAGTACAAAGCAGCAGATTACATAAGAGACACTTTTCAGACAAAAAAAAAACATAATGAAGGCTGCTGGGTTTTGCTGCAAAAATAAGAAGCGAGTGCGACAGTCACCGTCTCCAGAAGAACCGTGCCTGCTTCTGCAAGATGCTCAGTAACACTTACAGCTCATTTCCTTCTATAACTGCACACATTGTACCTGAGACTCCTATTTTTTTAAAAAGCAAAGGATCGTCACACCAAATATTGACATTGTGACAGGGAGTTTTTCCTTGGCACCGTCGCCTCGGCTTGCTCATCAGACACACTCTCACACTTCATCTTACTTTTTTGTTTGTGTAAAGCTGCTTTGAGACAATGACATTGTAAAAAGCGCTATACAAATAAACTGAATTGAATTGTTTCATTTATTACTGTTTACTGTTGCTATTTATAGTATTTTTTAAATGTAGAAACATTTAGTTTCATTATTTTCGAAGGCATCTTTGCTCTACAGCATTTCTTTGCATGTGCCTAAGACTTTTGCACAGTACTGTACATTTAAAAGTAGTCAAAACACATCTAACAGAACATAAAGTGTGTGAAATCAAATCTCAGTGAAGAAACAAAACGTAAATCTTCAACTGATATTAACTAACGTATTAACTAATGCAAAGTATAGATTCCCAGGAGCAAGAGACACAGCACAACGGTGTTGTGCGCGTCATTCCCGGTCCCATCTGATGCAGGACTGCTAACTCCACTCAAAGCATGCTAACCCTAGCTAACTATTACCAGTAATTCATCTGGCAAATAATAAGGTGAAATAAAACTGAAATTGGACAACAGGATGTGGGTTTGTTTGTCTTTAATTATCCTTACTTCATTCACTGCTTACCGCTGTCCTGTTCGCTCTTTTCCTCCTCTTCTTGTTTTCTCTTGCGCTTCTGGCTGCCAGATAGGTAGGCCTCTTCATTTTTAGGAATTAAAGCTCGCTCAAATCGAGTGCGAAGGTGTGGAGCAGGAGAATAAACGAGCCTTTGAAAGAGATGGCGTCCCACAAAGGGGCTGAGATGTTGCTGTGCATTATTTTAAGATGAAAATGATTATTTAAATGATCAGCCCTCGGGGGCCCTCTCAGAATGCGGGGCCCCAGGCAATTGCCTATTAAACTCTATTAAAGCCCATACACTTGAATAATATACACTCCTGGGCAAATAAATGGGCCTTAATGGTCTTAACAACAATTCATTGGTCAGGAAATGAGCAAGAATGAAGCAAATGCACTCCTGAGAGCTCCTGTGCCACCATTTGCTCGTTTACTTTTGCTGCAGTTCACTGTTTGTTTGGGGAAAAGCTAGAAACAGGGAAATTCACTTATATTGTCTTTTCATACACAAAGGTAATATCATGATAATGATTAAAATGTTTGATGTAAAATTCAAACTAACACGTCTGGGCGTACAAAATTTCCAAAAATATCCTCTGTAATGTTTTTTTTTCTTCTTAAATGATTGGTCATTATTTGGTTATCTGCCAAACCCGATGCAGCCCATCAAGGGCCACAAGGCTTAAACATTTAAAGAAATCAAAGGGAAAAGCTCTCCCATGCTAACTTCCTTTACCTATTTGTTTAATTCTTGCTAATTTCCTGACCAATGAGTTGCTGTAAAGACCATTAAAAGCTTAATAATTTGCCATTTCAAATTTCCCTTTGGGGATTAATAAAGTTTAACTTATCTTATCTTATCTTATTTTGGTCATGGCCCTTTTTTTTTCTTTCTTTTTTTTTTTACCCAGGAGTGTACAATGTAAATTCACTCACTTACTCGTTTTCAATTTTGTATCCCGGTCAGGGTCATGGTGGATATTCCGTGTCCAGGGAACACTTGGTGCGAAGCAGGAACACCACGCCAGTCCTTCACAGGGCACCATTCACACAATCATTCACACCTAGGGGCAATCTTTCA
Source organism: Pangasius djambal (assembly GCA_022985145.1). NCBI lineage: Eukaryota > Metazoa > Chordata > Actinopteri > Siluriformes > Pangasiidae > Pangasius > Pangasius djambal. Next base: position 16,370,225 of record CM040989.1, on the reverse strand, counting down.
CAGCCGATCCACCTACTGGCATGCTTTTGGACTGTGGGAGGAAACCAGAGAACCTGGAGGAAACCCACACAGACCCAGGAGAACAGAAACTGCACAGAAAATGCACAGAAACTCCAAGCAGACAGTAACCTGAGCTCAGGATGGAACCCTGGAGCTGTGAGATGGCACTGCCCACTGCCCTTGTGCATTTATATTGATTATATTATCCATTTGATTATCTATTTTGGATCTTTTGGGGGGTGATTTTGGGAGTTCTAATTATTATAACACATTTTAAAAACACAAGATTATAACATTATGTACAGCCTAAAAAATGGTTAAAATATAATACCGTCAAATTATTTTAAAAAAATTGTTTACCAGTAAAATATTATGTTCTATTATGTTGAGAACTTCAACAAAGTCAGGAAAAGACTTTGCCCTAGTACCTGATATTAATACTGTCGCAATGCGGCCATTGCTCCTTCTTCTTCTCTTCTCTTTTCTTCTTCTCCTCGTACATATATCAGACCTTATGTGCACCTTTGAGCTATCTGCCTAACAGCTTGTGACTTTGGAAAGAGCTACAGGTGACCTGTAACACCTATATTGAGAGCATTAAAGGAGGTTATGGACTGGCTGCTATACCACATCTGGGTATAAGAAAAAAAACATAATTTAAAAAAAAAAATCATGTTACTTTTTGTTGCATACTTGTATACTTTGTAACGTGACCTTAATTTGCCAGTAGGCATTCCTACTGCTGGGTGCCATAGTCAGTGGGTTGCATAACTAGCATCCCACCTTTGACAAACAAATCAGTTGTCAATGTTCTTGCTACTAAATTTCAACATTCTGGAGGGCATTTGTATATAAAATTCACCAGGGTATATAGGCATCATATCATATGAGACGAAGGACAAGCAGTGTGTGCTGTTTGCCATTGCAGCCATCTATCTGCGACAAAAGCGCAAACGCCGGACAGTCTGGGTCCATGAAACAGTTCGGACTCACAGGCAGCATAGCTCACAGGCATGGATCACATGCGCTCTACTGGCTTCACTCCAACTGGTAGTCGCTGCACCAAGTTGTTCCAAATTTGCAAAAATGTAAGCTTTTCTCAACTTTGTCGCATCGCTGGACATACCCACATCTAGTCGCCAACGGTCGCTGTCACTCATGTGGTTCATAAAATCATTGTTGCATATGTTTAATAATAATAATAAGAATAGTTACGTGACCCAGTACTTTGGTGCTAAATAAAATTGTGCATTATCACAAATATTAACCAAAAATGATATTTATGATAAATATTGATATTGATAAATATTACTCCTGACTTATAAAGCTTTAAATGGTTTCGCGCCGCAGTATTTAACCGACATGTTAGTACCTTACGTTCCGTCACGCCTACTTCGCTCTATGGACGCAGGCTGTCTGACAGTACCACGCATCGCCAAGACCACGGCAGGGGGCAGAGCTTTCTCTTACCAAGCCCCAAAGTTATGGAATAGCCTCCCAGC
>CM040989.1:16354431-16368623 GCA_022985145.1 Pangasius djambal | reverse complement strand
ATGGGTTCTCTGTTGAGTCTGGTTCCTCTCAAGGTTTCTTCCTATCTCCATCTCAGGGAGTTTTTCCTTGCCACCGTCGCCTCGGCTTGCTCTTCAGACACACTCTCACACTTCATCTTACTTTTTTGTTTGTGTAAAGCTGCTTTGAGACAATGACATTGTAAAAAGCGCTATACAAATAAACTGAATTGAATTTAAATTTATGGTATTTATGCATTTCGATCCAGAATGACTGCCATATAAAAAAATTGTGGCTCAATTTTAATACTCTTTTTAACATGCCCTCATCAGGTTACCCTCGCCATTTCACCTTGGGGAGCGATGCAGCAGCACTTTAATCCTTTAGTCTGTCCAGCTTTCTCACCTCCTCATCTGTACACTCTGCTCCACAGCTCTGTTCCAAAGCTTCAACTTTCATGCTAATACCACTTTTCGTGTAGTCGTGCTCGTCATTTTGGAGATCACCCACTAGTTGGGCATATTTAACCTTATATGTGTAATGAACATGTAATGGATTTTTAAATAATTATAATTTTTGATAATTGGTACTGATAGAGGAATAGAAAAATTGTAATCAGGTACAATTAACATATGAGCGTGGCTGAGTAATTGTTATTATATCATAATGTATTTGCTAATAGCATGTCATCATGATATTGTAGCTGTTGTTTTGTATGACTGTTTTACTGTGTTGTATTATAGCTGCTTTTATTTTTTTCTGGTAGGAGCAGATTCATGTCATAGTCTAGGTATATGGATCAAAAACTGGTTCAAGCTTGGGGGTTCCACCATGCTAAGTTTGTCCTTGGACCCCCCATTGCTCTCAGGACAGCCTCAGTTCTTCATGGCATGGATTCCACAAGGTGTTGGACACATTCCTTTGAGATGCTGGTCCATCTTGATATGATTGCATCACATGATTGCTGCAGATTTGTCAGACGCCCATTGGTGCTGCCAAAAATCTGCCATTCTGCCACATCTCAAAGGTGCTCTGTTGGATTTGCATCTGGTGACTGGGGAGGCCCTTAAATCCATTGTCATGTTCATGGAACCAGTTTGAAACAACTTGTGTTTGGATTATCATGCTGGAAGTAGCCATTATAAGCCGAGCAAATTGTGACTATAAAGGGATGCATGTGGTCAGCAGCAATACTCAGATAGGCTGTAGCATTCATACAATGGTTGGTTGGTTTTAAAGGCCCAGAAAACATTGCCCACACCATTACAACACCACCACCAGCAGCCTCCACTGTTGACGCAAAACAGTTTGGGTCCATAGGTTCATGCTGTGGATGCCAAATTCTGACCCTACCATCTGCATGTTGTAGCAAAAATTGAGATTCATCAGATGAGGCGATGTTTTCCAATCTTCAACTGTCCTTTTTTGCTGAGTCTGTGCACAATGTATCCTCAGATTCCTGTTCTTGGTTGACAGGAGTGGAACCTGATGTGGTCTTCTTTCTGAAATGCTTTTCTGCTCACCATGGTTGTAAAGGGTGCTTATTTGAGTTACTGTAGCCTTCCTGTCACCTGAGCTCTCTCATCAGCAAGGCATTTCACTGGCTGTTTTTTTTGTTTTTCACATCAATCTGTGTAAACTCTAGAGACTGTCGTGTGTGAAAATCCCAGGAGATCAGCAGTTTCTGAAATACTCAAACCACCAACGGCGCCAACAACCATACCACGGTCAAAGTCACTGAGGTCAAATACCCCCTTCCCGCATCTCTAATGTCGCTGTGAACACTAACTAAATCTCTTGCCCTGTATCCATGTATCATATTATAACATATTATAAATTGTGATTAACTATTAGTGTCATTCTGTGAATAAAAAAAGTGTGCTCAGAATATTGCTGGTCAGTAATATTTTTCCTTTTTTAATTAAGGTATTAAAGGAACAATAGATTAGATTGAAACAGATGGATGATAAATAACAAGTAAATATTAAGCCAAAAATACATTATTTAACCTATTAAACAACATAGTCTGAAAAGAGAGAATTGAAAAAAAGGACAAATTATTATCTTAATTTTTCCCATATGCAAATTCAACATCCATAATATTTGGGGATTTAGAGTCAGGGCATTACACTGTAAAGTACTTCTCCATAAAATTTAGTAATGTTTCTTTTCTTTTTTTGTTAGTAATAAGCATTAAGGACTTTTCTAGTAAAAAAAAAATAAGTTAAATTCTCCATCATCTTGCTTCTCTGTGTGTATAAGAGCATCTCACACTGTTGGCCCCCTCCTCGCCTTCTTCAACCAGTGGGCCCCCGTGTGACGTAGGTGTGACGCACTTCCGAGTTGGTACAGGAGGTTGCCGGGGGCGAAGCTGCAGAGTGGCTTCAGATGAGAGAGCTCGCGCACTAGAGCGGACTGTTTCCGGGAAGTAGGAGTTTCAGTAATGGCGACTGCGTGTGTATGCCAGCCTCAGCGCGCAGGTTTCAGTTTCGAAAACTGTAAGAGGTGAGAGTATGGTAATATAAAGTACAGACCGGTGGGATATTTAACCTCTGTGGTTTTTTTTAAGTTATTCATTTTGGTATTACGCTTTGTTTTTATTATTTGCTAAATAAGATGCTAATTCTCTGTTAGCTAGCGGGTTGTGTGAATGATTCAGCAGAATTTCTTCAAACTATATTATATTGTAGGTGAGGAAAAAAAAACGTGCGGGGTGAGTTTATCACAAAATGGATACGTTATCTGAATTTTTCAGACTGTATTTTTATTCTTATTGCTGAGCCCGAGCTAATGTTAAGTGGAGTTTACCTCTGTGGGTACACTGAGTATACCGGTGCACTGGTTAGCCACATGCTACATGTCCACTCCACTCAGTTGTAAAGCACTTAATGTCTAATGTAATGTCTAAGGGAGCGCTTTACACTTAGGCCCGCTTACTGGCTTTATTGGCTTATTTTTGTTTAGATAACATATTTCTAAATAATGTCAATAATGTAATTTCAATAATGTAAATGTTATAAGCTTACCTGCTCTTTCATGGTCCTTTTGTCCCTTCAGAAGAGCCAGAGCACCAGAGCTAAGGGACTGGAAATGAAATGAAATGAATCTTTGTAGCTCATTCCATAGATATCATTTCTTATATTGAAAGGTGATGTGTTTTGTGATTCGGCTCCTAATTTGTTGGCCTATTATGAATCCTATTAATCCTAATAATCCTATTATTAATTTTCTCATTAATAATAGGATGTTTAATGTCCTGTTATTAATGAGAAAAAATCCATTGGAGAGACAGTAAACGCTGGACTCGGAGATCCATTACGAGACGGTGGCTGTGATGGTGCGTTCAAGTCACGTCGGGAAAACTCGTATTTACGAGTTGAACGCCACCACAAAGTCGTGATTACGAGTGGGAATGTCGGGATTTTCTCTGAGCTGTGAGTTTCAGAGTTGGGGTGTTGTGTCAGTAAGAAAACATGGTGGAATCAGTGGATGCAGCATCTGTAGCTGATGTTAAATGAGTTGAAATTGAATGAGTATTTAGCAGTGACATGTCTTTGTCAGGTTTTATTATTATTATTATTATTATTGACACTAAAACAAGCTAAATACTATAGCATTCTAAAATGACAATATGATATGTAACGATAAAGTTTTCAGCGGCTTCATTAATTGATTCAAAACATTAAAAAAAGCAAAACACACCTGATTCTTTTTTTCTTCATTTTCTAGAGTTAAAAAACCTTGCTGTATTTCTTTTTTGTAGTTAATTAAAAGAAAGTACATCACCGTCTTACACCAACCAAAGTGACTCGAACGCACCTGACGTGCTAATTACGACTTCCCAACTCGTAAATCCGAACTTTTCCAGGAGCACTTGAACGCACAGTGAGTGATCAGTGATCTAGGAGATGACACATGATGGCAGTATTAACACTGGAATGTGTTTAAGCAGAGTGTACAGGTGAGGAGGTGAGGACGCTGCACAGACTAAAGCGCTGCTGCATTGCGCTCTTCAGGCAGAGAGGAAACATCCTTCTGGTACCACTATCAGCAAGAAGTGGAAAGGCATTGTGGGTAATGTAGGAAAGCGTTAAGCAAAGGGAAAACGTCTAGATGAAAGAAGTTTACACTAAAGCCAACTCACAATTTCACTACAAAATTAATGTCGGAAACCATTGAAGAGCTTATTAATTATTAATATGCAGTTGTTCAGGGTGGATTTTTCCTTTGAGGCGATTGGCAGTCTTATTTTTTAACTGTAAGCTTAGTCATTTAAATTTAGTGACATTGATCATTGTGACATTGATTATTTGCACGTCAACTCACTATGAGCTGCGAGAAGACAATAGAATATGCTCCTGTATAAGCCATTGGTCAGTCTAATTTCAATATTATTTAAAAAAAATTGGAATGATGAGTCGAATACACTCAGGAGGGGAAATCACTTGAGCTCAGCCATTTCTGAAGAACGGATCACTGGTTCTCTTTTCCAGGGTTGTGGGGAGTTTATGCTGACCAGTGGAGGCTGATTAGCTACAGTTACACCACACAGCAGATCTCTTCAGGAGCCTCAGTTGCTTTAAGGTTTCCACAGTCCATAAAATCACTTTGACTGTTTCTAATGAAGCATTCTGGCAACTTTTGCTTTGGCATGCAAGGCTGCTACGGCAAAATTGTCAGACTAGAACAACAAAATGAATGATATAAATGATATAAAACACTATGCTGCCAATACACTAAACCATAATATGTACTGTAATTACAAAACACTAAAAGGCACTACCTTTGGAGAAAATAAAACTTATTCACAAAGTCTTTAGTTCATTCCCTCATAAGAGACAGTAAGTGCAGTCTCGTACACTTGACCGTGACATCTCTGCTTCTGGCTCATGCCCTCCTTACCCAGTCATTGACTTCAGACTTCAGCTTCTTGGTCTTCATGATGCTCTTTATTTGGTGGTCTTATGCATGCAGCGCTTGTGACTGGAGGAGTCAGTATTGGGTTGAGAGACCCTGATGATCTCAGCTGTTCTCACAGTCTGCTGCATGGTCTTGTCGTCTGAGACAATGCAGTTCTCGTACGAATCAGTGAGCTTTCTGTGAGAAAGGTAGGGACACGTTTGCTCTCGTCATCGTCCACAGGAAGTGAAGCCGCTGCTTGGCATTCTTGTCTAAGCAGGTGGTGGTGTGTGTCCAGGTGAAGACCTCCAAGGTGTGCCCTCCAAGGAACGTCGGGGGACGTCAACCCCACTGAACACCTTTGGGATGAATTAGAACACTGACTACGTGTCAGGCTTTCTCGCCAAACATCAGTGCCTGACCTCACTGATGCTCCTATGACTGAATGGGAAAATCCCCACAGCCACGCTCCAAAATGTAGTGGAAAACCTTTGCAGAAGAGTGGAGGTCATTATAACAGCAAGGGGGGACTAAATCTGGAATGAGATGTTCGAAAAGCACATAAGTGTTATGGTCAGGTGTCCTCAGACATTTGGCCGTATAGTGTATCTCCCATTTTATGAACATTAAGAGATAAGTTGTTTCTGCTTTAGTCCACGAACTGCTCCACTTCATCCCTGTATGCTGACTCATCATTATTGCTGATGATGCAGCACACTTGTTTATGTGGCTTGAGCTATCCTTTGCAAAATACTTGTCAGTCTGCAGCATAAAGAGCAGTGGACTGAGCACACAGCTCTGGGGAATCATGGCATTGCGTGTGGTGGTGCTGGAGGTGTCGGTGACGGTGTAAGTCCTGATGGACTGAGGTCTTACAGTTAAAGTCCAGAATCCAGTTACATAGGGAGGCCCAGTGGGCTCAGCTTTCCTAGTAGGTTTTTTGGGATGTTTCTGTTGAGCATCATTGTAACATAACTGTCCTTTTTGTCCAGATGGGCCAGTGACATGTGGATGGCTGAGGATATGGCGTTCTCTGAGTGGTTAGGGCAGTAGTTGAACTGAGTCCTGTGTTTGTTTGTTTTTTTTTTGTTTGTTTTTCATGAGTGCCACAGGCCAGTAGTCTTTGATGCAGGACATGGACGCAGGGATGATGATAGTCATCTTAAAGCACACCAGGACAGCTGCCTGTTTCAGGGGATTTTGAGGATGTCCGTTAGGGCATCCGAAAGCTGATCAGTAAATTCCTTGAGCACCTGACCAAATGTGATTTCAGGACCAGCAGTCTTGTGGATGTTAACTCAGCAGAGTTTTCCTGACATTCACTGTGGACAGACAGAGTTACTTGGTCATAGGAAGTGGAGTGGTCTTCCTCACTGGCTTTTTCTGTGCTCCATGCTTTGCCTACAGATCATTCAGAGGCATCATGACAAGTTATGTCACTTTGTAGTCGGCATGAATGTCTTTTCACATACGCAGTGCCTTGAATTGTCCATGAATTCTTTATGCATAGTTGTGCATGTCCCCCACCTCACTACATATTACTCACACACTACATCCTGCCTTAAACACACTTCCCCCGCCTCAGAAAGTGCACATTTCAAATCTGCTGAAGGTGTTTAAGCTAGTCGAAATTGAAGGTATATACCCTTTAAGCTCATGGTAATAAATAAACCATGAACGCTGTTTGTAAGTAGAATAACAGTTTTTTGAAAACGTGTGAGTAGTAAATAGTGGATATTTAACTATTTTCGTTAACGTTCGAATTGTTGAAAATGATGTAATCTGTTTATATGAAAACTGTGGCACTGGATTTGAAATAATTTACTGTGTCATCAGTTTTGTTCCAGTATTTCCTGTACGGTAAACCCCACACTCATCAGTATTGTATTTCATTATTTTGGTACCTCTTATCTTGAATTGTTTTAGGTTTATCATATTACAGTACTTTTTCCCCTGTAGAGAGATTTTTAGTTTCTGAGGTATGAAGGTTCTGGACCGTCTCAGTATTAATCTACCCTCCTGTAAATGACTGATTTTCTTTCTCAAGAAGCTTTGAATAAAGCATTCAAACCATTCGCTATCCATTCTTACATTTCTAAATAACATTGTAATGTTCTTAGATTGTTAGGCATCTTTCCCAAATATGAAGAAATATTGCAGCAATGTGCAGTTTCTTTTTCTGAAAGTCCAATCTGTAATTGAAATGAAATATTCTCTCTAATTTGGTTTATAATACAAGCTTGTGATGAAATAAAGTTATTTTAAAGCATTTGGCACAAGGGTGTGCTGACCTCATGTTTCACAGTTGATATTAAGTTCTGATGCTGTGCCCAGTACTCCACTACAATTAAAAGTTTTACTAGCATTATGTATTACATATTTTGGCAAACAGGCAAAGCATAAACTGCTTGCATTTGTGTTCAAGTTGCTATTTCTGTGTTTTTCTTTAGGAATGCTCAACTAGAAAGTAATGCTGCTAAACTTGGATGCAGCCTCCCCACCGCACGCAAAACTGGCACAACTATCTGTGGGGTTGTGTATAAGGTGACCATTTCATAGCTTGAAAAAAACTTTCTTTGAAAGTTGCTTTATTAACATTATGGTCCAGATACAGTTTCACCCAACTTGTACAAAGTGCGTACTCTAAAATACTAAATGTATATGTGTAGGCCATATATATATATATATATATATATATATATATATATATATATATATATATATATATATATATATATATATATATATATATATATATATAAATGCGAAAACATTACATTTTTAAATTTGTCGATCTAATATTAGAATTTCTAGTTTACAAGACTACATGCTTTAATAAAGATATGGGACAAAATAATAATAATACCCATCATGTATTAATTAAGGATATTCAGAATTTGAAATGTATATGCTGTATTTATGAAATGTTTTTTGAGTAAATAAAATAAGATTGTGTTTTTGTTCTGAATTTGTGAATTCTTTTCTTATACCCCTTAAGGATGGCGTGATTCTGGGAGCTGATACAAGAGCAACTGAAGGAATGGTTGTAGCAGATAAGAACTGCTCTAAGATCCACTACATCTCTCCTAACATCTAGTGAGCGCCGAATCAAACAAACCTGTAACTCCTGATTGCTGCTTCTCCAAAAACAGATGTACTCCAATATAATTGTGTGTGTGTGTGTTTCTGTGTATGTAGCTGTTGTGGAGCTGGTACAGCAGCAGACACTGAGATGACAACTCAGTTAATCTCCTCTAATCTGGAGCTGCATTCTCTCTCCACCAACCGCCTTCCGAGAGTCGCCACAGCCAACCGCATGCTGAAACAGATGCTCTTCAGGTGGCCAGCACGCTTTCACTTTCTCCAAGTACCTCTCGCTGTATATACAATAGTTTGCGAAAGTATTATGATTCAGCCTACGGTGCACTTGTATAAAGTAAAAATACTAAAAAGAGCATACGTCTCTATGTCTCTAACGTGTTTCAAAATCTCCCATTAGTTGTTTAATTGGATTGAGAGCAATGCCTTTGGTCTCTAAACTATTCCAGCAAAATGGCCACTGCAGTATAATAGAGCCACAGGTTTTCCCTTCAATTGTTCAACCACACACAGGTTTTTCTTATTTATTTATTTATTTATTTTTTAGGGAGTTCACATCACTGTGTGTAATTACGTAGTATCTAAATCAGGTGTGTCGAACTCAAATTCTGACCGGGCCACATCAGCGTTCACCCTATCATCCGGAGATCGCGAGTTCGAATTCCGACGATGCCGTGGCCATCCGTGACCGAGAGAACAAACTGGCATTCTCTCTCCCCTCTCAATTACAGTGACACTAGACACCAATCATGGGCATCTGTGAGCTCATGCATGCAGAAGGAGGCGGATAGCGCTTTCCTCCGAGTGTGTTACGCCGCCCCCTGACTTTGCATGAGCAGCAGTTTGAAAAGATGTGGTCAGCTGGCTTCACATGCCTCGGAGGAAGCACCTGATCGCCTTTGCCTTCCCTGGTTGGTAGCTGTTGTGTGGCAGGGGAGAGGTGCCTGATGGGTGGGAATAGGCCATGACTAAATTTGGGAGAAAATCCCCCAAAAAAAAGTAGCCATAAGGTTGTACTGTTATGATGTTTATAAAAGGTCTACAATTATGGAATCATCATTATGATTCTGTATTTAACCGTCCAAACATCAAATAAATAAAATGTCATTCACGCCTATTACTAACTTTTTTTTATTATAATTTAATCATTTCAGTGGGACGGTCATAAATCTATTCTACTCTATTAAAAGGGTTGACGGTAGATTTGAATGATTAAAACAACACATTAATGCCATCACTGCCCCTACTCCTGTGTGGCAGCCGCTCAGACCATGCAGTGATCTTCATCCCATTGAAATAAATTTCTGGCCCCTGCCAATACCTACACCACGTTTTTCTAGATCTTTTTAGATGTGCATCTGTCTGGCATCAGGCGCAGCAGATAGGCGTTGTTTGAGCAGTTGAAATTTTGAGCAGTCGTATACTAAGGACCTATTTTATTATATTTTTTGAAAGTTCTAAATCTAAATACTGTTGCATGTCACTGTATACGTTGTCTTTGTCCATCTCCCTCTTTTATTCTGTCCATCTGTTTGTAACTGTGTCCGATATGTGTGTGCAGATACCAAGGATATATTGGAGCAGCTCTGGTGTTGGGTGGGGTTGACGTCAATGGTCCCCACCTGTACAGCATCTACCCTCATGGCTCAACAGACAAGCTCCCCTATGTTACCATGGGTGAGTTTCTGATACTGGAGAGAGGCAGGAGACAGGTTTGCAGAGAGGGCGTTCTTTATTCCTCAGCAGTCACATACATAGGCATTCAACCCAGTCTGAAACGTGTTGTTCACACCCCACCTAAATAGCTCGCGGCAAGGTCAATCATTACCCTGCTGTAAAATTGTATCTGGATCTCATCTTGTTCCTGCTGCAGACCTTTAGCAGGCTAATTGTTAATTGTTAATCTCACACTCAGTCAAGGACAGAAAGACATTCTTTAGAAGAAATGGGTGACTTAAATGCAACCATAATTAAAGTCAAAGTTAATGGTAAAGCCAAAGTCAATATTAAACTACTTTCATAATTAGTTTCATATTTTATCTATGGATTCCCTGATAAATTTATCTACTGCAAAATGCAACACGTCTGTTAACATCGCAGGACCATCTAGTCAGCTGCATTATGTGGCCTAGTGGCAAAAGCCTTATGTGGATGCATTTGAGACATAGAAATGATGTGTAAATGGCCATGTGTTTTGTTTGCCCACTTGGACAACATCAGATGGAGGTTTAATAGTCTATCTCTTAATGGGGCCTAAAGGCTTTAGAGCCAGGGGTATTCAACTAAAATTTCTGAAGGTCCAGTTACATAACACTTCTTGCTTACAAGGTCCAGATAAGCTGAAGAATGAAAGGTGACAACAGGTACTATTTAAATGCATTCATGGCTATAAATAAGACAGTTAAAAGTCGCTATGTAGTATTTATTAGTGGCACTCCAGATCACAGTCTTACTGAAGCAAGCTGCTATAGAACGTTTAACCAATCCTGCCCTCTCCTGCAGTTTATTATTACTATTATATAAGCTGCACTGGTTCATGTTTTACTAAACTAGAGTCGCTGAATTCTGGCCATTTTTTTAAATTCATGTTTTAAATTCTGTTTTTATCCGATAAAGTTTTATTGTTCAAATTTGATTTCTTGGTGTCTAATGTGCATACGTGTGTGGGTGTGTGTCCTTAGGCTCTGGATCCCTGGCTGCTATGGCTGTGTTTGAAGATCGCTACAGGCCTGACATGGAGGTGGGTCTTTTTCTCATTGGCCCTTTGATCAGGTTTTTCATAATTAATGAGAGAAATAATCTTACTGATGATGACTTCTTTCCTTTTTAGGAGGAGGAGGCAAAGCTCCTGGTGCGTGATGCGATAGCAGCTGGTATATTCAATGATCTGGGCTCAGGCAGCAACATTGACCTGTGTGTGATCACCAAAGGCAAGGTGGACTACTTGAGACCACACGACGAAGCCAACAAAAAGGGTATCAGGTGAGTCAGGAATATGTTCAGAGATTACTCCATTATTTGATTTTTAATCTCAGCATTTAATGGCCAATATTTTCTCTTCAGCACTAAATGAGAGGGACAGTCTTCTGCTTGTGTAATTCCAGCTGTTCATACTGAAGCTGGCTTGAACAAAGACCGTGCTTCCGTGGCTACTAACACCCTTAGCAACTTAATAACCAAATAAAGTCCTGTAAAATCTTTACGATTTTCAGTATGCACACACCCTGATCTGCATCTACTGTTTCTTCTGTAGAACTGGTGACTACAAGTACAAGCAAGGCACCACAAGTGTTCTGACAAATTCAGTGTCCCAACTCCAGATGGAGGTGGTGGAAGAGAGCGTGCAGACCATGGACACGTCCTGAAGAGGCTTTTCTTGTTGTCTCATGTATGGCAAGGTTACCCTACTGTTTACAATAAAATATGTCGAGAAAAACCTTGGTGTGATTTTTATTTAATAATCAATAATATGGATGAACATATGGATGGATATGGACAAACCAAAGATTTTGTCTGAGCAAAAGTAGATAAAAGGTGTTAGTGGTATAATGTCTTTAGAAGGCATTTCACTTTAAATTTGAAGGATGATATCTGTCAACACTAAAAGAAAACAATTAACCACTGAAAGCAGAACATTCCATCATAGACAGGCGTTTAACCTAAATAATAGAATATTGCCTTTGTTTGCCCAAATTATGATTATTAGGCTTTCTTAATGGATGTCTACTATGGATATCTGTTGGCTATCTGATATTGATTGGTAGCTATTTCTTGATAGTCTTGCACAACTGTTCTAAAATATTCTGTGAAAGCATTCTACAATTGTAATTACAGGCTAGAAACGCGGTGCCTCCCACGGCCTTGTTGCAAGCTGTGAAATTAAAGCAGCACATGGTATTGGCAGGCTGTGCCCCCCGACCTTACTGATCTCCTAGGAATTTCATACACCACAGTCTTTAGAGTTTATAGAGAATGATGTGGAAAAAAAACAGCAGAAGACCACATTCCTGTCAGCCAAGAACAGGAATCTGAGGCTATCATGGGCACAGACTCACCCAAACTAGACACTTGAAGATTAGGAAAAAAATCACCTGGTCTTTTTCCAGTCTTCAACTGTCCATGATTTTATGCCTTCTACTGCTGACGCATGACTGGATAACTGCATGACCGTGCAGTTGGACAGGTGTTCCTAATAAAGTGGACAGTGAGTGTATGTTTCATAGTTAGCCATAATTTCAAGTAAAGTCACAATTATTGGCACCCTTTGTAAACCGGTTATAGAGTAAAAAGGTTATGAGGAATTTCTTTGTGGTTAATTAGTATAAGTAACTACTTCATGAGACTGGAGAATACAGAGCAAGGAATGAGATCACTCCTCAATACAAATTCTCTTCTGACCTCTCTTATGGACTCTGCTCCTCAGCTCACCCCATAGGGGTTTAGGTCTAATGAACTCCATACACTTTTCTTTTAGGCAAATTTATTACTGCTCCTGTAGTTCTTATTGAACTATCTGTGGATCTGGCCATTTTCATGCACGTAGCTTATTTATTTATTTATTATTATTATTATTTTTTTTAAGAGTTTCTCAACACTCAGTGTGGTATTCCAGGTAGCGTATTACTAAGTGGTTGTTATACTATTCCAGATGGTTCCTAGTCTATGATTCATATCATAGTCAATCTAATACAAAATTTCCTACATAGTGACAGACTTATGTTTGATATTTTCTTCGATGAGTATTAGCACATGATTTAGGTCACATGACAGAAGTTATCTGCTTTTGGGTGACTCCTAAATGGCACCATAATCCCTGTGGGCCTCCTTCAAGTCTGCACTTTGGTGATATCCTCTTGGTATAGACTCATGGCCTGGGATCAATTGAGGGCCTACAAGCAAACATTGGGCAGAGTCATCAAGGCTTATCGCTAGTTGTGGTCATTGATGTGCTTTCACGTATTTCTATTCAGTAATACCAGCAGATAGTCACTAAGTCGCAATGATTACACATTTAAAGTCAATATTCACTCACCTAGCTCACGCTTTGTTTATTAGTGCTACAGGTGAGAAATAGAGATAGTGGCTGTGAAATGATGGAAAATAAAATCTCAAACTTCATTTTCCATTTGAAGATAAATGAAGTTAATCATTTCGTCAATCCATTCAACAACAACAAAAACTAATTGCATAAGGTCACACTAAAATATTTTAAAAAAAGATCAACCATTACAAACTCAACTGGTTGCATGCAGCAGCTCCAAAAGGTTTAGCAATTTTTTACAGGATTCGTTTCACGTAAGCTGTTCCTCTAATGCTGAACGTTAAATTTATATGAATAATTAATAATGGAAGAAAATTTAGGACACTACATTTATTTTAATATTGTTTTTGACATTGTTGGTTGCTTTTGAAGCCTGAAATAACAAATGCCCTTGCAGACCTAGTGGGCACACAGAAATGAGGACTACAGGTGCACCATTTGGGACAGGACCATAATGAACTACACAGTATGGAGAAGCCACTATTTAATTTCCAACTTGATGCACTTATATTGGGGAATAGTTTTGTAAAGATTGATCTTTCAAATACTAACTAGAGAAATGAACGCCATTATGAAAGAATCTGTTGCTGGGTTCAGCTCCAGGCTAAGGATTGTCCTGTTGACATAAAATGCACTGTTATATCCACTTCTTAACGTTTCTCTATAAACCTGTACATTTTGACCTGTATTGGCCACTGGGTGCACTATTCATCTTTTCAATAATATAAGCAACTATTTATATTGCAAAGTTTAACTGGAGATAATATTGTTGCCATAGGATTTGTCTGAGCCTTCCTAATAAAATGCCAGTTATATGCCTTTTCTATAATTGTCAAAAGTTAGTCCTGGGCTTTTCACTGGATCATGTCAAAATTGATCTTGCCACAATTTCAACATTATAACAGCAAAAATCAAAACATTACACTCTGCCCATCATTCATCTTGTCTTGGCCAATTCCCACCCGCCAGTCAGGTCTCCCCAGCTGTATGACCACTACCTACACTATATTACCAAAAGTATTCGGTCACCTGCCTTGACTCACATATGAACTTAAGTGCCATCCCATTCCTAACCCATAGGGTTCAATATGATGTCGGTCCACCTTTTGCAGCTATTACAGCTTCAACTCTTCTGGGAAGGCTGTCCACAAGGTTGAGGAGTGTGTTTATAGGAATTTTTGACCATTCTTCCAA
>CM040989.1:16327901-16343883 GCA_022985145.1 Pangasius djambal | reverse complement strand
AGTACAGCTCCCCATATGTGATCCCCAAACCATCTCCACAGCCCCCAGGTGGCACCATCCCCAGCAAACCAAACGGTTCTTCAGGCCGTCCATATGGGCCCCAGCAGCAGCGAGCGAACTCAACCGATGAGAACTCCAACCAGAAGTAGGGCATCAGGATGGGTCAAGCAGCGAGGAGGAGCAGAAGGGGCATCAGGATCGGTCAGACAGAGAGGAGGAGCAGAAGGGGTCAGGATCACTGGCAACTCAGAAGTAGCATGTGTAGCTCAACAGAGAGTGAGGGAGAGAAAGAGATGGAGAGAGAGGAAGAGAATGTTAGATAAGCTTTGTCCTCTAATGGTTAAGCACAATATACTTTGCATGCAGGAATTCCAATTCCAATCCAATTCTCTATCTCCAAGACTCACATTACTTTGAACAAATGCAAACCATAATGGTCCTCCTTTAATGGACTCCAGAACAAAGATACCAAAAATACAAACATTAGATATTCTGCCAAGTCAAACACTCAGGTGTGTCTAGGGCTGACTCCTGGCCGCAGGTTGTCCAAGGGGACCCCAGGTCCTGTTCATAGGCCTATGTATCAGTCTTCTGTATCTGATTTGCATGTGGAATATGGTCCAACTATAATCTCTCAAACGAACCCCAGGACTCTTAAACATTTGTGACCTGGTGTCATACTATTTTTCATATTATTGATGTAAGGGCAGGAGGGAGTATAGGATAGTTTGAGAAGTTACAGTTGATTTTTAGAACTTGAGGATTCATGTAATGAATAAATTTAGTCTGAAAATGCAGTGCCATCCCTTGTGATACGCTCCACCAAGACCAACAATATTTACTGAAAATTTTTTATTCCTTTGTCTATTGCAATCAATGAACTCAGACTACACCCTATAGCAAGGTGTCAAAAGGAATTGTTTGTGGAGCGGTCTTTGGAGAAGGACTGAGGTAATGTTCTGTCTCCCAGGCAGTACATTATAAAAAATATAAAGCAAAAATATAAAGTGTTCACTCTGAAGTGATTTCTGCCTTTGTCTGATTTCTTTTTTAGCAATTATCTATGACAGACCCCAGTTCTCAAACCCTTACTAGTCATTCTCACAGTGCACGGGTCCATGGTCCAACCATGCCCTCTCAACGGAACCCTAGGTCTGTTGTTCCTAGGCCTCAGCAAGCACAACATGGTCTCGTCTCTTGCCTTAATAGGTGTAGTAGGTTTATGCAATTCTCTCAGGAAAGTCCCTATTTTTCTGGAAATTTCCCAGACTCCCAGAGTCTCTGTCTAGGCGCCTTGATACCTATACGTCAATGCGGACATCCAGCAGCGGAGCCATCTCAGATGAGCCTTTTATCAAAAGTTCATGTTTTTCCAGAACAAGCTTGCATGAACAATCTTCTTCGAAGTTCATCAGTTTCATGTCCTCATCTCAAGGTTACCTTCTACCTTAACCGTTCTACCTTTTGGCCTCTCTCTAGGATACTCACGTCTGATGGCCAAATCTAGAAGAATACTGCTGTATCTGGATGACTGGCTCATGTGTGTCCCCACTAAGGAGCAGAACACCTGAGATACATCCACCCTTCTCACACACACTGCGGTGCTCCATGATCTGGAAGAAAGCTCAGTAGTGCTGAAACAGACCGCACCATTCACTGATATGGAACTAAATTCATTAAGAATGCCAGCCACTCTGTCATCCCAATGAGTGACAGACATGATTATGCTTGCAAAACAAATACAGGCAGGCCACTACGTGTGGGCCTGCCCCCTGCTACGGGTCTGTGGGTTCCTAACCACGGCTTCAGCAGCAGTCCCCTTGTAGGGCTAATGGAGTTACAGAACTTTCAGTAATGTGTCATCATCCTATGGCTAAACCCCAATACCAATGCTTTCCTCATTGCCTGGTAAGAGTCTTTGATGCAGTTAAGGTTTTTGTTTATTATTTTCACTCACCCTGACACTAATCCTCTGACAGCCAGCTTCATTTTCTACAAAATATTCGAACAATTTTCAGTGCAAAGTTAATTTTTTCAAAGCTCTTCACACAGTTTTGACAAACGCATTCAGTGAGCAATAGATTTTTGCATACATTTTTTTCACGTGATTTCTACCACCAAAAAAACTGTGATCCTGTAGCTGAATTTGCACGTTTTCCTACTTAGTTCCAAAACTAGCACTAATTATGATATTGCTTTTAATCCTTTTTTTAAATAAACGATTTTATTTTAAGACCTATATTTGTGGTGTTTTGGTACTCGGTCGTTTTCAACAAACGAACAAATAAATAGATATGCTAAGAGTTGGGAAAAAAGTGACCTGCTGCGGAACAATTTTTGACAGCAAATTAAAAATTTTATCATTTACAACCACAACATTATTGTGGTACAATATTTAAATTTCTTCATGATCATGCGTTGTGTTTATATATATATATATATATATAAAAAAGTAGCAATATCCAACATATCAATTTGACCTGAGATGATAAAAGTATACATTTTTATTATTAGCAAGACAAACATTTTGAATGGCCCCAAAATTTAATATGCATATTAAGAATACATCCTTAAGTCTCAAAAGAATACGATTATAGAAAAGTTATCATCAAAGCTGTCTCATTTAGTCAGAATATAATCCACACAATATTTTTTTTAAATTATTTTTAATTTGGCTGCTATAATTCTATATAGGACAGAGTGTATATATATATATATATATATATATTTATGTATATTAATCATAGTACATTTAATTTTTTATTATTGTAACAAAAGAGACACAAGAAAAGTGACATGGGTAGGATTCTGTAGTGTCTATCTGCCATGGTTGATTTAATTTCCAGACCAAAAAAAAAAACAAAAACACATGCTATTTTGTAGGTAAGGTTATACTATAAATAATTTAAGGATTTATGCCATCACACAACACTTTTGTTAACTTAAAAAAAAAAAAAAAGTCTAAAAAATAAATCAGTAAAATATTAATAAACTCCAGAACTGCTGGCACCCTTCAGAGAAATAAGCAATAATTAATACAGACAGTAAACTTTGAAGAAAAATTATTCATATTTAGTTCACACAAACAATAAGAGAATACACTTTAGCTTTATTTCTTTTAAAACCCCTTTGTCATACATCACAACAGGGAAAACCAAAAATCTTTTAACACAGATGGATATATAAAAAAAAAAAAAAAAAAAAAAAAAAAAAAAAAAAAAAAAAAAAAAAAAAAAAAAAAAAAAAAAAAAAAAAAAAAAAAAAAAAAAAAAAAAAAAAAAAAAAAAAAAAAAAAAAAAAAAAAAAAAAAAAAAAAAAAAAAAAAAAAAAAGACATACAATTAAAATACCATTAAGCACATAAAAAAAATTCAGGAACATTAAAAAAAAAAAAAAGTTAAAATCTCTAACAGCACAAACTTTAGCAGTAAGAGGCTTCGTGAGCATACTGCCACCACACACAGTGAGGACGGCAAAGACGACACCAAAGATCAGTTTCAGAACTGCAGTTTAGTTGCTTTGGGGTTTTTCAGTTTCAAAATCAACGATTAGTTGTTCTGGAGATGGCAACTAAAGTGTTTCGAAGATGAACCAAAAGAAGGCCTTCAGGAGAGCAACCAGCAGAATGCAGAAGCTAAACGTCGGAGTATTACTGCGACAATAATTAGAACCGTGTTCTCCTGAAAGACTTAAAAACTAACTTGAACTGAAGGTCTGACCTGAAGAGGGCGACTCCACGTGCACAAAAGTAACAGTCCGTTTTATTCTAATGTCCTTTTTTTTTTTTTTTTTTTTTTTTTTTTTTAATTCTATTCCCAGGGAGGCTTCACCAATTATTACTGTGTCTGTATTGACAATTTTGAAACCTTTTTCCACAGGAAAAATAGTTACGAAAATGTTACGCTCAAAATATTCAATGTGTTATTCCTTTTAGACATTAATTTTTGCACAATTCTCATTAAGGGTGCCGATCATTCTGGAGTTATTGTAAAACGTTATAAACTCTTAACAATAACTTATGAAACTTTTAAAAAAAAAAAAAAAAAAAAAATAAAAATAAAAATTAGGATCAAACCAAAAGCACAATCATTTCTGCTTGCAGCAAAACGTTGGCAAAGGAGTCCTTAGAGATCGGATTTCCACTCGCAGCAGACCAGTTTCTTTCGTGTGTGTGTCCGAGATACATTAAATTAAAGGTTGAAGAACCTGATAAATGGTACTTGAGCATGTGAATTAGGAGCATTAGGAGTCGGCCCAGCTTTGCTCCACAATGGCAGAAACTCTCTTCTCATACTCCCGCTTGTTTTCTTGATAGAGTTGTGCCGCCTGGCTGTTGGCTGGGCTGTTGGGGTTCGGCTCATCCAGCAACGACTGCAAGGGGAGAAAAACAGAAATTGTAGTGGGTTTTGCCGGGTCACTTCTGTAATCGCTCACCCACAGTGACACGGGCTGGAGCAGTGCGCCAAAGTTAAGCGGGTTTATAATGAGCGATTATAATGTTTCTAGCATGTTATATGTTCGGCAACAGTTCTTTTAATCTTAAAAAGATGAAGTGTGTAGCTTTTGAGTTCTTTAACCATGTAGAAAGACCTCTCATGGCCATATTCCAGGACGACACTGCCGAGATTCATCAGGGTTAGAATTGTGAAAGAATGGTTCAGAGAGCATAAAGAAGCATTTTCACACATGAATTGGCACCTCTGAGTCCTGACCTTAACCTCAGTGAAAGTGTTTGGGACGTGCTGGAGGAGACTTTACACAGTGCTCATCTCTTTCACTGGCAGTACAAGAGCTTGACCAAAAACTGATTTCCACCTCTTGATGGAAATAACATCACAACATTCTTGGCAGTGTCGTCCTGGAATATGGCCATGAGGCGTCTTTCTACGTGGTTATTAAAGAACTAAAAAGCTACACACTTCATCTCTTCAGAGTAAAAGAACGGAGTATGGAACATCCACAAAAAAAAAAACCCGAAAGTCATTAACTGGCTATTTAATGCCAAAAATAACACGGAACATAAATTTTGATTATGGAGGAGGCTAAAATATTTTGACAACAACCCAAATAAATATTACTCCTCTTCATTATTTGCATTCCCTTTTCCTTTTTTTTTTTTTAAATCGATTGCAGCATGTTTAGTCATTTATCCATTTCATATCTCACACATTTCTTATTTTCCTCACCACTCCCACAGTGAGACATGTCCCTCTCATGACAATCATCAGTCCACTGGCTAATCATTATGCACAACAGGCGCTTCGTTATTAATATTTAGGAATAGTCCTACCATATTACAACCAAGTGTCAGATTAGAAGTGGGGTTAAGTGTTACAGGAAGATCAGTTTAGGAGCTGGGAGCCTTTTTGTCCTTAAGACACTCACAAATGTAGGAGAAGAGAACTAAAAATAATCTCCAAAAATACATTTCATTTACTCCGCTTTTCACAAGAATTCTCTATACATGGTGTTGATGTTTATGTTATTGGCAATGAAGGCTCTCATTTACTAAGCTGATTAATACCCGGTCTGTAACAGTGACTGAAGTATGGCTGAATGTATGTTAAATCTATATTTGCCTAGTCTTGTTAATAAACAGCAATCCTTGGCTATGTTATGGCTCCGAAAAGCAAATGTCTAAATAAAAACGAAACGTCTAAACAAACTAAATGTCTGAAAGTAATTTTTTTTTTTTTTTAATTACCAGTACTAATTAACTTGCTGTTAAAGTTCTGTGTACACTTATCCCAATAAAGCAATATGGACACATTAATTTTTTGCATCAATACAATAGGCCAGTGTTTACTGGATCAATACTGTGGAGCATTATCATCAAAATTTCTGACAGACTGCACTTGATTGCGCTATCACTAGTCCATGTCGATATAACTATCTAGGCAACACGGTCACTCTGCTTCAGGAAACATGAGGGTTCTCTTCCAATAGTGAGCTAAGCATGTATATTAGAAATTCAGTGTCGATTGTGTTCAAAATAGAAGCATCAGCTTAACCACAATAGCAAAAATGATTCTCACTCACCTGGATAGATGTCAGAATAGAGGAAACATCATATGTAGGACTCCAGCGATTCTGAAGAATGTCTAAACATATACTTCCATCTGCATAAACTGCGAGATTAAACAACTTATTTTCTCTGCTAACACTGGCACAAAACATACTGGAAAGATATATCCACGACATAGGCTCACTAGTATGGCCAGAATGTACGTTATTAAAAACAGCTGCAGTCTACTCAATCCTACTGAAAGATACTAAAAACTGCAAAGTCTATACTTCAAACTGTATGATACAATCACGCAATCTCTAACATTTGGGAGCTAAGAAACAGCATTAGCTAATAAGTACAGTATATAATCAGTTCTGGAGTAAGCAATATGAGGACATACACCCACTGAGCACTTCATTAGGAACACTGTGCTATGGTAGGGCAGGGGTCTGGCTGGGGGCCATTGCTGTGACTGACATCTCATATCAGGGCCATTTTAACACTCAAGCACAGCAAAGAAGCGCAAAATGTCTGGGAATTTACTTTAATTTGCAGGGATGTTCGCTCACATTTCTTTTAAATGACATTACTAACATTTTTGTTATACTTAACAAAAATGTAAACAACAGTGCCTGTGCATTATGTTATATAATTTTTTAACAGTTATCTACTTTATTTTTAACTTAAGTAACTTATCAAAACTGTGCTGAACTAACAACCTTACACTGAACAAGTGCGGCCCCTGAATGCATTTGCAAACTATTCTATTGCTTGCCAGACACTTGGCAGCGCTTCTGCTCACACAACTGAGCCACGTTTGCCCTGATGGAGTTCACAGCTGAAACCCTGAGTACAGCTTCAACATGAGCAGCACTAAGCCTGGACCTGAACTCGCATTTACCGACGTTCATAGTTGAGAAAAGTTTCTCACAGAGATATGTGCTTCCAAAAAAAAAAAAAGGCGACCTTCAACATACAGTCCTTCATTAACTGCCCTTCAGTGAACGGCTTTCCTGCTTCAGCGATCATCTCACTCACCACATGACTCGCTTCAGCTGCAGCATCAGCTTCCTTTCTGGCTCTGTGGAAAAGGCTGTGCTGGGACGTTTTTTTTCCCCTCTCGTCTTCCTGGTACTTCTCATATTGGTCTCCGTGTTTAGTCGAGTAACGACGCTTGAGACTGTATTCCTTTAGAACGGCAGTTTTTTCTTTGCATATCAGACAGGTGGCATTTCCATTAAACTCCAAAAAAAATACTGCAGTGTCCATCATCCACTTTCCTTTTCGGTTTGGAATAAGACATATTTTCGTTCACAGCCAAACAAGAAATAAACTGCTAAAGCCCTGAAACCAGCTAACTTCTTATCAAGTCTGCCGGCAAGCGCGGGATTTTTACGCTATCAAATTTTTTTTTTTTAATTTTTTTATTGAACCGTGTTTTTGTTTCTAGTACATATTGAATGGGGAGTTTAAATTGCTATGAAACAACTACAAATAATAATTTTTTAAAAAATTATAATTTTGCAGGCCGGATTGCATCTATTTTTGACGTCAGATGTGGGCCGGCAGTTTGAGACCCCTGGGGTAGGGCCTCCCATTGCTTTCAAATCAGCCTCAACTCTTCGTGGCAGGGAGTCCACAAGATGTTGGAAACATTCCTTTGAGATTCTGGTCCATGTTGACATGATTACATCACGACATTCCTGCAGATTTGTCAGGTGCACTTTCATGCAGAGAAACTCCCATTCTGCTACATTCCAGAGGTGTTCTAATTCAATTCAATTCATTTTTATTTGTATAGCGCTTTTTTACAAAGGTCATTGTCTCAAAGCAGCTTTACACAAACAAAAGTAAAGAGAAGTGTGTGATGTCTCTGATGAGCAAGCAGGGCGACGGTGGCAAGGGAAAAACTCCCTGAGATGGTGATAGGAAGAAACCTTGAGAGGAACCAGACTCAACAGAGAAGCCATCCTCATATGGGTTTACACTGTAGTGCGCGTGTGTGTGTGTGTGTACACACACTATTGGATTCGGATCTGGTGACATGACTCATTGTCATGTTCATGAAACCAGTTCGAGATGATTTTTGCTTTGTGACGTGGTGCATTATCATGCTGGAAGTAGCCATTAGAAGATTTGTAAATTGTAGCCATGAAGGGATGCACATGGTCAGCAACTATACTCAAATAGGCTGTGGCATTCAAGCGATGGTTGATATCAACGGGCCCAAAGTGTGCCAATAAACCATTCCCCACACCATTACACCACCTCCACCAGCCTGGACTGTTGACTCAAGGCAGGCTGGGTCCATGGATTCATGCTGCTGGAACCAAATTCGTACCATCTGTGTGCCACAGCAAAAATCAAAATTCATCAGACCAGGGTACATTTTTCCAGTTTTGGTGAGCCTGTGCCCACTGCAGCCTCAGCTTTCTGTTCTTGTCTTACAGAAGTGGAACCCGAGGTGGTCTTCTGCTGTTGTAGCCCATCCAGCTCAAGGTTCGACGTGTTCTGAGATGCTTTTCTGCTCATCACAATTACACAGAGTGGTTATCTGAGTTACTGTAGCCTTTCTGTCAGCCTGAACCGGTCTGGTCATTCTCCGTTGACCTCTCTCATCAACAAGGCGCTTCTGTCTGCAGACCTCCCGCTCACTGCATGCTTTTTCTTTATTGCACCATTCTGCGTAAACTCTAGAGACTGTTATGTGTGAAAATCCCAGGAGATCAGCAGTTATATGAATACTCAAACCAGCCTGTCAGGCACCAACATAATGCCACGGTCAAAATCACCGAGATCACATTTTGCCTGAAGCATTTGGCTCATATCGGCATGATTTCACGCATTGCCCTGCTGCCACATGATTGGCTGATTAGACAATTGCATGAGCGAGTAGGTGTACAAGTGTTCCTAATAAAGTGCTCGGTGAATGTATAGCACGCATCTTAAATATCTTCAAGAATCATGATATAAAACTCAGGAAACAGGTGCTCACCATTTGGGTGGAACATTTTGGAGATAAACCGAACTGTAGGAGGCTTATTCGGATATTCTTCTGAAAATTCTATCACAAGTTTAAACGTCCCTGAAAAAGAACACACACGTCACTTTACAGAGAACACATTTTGCACAGGATAGATTTACTAGCGCATGTCACAGGTTAGAGTTTGTTTGTATGCCAGCAAATGACGCAAGGCACTGAAACTTTCACATTATTAGGTCATATTAATCAATAGAATGACAGGTTTCATCAGTCCCTTGTTTTCCCCGTGTCCTCATTTTGTACACTACAGAACACCTCAGTAACGTAGCATTATTTTAAAAGACCACATTATTGAATTATGGACTTTAGTCCAAACTCTCAATCATTTCAACAGGACTACTAGGGGATTAACTTTACTTTTAATGTGGTGAAAAAAAAAACAACTTACCATCCTCAAATGGTGTTCCTACAGGTCTGAAAAAACCCCAAAAAAACCTAGTTACTTCAATAGTATTGACATGCATTTTGTTTAACAGCAGAGTATTACACACAATTCATTTCCCATGTTTTATTTTTGAACCCAGATCAGTTCATATATGTTTCACTTGTCGGTAGAGTACACAGTTCAGTTAATGAATACAATTTTTTTTCCTACTCACCCAAAAATAACAGCATTCCACAGCATGATATTGTTTTCTGAGGGAGCACCACTCACACCAGTTGGTGGGTCTTCTTGAAGTCTAATGAACATTATGCAAACATGAACTTTTGAATAGTCACAATAAAATAATACAGTCACAGGAAAAAGAAAGAACAACCTCCTTCTATTCTATGTTTTTATTTAAAAGGGCCTAAATAGAAATTCTGTGGTCAACTTCTATAAACAAATAAATAATCTCAGGTGAGATAAAAAAAAACACCAGATTTCAAAATGTAGTCATTTCCCACCCCCCAAAAAGTAAGCCAATATTCGCAAACCAGGTAGGAAAAAATAAGTTATTCAATTATTCAATAACATGTAGAACCGTGTTTAGCAACAATAAAATGAAGTAAACATTTTCTGTACGAGTTTATCAGTCCCTCTCACCGTTTTTGAGAAATTGTGACCCACTTCAGTTGCTTCCAAACTGCTTCAGTTTATTGATGACTTGAGTGCATTCGTTTATTCATAGCGCTCTTAAGATTCCACCACAGCATCTCAGTGTGGTTGAGGTTTGGACTTTGACTTGTCCATTCCAACACCTTGAGTTTTCTTTTCTTCTCTGTTCTTTAGCCAATCAGATGTTGATACACCAGTCCTTGGGATCACTGGCCTGTTACATGACCCAATTTCGGTCATGCTGGACAAGACTGCCTCACATGTCTCTCCAAAATATTCTGGTATAAAGTAGAGTTCATCGTTATCTCCGTGATTGCAAGTTTTAAAACAAGTACAAAATCATCACCCCTCCACCATCAAACTCCACAGTTGGTATGAGGGGTTTGTGGTGGTATACTGTGTTTGGTTTTCACCAAACATCTCCACCTTGGTCTCATCAGTTCAAAGGATACTGCTCCAGAACTTTTGTGGTTCTCAATTTTGCAAAAGTCATGCTGCCATACTCTTTTTTTTTTTTTTTGGAGAGAAGGGGCTTTTTCCTAGCCAGCCTTCCATGAAAGCCACACTTGTTCACTCTTTTCTGCGCTGTCATGAACATAAACATTTTGTGTGCTTACAGAGGGATGTAGGTAATGTTGTAGCTCTTGGGTTTTTCTTTATATCTCTGAGGAACAGTCTGACCGTAGACTGAATTTGCTGGAACACTCACTCCTGGGAAGATTGGCAACTGCCTTGAAAGCTCTCCAAATTTTAAAATCCTTCTCACTGTAGAATGGTGAATTTCACATTGTTTGGAGATGGCCTTATAACCCTTCCCAGATTGATGAGCACCAACAATTACTTCTCTGGGGTCATGGCTATTGTCCTTTCTTCTTGGCATGATGTAGATACACCCTTGGGTGCTCCAGAACACCAAACTGCCAAAAGTTCTGCTTTTATAGAGGTAGTCACACTTCTTGATCTTTAAATAATATTGTCTCTCTCATTAGTAACACCTGGCTGCTAATTGCTCTCTTAATGATTGTGGATTTAGGAAGGGTGTATTGATTTCTGTTGTCACCAGAGGTTATTTGTTTGTTTATAGAAGTTGGAGAGGACCACACAATTGCTATTTCAGCCCTGATAAGTAAAACATAGAATTGAAGGAGAGCATACTTTCTTTTTCTTTTGACTGTATGTAACTGTGGTTCTAACACCAATAACCACCAGGGATGGTGAATATCACTGGGATACATCCATGTGCACATTCACACACACATGCTGAAACCTCCCAAGAATGTCACAAAGTGATCTTATGATGTAGTACACCGTTGTCATACCATCTTTCCCTGGAACTTTCTCGCCGAGTTCTTGCTGGGTCTGCACTGGTTCCGAACGAAAAGAAACCCTGGTGGTTATCTGGCGTTCAATGAACCACAATTACATAAAAAATGAGCAATTTATTTCATGCCTCTTAACCACATGCGGTGGTGAATATCACCTGGATAACATACAATCGGATCCAGAATTATTGGCACCCTTGGTAAAGATGGGTTTAACACAACCAATGTGTCACAATTATTGGCATCTCTAGAAATTATTATGGATTTGGTGTAAAAGATAGGATGTTTATTCTGTAAAGAACCACACTATCCCCACTATTAAGTACGATGGAAGATCTGAGATGATATGGGGCCGTTTTTCCTCCAAAGGGCCTGAAAACCTTGTTAAGATACATGGCATCATGGACTCCATGAGGTACCAGAAGATTTTAAATTAATATCTGACTATCTTTGCCAAGAAGCTGTATATTTATAGTTGAATTTTACAGCAGGACAATAGTCCAAAACATAGATTCAAATCCACACACAGATTTCTTGCAAGGAACACTCTACAGGTTCTCCCTCACTGAAAGCAATCTAATGGTTAACAAATATGTGATAATTATTCCTGAGCAAGACACCATCCACAGTGCCATGTCATACTGCAGTGGCGTCCGTATAAACCTTTAGCGTATATGGGGACTTTGTGCTGTCTAGCAGTGTCTGCAGTTAGGCTAGGACTCTAGGAACCAGGCAGTGCACTGCGTAGAATAGATGGGGTGCACACCATCCACAGGAGTGTTTCCTAGATCTCTCCATCCATTTGAGACAACAAATATACATGGGGAGGAACCTATCAAGGTGTTCCAACCACTAGTGAGAGCAGCAGTGGAAAGCATAATGAGGGAACCCACCTCAAGCTAGTAGCCACTAACCCTAGAGTCCCTAGAAGAAGGGACTGACACCATATTACAACCGTATTTATATCAAATATACACGTCATACTGTCGTAATTTTACTGAAGGTCTCGGCATGTGTGCGCACGCGCCCAAGAAGGTATCCAGGTGATTCTCAGCGCCCATGGCGTTTACGAGAGATGAGATAAAAACGAAATTACTTATTTTCAGTCAAATAATGGCAATTTCCAATTTATAAGTAATCACTGGTTTAGTTCACAACATAACACTGAGACTATTATTTACGCTTTATTACGTACAAGACTAGTTTACCATAAAATATTTAAAATACACTACCTAGCCACCGCTATATAGCTAGCTAGCTTGCTAAACCATCCGCTTGCATGGCACACTTTTGGTTACATAAAAAAATAGAAAGAAACCCATATAAACACGGGAATTTCAGAACATGTACTGTTTGTCGTCATACAGTGGTACACTAAGAGCTAGTTAGCCTCACTGCCAAGAAGCAATCGAGCAAACAGCTTGCTTATCAAGCTATCTCGCAGTTTTAAATAGCTAACAAGCAGTACTGAAAACAAAACAAAAAAACAGAAGTCTGAAATATAGGTACCTTTTGAAGTCCCTCATTAATCGCCTCCTTGCCGGGGTAGACATGGCTCGATTTTATTTAGTCATAAAATGTGTAGGAGTGATAAAAGGACAGATTCAGGTCTAGGTACCGTGTTTCTTTCTTCCAAACAACAAGTGACGTCATCGACCCCTCCGCCAGGAAGAAGGCAGGGGTATTCTATGAAGCGAGATAACTCAATAAACAAAATACATTTATTTCAACAAGCCTGCCTCAGTTTGGTCAATTTCGGTTCCATGAAGGAAGCCAGTCTTAAACCCCGCTCAGTTGCTATCGCAACATATGATTTTTTAACAAATCTGCTTAGTTTTGAAGCGTTAGTTTATCTTGATAAATTCTATTGGACAAGCCTTGCGTTATCCTAATCCCCTTCGGGCAGAAACAATACCCAGGAACAATGTTCCACCTTAGAGCACTCGAAGCATAGGCAGTGTAACATCTGGTTATATAATATTGTATACGGCGTATGAGGTATAACTAATTCACAAAAAAAGTGGGGTAAGTGAGTTTAGCATTCAGCCCACTTGTGCCTAGATTATTTCGGGCCAAAGACAGAGCTCCTGGTTTTTGCAGGCGAGTTTTTACATGAGGGCTAGATTCTGAAGGCACACTCACCGGCCCCGTGTACTGCTGCTCACGCTGCTTATCCAATCAGCCAATCAGGTTTCAGCAACATAATGCATAAAATCATGCAGCTACAGATCAAGAGCTTCAGTTAATGCTCACATCAAACACCAGAATGAGAAAAAAAGTCATCTCTGTGACTTTAACCATGACATGGTTGTTGGTGCCAGACTGGTTCAAGCTGACAGAAAGGCTATGGTGACTAGAATCAGCACTGCAGTGAGCAGAAATGCATCTCAGAACGCACAGCATGTTGAACCTTGAGGTGGATGGACTACAATAGTAGATGAACCTGAGGTTATAGTGGGCACAGGCTTGCTGAAACTGGACAGCTGAAGAATTGGAGAACACCATGCCATTTTTTTTTTCGTACAATATTCAACTGTCAACTGTGATCCTGTGCCCACTGTATCCTGAGATTCCTGCGTGCTCCTCATTGATTTTGTCTTTGTATGTCGCCTAGGGCCAGAGTCCCTGGAGGACTAGTGGTTAGGCCACGGTGCTCTCACCGCCGCAGCCCGGGCTTGATTCCCAGCCAGGGAACCGACCCCAGCCACTGGGGTTACACACGACCAGTGATGGTCACAAGCCCAGATAAAATTGGGGACGGTTGTGTCAGGAAGTATGGAGGACGAAAAATCACTTAAGTATAAATAAATGAATTAAGCAAAAAAGAGCAATATAGAGGTGAAAGTTAACGACTGTTCATGTGAGCCACTGATGTTTATTTACTATTTTGAAACAGGTAATTTAGAACCTCTTAACTTTTTTTTTTTTAATTTACGGTTAGTGCAAGTCAAGTGCAGTGTATTTTCTTTAAAATAAACTTAAGCTTCTATAATGTTTTAATTTCAGTTATATTGCTGCTTGCTTTCACTTTACCAAAAAACTCCTAAGTATCTTCTTTTAAAAGAGACCATGGTTAGGCCTGTAGTCTAAAGCATTCATGAATTGCAATCTTTTAAGTTTAGGTGTGTCATCTTCCAGTCTATGCTCAAAAATGGGGATGACAAGTAAGAGGCTAGTTCGACTAACTAGCTGGCTATTATTTCCTTCAAGGGAAATATTTAGGGGAAATATTTCATATCAATCAGCATGATCACCACAGAGATTGTTGACTTTTTGCATGAAAAGTGACTCAAAATCTGCCCAAACATGTGGGTGGCACTGAGGATATCTGTGCCTATCCCGGTAACTGTGGCAGCTGCGGAGAGGAGATTTTCAATGTAAAATCTCCTTCCACCACATCTGAGAAGTTCAGTCTTGACAGTTTTTTATGCTGTTGCTCTGTGTCTTAAAACAGAAACAATGAGTAATTACTAATTATTTCAGATAATGTTCAATTGCAGATGTTCAACAGCAGACTAGATCAACTAAACATTCATTAATTCATTCATCTATCATCAGTAACTGCTTCATCAGGGTGTACTTTCTTTTTCTTTTTTTAATCTGCAGGTTAACTTCAGCCACTTATGCGGAATGGTGGCCAATAATCAGCTTGGGACTGCTTTTCTGCATTTTGCTCTGGTCAGTCATACTCGCAGTAACACCTGTGACTTCACGGTACTCATTCTGCATCTATTAACAGCCCCAGAATGGTAATATGGTTCAACAGCGATTAAAGGTTGGCATGTTAAACAACTAAGCCATTGCTTAATACTCATCTTTTGCATCTTTACTTCATGAGGGTGTGTCTTTACTTCATGAGTGTGTGTCAGTGAGCACATGCCAGGACTCCTGCTTAATGATGGCAAATGTATCCACTGCCACAGTATACAAACATCAAATCGCAAGAACACTCTTTGTACTTCTTCATCATGTGAAAGGAATGAATACAGTATGTTAACTTAGCATATTCACTGACACCAAACAATCCAACAAATATAATAAAAATTTCACTGAGAAACTATGGCAACATGGCGCATATGTCTCGTTGTCCAGCTTAACATTTTTTTTTTTTCATGGCTAGCAATACATTGTTTGTTCATTCTGATGCCAAAACATGGGTATCCTTGATGAAAGGAACCAATCACTGTAATGCACTGTAATCTTAAGGAATTTAACTAGGTTTAATGATCTGCAAGAATAAGAGCATGATTCCCATCAATCACAGCTGCATTAGCAGCAACCTCGGACCGTCTGGAAGCTTTGGTTGTTACTCCTAGCAACTGCTTTTGATAATGGAAACGAATTAAACATTATATTCACATGCCAAAAAACTAGTAAATATACACTGCCCTCCAAAAGTTTGGAAACGCCTGAACAAAATAGGGTTTTTGGGCAATATCAGCATAAATCCTCTTTAGTTAGTGACCATTTTGCATTGATAATAAGGGACAACACAAACTATGAAAACATATTTTATTAAATAAAAAGTTTATGAACATAAACATGAACATAACATAGAAAAATACTCAAATT
>CM040989.1:16223272-16320531 GCA_022985145.1 Pangasius djambal | reverse complement strand
TCCCTCTTCCCTCTGTCACGGACATTTACACCACACACTGCATCCGAAAGGCCAACAGCATTGTGGACGACCCCACACACCCCTCACACACACTCTTTACCCTACTGCCATCAGGGAAGAGGTTCCGAAGCATTCGGGCTCTCACAACCAGACTGTGCAATAGTTTTTTCCCTCAAGCCATCAGGCTTCTCAACACACAGCTGAACTGGAACTAAACTCTCTCTCTCACACACACACACACACACACACACACACTCATTCAACGTAACTCACTAAGTTAATACTACTGTTTACATGGTACATTCCACCACTACTACTGCTGCTCTGCTCGGTTCTTTTTGCACATCACTTGGCACTGCCACTTTAATACTTGTAAATTTGCACATTGCACTGTATATAGATATATATACAGTAGGTTACGGGTTGCTGCTATTTTGTGATCTTGTCCTGTACAGTACTTGTCTCGTGTTGTCTGTTCTGCACTGTTTTGTTTTGCACTGTTTGCACCAGGTTGCACACTATGCACTTTATGTGGCTAGGACAACTTAGTCTAGTCCTCAGCTCTGTGTTCTGTAACTGTATGTTGTGTGAGGTGACGATGTTGTTTTATGTAGCACCAAGGGTTCTGGAGAAACGTTGTCTCATTTCACTGTGTACTGCGTCAGCTATATATAGTTGAAATGACAATAAAAGCCTCTTGACTTGACTTGACTTGACATACTACAATGCCTCATGACGCAGGTGTGCATATTGCAAGACCATCTGCCAAATGCCGTAAATGTAAATGTAAAATGTAAATCCAAAGTTACACCTTAGTCTGAAAGTGTTAACAAGTAGTCAGTGCACATTGAATGATCCTCAGTGTAAGCAAGTAAATTCTTTATTGCTTTCAACACGCTCTTTTTTTCTACTGCAGTTGTTGTTGTTCTTCTAGCTGCTCCTGTTAGGGGTTGCCACAGCGGATCATTGGTCTGCATATTTGATTTGGCACAATTTTTAACGCCGGATGCCCTTCCTAATGCAACCCTCCCCAATTTTATCCAGGCTGGGGACCGGCACTGGGAGTGCACTGTAATATTCAACCCCAGTGGCTGGGGTCGGTTCCTTGGCCAGGAATCGAACCCGGGCCATGGCGGTGAGAACGCCAAGGCCTAACCACCAGTCCTCCAGGGACCCATTCTTTCTTCTGCAGTAATACACAAGATTTTTTATATTCGACATGCTGGACCTTTCTTTTTCTCAGTGACCCAGTTTGCTGTTTGTTTCAAACTCATGAAAAAAGCAGGTCAGTTGGCGTGTGCAGCCTAGAGTATGTGAATATGGTTACTAAGCAACCACACCACACTGATGATAGCAAAGACTTTAAGTGATGGTGATAACTAGGCTTCTGTTATGTATGTCAGATCATTATACTGCTCATACTACACAATGTTTAATTAAAGTACCTGACATCAGAAATGTGACCTCTGACAGATGGGTGGATTTATCAGGCACTGTTTGCTCTCCCACACAATTTATGTGCATACAAATGTATCAAAACCAAAAATCATACAGTGTATCCAAATGTGACTTTCTGGAGACTGTGTGTCTTTCTGGAGGCTAGACTGTGCTGCTTTTAGAAATTAAAGTTTTTAATTGCCCTGTAATTTGCCAGTTTACATGAGATCTTAATTTCTTTTTTACCATCTATCTTTCATATATTATATATATATATATATATTTATTTCACTGCATGTTGTACTGTATATGGTTGTGTGTGACCGATAAAATTCGATTTGATTTGATTTGAGGTGGCCTGAATACTGCTTTTTGTCAGTGCTTTAGCTATATACCGTAGGTATAGGGATGGATTAACGATATTTAGTAACTATTTTGAAATGACATGCAGTATCTCTTTCAGAAACTTTATGGACACAAGTATACATGTTGCTGAATATCTGAACCCCGGAGGGGCCATGAAAAGTTTTGTAATGTTTTGTACTTAGTGCACATGAGTCAGCTTAATGAGGTAATGAGAAAATAAATTGTCTTCTCAGTATCCCAATATGCACAAGTTATGTTTTGTGTTCACAGTTTGCAACTGCTAGTTTTCAAATTGGAGCCCTGTGAATCAATGCACTGCAATAATTAATTCTTGTTAATTAATCAATTCAATTAATTGGAATAATTAATTCATCTAATTAAGCTCTTACCTGACCAGCTTCTCCAAATCTGAGCTGTGGATCTCTCAAGCTACTTCAGAGCCTTGGCATCTTGTTTACTGCTCTTGTTTAGTGCCTAGTCACAGACCTATTGGTGGACAGCTTCTTCTAGGCAGAGGTTGGTTTTTTTTTGCATTTAATGGTGCTCTGATAACCCAGATTGATACTTTTCCAGTACTTTGTCCTGGACTAGTTCGTTGGTTTTTGCCAATACTCTTTGTTTGGGTATGTTCTTTAACATACTCTGGGGCATTCCAGGAACGGGTGTATCTATATTTTGTATGCTGTAGCATTATAATTTCCCTTCACTGGAACTAAGGGGACAAGCCCAAACATGTTCCAACATGACAATGCCCCTGTGCACAAAGAAGGTCCATGAAGACATAGTTTGCCAAGGTAGGAGTGGAAGAACTTGAATGACCTGAACAGAGCCCTGACCTCAACCCCACTGAACACCTTTGGGATGAACTGGAACACCGATTGTGCATTAGGCCTCCTCACTCAACATCAGTGTCTGATCTCAGTAATGCTCTTGTGGCTGAATGAGCACAAATCCCCACAGCCACATTCCAAAATCTAGTGGAAAGCCTTCCCAGAAGAGTGGAGGTTATTATAACAGCTAAATCGGGACTAAATCTGAAATGGGATGTTCAAAAGCACATGAGTGTTATGGGCGAGTGTCCACAAACTTTTGGCCATATGTTGTATAGTTAGAGCTCTATTTAGCAAGCCAGAGGCAACAGTACCAAGGATAAACTTCAGTGGCCCAGTGTTTACTCTTCCTGATAGAATCTGCACACTGGTTGTATATTTTCTAATTGTTGTCTTTTATCACCTTTAGGACGTAATTCGGTCGTAACATGATTAATTAAATTAGAAATAATAGAGATAGTTATACGCTTCAGTAGTTGTGCAACAGAGTGCTTCTGAGTGCTGTGTAGAAGGTGAAACCAGTCAGTATCTGAAATGGTTGATAATGTAATGTTCTCAGAACATGACATTCATTCCATGGGGTTCTACAATTCAGAGAGTGTAGATGAGCTCTTTCTCCCTAAGCTCTCACTTCACTGTTCCCGTAGCAACAACTAACAATGAAAATGGAGATGTCCTTAATGCTATGTCCATTGCTTTTTATATGTATTGCCACTGGAAATGCAAAATCCTTCATTTGCAAAATGATCAGTGAGTCAGTCATCAGATCAGTCTGATGTGCAGCCGATTCCTGTGGGAAAGAAAAAAAAACAACTCTTGCAGTGATGCATGAGGAGTGATACAAGTGGAACATCATGAACGGTTACATTTGAGGCCAAAGTTTTACATACACCTAGGAT
The DNA here is from genome assembly GCA_022985145.1 of Pangasius djambal. Lineage (NCBI taxonomy): Eukaryota > Metazoa > Chordata > Actinopteri > Siluriformes > Pangasiidae > Pangasius > Pangasius djambal. The sequence continues at coordinate 16,316,999 of CM040989.1, read as the reverse complement.
AAATATATTCAAACTCAATTTTTCACAACTCCTCACATTTCATGTTACCAAACATTTGCTGTGTTAAGTCAATTACTTTATTCTGATAAGATGTAAATTCACAATAATAGTTAAGAAACAGGTTTATTTAAGCGTTAGTATTTGGTGGCATTGTCTCTTAATTGCTTGATCATGAATCAAATCGGTAGGCTTCCACAAACATCTCACAATTCGTTGCTGTAATTTTTGCTAATTCGTCCTGGCAGAACTGGTGTAACTCAGGTTTCTTTGCCTCCTTGCTTCGACTTGCTTGCTCAGGTCAGTCCACATATTTTCTGTGGGATTCAGGTCAGGGCTTTTGTGATGGCCACTCCAATACTTTCACTTTGTTGTCTATAAACCATTTTGTTACTGCTGGAGAGGTATGCTTAGGATCATTCTCCTATTGGAAGACCCATCTGCAACCAAGTTTTAACTTTGTCGCTGATGTCTTAATGTGTTGCCTCAGTATTTCTAGATAATCCTCCTTCCACATGATGCCATCTAGTTTCTGAGGTGCACCAGTCCCTTTTCCAGCAAAAACACCCCCAAAACATGATGCTAGCACCTTCACAGTTGGGATGGTGTTCTTAGGATTAAAAGCCTCACCTTTTTTCCTCCATACTTAGCACTGATCATTATGGCCAAACAGTTCAGTTTTTGTTTCATCTGACCAGAGAACACTCCTCCTAAAGACTCTTAATGGTAAATGTCCATATGCTTCCAACTACTTCACCAGCTCCTTTGTTGTTGCCTTGGGGCTCAGTGGAACCTTTCAGACCAAAGTTCCTTCATCCCTGAGAGTTAATTTGTGCCTCCTTCCTGAACAATGTAGTGTCTGTGTTTGTACAGATGCTTGTGCTACCTTCAGCTGTTTGGTAATTGCTCCTAAGGGGTAACCAGACTTGTGAAGTTTTATAATTTTTTTTTTACTGAGATCTTGGTTGAGTTGTTTGAATTTTCCCATGTTATCAAGGACGAAAAGGCACTGGCTCTAAATACAGCCATCGATGCACTCCCAATTAACTCTTATGACAATTGGCCAATCAGAAGCTTCTTAAAGTGATTACATAAAGTGCTGGAATCTTCTAGACTGTTTAAAGAGACAATCAGTTTGGTGTATGTAAACCTTTGACACACTGGAATTATGATATAGTGACTTAAAGCTGAAATAAACGTCTCTATTCAATTGTTTTAAAATACATTTTTAAAATCTGATGTGAGCAAAGTAGAGGCCCTAACTGACTTGCCAAAAGAAATGTATGGTAACATGAAATGTGTGGACTGAGATCTTTAGCCGAGGTGTATGTAAAATCTTCACTCATTACTCCTCATGCATCGCAAGAGATGGTTTTCATTCCGGCAAGAGATGCAATCAGTGTTGTGATAATGCTGTGGTGACAGTAGTCCTAATTACGTTTAATAAACTACAATTTCTGACCATTTAGTTTCACTGCCGAGTTTCTGAACAGGGTCTGTGCTACATTAGGGTCAGATGTATCAATATTCCAAGTTGGCCCACTTCTAAATAGGTTTTGATGCAGATCTATAAAATGGATCAGTTCTGGTTTTCAGCTGTTGTGCAAAAATGCACCAGGCTGGCTCCTCTGTGCAGATCTAGAGCAGATGGATCAACGTGCTTGGCCCTAATCCAGTGCAGTGGACTTGTTTATATGCAAAGAAGCTAAAATCATGTAAAATATTGACATTGATGAAAGGGTGATTTAAGGGTGAAGCATCATTACTACAGCTCAGGGTATTCTTTAGTAGATCCACTCAGAACAATTCAGCAGTATCACTTCCTTTATCACCTACTTTTATGGTTGAATTTAAAATACTTTTAGTGGTTATGCAGACTTGGAGTCTGATTATATTTTTGTTAGTTTAAGTCTAAAGAGCTTACCCTATTCTGATTTGTCTTCTTCCTGCTGATCTTCTCAAGCCTCATTCTGAACTCAGCACATGTCTCATCCTGACCTGAAGGACGCCTCTGTTGGCATACTGGGGAGTTCAGCTGCTGCCTGATAGAAAAACTGGCCAAATGCTTCCTGTCTGGGGCTCCAGATAATGGCTCTCTTATTGGCCGCGCCAATAACCACTCTGTTTTATACCACCCCACCCCCTATCCCCATACTTTGTGGTTTTCCATGTTCTAACACACCTGATCTAACTAAACAGCTCATTAGCAAGCCTTTCTTGACTCAGTGTGATGAGTCTCACACATGTGCATGCCAGCAGAACTACGTATGATCTTCATCTCCAAAAATGCTAATATAATTCCGAGCACAACAGTGTGTGTAAATGGATGTGTGTGTGTGTGTGTGTGTGTGTGCAGAAGATGCAAAACTATTCTCAGTGAGCTTGTAGGAGGCTGAAAGAGATGATTAATTGAAACTGGCAACTGAGAGTGAAACTGCTACAGAGAGGCAGTGTGAAATGATCAGTACAGAGTACATTCTGCTTTCTGACAATTCCTAACATCGACTTATCATTATTTAGCATTTTTATGTAAACTGTAAAGAGCCAGTACATAGCTACAATGCACTGGCTACATTAAACCGAAACACAAACGCACATTTGTCATGATGACGTAATGTTAATGAAGATAATTAATGCTATTAACACCTAAATCTAATGTTGTCCTTTAATCTCAGTAACTAAAATGAAAATTTGGCTCGTTCAGTTTTTTTTTTTTAGTTACAACTGCAATTTTCCTTGTGGAAAACAGCCAAATGTCCCCACAAGGTCAAAACTGTCAAATATTGCTATGCTTGTGGTGACATTTGGTCCTCAACAAACACACGCCATCTACACACACACACACACACACACACACACACACACACACCATCTTCTACTGTTTTACATGTGTAAAGTACAGTACAATTGTGCTGTATTTAATGCATTTTCCTTTACACACTGTCATTTTAGGGTTTCCAGATAAAATGGCAGCTCCGATGATAAATAAACATAAACAAACCTCGACAAAGCTACAGCCTGACAGAAATTAGGAACAGTGTTTTATTGGACAGTATTTAGTGAAAAATATACCTCATAAACACCACCTCAAGTAGGAACATGTGTATATCTTTTGTGTCATTCAGTGAGATTTAGTAGCACTCTGAAAATGCGCAAAAGGCCACGGCTGACCTGAGACAGCCCCCGGTATGACTGCCCACTCACTAGCAGTAAAAAGGTTATAGAAAAATATATATGCTTCACAAGAATAAACACCTCATACAACTGATCAACAGAACAGCAAGCAGACAATTTTAAGGTTAAATTAAGTAAGGAAAAATACAAATGGGATGTGCTGTTATAGTAACAGATTGGTGTGTAAAAAAAAAAAAAAAAAAAAAGCACACCCCAAAGTGTTTTCTTTCCTCCTATACCACAGCAGTTTCCCAATAATTACAGATTATTTATTAAAGAATGGTTTGTTGCACTTCTTGTCAGTTACTACACTGAACGTAGTTACATTTTTATGTTGTGGAACATCTGTGAAACGAGTTTTGGTACACATATTTCATACGCTATAAACTTTTCCTCCCCATCTGGTGCATTCTGCATGTGTGTGTGCATGTTTTCTGCTCTCTTTTGAAGTTAATAAGAGGAAACAATGGCACGTTACCGAGAAACCTGTCTGTCTCGAAGACTTTTATGTTGCAGAAAAGTTACAGCTTTACCTCTCTCTTTTTTTTTTTAATACAAAGGGCTGACATCAGAGACTCTTCTATAAATGCCCCCTTACAGAAAACCTCCTCATAGGTTTTATTAATGTTTATTATTAGGCCCTGCAATTTATTTGTTAGTGTAGAAATGATAACCTATTGATAACATATTAGAATGAGTGCATTAATAGAAATCTGTGTTTTGCCCTGCAACTGTTTTTTTTTCTTCTTCTTTTTTTTTTTTTTTTTTTCTTAGCTGTGCTGTTATAGAAAATGAATCAACACCTTCTGAACAGTCAGATTTCAGAATTCAATAGTACTGTGGTATAAAAGAAAATAACACCATATTAAACAAGTGAAAAATTAGAAAGTCTAATTCATATTCGTGATAACTGAGTAAGCAGATGAGATAAATAGACAAGAGAATGCTTATGAAAGTCTTTAGTTTAGGTCATTAAGTGTCTCATAGTAGTAAGTTAGTGGCAATTTGCACTATAATCAACACCACCATATATATTATGCAATATGGATCCTAATAATTGGCTTCATTGCATTTACATACAAATTAAGTTATACAAAAAGCCTATCACCCAGACCATAACTTTATAAGATAACATGAATGGATTGTTGAAATTGTATTGGTTCAAGATTAACACAAAAGTCCAGTTACCTTAATTTATTGAACATTCAAAATACCCTGTCTGGGTAAAGATGTGAAGGACATAGAGGGAGCTGCTGTAAATAGATGCCAGAGAGATGGAGCAAGAGGAAAGGGTGTGAAAGAGAGAGGAGGCTCTCTGTCTGTTTACTTGGATCATTCATCGTTCAAATTATATTAACTGTCTAGCCTCTTTTACTTACAACTGACAGACATTCAAAATGACCTAAATGATTGAGGACAATGAAAGAGCAAAATAGGATTCTAGGAGAAAATATGAGGAAGGGTTTGAAAAAGAGGGAGTATCCACTGAAGAAGTCTCTCAGACCCCTTTGTCTGATCTCAGTCCATTCTCTTTCAGGCTGTTGTGATCATTGTTGTTACAAAATTTGACAGGTGCGCTGCCAGTGCCTGCCAACCAATCCCAGTGTGTGAAGAAGGGAGCAAAATTGGTGCCGGGCTGCAGGTGATGCACATCGTGGCGTGGTGCACCACCCCACAGGCCGAATGGCACAAGGCGATGCATGGCCCAGGGGAAGTCATAGCCACAGTGGTCCTCGGCCGACACCCATACGTTGAAGACCATAAATGCCCAGGTAGTAAGACAGTGGCAATTCAGAAGTAATGGGTCCACAGTAGTCCACAGGCCCACGCTGATAAGCTCCCACGCTGACAGGTACTGTGTGACCAGGCTGAATGTCTGCCGGTATTGATGATGCACAGCATGGAAGGTGGCATAGAGCCAAGCAATGCGGTGGTGCAGCAGATGCCAAAGAAAGTACTGGAAATCAAAAAGCACTGTGCAACCTGCAATGCCAAGCAAGAAGGAAGTGAGTGAGGGCGCATGGCGCGGAAGTGGCACCGGTGGACGCCACAGCCATTGTGCCACGGCCGCCGGGAAGATGTAAAGCAGGTGGTTGTAGGCGGTGAGTGCTAGTGTGTTGCCCACGTTGGACCATGTGACTGTGCGTTCCGGGTGCAGCTGGTAGCGGCGAATACTTGGCCACGTTGGCGCCAGAAGGTCCAGAGTTGTGTAGAGAAGGATAAGGACCAGGTAGGTGGAGACAGAGAGAAACACAGGGAAAAGTGGAGAACGGATAGTGCTGGCATGGCTCTGACGCAGGTAGTCCCAGAAAGGCTGGAGTAGAGCTTGTTCAGGAAGCGGCCATGTTGCATTTGCGCCATCCCACGCACCCCAAAGAGACCTGCTGAGCCTCTCCACACTCATTCTGTGCTCTTCGAGAGAGAAACAAACCCAAACAAATGGAGACAAACCCACAGCTTGGAGTGTGTCCGTGCCAGCTCCAGTCAAGGTGATGCTGCTCTTTGCAGAAGATAGAAGAAAGTTAGAATCTCAGTTCAGGCTTTAAGGGTTCTGATGGTTATAATATTTTGGAATGGCAGATAGTCTGCAGACGGAGGAGCCAAACGAGGCAGGACTGAAAAGCTCTGTGCATCTAAGAACCACCTCCTACATCCGCACTCTCTCTCCCTCTCTCAATCTCGCTCGCCCTCTAGATCTCTCTCTCTGACTCTCTCCATCTCTCACTTTCTCCGCTTTCCTTTCTCCTGTGTGTTCGAGAGAGAGAGAGAGAGAGAGAGAGAGAGAGAGAATGTGTAAAGGAATGTATCATTAGTGTGAGAATGATCCAGAATACTGATTTTTTCTGACTCATTTCTTACCTCAGTATAAAAAAGATATGGAGTATTTCTGTGTAAGAAAAGAAAGAGTCTTGTGTGATAATCTGCCTTTTCTGGCTGTTTTATGCAGCAGAGAGAATTTACATGATGAATGAATACAGCAGAAAATGGAGTACTCAGTCACAGTAACGTGAGGAAATGTGTCTTCTACATACTGTATATGCCTGAATGACAAACAATTGACATTAAATTGAGACTGATTTTAAATAAGCAACACATGAAATGAAGCCTGATTAGCCTGTTGCTTTTTCTTTGGTATGCTTCATGAGCGAAATAACCCTCTCACAGGTGCATTAAACTGAACTTATCCAAATTTTAAGCCAATACCCATAATGAAACATCGAACTTCTGTTAATATAGGAGCGATGTGGTTACCCTTTAACCTTCAATCTACAATCAGTATAATGATGTAGATTTCAGCACGTAATAATTGACCAGCATAAATAAATAGTTCGCCCATTGTGGAGCAGCCACAAAGTCAAACAAAGTGAAATAGATCATTAATTCGTTTTACATATGATCTGCTGTTTTCATTGCAGTTTAAAACGTTTCATAAATAAAAGTCTGTACACTCTCACTTAAAGGAAATATGATCAATATTCAGCGTTTTCATATTTACATAAAATAACACATTATGTAAGACCCTAGACATAAATATGCATAGTTGTTAGGCTTTAGTAGACCATAGACTACATCAGTTTCTCTATCTTTTTCTTTCACTGTTCCTCTTTCACACATGCAGATGTAATTAATCATATCTTGGCTGGCAGTGATCAGAGGCACTGCTGATGTCTCACAGTATTTTTTTTTCTACAGCAGGAAGCAACAGTAACAGCATGGCATGGTTTTTTTTTTCCTTTTCTTTTTTGGAGAAAGAGAAAAACGGAGGGGAGGGGGGTCACAGCACAGCAATGCTGTTCTCTATGGAATTCTTTTGTTAATAAACTCATCGTGCACTCACACAGTGCTGCCACATTGCTACGCATATTAATACACATGTCCACATTACCAAAACCATTTTACATTCAACCTTATTTTACAGAAATAAAAAAAAAAAGCCAGACTTATGTTTGGTTATACTGGCATCTCTGTGTCTGAGCCTCAGAGTCACGGAAGGATCATGAAAAGTATATTAAAAAGTTTATTTTAAAAAACCCAAAAACAGTGATTGTAAGGCAGTGGTGTCGAAAGGTGTGTGTGTGTGTGTGTGTGTGTGTGTGTTAGTGGGCCATCCATCAGAGGGTGTATGGAAATCTAACATCCTACAGATATCTTTTTTTTTTCCCCATTTTTTTCTCCCCAATTTGGTCACCTGCCGGTTCGCACCCACCAGCAAGCTCCCAACCAGGTAGGGTGAAGGTTCACATTTGGTACCTCTGTGACACATGAAGCCAGCCAGCCTTTTTCACACTGCTGCTCATGCTGCATCACAGGGCAGTGTAACACACTCAGAGGAAAGTGCTATCTGCCCTCATCTGCATCCATGAGATCACAGAGGTCCGTGATTGGCTCGCATTCAGATAGATTTCAATTCTGTCACCTCCTGCTCTCACACGATCGCTTGTAGAGTATACCTAATAATCTGTTCTGCCGTCTGATGCCTAATGTGATGCTGGTGGCTGATCCAGACACACTTTTTTTTTTTGCTGTCTACTCTCGCCCTCCAGACCTGCCTGATTCATCCTGATGCTCTACTTCTGGTTGGAGCCTACTACTGCTTGGCATCTACTTCTGCCTTCAGTGGATAATCTCACCTATATATAGGCTTTCACACACACGAGCATGCACGCTCACACACCCACCCCTTTCTATTGTGTGTGTGTGTGTGTGTTTGTTGTCCTGCACTGCACTGATCTGCAGTGTTTCCACAGATGCCTAGGTCTGAAATGACTCCTGTTCCAATGCTGTTGTAATGCTGATTATGTCACAGACCCTTCTTCAAATGTCATTCATGTTTTAACTTCAATTTTTAAATAGCAACTAGACCAGCAATAATAACTACATGGGCTTGCCTAAAACACTTTCATAATGTTAGGTATGAATTATCTTAGCATCAGAATGTGGGTACAATTTGCCTAAAACAAAATACGATTAAGAAATGCAAGAAATAATTTCACAGAGGAACTCTAAACGTAAAGTCATTTTATCCTGGGTGACAGTGGATGGTGGGAGTTTGATAAATACAGTATCAGACATAGAAAGGCAAAGAGTAGTAAATGTTCTGAAAGGATGCAGAATATTTGGTATTAGCATATGATGAACAGGAGACCTGTCTCTAAGGTATCCAGGATAGAGTCTTTTATGATGTATCAACTGAAGTGTGATGTTGAATAATAGTCATAAGCGGTTTTTTTGGTAAGTGCAAGTCTCTAGGTTATCCTGATGAAATTATCAGCAGCAGGAGGTGAGTCATAAGTGCAGAAATATCCAAGAAGCAAGAAGAGCAGAGCAGGTGTAGAACATCAGGATCAATCAGGCAAGTCTGGAAGTCGAGCTCAGCTGCAGAAGGAGAGGTGTGTCAGGACCTGTCAATGGCATCACATTGGGCAGCAGGAATACACTTTAATATTTAAGTTGCCAATAAACAGTGAAGGATGTAATAAATGTATCAAGGGTCCACATTTTCATGCTCAGCATGGGTGGAAAAATGCACTACTGAAGAGGCAGAGACAGAATCTTTGGGTACTTGTGGAATGAAGTGCTGAAATGAAAATGTACAATTTACTGCAGAAGATGTGAGAGCATTCCCATCAAAGCTAAAAGTAAGGTTGGGCAGTCTCGGAACTAGTCGTTTTGGGTGAAGAACCAGTACCTCTGTTTTGTCTGTATTCCATTTCAAAAAGTCTGTGTTTACATAAAGTTTAATATGTGAATACATGATATTAAGATATGAGCTGGTAGGGCAGTAGACCTTTAGTACTTGTGTAAATCTGGACATAGAAATGTGTATTATTGGTGTAGATTTGAAACCATAAGTAGCAGCACATAAAAGAGAGAGCCAATAATTGAACCCTCAGGAACACCTCAAAAAATGATATTGTTAGCACATCAAAAAACAATGTTGAATTTTATCCAAACAAAGTAGAACCATTGTTTTGTGTAATGATTTTTTTAGTCTAATCTTGCCAATTATAATACAAATGCAGAATTTTGCAGTGTGTTTAGTGTAAAGTTGATCTGTTCTTCTTCAGCCATTAGTAATAGTTTCAGCTGTGAGAAGTGTAGACAGAGACGATTTTAGCATTAGAGGTGGGAGATGATGGTCAGCACTAGTGATAGTGAGAGGAGTACCCTAGGAGACAGTGAGCCCCCAACCTCTGGCATTAGAGCCCTCACAGCAGGGTGAATGGGTGGCGACTTGGTGGCATTGTCACAAAGCAAATGAGATAACTACTTCTCTCCTACGTGCATGTCCAACAGATTTGCCCCAATCAGTAAGGCACCCACTAAGAAGCCTGTTGAAAAAGCTTTGGTTATAGGAGGCAATTCTACAACATGTGAAACTCACTAGGCCTTTAGGGGGTACCGGCAGCTGTAGTTCAGTACATTTGGTGGAGGGTGAAAGCTGATTTGGAGCCTGGGAGCAGTCCAGAGAACTGATCTTGTTGCTCCAAAAGATTTTTGATTTGTCTCAGAGCTTTTAGATCCACATCTCTGTTTTTAGAGAAGGAGTTTTTCGTTGCTTATTATTCTCTGTGTAACTGTAGCTGCTGCTGCTGCTTTCAGGTTGTCCTGCAACTCTTTTCGCTTCTCGCTTACCTTCCTTAACATTAGCCTGAGAATGCATTGTGCGTGGTGCACCTGTCTAAACCAATTGTACTGACAGGGTTGAAATAAAGTAGCTTACATATAGTCTTAAAGGTTAATAAACTTATCGCTGAGATTACAGTTTTGGAAATTTCAAATTGGTACTGAATTTAAATTTTATTTGCTGTTATTTCTGTGTGAGGAGACCACTGAGGGTCTTTTTGTCTCCTTGCCCAATTTTAAATTGCACTGATGGATAAAAGCTGAAAGTTATCGAGAGGCAAATGTGATTGCAAATGTGTACGTATTTGGAGTGGGGGAGATGCTTTTATATCTTGTAATGACATTTGGCTGGTCCCCACAATGAAAATGGTGTGGTTTGTCCCAAAATGTCCCCACAAGCAAAGGAATATCTGTCTGGATTACTGCCCATTATAGCTTGTTATAGTATAATTACAGCTAGAGGTAGCATATGTAAACCCTCACTTTATATTTGCATTCATGACAATATCATGATTGTATTTTTCTATAAATAAATTCAAGATCCAATAATGTGGTCATATCGTCATGTGATGGCACAAACCTCTAGCCGGTGGAAATTCATGTCACGTGTTAATTTCGTAGTCATATGCAAGAGTTTTATCATGGAGGGAGGATGGCAATCGCCCTGAGAAACTAACGCACACCAGAATCAGGCTATGCTCCTGGGAAAATATTTCATCATCCTAACAAACAACATTTTCCGGCTCATAAGGTGAAAGGAGAGAGAGAGAGAGAGAGAGATAGAGAGAGAGAGAGAGAGAGAGAGAGAGAGATGGAAACACACCTGAGCCTTACTTACAATTTGTCCTACAGGTATTCTCACTTTATTTTAGTATTAATCATTAAGATACAAAAATGACTAAGCTACTATGAAGCTTAGCTAAGAAAAGCTTCATCATGAGCAAGGCATGTCATCACTTTTCTCTATCTTATGTGTTATCTTTCTCTCCGACATGTATCAACAGTAACAGCATGATGAGCTTCAAAATGAAGTGTTTTATTGTCTACTTCCACTTCCAATGTGCTATTATTCATACTCTACAGTGACAGACCATCAACTGTATGATAACTTCATTTATATATTCAAGAAATATGAAAAGAAACTGCCCTTATATCTTTTTAATTACATCATATTGAAGTATCTATGCATGTTTGACTAGGTTTTATGTATTTTGGAGTTGGAATGTGGGTCCTGGATTGACCAGTTGTTCATGTAACACTGGGGAGGTAGAGAATATTGTTCCAGTGGGGAGACCTTTAGATGCTCTGTAACTGGGCAAATATCTTTTCTGTAATGGCAGTATTTCTTGCCTTTCACCAGACCAATGTAGAAACGGTCAGTGAGCTGGTCAACACACATGCCAGAAGTCCACACACAGGCTGGATCATTGGGTAGAGAAGCTACCTTAGACTATGTCATGCATTCATTCATTCTTTCATTCATTTTCATTAACTGCTTTATCCTGGTCTAGGCTGGAGTGGATCTGGGGCTTATCCTGGGAATACTGAGTGTGCGATGGGAACACACACCCTGTATGGGACACCAGATTGGCTAGTGTTGCTGTGATCCCTGTGATTGGCTGTCATCAGGATTCAAACTCTGAGGCAATAGGGTGAACGCTTTTCTATTGCACTCCGGAGCCCTGCCTGTTTCTTTAAAATAAAATAAAAACATTTATATACATCATACATTTATGTAGACTTTTTAAATTGTAAACTGACATATTGGTAGGATGTAAACTATCATGTAATATATAAAATAACTATAAAATATTAAATCTATAGCATAATATGATAGTTAGCCTGATGAATACCTGTCAAGTATCACAGTTTACCAGTGAGGTCTCATAACCATGAATGCAAATTTCCCTTTTTTTTTTATAGTCAAGCATACCAACAATTTTTTTTTTCAAAAATACTGGCGCATTGCAGAGTGTCAATACAGCAATGCTGGTCTTGGTAAGCTAATTAGCTATACTCAACCTAACTGGCAAATTCTGTCCGTTGATTTAAAGCTCATTTCACATGTAGACTAATCCTCCAACAATGAATGAGCAACCAGCTGCTAAATTGCCCAGATATGTGAGAAAACCTTTCTGCTGAATGGAGTGTTCAGTTTGACTGCATACAGAAATCAAAACTAGGAGAACATTTTGTACCGTCTGTAGGCATGAGGTAAAGAAAGGCTACAGTAATTTACATAACTGCTCTTCACACCCATCATAAGCAGAAAAGCATCTCATACCACACAACACACCAAACCTTGAGGCAGACGGGCTACAACACCTGGTTACACTCATGTCAACTGAGAACAGGAATCTGAGGCTACAGTGGGCACAGGCTCACTATAACTGGACAGTTGATGATTGGACAAACATTGCCTGATCTTTTTCCAATCTGGACCACAGACACCTGAACCACAGAAAAGCTCAGATCTTATCTCACACCTGGACTTTTCTTCTTGATTCCATTAATAGCCAGGTTGCAAATTGTGTTGTTTGTTCATGTTACTGCCTGGTCCTTTAGTCCCCCCCGCCCCCTATTCTCCCCAGGAAACAACATACACACAGTGTGCTCTGCTATCAGGGCCTCTTTCCACATCTTACCGTGATATGGCTTCCAGATGGTTGACCATAGCTGTCCACATTTTGACCTAAGAGATGAGTAATGAGTTTGTAGAGTACCCAGCACTATTCCCATGAGCTACATATGTTAAGGCAATAGTCAAAACAATGAGAATACAGCTTCTTGTTGCCATAGACATTGTCTTTACATTTTCTCAGGCCTATCTTCCCCTTTGAGACTTGTAAGGACCATTTGGTCATTACTAGATTAAGTAGGTAAGGATCCCTTGTCTGGAGAAGGCAGTATTTGATGATTTCTTTCCAAATGATCATAAAGGGTTGGGTCTGACCCATCACTAGGGATTATTCCCAATCCTGTGTCTCCCGTTTACATTTTGTTAGGATAGCTGGGCACTAGCCGTGGATATCCCCGGCCATCTTGGTCAATATTTCCCACTCTGGTAATGGGGGCATCAACTTAGTCATATGCTTAGTTGTCAAAGTATCTTCTGCCTGTTGAGTCTTCATATGTCCGTGGGTGTCCTGTCTGCTGTGGGTTGTAAAGTACTCTTCTCATGGCTAGAGCTGCTAGTTCTGATTAGTTCCATTGCTGTATCGGTGGAGCTATAAGGGCCAGTGGGTGTTCAGGGATCATATGCAATCTCAGAGCCAGTCCCTCCATTCGATGGATTCTGTGACAGCAATTGGGCCTTTGCCAAATCTGCCTTCTGCCAGGAGATGTTCCCAGAGGGGGTATCACCATGTATTTGGCCCATTGTACTTAGAGGGGGCTGCACATTAGGGCCATGGCTGTGAGGCGGTGTTGCTGGTGGAGTTGGTGATTCTCCCTCATATCTCTGGTTGTGGTTTGGATGAAGTCTGAAGAAGCAGATCTCCCAGCTGGGCCACTGAGAGTCATTTGGATTACTTTGGTGCAAGGGATGGTCTTCTCACTGGCAGAAGACTTTTTGTCTTGGGCTCAGTACATATCGGTGCTTTGGTACATATCCGTGCTTGGATCTCATTGGGCCTTCTCTTCCATTTGGTGTTGGCCCTCCTATTTAGTGTAAGTTTGGGTCACAAACACCCACCTCTCTGCTTTTTTCCATCTCAATACCTCAGAAGTAGAGGAGAGGATCATGGGATCAAACAGGAAGACCTTCATTTGCTCTCCAATGACCCTTAGTCAATATTATCTTCTGTCAGGAGTCAGCCACTCCAATTGTCAGGTAAGAGGTTTGCAGATTGTCAGGTGCATTTTTAGGTGCATTTTCTGTCATCTCATTTCCAGTCATTCCGCATTTTGATGAATTTCTGTTTTGTTCTGACTCCCAGGTTTTTGGAGTTTGACTGGTCTGGGTTCAGTTTCCAGGCCACCTGAGTCACTGTTGTCTGATTACTCCAGAAGATGGCCATCCTTGATGTAGGCTGCAGGCTGTTCTCTAGTTTCTGTGCCTCTTTTCAGCTATCTTGATTTCCACTGGGAGTAAGCCCTCTCCCTGCATCTTTTATCTGAAGCAGGGATGGTGGATCATAAAAGACCAAAAATTTGCTCAGGTACTGTGGCGCAAGACCATTCAATACTTTATAGGTCATTAGTAGTATTTTGAAATCAGCGCGATATTTTACTGGGAACCAGTGCAGTGTGGCTAAGATAGGGGTGATGTGATCAGATCTTCTAGTTCTAGTAAGGACTCTGGCTGCTGCATTCTGGACTAACTGGAGCTTGTTTATGCACATAATGAAACATTCAACTATTGGACTTTTGTAACAGCAAGGGACTACAATAGTCCAAACTAGAGTTAACAAAAACCTGAGCTAGTTTTTCTGCATCAAGTAGTGACATTGTATTTCTTATCTTAGCAATATTTCTGAGCTCAAAAATGCTATTCTAGTAATATTATCTACATGAGCATCAAATGAGAAACTGGAGCCAGTAATCACACCAGGAAACTGGTGAAAATTCTGCAAAATATAAATAGTAGAAAGAGAAACCATGAAGTTGTTTAATGTTCTTTTAAAAATTCTAACTTTTTTAAAAAAAATTTTACATCCTTTGTATTAAATTTAAGGAAACAAATGTCCACTTCATTTGAGAACTTGTGTGAAATGTGGAAAAAAAAAAGTTTAGAACAAAAATGTATAAGTTGAACTTTTTTTTTTACAACGTATAGTTTGTAACTTTTTAATGAATTAGCTAAGAAGTGTATATAAAACAAATATTAACCTAAAGTGTTAAATTTCATTATTGGCTCTCAGTGTATGTGTCATAAAGTCTTAGTGAAACAATGTTTTGAGAAAACAAGGTCCCAAGTGACCTAAACTGGAGGCTTGTTTATCCGGTAACCCAGTTAAATTTAGAGAGGCACAAGATGTGCTATATAATGGGTGTGTGTGTGTTAACGAAGGGGGTTGGGGTTGTTCTGAGGTGTAGCAGGTGTGTGTAAGTGCTCCTTAGTCTCTAAGGTGTGATCTCCAGAGTGTACACTGCAGGTGTCCTGGTGAAAGAGAGTTTCCATTTTAGTACTACAGTATATTCAGTAATAATATAATTCAATAATTCTATTATTACACTTGAGGATTTAATAATTATTGATACGTCTTCATTATGTAATTTGGCAATTTCTGTACAGTTGGGGAAAAAGCAGTGATACACTGCCATTTATTACGCCTCTATATGGCATTTTACAGATGGGGACAGATTTGTGTCTTAATACCAATGATGTTTTGCGGTAACTTTGCACTTGTCTAGCAGGCAATGTGATGATGATGTGTGCTTCAGGGGATACCAGGGGTTATATGACACCATTGCTTGGGTGTGCTACCTTGGATACACCTGTGTAAAGTTATTAAACAGTAATTGTTTTCATAATCTTATTAATGCACTTATTAATTTTAAAATTAAACTAATATTTTATAGTTATGCATATATCATAGAATCCACGTCCAAAACATTTTGGAGAAATCCTATGAAATTCAGATATATTTGAATATCCAGCTCACAAAGCATTTATTTTTCACACATTCTATTCTACTGCTAATATATGTGCACTGTGTTAGTTATCATCTCTTAAAAATTATCAGATGATACTTAATACATTAGCATTATCCTCTAATTACTATATGTTATTATCAGTATAAGAGCAGATTTTTAGAATAATGCTAGAATCTTGTTTCTTGTCAAAATTGTGGTAGTGCCCCTTAAACATAAACCCATTTACCATTTATGATCTAACTTGAAGAATTACAGTGAACAATTTAGCTAACCTGAAGAATTACGGTGAACAATATGGCTGAAAATTTAGATAATTTGCTAAATTCTTGCAGCTAGCCTACAGCAGTTATGCAGTAAGACGGCAATCCAAAGCACATGAGCAAGTCCACCTCTGAATGGCTCAAAAGAAACAAAATTACAATTTTGGAGTGCCCTAGACAAGTTCAAGTCCTGACTTGAACCCCACTGACATGCAATGTCAGATGATGCTCAAAAGCCCTCCAATATGGCTAGAGTAAAGCAAGGAAGAGTGGGCCAAATTTCCTCCACAGCAATGTGGAAAACTGATCTCCAGTTATCAGAACCATTTGGTTGTATTCGTTGCTTCTACCAGTGGCACAACCAGTTATTGAGTTTAAGGGGGCAGTTACTTGTTCGCATGAGTGAAAGAGGTGTTGCATAACCGTTTTCCTACAACAAATGAAATGATCACTTAAAAATTGTGCTTTGTGTTTCCCTGACATGTTGTCTTTATCTTATATTACATTTTGTATGAGGATCTGAAATCATGTTTTGTGACAAACAGGCAAAGAAAATAGTGGAAATCAAGAGGGGCAAATACTTTTCCATGGTACTATATTTCCTACCTAATTAACCAATTCTTTTTAAAATAATCATATTATTTACAGTGGTTTTTGTCCGTTTTTTTAAGTTTTGAAAAAGCAAAAACAAAAATGGGACAAGGTTCATCCAATATTGTTATGAACAAGTAAAAGTATTTGTGTTGAGACGTAGACATTTATCACTTTGCAACACATAATAAGTGTGTATGTATAGTTCATCACTGTGTGTCATCTGAGACTAAATCAGCCGATCCCTTGAGTTTCCACTTCCTTTATTTGGTAATGCAAATAAGAAAAAGTAATTCCTTCCCACATCCAGGTCATGTGTCTATCTTTTATCGGACATGCTTAATTCTCAGACTACTACTATAACAATGATTATATGCACTTGCACCCTGCCTACTGTACCATTCCTGTTTATTACAGTGCACAAACAGTGGGTATGTGGTGTGTATGCCAAGGTTAATAATGCTTCTCTGACAGTGTGTGCAGGTGCGTAACAGGCATCAGGAAAAATCACGGAATCACCATGGGGCCTCAGCTCAACCGTCACATGTCACCACAACAACGGAGGAGGGCCCCACTCGGAAGGAAATTCATAAACAACCTGTCTCAACACGCTCAGGCACTATTCACCTCGAACATCCATAACTCTCACACAGTCCAAGACAGAGTGGACCATCTGTCACCGATTCGCCGTACTCAGGTAAGCTCGCTTGCTCACAAACATTGCCAGAATTAGCATTAAACAGTATGTTATTATGAGCGTGTTTAATTTTGTACTGTGATTAATCACTTAGGCTGTGCATATAGATCCTTTAATCACTTGACTAAATCAGTCTATTTAATGAATTATTTTAACTATGGACCTTATTTCTGCAGTGCCTAGTTAAGCACTTGCACTTTATTTGATAGTGGTGTGTATTTCCTGAGAGTGAAATTTACAGTGCAGTGTTTAATTAGTGCCACGTTTTCTAGACTAGTAGTTTAACTAATAGAGTTGTTTTTCTCTGCATAGTTTATTTTGTGACTTTTGGTTCTTTGCGGTTCAGGGAAAAGGTTGCATATGGTCAAACCTGATAGTAAAGTGAGTGTATTTAAATGCCACTGATCGTTTCTTTTCTATCACTTTCATTATTTTATCTTTAGCATATATGTATGATCAAACTCACGTCTGGATGGATTGTGTGTAAAAAAAAAAATGCTCGACTTGCAGTTAAATAATTAATATCAATATAATCAATAATTATAACAAGTACAGTAGTATAAGCAATGAAAAATAGAAGTTAAGGTTGCTGCAAACAGAGGAACCTCGTTCAAATTATAGCTAATTTGTAGGTGATTTGTACATGAATTAGATGAATTGAGTAGATGTGCATAGATCTGGATTTTTATTAACTCTTTAGTTCTTTAATTGAATGAACTATTATTTAATTGAAGGACTAAGCTTTACACTTGGGACCTGGAGTCTTGTTCAGGAGAGCCACACATTAAAAGATTTTTGGAGATTTTTCATGCTTTTTGAGTTCATTACACACTTTCATATCAACGACAGTCCCTGGAGGACTAGTGGTTAGGCCACTGCCCGGGTTTGATTCCCAGCCAGGGCACCAACACCAGCCACTGGGGTTGCACATGACAGTGGGGTTGCGTCAGGAAGGGCATCTGGCGTAAAAGCCGTGCCACTGTGACAGAGGAACAAAAACATAATTTCATATCAACTCTGAAACACAGGAGACATGATTTTATTCGTTTTAGTAGTCGGCTTTTGAGTGTTTTATTTCATTTCTTCTATTGTTTAGCTTATATTAAATAATCACTCCTTTATTTGTTCAGGGTGGAAAACTAAAAAATAAAGCTTTAAAGCCTAATTACACCCTTGCTTCTGTTAGTCCGCGCCCTTAGGTGGCCAACTTGCAAGTGTGTGTGGAGGCGGGGCCCAGTGTGTGACGATGGTAATGAAGCAGCTGAGGGGGAGGGGTTGTCCACATTAGCCATCACATGAATAAAGCTCTATGTTAATAATGGACAGCAGAGATAGCAATGTGTCACAGAGTAGTATCACGACAGACAGATCGTTCTCCAACACAATCGCACCTGTGTGATGATAATAGTAATGAGCTGGATCAGCAGCGTATGGCTCAGCTCCTTCTATGTGGAGACTGAATAGAGGGTCATATTCAGTGAATGGTACGAACCATGTGTTGTGCTTAGCTTAGGTGTTTATATAGTAAAAGAATCAGCTGCACTTACAGCTACATGTTTTGGCACATTAACAGTTAGTTATAGCATCATTACATCACCTTGATGCCTATCAAAATTATTATTTATTTTTAAATTATATTATAAGTTTCAGCAAGATTTAGATCATTTCTGATCATTTATTCTTATAAAGCAATTTCTTTCGTTTTTTTAACTATAAAACTGTTTTGCGGTGTAATTTACTAAACTAAACCTGAGAGGTTAATAAATAGAGTTCGCGTAGCTGTTTGCAGATGACATTGGAAAACAGTTCAGGTTTTTTTTGTTGTTTTTTTTTTTTTACCTGATATTGATGATAAGCAGCTTAAAAAAATATGGGTCTATATACAGTACACATAATATTCACCTTTACTGATTTCAGTAAAACTTTAAGGATTGCGAAACACAACCCTATTAGGCCATCCTTTTGTCTGTTAAAACTGTTTTAGCAGTTGATTACGTGAACAGGTGTTTATTTTATTTACATTTTCAGTTGCATAAATTCTGTCATTTTTGAAGATTTCATAAATAAAAACTTTATTTTCAGCAACCTCAGACAAACTCTGCTTCACTGAAATATTTTCTCCTCTTCACGCTACTTTTCTTGGATCATGCATAACTGTAGCGTACTGAATTCTTTCCTTTAATTGGCTCACTTAAATAACGTGTATGTGTCTAATTAGGCTAGTATATGAAGGTGGACTGGGGTGTGTCTCATGCGTATAACGTAGCCTAAATAAAGGACAGATGGGCTGGAGGTTGTTTATA
The DNA here is from genome assembly GCA_022985145.1 of Pangasius djambal. Taxonomy (NCBI): domain Eukaryota; kingdom Metazoa; phylum Chordata; class Actinopteri; order Siluriformes; family Pangasiidae; genus Pangasius; species Pangasius djambal. The sequence continues at coordinate 16,297,752 of CM040989.1, read as the reverse complement.
CACAGCTGAGGCTAATTCATCAGTTGTGCTCAAATCAGTGCTCGGTTTGATGTTGTAGTACAGTTTTAGGAATTAGATATATTTTGTCTGGGTTTTTTCCTGTGTGTAATTATGTTTTTTGTGTGTAGTGTACTCTGTGCAGTGATCATGCCAAGCCAGCTGGAGGGAGCAATGGACGCTCTGATCCGTGTCTTCCACAACTACTCAGGTAACGAAGGGGACAAATACAAACTGAACAAAGGCGAGCTGAAAGAGCTTCTGAACAGTGAGCTCACCGACTTCCTCACAGTAAGGCCACACACACACGTGCACACACACACACACACACGCTCACACACACTCACATACACACACTCTCTGGACACAGCAAAGAGACAGAAACCTTTTCCTCCCAGTCTCAATTTTTTTTAAACCTGAATTTGTTTTCCACCTGTAGTTTTACACTTACAGCCCATGTTCTACGTATTTATTGTCCTGTGTTTTTATTGTTATTGTAAGTTATATAGAGGGATGGCAATAAAAACCCACTTGGCTTTTTTTTTTTAACCTGAATTCCCCACAGCTTTTAATTTTTTAATGTGTATTTTCATAACCTGAATTTTTTTTAACCTAAAATTTTCAAGCATTACAAATTCACACGTTATTTTTTCAAGCATTATTCAGGTTCAGGTTCTGCTGACTGTGATTTCATTCCATACATATGGAGCTATTTACTTGACAGTTTGTAGCTACAGACAGAGCTACAGGTAACCTGTCCTCCAAAGCTAGTAATAGGCTCCTATTATATCTTCTATCATGGGAAGTGTATTTTCGATACTTTTCTAGTGTTTTCTGGGGGAATTCTACAGAACTGCCTGCTACCTTTGAGTTGGCTTGCCATCTTTAGCATGGCTAGCCTTATTAGCTATCACTCCTCTCCGAGTTTTCCAGATCCCCCCTTCTGTCTGACTATCATGCCTGTGGCTGCATACTGCAAATACTAGCAGTTTAGCTTTTAAAGTTAGCTGGTTTTCCACTAACAGGGCGTCAATGATGGAGTTTTCCTTCCATATAACAAAACCCTCATTAAACAAGCCCTGCTGCAAGACACTTGTGCTATGGAAGCCGAAGATGGGTTCTAAAAATCCCTTGCACTGACTGCGATCAATATGGCACCATGCATGGCTAGGTGGTTTGTGAGCTCTCTTGTGACTAAAAAAATTCTACAATGAGGATGCTAGGATTCTATGTTGAGGATGCTAGGATTACTGATGGCAATGGTAGTTTCCTTGGACTTACTAGAACTAAGAGACTTTCAGAAGTTGGTAATCAGCTTGCAGCAGGATACCAAACACTATAGACAGAGATGTGTCCTAATTTCAGCTTACTGGCGGTGACTGGCCCCACCATCTCCTGTATGCCTTTACACCTTTACTGCTGATTCTTCCCATGTTGCACAGAATTCAGCAACAAGGCCATAGAGTCCTACTCGTGGCCCAAAGATAGCTGGAAAGGCCTTGGTTTCCACTGGTACTTTTGCTATTACTTGGAACAACCTGGCAGCTCCCTCCCTAAGCAGATCTGGTATCCCAAATGAAGAGAGAGTTTTGGCACCCCAGGAAGGTCACCTGTGTTGGTGGTTTGTTCCTAAAGATTGAAGCTCGGACTGAGGACTGCGACCTAACATTCCAGGAAAATCTTCTAAACACAAGAGCCTCTGGTATATAGGGAGCTCCTTTGTCATGCAGGGTTGCTTGTTATTCTTGTTGCCAATCCAATGAGTGCTTGGCAAGAAGGATCCAGACAAAAATGGCAGCATGGCAACAGTATGCATTGGAAATACTGCATCATATATTATACAAGTAGCATTTTATTTAGCTGCTGACTGTTAACATTTGTTGAAGGAAAAAGGTTATGTAACACCTATATCACCCATGTGAAAAAGAAAAAATTGACCCCCTAAAATTAGTAACTGGTTGTGCCATCTTTAGCAGCAGCAACTGCAATCAAAAGCTTCCAACTTTTGGTCAGACTTTCTCAGACTTTCGCTGTGGAGGGATTTTGACCCACTTTTCTTTGCAGAATTGATTTAATTCTGCAACATTGGAAGGCTTTCGAGCATGAAATGCCCGTTTAAGGTCCTCCCACAGCATCTCAATGGAGTTCAAGTCAGGACTAGGTGGACTTCTTCTTGTGCTTTGGATCATTGTCTTGTTGCATAACCCATTTGCACTCGAGCTTCGGATCACAGACTGATTCCAGGCATCCTCTTTCAGGATTTTTGGTAGAGAAGAGAGCTCATGGTCCCATCAGTTATGGCAAAGAATTTCTTTTGATAGTGGCATAGTGTGCTGCTTGTTGAGACCTTTTAGCCTACTTCACATTGTCGAAAAGCTTTTATATAAGCGAGGTTTAGATTCAACAGGGATCAAGCCTGGGTGCGTCTAGTCTAACTGAATGCAATTATCAATTAAATTTAGTTCATTTGTTGATTGTATAGGTAATTATTTTTTTCACACAGGGCCAATTGGTGTTGGATAAACTTTTTCTTCAGTAAAATAAATCATTTGACAACTGTATTTTGTGTTTACTCAGATTGTTTACTCAGAAGTGTTTTCTCAGAAGTCAGGAAGGGCCTAAAAGATTTCACGGCACTGAACTTTAACAGTTCTGAGTGTAGCACAGAGTACTTTACTACATGTTGTGATTGGAGTCTATACAGAATGCTTCTGTGGAATCCACTTTTAGACATCTGCATTGTTTGTTACCTTCAGTAACCACTTTATCCTTCGGAGCATGGTGGCGATGGTAGACGATGCTTTCAGGAATTAAATCAAATGAATCATTTGTTTCATTATCTGTCCAAATAGCACAAGTGTCCTCTGTGTCCATGTTTATGTTAAGATACAATTTATTTAAGAAAGCCTCAGACTGGCCAGACTGATTCAAGCTAACAGGAAGGTTATGATACTCATACTCAGCTCTTTAATAAATAAATAATAACTCTTTTCAACCATGGTGAGCAGAAAAGCATCTCAGAATGTACAACATGCCAAACCTATAGGCGGATGGGCTTCAATAGCAGAAGACCACACTGGGTTCCACTTCTATCAGGAAAGAACAGGAATCTGAGACTATAGTGGGCTGAAAGTGGACAGTTGAAGATTGAAAAAGCATCATGTGGTCTTTTTCTAACTTTCAACTGTCTTATTTCTTGCAGCCCTCTATTCATATCTGTATTCATATTCATTTAGCATGCATTATCTGTTTAATTCAAATAAAGTATTCATATTCTGTTATGGTTGACATTTTACCAATTATTGTCACAAAGAAACAATCTAAATAATCTGTTGCTCTCTCTCTCTCTTTTCTCTCTCTTAGTCACAGAAGGACCCTATGCTCGTGGAGAAGATTATGAACGATCTTGACTCCAATAAAGACAATGAAGTTGATTTTAATGAATTTGTGGTACTGGTGGCAGCACTGACTGTCGCCTGTAATGACTTCTTCCAGGAAATGCAGAAAAAGCACTGAGAGTGCAGAACATCACACACTATAAATTAGACGTCTTTAATATTGTGCTAAAACCTGCTCTGTTAGCTAGTGATTGTAAATGTGCGCAACTATAGTGTGCAAGTCCTTGTGTGCTTGACTGTGTGTGTTGTGTTAATGTGTGTATCTGAATCAGAAAACTTTCCCCTTAACTAAAGTTCACGGAACATATTTAATTTGTGAAATTTATAAATTAAAAAAATTGACCGTTGGAGTGAAAATTAAATACATTTGTTCACTTTTGCTCAAAATCTGAACTAGCGAGTTACTGATTGTTCATTCATTATAAATACTTGCTTTTACCACACTGAGGTGTACTCAGGCCAAATCAGAGGATCCCTGTTGCGTGAAATAGAGTGTCATAGATTTCATTTAGCAGTCACGATTGCTGTTAATAAGTGTCATTAAAATAGCATGCAATATATTTAATAAAACCTGTTTGTGCTGAACAGTTCTGAGTTCTGTTTGGTTTGTGTTGAAGAACATACCATTATACACAGAATCCAAAATCATGAGAATTGTTTTGTTTAATCTAAAATGAATATACACTTGTACTTGGTAATTATTGATACCAACATCAAAATGCTATTTAAGAACAAATTTAATTTATTTGATTCTTTGTTTAAACTGTTGTTTACATCTATTATTGCTGGGATTATATTAATATCCAATGTCTAACAGAATAATGCAAACCACAACTTGGTACAGAGAGAAAGAGAGAGAGAGAGAGAGAGAGAGAGAGAGAGAGAGAGAGAGAGAGCTGAGACTTTGCCCAAGTATTCAATTCAATTCAATTTTATTTGTATTGCGCTTTTAACAATGGAGATTGTCATAAAGCAGCTTTACAGAAATATAAAGATTCAGGATGTAAATTTCAAATGAAAAATGTATCCCTAATGAGCAAGCCAGAGGCAACGGCGGAAAAAGGAAAAACTCCCTGAGACGAACCAGAACCAGACTCAAAAGGGAACCCATTCCCATCTGGGTGACACCGGATAGAGCAATTATAAATAAAACCTTTCTATAATTGTGTTATGGATGTGTTATAGCTACATGGTCAAAATGTAGTATTAATAAAACCTCAAACTGCATTTGCATCCAACTTTGCCTACATATCCTGACACCTTCCATCCAACAAGGCTTTTGATGAGTAGAGTTTGGACCAATAGTTTAAATAAAATTAAAAAAGAAGAAGAACAAAAGTCCCCTGTCTCAGCAGTATACATCATCAGCGTTCTGAAAACACGCTGGCGATGTTGCACCTGTACAGTGAATTTCTTTGTGAAACTGTGACAGGATTAAGGGAAATTCAGGAAATGTATATATTAATCCTACTTTGTATTTTATGTAAAACTTCCTGTCTTCTACCTCAAGCACCCTGCAAACCCATGCCTATGCCTAGAAGGTCAACTTAATCCGTGATGTTTGAAGATAGAGTAAGTGAAACCATACTTCTCACTGACATCATCAGCTAAGGACTAATGCTAGAGGTCACAGAATCCAGTGGAATGGAAAGGATTCCAAAATCCTTATAAGAAGTCGGTACCTCTGTTGGAGTGGAAGTGTTTGACTGGTCCTCGAGTCACCAGGATGAATTTCTTTCATCTTGAACTTGGAAGTTCTGAAAGCAGTCTAATTTCAAGTCCCAGAGAAGACCAAGGCTGCACTGTAATGGAAGATTCAGCACCAAGATGAAGGACTTTTAAGACTTCTGCCTTTTCATCTTTCATAGAAGCCTCTAGTTGTGTTTGATGAATTTTAAGTTGGTTTTATCTTTCAGTGAATATTGCTTCAACTTAGGCTAATTCAGAGTCTACATGAGTGAGAGCAGTTGCTACATTGGTCGACGAATGAGTCCTTCTTGACAAACATGAGGCATTGGGCCTGTGCTTTGATCCAGACCTAGAATCTAGTTCTGACATTGTAACAAGACATTTTTTGCTTAATTGTTGAGCAGCCAGCTCCCTACTGTGTCACCTCAATCCTTAGGACATCCATTACTAGGTCCACAGAAGGTGCTGTTTTATTGTTGTGTCCTCCACCTTAAGCACCCTACTTGAGTCAACTTAAGTCAAGAGACTTTTCTCCATTGACCACGATGACACAAAGTTCTGCATTTATCTATCTCTTTACTCTAGCCAGTTGGAGTAGGGTAAACCAACAGTCCCTCGAAGGGCCAACTTAACCTATGATGTTTGAAGAATTCAAATTCAAAATCAAATTTTATTTGTCACATGCATAACCATACACAGTACAACTTGCAGTAAAATGCTTTATATGACTGTTCGAACATAGCAAAGAAAATATAGAAAAATATTTAATATAAAGATATATAATGTCCCTTCAATTTTGAACATAAAATATTATTTATGGGATGTGTTTTTTTAAAGTAATTTTTTGCTCATTTTCATTAAGGGTACCAATAATTCCGTAGGGCACTGTAGCCTATATTAATATTCTCCTCTTTATTATTATTGTCTTATTGTTTTCCTCCTCTAAACACCACAGGCCGCCCTTTCTTCCTAATTAACTTCCCAAACTGAGTGCCGATTCCACTGAACAGCAGTCCTTCCCAAAGTGTGTTGCTGCTCCCTGTTGGGATACATAGATATTGCAGGTCAGATGGAAAGAGGATTGTTGGCCCCCTGATGGCAAAGCGGCTGGCACCAGCGGTCCACTGGAGTTTTATTTTTATTCCCCACCCCCCTGTTTCGTAAAAGAAACCACTGCATATAATGTGTTATATATCGCTTTATACAAACGCCACTTATATTAACAGAGTTAGATCGTTTTATGAAATGCATTCTAGCAACAAAATATTCATCTCTCAGGGGACATTCCACAGGTAAACAACCTGCTCTACCCTGACTGTCCTGCAGGGACGCCGGAAGGCATATTACATTAGGGGTGCTGGAATTTCAGGCATGAGCTATGACTTCACATTCGAATAATAGTCCTTTTTCTTTTCTTTTAACACAGATTGACCCAATCATTACAATAATTGTACCACAGCGAATTACACTGAATTCTGGAATCAGAAGGCGTTCATTCATTTTCTATAGCAGCACGGATCTGAATTTTTACGACTGTAACTTTGGTAACCAGTTCTAACTAACTAACTAACTATGGTACCCAATTATACACAGACACTTATATGGTGGATGCCCCACATAAGCTCTGCTGTTATGTAACAGAGGAACGGGTATAATCATTGATATGTTGAACTAGCACTTTAACAGTCAGTAAGTTACATTACACGTTACATTGTAGGAGCTATATACAATTGTTCCCTCACCAGTGTCTCATTTTTTTTTCTCAATTCGAGTAAGTGAGACAAAAAAAAAGAAAAGCATCTCAGCATGCACAAAACATTGAACCTTGAGGTGGATGGGCTACAACAGCAGAAGACCACACCGGGTTCTACTCAGTGTGGAAGGTTTGATGTGATGTGCATTCTGAGATGCTTTTCTGCTCACCAAGGTTGTAAAGAGTGCTTATTTGAGTTACTATAGACTTCCTGTCAACTCAGACCAGTCTGGTCATTTTCCTCTGATCCAATTTTTTTGTTTGTCGCACCATTCTGTGTAATCTTTAGAGGCTGTTGTGTGTGAAAATCCCAGGAGATCAGCAGTTTCTGAAATCCTCAGTTCAGCCCATCTGACACCAACAATCATGCTACAGTTTAAGCGACAGAGATCACACCTTTTCCCCGCTTTGGAGTTTGTTGTGAACGTTAACATCCCGAATATGGCTCTTGACCTGTATCGGCATGATTTTATGCATTGTGCTGCTGCCACATGATTGGCTGGTTGCATAAATGAGCAGGTGTACAGGTGTTCCTATTAAAGTGGATGGTGAGTGTACCTTGCAGCACTTATCTTAAGGTGGCTCCAGTGATTCACAAATAGTTTCATTTTCATTAATTTTATTCAATGATTTCACTGTTTCTGTCAAATATGACTTCACTCTCTAAAAAAAGGTAAACAGAGAGTGGCAAGTATTGATAAGGATTGACAACTCTTAACTATACGTCTATAATTGTACACCTATATTGTGTACCTGTCACGGTTTTAATAATTCACCCCATTAAACGGTTTTTAGGCCTGAGTCCGGTTCAGTTTACCTTAGGAAAAAAAGGTAACCAATTCAGAACTTCACAAAATCGCAAATACAAAACTACAATGTCAGCAGCTTGGTGCTCTTCATATAGATTCTTGCACAACTTTGCTACTTTGACAAACAATTTTCCACTTACTGAAGCGTAGAAATTAGAAATCTGTATTTGCTATGTGGATTCACATTAACTGCACAATGTATTTTGTTGATGTATAAATTGGTTACTTTGTTAACATAATCAAAATAAGATGTAACTGTCTGTTCAAATTATACTCTATGCACCAGTATTCTGTTTTCTAAGTGAAAAGTGAGAAGAATGAAAAGAGTGTGCTGTTATCATTAATTGCAGATACACAGGTTTTCATGTTTCATGGGCCGGAAAGCAACAACCAGGCTACATGCTAACTGTCACGTTCTAGCTCACCTGACTACTGATTGCACTAACCTGCCAATCATTACACACACACACACACACACACACACACTATAAATAGAGACTTTGGACATTGTTACAATGGACAACAAATATTGCTCAGTGTATTCCTGTGAGATGTACCAAGATTTTCCTTGTGTATTTTATATTCCGGTTATTGATCTTGATCTTTTTTCTGATTGCCTGACCTTCTGTCTGTTTTTTGACCTTGACCCTGTCTCAGGTTTTTTGGATTGTTTCCCAGTGTTCTTACAAACATCATAACCAGCAACTGCAGTCCTCTCTGACACATGACACATGACAGTGAAAAGTTAGGCCAAAATTTTGTACCATCTTGGAATTCTTTGTCTTAAGCAATAAGAGCATCTGGGGGTTGCCACCCATTGCTCATAATATGAAAAATATTCTGTAATATTGTAATGTTCTGTAATAAAGACCAACGCATCTGAGGCCAAAAGTTTACATACACCTAGGCTAAAGATATTCAATCTCAGTTTTTCACAACTCCACACATATCATGTTACCATACGTTATTTTGGCAAATCAGTTAGGGATTGATTAGAGACATTTATTTCAGCTTTAATTTGCAATATCAGTATTCAAGGGGGTCAAAGGTTTACATACACCAAGTTGACTGCCTCTTTAAACAGTCTGCAATATTCCAAAAATCTATGTAATGACTTATAAAAGCTTTTCTGCAAATATCAAAATCTTGGGACCCCACAGAAAGAGGCACAAATTAATAGATCCATTGCCATGCAAAGAAGGAGTCCCTACTCCAAGACCGGCTTAAAAAGCTAGTCTGAAGTTTGCAGGTGATCACCAGCCTTTTGGAGGAGTCTTCTTTGATTAGATGAAAAAAAAATGTTTGCCCATTATGCTCAGTGCCTTGATGTGTTGTGACCCTTGCACTGTTTTCTTGCTTTGTCTCTTGAATTGTCCTTTGGCTTTGATCGACTGACTGGTATTTTGAACAATGAAACAGTAACACTTCAGTCATTAGTACCGAGTTACCACATATTTCACTTTAGAATACTTCACATCATTAACTACTGAAGAATGAAACAGTAACACTGGTTATAATGGTGCATATCAGGGCTGTCAAATTAAATTTCAAAAGTTAAAATTCAACAGTGTAATTTTGTTTTGTGAAAACATTTACATTAAATCATGATTAGTTGAACAAAGATGAAACATTAGCAAACTTTTCTCGTATCACGTTAAAGGCAATCACAAGTAAACAATATTATAATTACATCACTTCATTGTGTTTGATTCATTTATGTCTGTGTACCTAGAGTAATGTTTTGTGTGTCATTTTTTTTTACATGTTCATACCTTCTTGTAAAGCCCAGTCTGCTTTCTAATTTAGCGAACTGACTCCCTAAAAAATAAACATGAAAGTCCCTATCTTTTCCTAAAACTGCTACTGACTTCATACAATGCATTAGATCTGATTTGGTCCTACGCAAGTGAACTGTGACTGCAGGGTCACCGTTCAATCAATCCAAAAATAACCAATACCCTCAAAAATGCTATTCATCTTTAATAAGTTGTGTGCTTTGCTTCCCTCAGAGATTTGTGAGTCTCAGGCTCAATTCAGGGCATGTGAAGGTGCAGAAAAGTGAGGGGGATGGAATCACTTGCCCAGGAAAATGCATGTGATTACTGCTAGCATTCGAGGAAGGAAATATACTTGCTATACCACTCTGTAACAGTAGAGGGCAGCACGAGGCTGTGGTTTGATACACGATCGCGCCATTTTGGGTGGTTTTCCGGTTTTCTCGACACTTTGAATTTTGATTTCTGCAGAGATGTAGTTACAGGATTTGGAGGTTAGAAAGCAGCAGCGTTAAACCATATCTTCTGTCTCATCATTATTTCCCCCTGAATTTCAGTTTAGTAATGTGTAAAATACCACACAAACTGCTGTATGATGTTAACTAACAATGTTTTGTTTCTTGAGTAGATTTTAGTCACCGATTATTTTATCGAGATCAACAAGTCTGTTTTCTGCTTATTGAGCTAAAGTAACTGAGCCACAAGCAGTTTTTTTTTCTTAGCTGACTAATATTCACACATTTCTCCCAGCAATTTCTGCTCATTTCCTCTTGTGTCTTGTTGGTTGTAAATGGAAATGGGTTTATCAGACTCTGTAAGTGCAAAAGTTATTTCCCTGCTATGCAGTTTGTTCGTTTAGAGTATTCTTTACAGAAACTAGAAATTAATTCTAACTGTGTGCAGTGTAGGCTTTCATCTACAAGTGTGTTTTCACATGTGTGTGTTTTCACTGCTAAAACTAAGCAACTGAATTTCTTTAGCAGGGAATGGAATACAACTTATATTACAGCAGAGCAGTAACAGAGAGCAGTAACTAGATGATTTGTGTATTCTTGAATATCATTGTTTTGATGGCAGTTGAATCTATTTTATTTATGGGGCCTGGAATTATTTTCCTCATGGAACGTACATTGTAAAGACAGTGATTTCAAAGAAAGACAAAATATGCATTTTGTGGTGTTTAATAACTAACTACAGAGAACGAATTTCAGGGAGCATACCGAAACCTTGACGATCCACCAATGCTGATACCCATCCGATATTGTTTTCTTTTTCTTTCTTTTATATGTAAACATATAAATCCTGTTCCAAAAATACACTTCTTTTCCAAAATCCAGTTCCAATCTTTGCCATTTGTGAACAGGATCTGATATCTGATATGTTTCTTCCAATATCCAATCCACCATTTTCTTTGTTGTTGTTGTTGTGTATCGGCCTGGTTCTGATCCCGGGTATCGGATTGATATCATCTCTAAATGTAGCTGTTACATTGCTGCTGCCTGGTTGAAATGCCCCGTCTCTGTTTGCTTTCTCATACCGAGTGTATGCGTATAGGTACGTTATAGTTGTGTTGTGCATGCAGCATTTGTGCTGTATTCTGCCACGTTGCATATTTGCAGCTGATCACAGTATGCAAGACTGATGTCCTAAAGCACAGCAGGAATTTCACTGATAAATGATCCTACTCCTCCCTTGTAGCATCCTGAACGCGTATAACTTGCTTAACATACCTGAAATATCCAGTAGGTGGGGATCTTAGTGTCACTTACCTGCCGGTTATCAGGAGAGAAGAGCAGAAACTGTCATTTTCTGTAGTTAAGCAATACACCTGTGAGAGCTTTTGTTTTTTATTAAAGCATACAGAAACAGTCATTCCTAGTTAAGCAGTACATGTGTGAGAGCTTTTTTTTTTTGTTTTTTTATTAAAGCATACACATTAAGAACAGTGCCTCCTTTTTGATAACTGAAGCTTCAACGTTGCTAAAAGTAAGTCTAAGATATTGTATACCACAACCTCTAGGTCCTGCTGTGAGCTTTAAGTATTTTTAGTCATATTAACACTATTGTGTTGTAGCAGTAATTATGAAAAGCTTGAGTATAAGGGTTAGTGTAGTAGGAAAGAAGAAGCAAAGAGCCCATAAAGATCCTTTCTTTATGTCAATGGCAGCGCCTCCTGCAAAATGACACTTTCAGTCCGTCTATGCTTCGCCAATTAAAAGCATGCCCCTGAGTACAGCTTAGGGCGGTTATGATATTTCATTATGTTATATTACTTCTTTGTACAAATGCAAGGCACTGATGAAAGTGAAATTTGAAAATGAAACTGAGAATGAAATTTAATTCTGATGCAAAGTCAGCATTTAATTCTTTAAAAAAAAAAAAGAAGCAATAACCTGCTGATTGTATTTCACTGGTGTGATAAAGATATGTAAGAGCATTAGCGATTAAGCTTTTGCTTTTTCGCTGTGCTACATTTCCTGCATGTAACCAATGACAAGTGAAAAGAAACGTGTGTGTGTGTGTGTGTGTGTGTGTAATAGTTCATGTTTTTTTCCTGGTGTGATTGCATTTCTCTCTGGCACTACATTTCAGCACAGGAATCAGACCCATGACCAGGGAGTTGGTCGGTGGCACCTTGCTCAACAAGGTCAAGTCCTGTGTTTTGATGATATGATTAAACAAGTCTCATGAACCCCAAATGAAGTCCAAACTTTAAAAACGAACAATTAAAAGTTGAAAGGCCAAATTCTTCCATGCGTCCTCAGAATCATGTCCTCAGTTTGTCATTTGAGTTTCACCAGAACTAAAACTTTAAGGATTTACAGCTGTTAAAGTAAAATAAGCTCCACGTTGAAAGAATTCATTGGCCTATGGCAGTCAGAGGGCTTGTGAATGTCGACATGTTTGATTTTTGAGCATCAGACTCTCAAGAGTAATGTGCATGTATTGCAAAATTAATATTTTGCTAATTAAAGTGGGTGGAGCTACTTGTTTTTAATTCTTAACCCAAGAATAGTAATATTAATATTCTCCTGATGCAGATGCAGGTAAGTGAAATATTTTTTTCCAAATGCTGTGAAACAATAGGCATGAACCCTTGATATTGCACTGTAAGCAATGTTTTTTTGTTTTTTTTTTTAAACTTATGCAGAATTGTCTGGAAGTGTCTTTTTCTGTGTCTACCCTAAAAGTATATGTGGCAGCATAGGCTGCACACAGGGGACAGATGGATGTTTTTTTGCTGGGAGTATATAAACTACTCAAAAGGTGTTGATTGTCTAAAACAGTTGTACAATGTGCTCGGGAATTGCTACTAAGCAGTTTGTGCAACTTGCCATATGAGCCAATGGAAGATGCCGAGATCAAATGACTTTTGCTTAAGGCAGCTTTTTTGTCGGCCGTCACTACGAGCAGATGAGTAGGCGAACTGCATGTGTTTACCGGTCAGCATGCAGTGTCTGCTTTGATTATCTCAAACATATCATTCTGTGGCCAAACCCAACATCCATACCAAAGATACTGACAGAATATATCATTAAACCTATCATGCTGTCTACGCCTGCTGGTGAAAATGTGTCAAGGCCCACTGTGAGTCCAACAAGGGCTCTCAAGCATTTGGTTGAAATGACAGCCAGCTGGTGGGTTACTGACCAACTGTTTGTGTGCTTGTAGGAACCATAAAGGGGCGCTGCTGTCTAAAGACCTTTATATAAAGAAAGTTGTTGCACAGGAATACTTGTCAAGAGGTGCCTTCTTCCATTAAGTGCCATTTGACATGCACTATGGCTACCTCATGGCTGGGACTAAGAGGAGTGTCACTTGTGGACCTGCATGAAGTGGCGTCACAGAGTTCACAGAATACCTTTGCCAGTATCAGCACTTAAGTGATTTTTATCCTCAATAGCCTAAAGAATAATATCAATAGCTTGAGTGATCTTCTTCCTCATTAGCAAGCAGGACTAACAGTTCTGAGTGATTCTCAGGCCTAATAAAGTATGGCATTTGCACTCTGTGAGTGCTTACTGTTATTGTCTGGCAGGGTACACCATCAGGATGTTATGAACTATAGTGAGAACTTTGATACACTGTCTTCACTATTTATATAGTATATATAGGCCAATCATGTGGCAGCGACACATCATGCAGGTACAGGTCAAGAGCTTCAGTTAATGTTCACATCAAACGTGAATGAAGAAAAAGTGTGATGTGTGATCTCTTTGACTTTGATCTGAGAAATCTGAGGCTATCATGGGCACAGACTCACTGAAACTGGACAGTTGAAGACTGGAAAAAGACCAGGTGATTTTGTTTCTATTCTTCAACTGTCCAGTTTGAGTGAGCCTGTGCCTGGCTAATAGGAGTGGATACCAATGTGGTCTACTGCTGTTGTAGCCCATCCACCTCAAGGTTTAATGTTTCGTGCATGCTGAGATGCTTTTCTGCTCACCACAGTTGTAAAGGGTGACTCGAAGCAATCGGGCCATTTTCCTCTGACCTCTCACATCAACAAGGTGTTTCCACCCACAGAACTGTCGCTCACTCACTGTTTTGTGTTTTCCGCACCATTCTGTGTAAACTATAGAGAGTGTTTGTGAAAATCCCAGGAGATCAGCAGTTTCTGAAATACTCAAACCAGCCCATCAGGCACCAACAACCATGATGCTTGATGTGAACGTTAACTGAAGCGCTCGACCTGTATCTGCATGATTTTATAACTGCATAACTGAGCAAGTGTACAGGTGTTCCTGGTGAGTTCCTAGGTGGGAGGAAACTGGATCTGGCCACTTACCATCATCTTATTACTGAAGGAATGATCCTCCATTATCAATCTGAGGTCCACGGCCATATATACAAAGCTATTCGTATGCCTGGACCATGTTATGACTCCAAATCCAATTAATATTTAGTGGAATATCAGTTCTGTTCAACTACTATCATTTCTTGTCCTCAAGTATCATTATTTGATTATTATTTAATTTACATTTTAATTTAATTAGCATAAGTATATCGAGTTAGTACAACTTGCAAAAGATACGTGACCACAAATAATGAAGCTCAAAAGTTTCAAGTATAATTAATCAATATTTTCCAATTGATGAGCAGTATTAAGCCATATTTTTCCCCAAATAGTCTTTTCAGCAAGGTTGTAATATAAAAATATAAACAAATAATATTTCTAAATAAAAATCTATGAGAATTAGTTTAAAAAATGTGCCAGCAGTTCAAAAGTAGTTAAATTCTGTGAGGAAACCGCGTATGGCAACACTGCCTATACAGCTCCACGTAACACACATGGTGCTAATTTACACCTGTTCTGAGAGATAGCTAAAACTGCATGCAAAACTGATGGTAGATGGCCACCCCTTCTTTGGTTTAATCAGGTAAGCAGACTTCTATGCGTGCTGATGATAAACAATTATTCACACATTCACACATTTTGTCGTGCTATCAGTACAGTTACTGCATTTAGTTTGTATTTAGTGATGGAGGTAATGTCATTGCCTTACAGCTCCAGTGTTGCCTGTACAGTCCTGTCTGTGTGGAGTCTCAAATGTTCTCCCTGTGTTCGTGGGTTTCCTCTGCCTTCTCTGGTTTCCTCCCACCTCCCAAAAATGCCATTAGGTGTATTGGCTACACTAGGTGTGAATGAATGTGTGTGTGTGTGTGTGTGTGTGTGTGTGTGTGTGTGTGTGTGTGTGTATGTGTGTGTGTGTGTGTGTGTATACGCATGCATGCAGGGTGATCTGCACTTGACTGATTTCGCTTCCAGGGTGTATTCCAGCCTTACACGCATGGTTCCCTTGGGCTCCAGATGCACATGACTCTGACCAGGATAAAATGGTTCCTGAAAATGAATGAATATTTACTTTGTTTTCCAGATTGTTATTGCAGCCTCTTCCTTAATAGCACCCTTAAAGAAAGGTTTACCCATTATAGAGGACTGTGCAGAAGTCTTAGGCACATGCAAGGAAATGCTGTAAAGCAAAGATGCCTTCAAAATTAGTTGAATTAAACATTCTACATAAAATATACTTTAATGAGCAGGTAACAGTTAAAAAAATGGTGTGAAAACCCCCTTTTTTTAAAAATCAGGTACAGTTTGTGCAGTTTTATACGGAAATTAGCTGGTAAGTTGTACTGAACATCTTGGAGACTCTGCCACAGTTCTTCTGGAGACTTGGACTGTCACACTTCTTTTTTAGCAGCCTTCTTTAAAAGTAGTATGAAAAGTAGTATGTTACATAATGTCATAAAAGTCACAAAATAAGCATCTATGACAAAATTTGCACAAAAAAAAAACTGCTAGTCAGTTCAAACCTGTTGGAAAGCATCAGTTCTGTGGTCCAGACAGAACCCACAGAAAAAAAAGGTAGTGTAACATATAGTTGTTCTTGAGTTAGAATGTTGATTATGTGGTTTTTTTTTCTGTTTTTATTTCTATTCATGAATTTTGAAGAGGTACAGCTAAAATCCTAGGTTCTCTGAGTCATCACCATATCACATGGTTTATTCAAATGTGCAGGTCCAGTTAGGGAATGGTTTGGATAACATTGCCAAACATCCTGTTCCAAATCGATATAAAGGTAAAAATGTTATGTAAAAATGTAATGTAACATAACAGTATGGGACACCATGAAAGAAACCTAATCAAAAACAGATTTCTGTTTACTTTTGAGTCAGTGACTATATATTTGGGTGGACGTCACACCAGGTGAAAAAGTGAGGCCAGATTGTTTTTGTGGCCCTTTAGTGGCTGCAGTGCAGTGTTAACCCTGCCCATTCCCATGTACGTGAATGGAACATAAGCCAAACTTACATTTTTAAGTTATATCTCCACAAATTATTTTTCGATAATAGTATTCTGCCATTTTTACAAGTTCAGCAGACCTTGATCTTTCCCGCAATATTTTTCTGTATGATAAATGCACTTTATAGGAGTTATTTGATGATAATTAAAAACAGGTAGTTGATGAGGTGATTGACGGTTTTGGACATTGGACAGTTTTGGTCTTTGTTCTGCTCTAAACTGTTCCAACAGACCCTAAGAGGTTTTTTTTTTGCAGTTTTCCTTGAATGTTGCTTGTTTTGACGTCTAAGCTAGCTCATTGTACTGATATTTTAACGAGCAAACCAATGCGAGTGAACAAAGTGATGGCATAAACCAAGGCAGCTAGCACGAGCTAAATTTTATAACAATTAACTATTGACTGTATGACCTTAGCTAACACTTGCAGTAGCTGGTTAGCCAGTCCCTCCTTTTTAAACATCCTCCAGCTACGGAATGAGTGGAGCATAAGAGTGCACGTCATCATGGAGAGCAGCGATTATTTACTAGAAAACATGTGTTGTCGGATCAACCATTGTCGGCTAGGTAGCAAATGGCAGCTCAGTCTGTCATGACTCAAAAGTCATAGTATTCAATGCGCTATCTTAAATTGCATTTTGGGTATACTTTCAATTCTACCAAATGCTTCAAAACTCACAAAATGGGAGTAAATGGTGCCATGTTGTCCACTCACGTATACAGTCATTGGTTTGAACTAATGCACTGGTTTTGCTTTGATTGTATTAAACTGGGGCATTACTGTTCATATGCAACTTGTTTCAACTGTTGGTTTTATAAACATTATAAATAAGATTATTGAATTGCTTGAATGGCTTGGATGGAATTATGCAGAATTTTTTGCAATTACGTTTTAATAATAATAATAATAATAATAAATATTATTATTATATTGTAAAAAATATTGTACAGGCTACATTTCATTTAAAATGCTCTATGTGGTAGTTTTTGATTCAATTTGCCAATCCCTAAATATTCAGAGAAAAACAGAGGTGCTAAATATTCATCATATTAATAAATCTGTAAATCAGGCAAGTGTAAAGTCTGACATGTGACCTGGTATGTTCTGAATATAAACCCAATTTAATTTTACTGCAGTATCCATTCTGTTTACCTACTTATCATTTTAAGTCGCCGAGGATCATTATTTGATACATTAAGCATTATTACAACTTTGAAAGATAAGTGCCTACAAATAATGAAGCTAAAAAAAATGTCAAATGTGATTAAGCAATATCACACAAGCAAGAGTGTACTGATAATAAGAACCTGTGCGATTCGGTCACAGACACAAGTCCCGCAGGTAATCACAGCTGTGCTGATATTCAGAACAACAGCACAGTTTCAAGTGTGATACGGGTTTTATACAACTGTCTTATAAACGAGAAATTAACGTCAAGTAATTGGCCATTTCAGACACATATTTTGTTTATTTTTGCTCCTGCAATGAAAATAGTTCCTAAAGAAGCAGGGTAGAGTGTTGCGTGTTGCCATGCAGCGCGTAGACTGACTGACAGCTTGGAGTAAGTGAAGCAAGGGTTTCGACGTAATAAACTATTGCTAGAATCAGAATTTTACGTAGTGAACGCAGACAAGCGGACAGATACAAACAGTGAAATGTAGCAGTGCTGTTATCCTAAATATCAGCACTCTTGGAACACTGCTCGTCCAATCAAATTAGTGGACCGGAACTAACTGTTGTATAATACGTTTTCATTCATAACCTGCACAGGCACACCGAATTCACTCTCCAGACCTTTACTGACAGATTTCAATTATTCCGGGAAACAAATTTATTTAGGGAAACAAATTGTAGATAAGCAGTCAGCACCTCCTCTGCTCTGCATGGTGCCCCACAGCATTGTGGGTGAAATGAGAAGTGAGGCAGGGTGGGTCAGCGTTCACCTCCCTCTATAGCATGTGACAAATTAGCTAACGAGTAATGGCCCTTGCATTTCCACAAAGTAATTAACCCACCAGGTACTGAGACAAATTCTAATATTCGTGTAATATCATCTCACATCTGTTTTGCACAGAAATGTCATCAGATTACATTACCTAATCCGTCTCTTATACACTGCCGAATCTCTCATACACGTGCGCACTTTGATTTGATCTGACCGATCACCTTTATCCTATGATTTCTGTCCTGATGGGAGTGGCCTCAGCTAAGATGAAAATGCCCCCGTCTACACTGCACGAGGGGTCGTTGAATGGCTTGATGAGTAGGAAAATAATGGCCTTTGCGTTCCCCACATCTCAACCCAATTAAATACCTATGGGAGATTTTGGACTAACTTGCTAGGCAGCGCTCTGACAACCAACTGACGCATTATCTTTTGGAAGAATGGTGTTCATCCCTCCTGGACAGTTCCAGAGACCTTTAGAGTGTGACACGCTGAATCTGTTCTGATTGAATCTGCGCCTCAGCACCTCACTAAGACCAGTAAACCCATCTGTGTGTAAAATGTTTTTTCAAAGGCTTAGAAAACTGCCAACCATGTAAAATCAGAAAAAATATCAGTCCAGAATGTTGCTGCTTCTAGAAAAGCTGTTGGTGTTGTAAAAGCATGCATTCATACCCAGTACATACATTTTACTGAGCTAATGGTCTGAATGCTTGTGTGCTTCGTGTATTGCGTATATTAATTATTTATCATTCAAGCGGCAATTTTTACGAATGTTTTTTTTTTTTCAATCACTCACAATTATTAAGAATTACATTCGGGAGGTATTAGAGCTAGTATCCTTAGTGCTTACAAATGTGATCAAAGTTCTCTCCCTCATTTCCTTTGAATACATGTCACTCTGTAAAAAGTCTAAGGCAAATAAAATACAGCATGACTTTTGGTTCTCCCACCAACATTATACTAATACCATGCAAAGATTATTCACAAACAATGTAAATAATATATTACTCAATGTTAGCCTATATTTAGATGCTTAATTTAGTGTTTCAAGTAGACTATTTAGAATTATTAGAAAGTTATTACATTATTAATAATACACTGTGTTTATCTCTATAGTATTTTTTTCCCCTGACATTTAATCACTGCTGAATAGGTAAGAGGTTTTCTGGGTATCATTGTTATTAACATCATTTATTTATGTTGTGCAACTTTAGTCCTTTGGAATAATCTACAATACTGTACTTCATCTCAAATGGGTGTTCATTCACTCGTTCATTTATTCATTTATAGCTATGCGAAGAAAGAAGAATGTTGCATTGTTTACAGCCACTTGAGTGGTTGTGTAAGTGTCCTAAAAAAAGATAAACAAAATTTACAAGCTCTTCCAACTTATGAGATTTTGAAAAATGTCGAAAATGACCTACTTTTTGGTGTCATTGTAATTTTAAAAGCCACTTCAGACACTGCAAATAGGCTGACCTTGGCAACCCAGCTGTATATTCATATATTGCATGTATTGTTCTATGTAACTAAACTAACATAACAATAATAAAACTTTAAATGTAGACATTGCATTTGTGCCTAATTATCACCTCATGCGGACAAATTACAAAGTAGGCTTTGCGCTCACGAGATGACATTCAAAATTATTTTATTTGACATTACAATTAATCGATATAAATATGTCCAGGAAAGCATATAACAATTAAGAAATTTAAGAAATCTGTATTGGTATTACGCACAGACAAACTTAGAACATATCACAAATCGACCAAATTAGAGCAATTTAAGAATGCTTTGTCTACACAAAACATCCTGTAGAACAGCATAGCCTATAACAGTAAAATCATCTTTTTTTAAAATAAATAATAAATAGAATAAATGATCAGTTTCCCCTTATCGGATAGCGCTGTCCACACATGCATTCGACGTTTATTCTTGATTTTTTTTTCTTTCTTTTTTTTTTTTTTTTACATCATTTTCCCTTTTTTTCTCCTTTTTTTTTACTTTAAAAAAAAAAAAAAAAGTATTTGCAAGTATTTGTTTTCATAAATAAAAACTCACAAGGCAGGTAGCGTCCAGTGTCGAGTATTGCATCTGTGCGCTTTACATCCTGTCTGTTATGTGCAGCGAGTTTGGTGTAAAAGTCTCAAATAAAATGGCAGATAGATAGATAGATAGATAGATAGATAGATAGATAGATAGATAGATAGATAGATAGATAGATAGAAAATTAGGAAAATTAGCATCCGGGTCCATATGCTTTAGGTTTCAGAGGTCAGACATGTGAGTGACAGGGCTTTGGGAAAGCAAATATGGTGTAAAAGAAGACCAGCCGATAAAAGAACATATTCGGAACCCACGCGCGCCATTAAGTGAAACTCATTGAGACTGTGTGCTCGAGCGCTTTGCGGCGCAGTGACGCGATGCTCGTGCCGCGCCACATGTCACTATCTGTGGATGACGAGTTGCAGAGTTGCGTGGAGGCGCTCGCGCTTGTCGGGCCGGCGAGTGACGCGGGCACCATGCCCGGAAACGTGGGCTGGTATAGGTGATGCGACTGCAGGGCCGAGCCGTTGGACGCCATGTTGGACAGACCCATGGAACCAGGCGCCGCCGGGCCCGCGCCTCCCAAGCTGCACTGCGACAGTGACTGCGCCATTGCAGGCTGGCGGCTGAGCGCCGGCGGAAGTTGGAGCTGAGAGACACTCGGCATCCCGGCTGCAGCCCAGCGCGTGTCGTTCGCGTGAAACGAGCATAGGCTGTCGTTAATGGCTGCAGAAGGAAACTGCGGTAAACCATGATGAGTAGGAAGTAAGGTGCCGGGCGCGCGGAACACGTTTGTGGTCTTCTTGCGCTTCTTCCACTTGGCGCGTCGATTCTGGAACCAAACCTGCGACAACCAAACCACACACCTGATATTGCTGCAGAGCCTAGCGGTCTCTCACAGTCACAGACTTCAAAATACTCACGAAGCAGCTCATGAAAAATGAATAACGGTTAAGGTTAGGTGCTCAGCTTTTCACGCGTCCTCTCTAACGGAATGCACTCTTGTGCCTTGTGTCGGATCGCCAGTGTCAAGTTTATATTTTTCTCAGCCGTTTGTGTTGTAATAAAGCTATTTTAGCTGATTGTGGTGTTTCTTTGTAAAGCATCATTAGGCTTTAGATCAGCTCTATATAAAACAACGGTATAAACTGAATTATTGCTGCTGCTGCTGTCCAAAACAAAACAACCAAAAAATATTAAATAAACTCCAAACCGAAAACATACTAAATAAACACACAGAGGCCTACAGTGACAGCTATTGAGTACCGAATGCAAAAAAAAATAAATTAAAAAATTACTCGTTTGAAAGCTTTTGAAATACTTTACTCATAAATGTATTGTTTAATCATTCCGATAAAGCTGCTAGTCAAATACGCTTTATTTTATTTCATTTTATTTTACACACACACACACACACACACACACACACACACACACACACACACACACACAAAGTGGGGCTATATTGAACAGCAATGTACGATTTAAAATGTATTAGATTATTAGATTAGTGTGACGTAAATACAGTTGTTTTTATTCTTTTCATTATAAAATAGTTATCAGTGGCATGAACAAGTGGCGATGCTTCTTACAGCGAATCTTTTTTATTTGTGCACAATTCAGCAATTTCGGCCGAAATTGATTTAAATTGTCGCTTTTAAATGGATTCAATTACCCTCAAAATAGATAAACACCAATCAGCCCAAATGTGCTTTAAATGTCCCCTTTTATTTATATTATTGTTATTTCATCCCAACCGACGATGTAAATGACAGAATCCTGAAATTCAGACATGTCGCATTTAGACCATAAGCGCGCGTGCCGCTTAAATTCAGACTAAAATTCTAAATTCAGACTAAAATGAAGGTTACTTGGAGCTATGCATTATGGACCCCTAGCAGCGAGGCTATTAATTAAAGTCTGGTGTGTGTAAAAGCACTCCCACGGACCGTCTTGCTCTGTGTTTGATTTCTCAGCCGCTTGAGGTTTATAGAGACCTCATTCACGAGCTGCGCGCAGTGATTAATGGGAACCTAATGGTTTGGAAAAAGAGTAAATTACAAATTACACTCACGGTTTCCGCCTGTTTAGTGGATTAAAAAAGTGGGTGTCAGGATAAAAGGAGAGTATCATATTAGACTGACACTCGCGCAGTAATCCGTTAAATCCGGCCTGAGACGCATTGTGCTTTAGGATGAAAAATTATAGTCTTCAAATCATTAAAAAAAAAAACAAAAGCAAACACAGAGCACATCCCCTCCGCCATATGTGAAAGGTGACAAGCCTATTTTCAGGTCGTGCGTGCTGCTGAGTCGCTGTTTACTGAGGGATTAGATTATTGGGATGACGCTTTCTATGGGGTTAAAATAACCCGGGATTACATGTGCGCCTTAACACGTTTTAGCGAGTTCAGTGACCCAGACTAACACGGAATAGCTAAGAATAACTACAAACTTGCACCTCGCCTTGGTAACATTGGTAATTTAGCAAACTGGGGCGTGCCATTGTAATGAATCTGCATTAATGAGGCTAAGCTTGAATAAAACACGCAAATCACAAGGGTCTGGTAGTGATGAAGGTTATTATTTGGACGTTTGCATGGTTTCACATTGAGTTTAATAAGCCTGTGAGAGTAATAAATAATACTGGAATAGGTGGATAATAACTGTTGGGTTTTTACAGCAGCGCGAGCTCGAAATGTCTGTGCATATTTAATGAAGTGAGGTGAAGGCGAGGGAATTGAAGCTGGACTCCTAATGGTGATGAATAAAGCTCTGTGCTCCGGTGATGAAGAACACCTTAACTGCGCTTTAACACGACAATGAGCTGAAGAATGACAGAACACGAGTCACGGTTTTGCTTTAAATAGCTGGGTTAATAACTCAATGATCTACACCACTGATCATAAATCTTCATCGCGAATAATTTTTTTTACATGAATATTATTCATATATTTACATTCTTAACTGAGAAATAATATAAACGCAAGCGCAGCGTGTCATAGGTGTCATAATGCGCAATGATATCATTCTGAAAACAATGTTTCATACGTTGTTTATTGGTTTATTCTGAATGGTATATTCCCCAAACGAGCCAGAAAAACCGTCCAACACGTTAGTGCAGTCAGAATCGCAGGAATCTGTACTGGGTTACTTTCCACTCCAACCTGAACGAGCTGCTGTGGGATCTCTGTGTCAATTAGCGTTACATATTTCCTTTCTGGTCTTCTGCACCTTCTGATGGCGGAGACGCTGCTGTACAGACAGAGACAATGATACAGCTGTCCTCTGCGTCCGACTTTTCACTAAACTCTGCTCACTCTGTTACTGCTATCCGTGGAATCAAACCACAGCCTGCTGCCTCTAAACGATTTGGATGGATTGTAACGCGAAGAATTGTTTGAAGGAAGGAAGGAAGGAAGGAAGGAAGGCCCGAAACTTCCTTTCTTCAATTTTGATTGTTTCAGTTGCACTTGATTGTGAAAATATATTTACGTTATTTTCTTAAATAACAGATTAGATATTTTATCTGTCACATAATAATAATAATAATAATAATAATAATAATAATAATAATAAAAAAAACTGTTATGATAAATAGAATTATTATTATTATTATTATTGTTATTATTGTTGTTATTATTATTATTATTATTATTATTATTATTATTATTATTATTTATTTATTTTTTAATTTTTTTAGCCTGTTGTGGTTGTTATTACTGTGACTAGCTATTGAGATTACCTCCAGATTTAAGATGGCAAATGTTTCTGAACTGACTCACCTGCACGCGCGACTCCGTCAGGCCGATGCGCAGCGCGAGCTCCTCGCGCATGAAGATGTCAGGATAGTGGGTTTTGGCGAAGCTGCGCTCGAGCTCGTTGAGTTGCGCAGGCGTAAAGCGGGTCCTGTGCCGTTTCTGTTTCTGCGTCTGCTGACTTACGGATTGCGCCGAGTTTTGGTTTTGTTGCTGCTGCTGCTTGTCTTGCTCTTTGCCGTTCGGAGGATGGGAGCCAACGCTGCCGAGCTCGTCTCCCGGAAGATGGGTCGCGCCTTCTAGGGTTTCCGGGTTCGGGCCAAGTTCCGCGGTATGTCCGGGGTCAGACACCCCGCCTCCGACTCCGAGTCTGCACTTCAGTGCCTCTCTGTGTCCCAGGAGCTCCGCCGCGGCATCCTTCATCCCTGCAAGACACACACACACACACACACACGCACGTCAAAATATCCTCATGGTTCCCGCCCGCTTAGCGGACAGAATGATCTCCTACAATCCTATTAAAAGAGACGGGTTACGGTAAACCTGACAATTTTCGCACAGAAGTGAACTAGTTTGGAGTGTGTCGAAAGCATCACGCTTGTTGTTACGCTGTTACAAAGCGCGAGGAAGACGGGAGGAGTGCACACACCCCTCAGTTACGCACGCTAAAAGTGCCTAATTCCATTCAATGCCATCAATATATTTAAATGACGTCGTAATCTAATAATGATGATTACCTTTTCTGCAAGTAAATTAGATCACTTTAAATTGTATTAGAATCAAACAAGGACCAAACTGTCAGTTTTCACTGCTTGGCTGAAGAGGAGAAGAGAGCGCTGGAGAGAGGGAGGCTGAGACAGAAGGTCCTCAGTCCTCAGTACTCAGTAGTCCAGTAGTTTTGCGACAGTTACTCACCGAGCCGAGCGTCCAGCAGGTCGACGTGCGACAGCATCGTGCACCGCTGCGAGGTGATCTTTTATTTTCCTCAAAAAAATCACTCTGTGATTTTAACCTATTTAATATATGTATATATATTGGGCTTTTAAAAAGGAGGTCCCCTGCATTATAATGCCCTTTAGAGGGACGGGGAGGTGCTTAATAGTTGGATAGCCCCGTAAGGGCTTCAAATGAGAGCCAATCAGCTGCTGAAGCCAGCCCATATCAGCCACTCACATGCGTTCATTTCTCCTCATTTCTCCCCGAAGGTTATTATTATGTTTTTATCCCAACTTCCAAATTCCAGACCGATTTAGTGTTACAGCAAAGCTTCGACCTCTTTTAAAACACACACCCACATACTCGTTGTCACAGCTGTTTCAGACAGACAGAGTAAATAAACATCTTCTGACCTCCACATGATTCGTTCGATCGCACTATTATTATTATTATTATTATTATTATTATTATTATTATTATTATAGTCTCCTGATTACGCGCAAATAACAGACCCCAAGACATGAGCACTTCTCCACAAAACACCTAGTAACCTTTAATAACTGTTTTTTTTCCTGCACCAGTTTAATTTTTTGATTTCAATTCATTTCCATGCTCCAAAGTTACGAAATGTCCTGCTTGTGCCTTTAAGACACAATGGGAATTTCTTGTAATGAAGTCATTTTCAAGACCATCAGGCCTTTATGTAATTAGTGCCCAATCTACTAATTATACTAATGTACTGCGAATATCAGCAGAGGTCAGTGTAAATGAAACGGAGGCGAATTATATGTGAAATACGCCGAAATGGAAACATACGATTTGATCGATTTTTGTTTGTCATGTAAATGACCGCGGAACTAAAGTTATTCCTTTCATGCAAAGCGAGGTGTGTGTGTGTTCAGGCCACACACACGAGCCGTTAGTGCAGCGCGTGGAGCCTGAAATGTTATAAGGAGAGAAATGCAACAAAAA
This sequence comes from Pangasius djambal, assembly GCA_022985145.1. NCBI lineage: Eukaryota > Metazoa > Chordata > Actinopteri > Siluriformes > Pangasiidae > Pangasius > Pangasius djambal. The sequence continues at coordinate 16,271,863 of CM040989.1, read as the reverse complement.
AGAATAGGAGCGTATACTGGAAAAGCGCACAGGACCAGACAGCTCCTTTGTGAATTACGCCTCTTAATGCGGCACAATGGAGGCGTCCAAGCGAGAATACTCTCACAGTTTGTCAGGACTCAAGACACACACACACACACACACACACACACAAACATGCGAAAAACCGGGGAGAAAGTGGATCCGGTGCGCTGATAAACCAGCATGTCAGCGAAGCGGGCAGACGGCGTGTGAGGGAAGAGTTGTGGGTATGTTCTTGTTTTCTCTCCCGCTTTTTGGCGAGGAAAAAAAAAAACAACAAACAAAACATTGTTGTACTGAGCACTCAGTGGAGGATACGAGACATAAATACGGAGTGCAGAAGCACAGCGCTGCTAAAAGCGCAATAAAGCCAAAGCGAGGCTTTGTGCATATGTTAGCATGAGAGGCTGAAAGAATTTTATGCGTTAAAAAGGAATAAAAAAAAAAATTTGTCTTGAGCGATTTTAAATCATCGCATTATTTAAGTGCTTGCCCCCAAATCGTCGCTTGATTGATGGTGTACTTCGTTTTTACGACTTTTCAGCAGTTCGCGCCTGTGTGTTTATAGCTGTACAGAGTGAATTGCTCTCAGCGCGGCTCATAATTATCCGCTTAAAACGCGACGCCAGACGCGTAACGACGCTTTCACACAGCCCGAGCAGCGCTTGCTAAGAGATATTACTCCGAGGACAAAACTATAAATCAGAAACAAACTGCGTCCGACCCTCGTGTTAAATTTGCCAGTCTTCTCACCCTTTCTTTTTTGGTATCTTTATTCAGCAGTAAAGGATTTTCCGTAGCGGTTCAAGTGATTTTTCCCTAATAAATAGGGTTTAAATGGTTGCGCGCAGCCGGGAGCAGCTACACAACAAGCTGCGAACACATTGGCTGCCTCTAATGCAATTCATTCTGTGTGTTTACCTCGTGCAAAATTGTACAGATTGGATTTCGGCACACGATGCCAGAACCTGAGAGCTGCACGGAGATTACCGGCTTTCTTTGTGAAGCGCGAAGAAAAAGAAAAATGGTTCATTAAATGTATTGTGGGGGGAAAAAGCGTTTCATCGCTTTACACATAATGGCAAAGAAAAGGGAGCCCTGTTTAGCCAAGGTGAGAAAACACAACTTAGAAATAAGAGCGAGAGGCCTTAATAACCCACCTGTCCAGTAACAACAACAGCGGTGATAATAATAATAATAATAATAACAATAATAATAATAATAATAATAATAATAACAACAACAACGACGGCGATAATAATAATAATAATAATAATAATAATAATAATATCAGGTTATCTGTATAAGATTGGCATAACATTGGTAGAATTCATGTACACTGTAATAAACGGGGTACAAGGCTATCACCAAGATGTTGTATTATTATTATTATTATTGTTGTTGTTGTTATTATTATTATTATTATTGGTTAACGATTTAATAATCAAAAGCTGCACATAAATGATACTGCTCTCTCTCTGTGTGCGTGTGTGTGTGTGTGTGTGTGTGTGTGTGTGGATGAGGAAAGTATAATTGGTATAGTGAATCAGAGCTGAGTCACACTTCTCCTCGCACAAGAGCACATCAATCTCGCACAGCCTATAAATAAAAATAGACAAACAAATTCGCGGCATGCAAGTCAATGCAGCGCATCTGGGCGGAAAGTAGACATTTTCACGCACCCTAGAGATGAGGAGTGACTTTTAATAAAGCCACACAAGTAAAACACTGCACGCGCTTCAGAGCTGAGAGAATTTCCGTCTTGCCGGAGCCGGGAAAGTAATCAGGGAGTTGTTGCACCGTAAATTAGGGGGGGAAAAAAAACTTTTTCGTTGACGATGTGTATATATGCATGTAGGTGCGTATGCATGTGTGTATACATGCATTTATGTATATATTTATATATGTATGTAAGCATGTATGCATGTATGTATGTAAGCATGTATGCATGTGACACCCTTTTCTCTTCAAGTCCCTGCAAGCGCAAGTAATTTGTGAGGCACTCAATTTGAGAATTTCTAAAGAGCAAATCGATCGTGCCCCTGCAGAAACGTCAGTTTAGCAAATTAGATTCGCGCGCTCGTGCAGGGGGATCGGGTGGCGCGCGTGTCTGTGTGTGTGCTTAGCTCGTGGGGGAAAAAGAAAGCGCAGGATGCAGGTAGCGCATGCTCATGCTTCAATTAGGAGCGCTGCCCTCGGAACGGGGCCTCGATTAGACCGTGATTCGGCCCAAAGCAATATAATTATGATACCAAATAAAATAATCAGCATTTGAAGAGCTATTTCCTTAACGAGACGCAGGGGCCGGGTGTCACGGAGCGGCGGCGGCTCATTAGCGCCGTAATGAGCCTGTGGGGGTGGAAGGGGGTTTGATAAATTATCGAAATCGGGATAGTGAAGACCGAGCCAAAACCGAATTAATCTGCTCCAGAATCTGTAATCTGACAATCAATTGCAACTCGTATCACACGCGACGAGCCATAAAGTTACATTTGTAGAAAGGAATTCATGGGTGAATTGATAAATGAATCAATGTTGCGAAATCGTCTGAGATTAATTTCATTAGGACGCTCCGGCTATTGGACACTCCGCTGAAAAGACCGTGCGTTACAGGCCTAATGGAGAACAAACACTAACCTTACAGTTCCACAGTTTAGACGGGTAAAACTACTACAGAAAGAGAAGTCAGTTATTAGTTTAATGAAGTAGGAAGGGCAGAAAGGGAGCAGCCCGAATTGTTCCACTTGTTCAAGTAAATAAATCAAAGGGTCATAACTTAGTTGGGGTTTAAATAAATAAAAAATAAAGATGTGTTAACGTTTAGACATTCATTCTCACAAGGAAAAAAAAAAGACATGGCTGCATTAAGACTCTGCATCACCTGCGTTTTAAAATGAGTTCAAAATGTTTATGACTTATGACCAAGAGTCTATTTCATTTTTCTGATATCAATATTGATATTGATATTGCCAGATTACATAGTGGGCTATGTCAGTATGATATGACACCAGAGCTCAGTATACTGTAATGTTGGGTCTGAATAAGTATATTACCAACATACCACAACCGTAACCTACTAGTTAACCAGCTATAGCAGTAAAAATAAAACAAGAAAGAATGCAAAGACTACATGCCTATCATCAATCATCCGGTTTTTTTTTCCATGAGCAATCATGAGTAATTGTGGAAAGATGAAACTGTACTCTTGAAACTTGATTAAAATTGTTTTTGAAAAAAAAAAAAAAAAAAGGAAAGAAAAGAATCCAACTGAGTGGAACATTTGCCTGATATTGGAATCAGCATGCGAGCTGTGGACACAAGCACTGAAGATAAGCGGACAGATTTGACATTAGGCACACCAGAAGTGCCACATGGCTGGTGATCCGTATAAACTGGACCTCTTTGGTGTTTCTGTGCCTAAAGGTCTCTGCCCCCATCGCAGTTTACAGCAGAAAAATATGAGCAAAAATGTACTAAATGTAATAATTATTATGATAATAATTATTATTTAAGTAACAATAAATACAACCAGAAGGGGCCAGCCATCAGGGTTCAAGCGTTAAAGCATTACTGCAAGTAGGCTCAGCAATTCAATTCATTGCTGCTATAGTGCCATCTGTGTTCAGTCTCAGCAGACAGTCTTCATACAACACACTGAGGAACTATCAGCTTTGGCCATCGTCAGCTCCTGAGTTCTTCCTGATGAGCTCATAAGAGCTGAATCAATATAGCATGTACAGTGTAGAACAATATATCTGTAGGAAAGTTGGTTAGCCATGAGACGATCATTATCGATCTAACTGAACAGCTTTCGTCATGATTGGTTGGTGGTGGCCATATTTTTCAGATCACCCACATAAAACCGCTACAGCACTCACTCGCAGTACACAACCTTTCAGCCGAGCCAGACCAGTGGCTCCTGCCTTCTGAATGTTAAAAAACATTACAGACAAAATGTTAACATTAAAGACAGAATGTGATTAAAACATCAAAATGTGATTAAAATCCAACACGTCTCTATCTGGAGCTGGGGTGCAGTTGTACCTCAAAAAGACAGAGGTTGCTAATTTCAGTTACAAACAAACAAACAAACAAACAGTGGAGTCTGGTTCCTCTCATTGTTTCTTTCTCATGTCCTTTTTTCTTGCCAGTGTACGTAGAATCAGCAGTTTGGGGAAAAGTACATAAGGATTACAGTCTATTTTATCAGCGTTATTAAATTACCATTTATTCCGAAGAAAGGTGAGTCATTTTAGCCATCTTTCACCTCTAGTCACGTTGTGAAGCGGAATTCAGTCCCACATATGCACCCCGTTCCCTCTCCCAAAGCGTTAAATATTGAATAGTACGCTTTTTTTCACCAAACAATCGAGTGTGTTTACAAATAAAGTTTATCAATCGATTTCTGATGGTCTCGCGAGCTTCTCCTCTTCTCTGCACACGCAATCAGACGTGCAAGTCACGTGGTAACGCGGTTACACTACCTGAGCCGCGTCCGCTGCCCGATTAGCGCAAAAATGTGATGTTACGAAACTTTTCAGGCTATGGTTATTACAAACAAATGCAAAACCTGCAATACAAAAAAATGTAATCATAACATAAAAGGTATAATGTTATTATGAGTAACATGGAATATGGTGGTCTAAACGTCCAGCATTTTGCTTCCATGTTGGAAGCTTCTTTTCTTAAGATGATAATGATAATGATAATGAGAACTTTCCTCTAGCCCTGACTTAATGTCAAATATCATTTCCAGGTTTGTATTCAACGTTGGTGGCCTCCAGCCGTTTGGTAATGAGCAGAGCACGTGGATCGGGTAACCACAACCACAGCTGCGGTGGCAAGTCACATGGTAAGCTGTAGAGTATTTTCAAAACGTGGAAACTCTGTAGTTTCTGTAGCCTAAAGAACTTACAGCCTAAATAGCTGGTGGGCCGAGTGCCTCTATATGCTTTTTTCCTATAGATTAGATTAGATTCAACTTTATTGTCATTGTAAGCCAGTGAAATGCAGTTAGCATCTAACCAGAAGTGCATAAGTGGCATATTTACAATAAAGTACAAATAAGGATATACAGCTATGAGGGTGATATGTACAGGGAAATGGATGACTTATGTACAGAAGGTGCAGTGGGTATTATAAATAGGGATAAATGTGATCTATATATGTATGTACGATCAGTGTACAGTGGTGAAGACATGTTAAGAATATGATAAGAATGTGAACAGGATATAAAAATGAATATATACATACATACATACATACATATTATATATATATATATATATATATATATATATATATATATATATATATATATATATATATATATATATATATATATATATATATATATATATATATATGCACTCACACATATATGCATGTATGTACGTAGAGTAGTGCAAAAGACCGCATTATAATTTATGTAGTGCAAAGAAGCAAGGTGAATAAGCAGTGAAGTAAGTGACTGAAAGCAGATATTACAGTGTACAGTGTGATCAGCTGTTCAGTGTGGAAACAGCCACTGGGAAGAAGCTATTTGTCAGTCTGTTTGGTACCGGTGGCGCGGCAGCGTTTGCCGTAAATGCTCTCGATGGTGGGTAGCTGAGTGCCAGTGATGCTTGAAGAAAAAAAAAAAGAGAGAGAAAAAAAAACTCTCTCATAGTTACTTGTGTTTTTTCCCTTTTCTTGTTGTTAAAAAACTAAAGAAAAATGATTGCAGAAATTATTGTGATTGCAGTGGTGATTGAAGGCATTCTGAATTTTACACAATTTCTTTCTAAAGGTTTTCTGAAGTTTTTCTAAAGTTTGATTGTCTTTTAAATCTAAGCAGGCAAACTCCATCAGTCACTAAGCAAATTGACTAATCAGCAGTCTGGCATCATATTTTTCTTTTCTCTTAGTCAGCAAATCCGCATTAGCATAACAAACCCTGAACCCCGAGCTGTGTTAGCCCGAGACTTTCTCTGCTTAGACCCGCACGTGCTCTGTTTCAGACAGCTTGCTATTAAGTCATCCAGAATACGTTTTTACATTACCTTTGATGTGGATTTATTTTTATTCATGTCCAGCATTCGGATACGGAAAAATATCACAGTTCACATCCTGCCGTTTGCTCAGTTTATTCTGTGCATAACGCAGGAGTTGTGGAGCTCTTTGGGAATGCTTTACATCATGGATACATTTTCTGCACTTGATCCGTCTCACTGATTTCAGGTGCCACTTATGTTAAAATACAAAACGAACCTTTGTAATAAAGCCTACGTTCAAATAAAACTACTTCCTCCATCACTGTCATTATGACAATCTTCATATTAAGCGTTAACTACCAGTTCACCAGTGCCTCAAACGTAATGTAACCATAACTGTACAGTGTTCTACAGTTTGATGAAGGATGTACCTACCTGTGTTAAATCTCGGAATCAGCTCTGTTTGCTTTAACAAGGTACAAGCCGTCTGTTTCTCTGGATCCCTTTTCTTTTCTCCAGTTTCTCGCTTGCAAAGAGGCTATAACACTCCATGTGAAACCAAAACATCCTGAAGCTGAATCAAACTTATATTTCATCAGCACATTTTTTTTTTGGCAACTAAGGTCCAATCACTGCTGTGGATTATAGATGAGATGTGCTCCTATTTATTTATTTATTTATTTATTTATTTATTTATTTATTTATTTATACTGTAAATAAGATTACAGGGTCAGTTGTATTAATTCAATTCAATTCAGTTTTATTTGTATAGCGCTTTTAACAAGGAACACTGTCTCAAAGCAGCTTTACAGAACGTAAGAAACAGAAAAACATGCAAACAAACAAACCATGCAACAGTCCTAGATGTTAGACAAAATGATCCCTAGTGAGCAAACCTGAGGCGACTTTTAGAGGCTACATGTATTCAGTGCTCCGTGTTTGATTCTTCTACATGCTGATATTTCAGTGGGTTCATTTTTGGAATGTGCAGCAAAGATGTTTTAGTTTAGCATGCACATTTGGAGAGACAATACATTTATATGTACAGCTCCTCTGTGGGGGGTGATAGATGAAATTTTATGAACCCGGTCATGCAATTTGATAACATCCCTCTAAAATTAAACTATAGTAAAAGTAAATTACACACACAAACACACACACACTTACTTAAAAAGAAAGATTGGTCTCCTTTCTCATGGCAAAAATGCGGGAAGGTTAGACCACTATACTCCATGCTATTTATAATAACAGGATTTTTAACATTGCAAGGGTTTCAGGAAATCTTAATAACGTGTCGATTTTGCGCATGTGCGGTGATTTGAAAATTCAGCTGTAAATCGTTCACACGTGTGGTACAGATTGGCCCGCATCCTCCTGCAAAATTACTGCGCGCGCAAATCGGGCGTTGGACGCGGCTCGGGTAACCGTACCGCGTTATCACGTGACTTGCACGCCCTATTGTGTGTGCAGGAGAGAAGTTTAGGCTTGCGAGGTCATCAGAAATCGACTGAAGTCCTTGGTTTGTGAATCCCGATACACTCACTCGCTTGGTGGAAGAAGAGTATTTTATCAATATCTTATTTCTTAGAAATAATAAAGCACGAAAAATAAATACACGTTTGAGAATATAGGAAAGCCATATCATTTAATCTAGCAGTAGGAGACTGCTGTAGACAGTAAATTGTGTTGTGCTGGGGAAGCGTTTTGAACAATCAACATGATCGCACACTGAAAATAACGCTGATGAAGAAACGTCTACAAGCAGCCCTCAGAGTGAAATTACGTTAATTACATACGTACAAAAATTAAGTGAAAAACAATTAGAAACATTTTAGGGAAAAATAAAAAAAAGTTACAACAACCTGGTTGTAAGTGTGCACACCCTATTATAAATGGGGATGTGGCTGTGTTCAGAATGAACCAATCACATTCAATCTCATGTTCAAAAGTAATTATCATACAGCTGTCATCAATGAAATTACTCTGATTAACCCCAAATAAAGACCAGCTGTTTCTGTCCATTTTTTTCACATCTTCTTGCTTTCATCTGACTTTTAAAGCCATGGCCAAAAAGTGCTTACAAAGCTTGTACAGGGCTCCACTGTTGAAAGTTATCGATCAGTAGAGAGGTACAAAAAAAAAATTCTAAACCATTAGATGTACCACGGAACACCGTGAAGGCCATCATCAACTGGAGATAATGGAGCACCACAGTGACATTCAATTCAATTTTATTTGTATAGCGCTTTTAACAATGGACATTGTCACAAAGCAGCTTTATAGAAATAAATGGATTCAAAAAATATATTGTTAATATGTGAATTTATCCCTAATGACCAAGCCAGAGGCGACGGTGGCAAGGAAAAACTCCCTGAGACGATACGAGGAAAAACCTTTGAGAGGAACCAGGCTCAAAAGGGAACCCATCCTCATCTGGGTGCAACGGATAGTGCGATTATAAATAAATCCCTTCTATTATTGTGTACTATAAGGACAAATAGTGCAATTGTGCAACCAGTAAATTCATCACAGATTTCACAAGAAGTCTGGTTGGTTAAAATCTATCCACTGTCCACTGATGGAGTCCTGAGTACGAAGCTGCTCATGCCAACTGCAGCTCCAAAGCCAGCACAGCAATCACAGTCCCAAGCCATTACAGTACAGCTCCTCATATCAGATCCTCATGCCATCTCCACAGCCCCCAGGTGGCTCCATCCCCAGCAATCCAAATGGTTCTTCAGGCCGTCCATATGGGGCCACCCCCAGCAGCAGCGAGCGAACTCAACCGATGAGAACTCCAACCAGAAATAGGGCATCAGGATGGGTCAGGCAGATCCAGAGAGCAGAAGGGGTCAGGATCACTGGCATCACAGGAGTAGCATGTGTAGCTCAACAGAGAGAGAGAGAGAGAAGGAGAGAGAGGAAGAGATTGTTAGGTAAGCTTTTGTCCTCTAATGGTTAAGGACAATGTACTTTGCATGCAGAGTGCATGCAGGGACTCTGGCAAGACTAGCTATGACAGCATAACTAAAAGGGAAAGCCAGAAGCTAACACAGACATGAGGGCACCCTGGGACATAAGGCAGCCCGCCACTCCACCGTCGACAAACCTGAGTGAACGTGTGAGAGTGGGGGGGGGGGGGAACAGCATCCGAACATCCCAGTTCACCACAACACTATGCCTGTGAACCCTCCAGACCTGCCCCTGTACCTGAGAAAAAAATATTCACAAAAGGCTTGAGTGAACAAATATGTTTTCAGCCTAGACTTAAACATTGAGACTGTGTCTGAGCCCCGAACACTAAGTGGAAGGCTGTTCCATAACTGTGGGGCTTTGTAAGAGAAAGCTCTGCCCCCAGTTGTAGCCCTCACTACTCGAGGTACCAACAAATAGCCTGTACCTTTTGATCTAAGTAGGCGTGGCAGATCATAAAAGACCAAAACTTCAATCAGGTACTGTGGCGTGAGACCATTTAGTGCTTTATAGGTCAATAGTAGTATTTTATAATCAATATGAAATTTGATTGGGAGCCAATGCAGTGTGGATAAGATAGGGGTGATGTGGTCATATCTTCTGATTCTAGTAAAGACTCTCGCTGCTGCATTCTGGACTAACTGAAGCTTGTTTATGCACATAATGAAACATCCAACTATTGGACTTTTATAACAACAAGGGACTAAAATAGTCCAAACTAGAGTTAACAAAAGCATGAACTAATTTTTCTGCATTGTGTAGTGACAATATATTTCTTATTTTAGCAATATTTCTGAGATGAAAGAAAGTGATCCGAGTGATATTATCTACATGAGCTTCAAATGAAAGACTATAATCATAGACTATAGAGCCTTTTACTGCTGCAGATGATGAAACAGAAAGGCCACCCAGAGTTATCTAATCAGAAAGCTTACTTCTAGCTGCATGTTTTCCTAGTACAAGTACTTCTCTCTTGTCAGAATTAAGTAAGAGAAAGTTAATAAGCATCCAGTTTCTAATGTCTTTTACACATTCCTCAACTTTATTAAGCTGGTGTCTGTCATCTGGCTTTGCTGAAATATACAACTGTGTGTCATCAGCGTAACAGTGGAAGCTAATACCATGTTTATGAACAATTTTGCCCAGAGGTAGCATATATAAAGAAAAGAGCAGTGGGCCTAAAACAAAGCCTTGCGGGACACCAAATTTTACCTTACTATGCATAGAGAAGTCACCATTTACGTCTACAAACTGATCACGATCAGTCAAATAAGACCTGAGCCAGGAAAGGGCTGTTCCCTTAATGCCTACTACATTTACTAGTCTATCGAGGAGAATAGCATGATCAATGGTATCAAAAGCTGCACTAAAGGTCAAGCAGCACAAGCATGGAGACAAAACCCTGATCAGAGGCCAGTAGTAAGTCATTTACCAGACCAGTAAATACCAGACCTGAATCCAACTAAAAAATCTGTGGGGTGACCTGAAGCGAGCTGTGCACAGAAGATGCCCTTACAATCCAACAGGTCTAGAATGTTTTTGCAAGAAAGAGTGAGAAAATTTTGCCAAGTCAAGATGTGCCATGCTGATAGACTCTTAGCCAAAAAAGACTGAGTAGTGTAATATAATCAAAAGGTGCTTCAATGTATTAGTTTAGGGGTGTGCAACCAGGTTATTGTAAGTTTTTTATTTTTCTTATTTTTCCCTAAAATGTTTCTGATAGTTTTTCACTTTAATTAATTAAATTAAAAAATTAATTAACATTAATATTAAAAGCAATTCTTGCAAAGCAACAGCATTAAAAACAGCAATAAAAGCATTCAATATACATTTGAGACCAAAACTTTACATACTAAAGCTTCAAGGTATGAGGGGCTCAGCCCCTATAGGCCTAATTTGATTTTTTTTTTCAAGCTGTCTAAAATGCCCTAAAATGTTTTCCCATTGGTATCTTCCTGGTTTAATCATGGCAAAACCTTACGCGTGAAATTCAGGAATAGATGATGTCTAAGAACAACAGTGAATTCATCAAGTGTTTCATTCAATTATTTTACAAATTAATATCAGAAATTTCAAAGACGGATTTTGTGTGCTAATACTGGGGGTCACATTCAGACATTATTCAGAATATTCTGCATCGTACTTTTACACCTGAAAATACAATGCAATAATTTCAATGCATCACATTTCATAATGACTAATCATGGCTTATTACAATAAATGTACGCTGCTGACCAGAAATTATATACTTTGAATTTTACAAATGCTAGCTATCACTATCTACCACACTAGCTAGAAAGGCAATGCTACCTTCATGAGAAAAAAAGTACATTTTCCTTCAGTTCTATGTTTTTATTTATCAGGGCCTATATAACAATTGTGTAGTCCACACCAACTTCTATAAACAAACAAATAACCTCAGGTGAGGAAAAAAACAAAACAAAACAACAACAAAAAACCCACAGCAACACAAAAAAACTCAATATGTAGTCAATTTTTCCCAAAACGTAAACCAACATTCAGAAACCAGGTGGGAAAAAATAAGGACACCCTTCCTACTTCCACAATTGTTAAGAGAGAAATTAGCAGCCAGGTGTTACTGTTGAGGTGCACAAGATTAGTTAATCATCAAGAAGTGTATCTACCTCTATAAAAGCAGAGCTTTTGGCAGACCTGGAGCACTCAGGTGTGTGTCTACATCATGCTAAGAAAAAAGGAACATCAGTCATGACCTCAGAGAATCAATTGTTGCTGCTCATCAGTTTGGGAATGGTTATAAGGCCATCTCCAAACAATTTGAAATTCACCATTCTACAGTGAGAAGGATTGTTAACATATGTAGAGCCTTCAAGACAGTTGCCAATCTTGGGAGTGCATGTCCCAGCAAATTCAGTCCAAGCTCAGACCGTTTAATGCTCAGACATATAAAGAAAAACCCAAAAATTATATCATGTGACCTACAGGCCTCTGTAAGCACATTAAATGTTTATGTTCATGAAGGCACAACCAGAAAAAGACTGAACAAATATGGGATTCATGGAAGGGTGGCTAGGAAGAAGCCTCTTCCCTCCAAAAAGAATATGGCAGCTTGACTTAGGGTTGCAATATGGAATCTGAATAAACCACTAAAGTTCTGGAACAATATCCTTTTGATTGATGAGACCAAGATGGAGATGTTGGGTCATTATGCACAATGCCGTGTTTGGTGAAAACCAAGACAGCATGGGCCAAAATTGGGTCAATGATCCCAAGCACACCAGCAAATTGACATCTGAATGGCTAAAGAAGAAAAAAGTAAAGGTGTTTTGGAATGGCCAAGTCAAAGTACAGACCTCAACCCCAGTGAGATGCTGTGGCGGGATCTTAAGGGAGCTATGTATAAACGAATGTCCTCAAGCATCAATGAACTGAAGCAATGTTGTATAGAAGAGTGAGCCAAAAGGATGTGAAAGACTGATTAACTCCTCCAGAAAATATTTACTTCAAGTTACTGCTGCTAAAGGTGGTTCTACATGTTACTGAATTATAAGGTTGTAGAACCCCTGTATGGGCGTGTGCAGAGGAAGACTTGGGAGGCAGGCAGAATGTCGGCAGAGCTCAGAGCTTGCATTTATCATCACCGCGCTCAACCAAACTCAACCAAAATGGGGCTGTCACTAGCTCGCGGGATTCGCCCTGTTCAGGTTCAAGGTTCACGTGCAAGTTACGTGCATGTGTGGATGTGTGTGCATGTGTCTTGTAAGCTCCGGCAGCTATAAATACCTCTCTCTCTCTCGCTGGTTACAGGAGACAGTGAAAGCATAAAGCGACACAAATAAGTAGACTGATGGTAATAAGACAGGTGAGAATCATCACGTGTTTCCTGTCTGTTCAACCTGCCTCCTCTCTGTCCGCAGCTAATGCTCAACCATGCCCCCACTGCATATTGAACTACATATTGAAATCTGTTGTGTTTTTAGTTGTTGCCTGAGGTTATTTTTTGTTTATTGAAGTTGTTGACAGTCACAAAATTGTTATTTTATGCCCTGATAAATATAAACATGGAATTGAAAGAGGGTGTACTTTCTTTTTCCCCATGACTGTATATGACTTATTTAGTCTTGTATTTAGCTGATATGAAATCATACATCAGTACAGTGCTGCTTGGACAGCGTTTTGACAATTAAAATAAGAACAGATAAAAATAGCACAAAAGTCCTATTGAGCTCCATAGCAGCGCCTTAGGTGTCATTTTAGCTGGAAATAGAGCTCCAAAGTCAGCTAAACTGCCCAACTTGTGCTGTCTCTCTTTTTGGGCATCACATATCGAAGATGTGTCATTTGAAAGCTACTGATGAGCTATTTATAGCTGGTATAATGTGCGATCCATAGCTATCCAGTGCGCTCTCTCGCTCTCTCTCTGTCTCTCTCTCCCCCTTTCTCTCTTTAACTCTGTCTGATTTCTGAGGAAAGCTATGCGTTGCCTTGGAAGTAAAGGCATTTTAAATAACAGATTGAGCTAATATTAATACAAAGAATAATCACCTGAAAGTTGTCACACACGGAAGAAGCCCCTACTCCAAGACAGCATGAAAAGCCAGACTGAAGTTTGCAGGTGATCACCAGCCTTTTGGAGAAGTGTTCTCTGGTCAGATAAAATAAAATATTGAACTGTTTGGGCATAATGATCAGCTCTGTGTATGGAGTAAACAGGATGAGGCTTTTAATCCAAAGAACACCATCCCAACTGTGAGTCACGGGGGTGGCAGCATCATGATGTGCAGGTGTTTTGCTGGAAAAGAGACTGGTGCACTTCAGAAAATAGATGGTATCACAAGGAAGGAGGATTATCTAGAAACACTGAAGCAAATCCTCAATGATCTTAAGCATACCTCCAAAACTATAACAAAAGACCTAAAGACAACTTAGTGAAAGTATTGGAGTGGTCATCAAAAATTTATAAACTGAACTAAAAGCATGTCTGAAAAAGGATACCCACAAACTTGACAGTTACATCAGTTCTGTCAGAAGAAATGGGCCATCAAGTTATTGTGAGAAGCTTGTGGAAGGCTACCAAGTTTTTGATTCAAGTTCAAGCAATTAATTAACAAGTTGTATGTAAACCTTCAACCCACTAAAAATCTGCTATAGTAAATGAAACCTGAAATAAATTGGTTCGGCTATTATTTTAAAAATTAAATAAAGATACCCTAGCTGACTTCACACAGGAACATGTATGGGAACATGAAATGTGTGTAAAATATTTTTCTCAACAGACAAGGTTAGTGTAAATGTTACCTTTTATTCACTAAATAAATACTGGGTTGCCTATTTTAACCAAAAAATTATAAATGATACTTTCTTTTACAGTGCACATACTCACCAGCCACTTTATTAGATTGGAAAAAGACCAGGCAATGTTTGACTAATCTGCAACTTCACCAGTTTTAGTGAACCTGTGCCCACTATAGTATCAGATTCCTGTTCTTGGGTGACAAGTAGAACCTAGTTTGGTTTTCTGTTGTTGTAGCTCATCCACCTCAAGGTCTGACCTGTTGTGTATATCCTAGCTGCTTTTCTGTTTAATGTTTTCATGAGTGTATCACATAATTACTGCCCATTCATGCTGCAAATCTCCCGTTTTACCATATTCCAAAGGTGCTTTACTGGATTCAAATTTTGTGACTGGAGAGGCCATTGAAGTACACTGTCATGTTCATGGAACCAGGCTGAGATGATCTTTGTTTTGTGACATGGCACATTTTCATGCTGGAAGTAGCCATTACAAGATTCTTAATTTGTCGCTATAAAGGGATGTACATGATTAGCAACAATACTCAGGTAGGCTGTGGCATACAGACAATGTTATGAATATTATACCACCATCACCTTTCTGCCTGAACTGTTGACACAAGTCAAGTTGGGTCCATGGACTCTTGCTCTTGATGCAATTCTGACCCAGTTTTAGTAAGATTCCTGTTCTTGGCCACGGTTGTAAAGAGTCATTATTTGAGTCACAGTAGCTTTCCTGTCAGCTCGAAGCAGTTTGGTGATTCCTCTATGACCTTTCTCATCAACAAAGCATTTCTGCCCCCAGAACTGCCACTCACTGTATGTCTTTTTTTTGTTTTCCGCACTACACTCTCTCTATAAATTCTAGAGACTGTTCTGAGTGAGAATCCCAGGAGATCAGCAGTTTCTGAAGTACTCAAACCAGCCCGTCTGGCATCCACAACCATGTCACGGTCAACGTCACTAGGATCATATTTTTCCCCATTCTGATATTAGATGAACCTTAACTGTAGTTCTCGACCCGTATCTGCATGATTTCATGCTTGCTCTGCTGCCACATGATTGGCTGATTGGATAATTGCATGAATGAGCACACACATTGAGCAATATTTATGTAAGCGCTTCTTTCATAACTCTCGGGGGTGTTCCACCGTAACCTGGTGTTACACAATGTACTGCTCTTCCAATACTATGTTCTTGTCTTCCTGGCCTTCTAACATTATGGAGGCTTGTTTCTGGTGTTCTCCTGAGGCCTACTGAGCGGAATCAGAATTTCCCTGTGCATATTGCTCTTGCCCTGAGGTTAAATGTTCCTCAGTTTTTGGCTGTGTGAGAGCTATTGAAAGCAGCAAATCTGCTATCACTCTGTAACCAACCACTTCGAAGTCCCCTATTCTTTACCAAATAAAGCTTCAGACCTACCTGGCCACTTTGCCAAGGATTCTTAGGGCAGCTGTAGACTGCAGATCTAAAGCAGAGAGCAAAGACACCTGGAATGCGCAAACATGTCACTCACACACCCTTGCTGGAGCTAGATTATTGTTACACCAACTACTATTCATTTTGTGTGTGTGTGTGTGTGTGTGTGTGTGTGTGTGTGTGTGAGTGAGAGAGAGAGAGAGTGTGAGTGAGAGAGAGAGAGACCTTCCAGGTGAGAATATTATTAAAAATATTACATAAAATGTTACATAGTACAATATAAAAATATGCAACTACAAAGATGATATAAAAAGCTTAAAATAATAATAATAATAATATTGTCATCAAAATCAATTACCAGGCCATTCATAGAGGATATCAGGGAGTTCCGACTCTCTGGGTATTTTCAATAAAGGAGATGCAGGAAGAACCAGCTGACCGTACCTGCAAAGGTACAGCTGAAGTGAATGATTTTTAGAAACTAGGCTAAGACCATCAGGATCCCTCAAGAACAGGCTACAAATTGAAAGAAATGGAGAAAAAAAGTTGTACAGTAAGAATGTTTTATTTAATGTTGTAAATTTGAACACTCAACAGAGAACGCAGAGGCACGCTATTCATTGTGTTAAAAATAAATACAAAAAAAAAAAAAAAGAGACAATGACTTATGTCTGCATCAACATTTTTTTTTTTTTTTTAAGAAGTCCTGACTAATGGAATGGACAATTGTTGTGCACGTGTGTCTACATCATCCCTCTAGTTTGACAGAGTCTAAAACACTTCTGGCCTCCTTGTATTCCTCCGATTCTTCCAGATCCACCCCCATTTCCTGGAATACAAAGAAATGGCAAACAAACAACAGACATAAGTCACCGATGAATTCATATCACGTAGCATCATCATACGATTCAGATTGCTCTAATCTAGAGAACCAATTCTTCAGATTCAGAAAAATCAGAAGATGATCAGAATATCATAGCAGTCTGGCTTACAGCCTTGGCACCAATCCTTTATCCTCCTCCCACAAATCTCAATCTAGTACATTTCCAGAATTTCTGATGTCTGTTTTCCCCCAAACATAACGTTTGGTCCATGACAGGAATGTGCTGACATTAAATTTCCATGACAACTGCATACCCTTTTACCTCATGGATTACAAAGGTTATTGCTCTGTTGCCATGTTTCAGACGGAACCACCTTTTCTGGAGCATCCCCACGCTGATGTGCTGGCAGACAGGTGGAAATAATAGTGAAATTGCAATTAGACTGGAATGCCTTCTCAAATCTATTTAGCCACAAAGTTGGTGCAATAGAGAGATTTTTCTAATGGCAAAGAGAGTAGACAGTGTCATTCTTTAAATGTTTTATCTTTATTGTGGGGTTTCTTTAATAATGCAATTTTAAATGGCCTACCTTAAATGTAATTTATGTAAAAAAAAATTTTACATTATAATTTGTCATTTTACACCTCACATTAAATTGAATTTATTAACAGCTCAGCGTTGGTACGACATTAATTAAGCTCACTTTACAGCGATGGGTTATATAAATGTCTTAGGAACACTGAAGCAGAACTTATTTACTAAAAAAATATTTGTGGGCTTTTATGCCATTTGATCTCACAACAAAAGACACCCTGAGTAAAGCTAGCTAGAGGATTACCAATAAGCCCCACTATGCTGAATGTAAGAAAACAATAACTGCAGTTTTGCATATGCCACTGGGCTAACTGGTTAAGATGTCCATTTAAAGCATTGAAAGTCCATAAAGATGGGCTGTTTGAAGAGCTTTCTATATTTGGTCTAATTTGGCCTCTATGGGGCACTACAACACAGTATGTCAGATTGCTACAGACCTCTCTTAATACAGATGTGTATGTAACTTCAGCATGGTACACACACACACACACACACACACACACACACACACACACACACACACACACACACACACACTCAACAGAAATGTATTTTGCAAAATACTACTCTGTGTGATTTGGAGAATTCACACAGGTGACTGATTTGGTCATCAAACAGAGGAAGGGGTGTTTGTTCATGCTCACCAACAGCTGCTGCAGATCAGCATGAGCCATGGCTAAACGGCGGTGACAGTCTGGGATCATCATTCTCGACTCCTGCAACACCTCCATCTGTTACACAAGCAGACACCTTGGTTATCATCAGACACACATATCAAAGCAAAGCTTTCTCTGCATCCACTTCAGACGCGAGTGAGATCACTCTTGCTCTCAGGTTCTCTCTTTCTCTCACACGCACTACAAACTGAAGGGATGAAGAAACACAACCTGGGGCATTCTGCTAAAGGAGTGTGTGTGTGTGTGTGTGTGTGTGTGTGTGTGTGTGTGTGTGTGTGTGTGTGTGTGTGTGTGTGTGAGAGAGAGAGAGAGAGAGATAGAGAAATTCCTTTTGTAGTGTGTCCAAAGCCACTATTTTTTCTCATTTCAAAACCTGGCAGAGTGCTAGCCTATGCAGTATTATCCCCAAGACAGAATTTATGGAATTTATGGCTGTTGTAGCCCATCTGCCTCAAGGTTCGGCATGTTGTATTCTGTTCTCCAAGGTTGTAACAAAAAGTGATTTGATTTACTGTAACCTTCCTGTCACAGGTGGGGTAAAGGTAGTGGGGTAAGTGGCTGGTGTGTGTGTGTGTGTGTGTGTGTGTGTGTGTGTGTGTGTGTGTGTGTGTGTGTGTGTGTGTGTGTGTGGTGTACTCACAGAGCACTTTATTAGAATCACCTGTAAACCTACTCATTCAAGTTCAAGTTTCAAGTTTATTCGTCACGTGCACAAAATGTCTGACAATTGTACACTGAAATGCTTGTTGTGAGGCTCAGGTACTCTATAGCTGTGCAATACAAAAAATCTACATCAGAAGATAAAGGGGGGGAGGAGCGAGGAAAATGGAAAAGAGATTATTTACAAATACAATATGTATACAAAATATGGCGAATATGTTAGTATGTACGGTATGTATGCCTTGTTAGTATGTAGGTAAAGTACATATGGAATATGTGGAGTCACAGTATGTGAACAAGAGCACAAAAGCTAGTAAAATAAATAGTAACTGTGTGCAGTTGTAGTGTCTGAGCAGTCCTCAGGTCAGGTCATCCGTGAGGTGGACACAAAGGAACCTTTGTATAAGGGGGTGTGGCCATCCTCCTGTAGCCTCCTGTAGTCCATGATCATCTCCTTAGTTTTGCTGATGTAGAGGCAGAGGTTGTTGTCATTGCACCATTCTGATAAAGCTCTGACCTCATCTCTGTAGGCTGTCTCATCTCCGTCCGTGATGAGGCCCGGGATGGTGGTGTTGTCAGCAAACCTGGTAAATGATATTGGAGCTGTGCTTGGTGACACTGTCGTGAATGAACAGGGAGAACAGGAAGGGGCTGAGAACACATCTGTGTGGAGCTCCTGTGTTCAGAAACAATGTGGAGGAGATGCAGTCCCCGATTTTCACCACTTGGGGTCTGTTTGTCAGAAAGTCCAAAATCAGTCTCCCCATCTCTGCTGCTGGTTGCAGGTTTCAACAAAATTCCCACCCCAGCTACAACTTCTAAAACCACACAAAAAGACTCGAAGCTGGCTCAATATGTTCAACCACAGCGAAAGGTAGATGCAGATCAGATTGGACTGAATATAAATGGTACATACACATTCCTGTCTGTATTTTTACTGCACAATCATGTTCGCCTACAATGATTTTTTTTTTTTTTTAAAGTCAAAATTACTTGGTCAGCAAGTATTTCAAAGAAAATCAAAAACTGAAAAATGCTGCTTGCGTAAGTACTCAAGCCCCCAGGTTCTGGAAGCTTGAGATGAAACATACTGTCTTAATGAGGACACAATTTTCTGGGGAAACAAAAACCCTCATTTGAACCATCATTGAAGAGATGGTCAGTCTGAAGGAAAGGAGTAAAAATGAAGACTAAGGAGCATTCTGAGAAGTTAAAGAGTACGTAATAGAATTTTATAACTTAGGAACAAGGTAGAACATCCCAGTAAGCACTGTTGGATCAATTGCAAGGAAGTCTGGTGAGGGAAGCAACAGGGAGGCCAACAGTCACTCTGAAGGAGTTACAGAGTACAGTGGCAGAGAGTGGAGCTCTGCACAATGGGAGGGTGACTGGGGGAAAAAAATAATTGCTCAGGAAGAGCCATATGAAAGCATGAGGGTGCTCCAGTAAAAAATGTGGTGTTTTTTTTTTTTTTTTTTTTTGGTGCGACGAGACCAAGATTAGGATACTGTATTCGGGCAAGTTTCAAAGCACTATGTGTGGTGCAAACCTAACCCAGGCCATACCTCAAATAAATACCATCCCTACAGTGAAATATGGCGGTGGCAGCATGAACTGGGGATGCTTTTTATCCTCAGAACCTGGACTTGCCAAAATTGAAAAGATAATGGATGAAGTGAAATATGGGGCGGATTACAAGAGAACTTCCTTCAGTCTGTTAAAAAAAAAAAAGGAGAGGTTAGAAACAAAAAAGTTAATGATCTATAGTGGCCAAGATCTGTTCAGATCTGTATCCCATTGAGTATCTGTGGCACTGTTTGAAAATTCCAATCAAAAAACATCTAACCAACCTGAAACACCTGGAGCAAATCTGCTTGGAAGGATGGGTGAAAATCATTCCCAAACATTGTGCAAAGCTGGCAGGAACTTAGCCCAACAGATCTAAAGCTGTTATTGCAGCAAAAGGTGGTTCTATAAAGTACTAGTCTGTATTTATTTTCATTATTTATGCAAGCAGCATTTTTCAGAGGTCTACGACAAATGTTGAATTTTGATTTTGAAAATGTACTTTAAGAGTATATTGGTTGGCAATAAAAAAAAAATTGGCTGGAACAATCTTTGTAATCCATACGAATATGGTGACTTAAGGGGTTTAAATACTTTTGCAAACACCGTATATGCAATATGAGGCAATTATACAGGGAACCTGGCAACCCTGCTCATGGAACTTAGAGAGAGCAGGTTCATTATGATACCAATAGGAGATGCACTATTCATTTTAGCCTGCCCTAAACATGGCCTTACTGACCTCCAAAATAAAACAATAGTTGTACCATATTCCTATACAAACAAAATAAACCTGCTTTCATTTATAGAGCTGTTGCTACATATTGCTCATGCAGATCACCCAAATGATCAGCCAAAACATTAAAACTAATATTGCTAGCTAACTGCCCAATATTGTGTATGTCCCCCAACAGCTCTGACCCGTTGAGGCGTGGACTCCACAAGACCTCTGAAGGTGTGCTGTGGTATCTGGCACCAAGACATTAGCAGCAGATCCTTTAAGTCCTGTGAATTGCAAGGTGGGGCCTCAGACTTGTTTGTCTAGCACATCGCACAGATGCTCGATCAGATTGCTCGATCTGGGGACTTTGGAGGCTAAGTCAACACCTTGAACTCTTTGTCATGCTCCTTAAACCATTCCTGAGCAATTTCTGCAGTGTGGCAGAGCGCATTATACTGGTGAAAGAGGTCACTGCCATTAGGGAATACAGTTGCCATGAAGGGGTGAACTTGGTTTGCAACAATGTTTAGGTAGGTATTGTCACAGTAACATCCATATGAATGCCAGGACCCATGGTTTCCCAACAGAACATTACCCAGAATATCACACTGCCTCCACCGGCTTGCCTTCTTCCCATAGTGCATCCTGGTGCCATCTCTTCCCCAGGAAGTGACATACACGCACACGGCCATCCATATGATGAAAAAGGAAATGTGATTCATCAGACGAGGCCACCTTCTTCCATTGCTCCATGGTCCAGTTCTGATAATCATATGCCCATCGTAGGTGCCTTTGGCAGTGGACAGGGGTCAGCATGGGCACTCTGACTGGTCTGCGGCTACGCAGCAAGCTGTGATGTAGTGTGTGTTCTGACACATTTCTATCATAGCCAGCTTTCTATCATTTAACTTTTTCAGCAAGTTGTGCTACAGGAGCTCTTCTGTGGGATCGGACCATATGAGCTAGCCATCGCTCCCCACATGCATCAGTGAGCCTTGGGCACCCATGACCCTGGCACCAGTTCACTGGTTGTCTTTCCTTGGACCACTTTTAGGTGGTACTAACCACTGCATACCAGGAACACCCCACATGACCTGCCATTTTGGAGATGCTCTGAACCAGTCGTTTAGCCATCACAATTTGGCCCTTGTCAAAGTCACTCAGATCCTTACGCTTCCCCATTTTTTCCTACTTCCAATGAACTTCAAGAACTGACTGCTCACTTGCTGCCTAATATATCCCACCCTTTAACAGGTATATCTGTGAGGCTCTCCAACATAATGATTTAATTAACTCTAAAAAATATAGTAAAATCTGTAAGTTCATTCCATGTTTTTTTTTCTTAAATGATCCTGGTCCATCATTTTTAAAACAAACCAAAAAACTCAAGTAAATCAGATAAAATATTATTAGACTGCTATTGTTGTCAATTATAGCCAAAACACAGTTGAAGCTAAAAGTTTATATAAACCTATAGGCTGAAGGTATTCAAACTCAATTTCACAACTCCATACATTTCATGTTTCCTGTGTTAAGTCTATTAGGGTATCTCCTTTATTTCCATATAAGGTAATTTTAAAATAGTAGCCAAGAGACAGATTTATTTCATTTAGGTCAAAGGTTTATATAAACATTGGTAGTATTTGGAGGCGTTGCCTTTTATTGCTTGAACTTGAGTCGAATGCTTAAGGCAGCCTTCCACAAACTTCTCACAATACTTTACTGGAATTTTTGCTCATTCTTCCTGACAAAACTGTTGTAACTCAGTCAGATTCGTGGGCCTACTTTCTTAAACACCTTTTTTTTTTTTTTTGTTCACTCCACTAATTGTCTATGCGATTCAGGTCAGGGCTTCAGGATGGCACACCAATATTTTCACTTTGCTGTCTTTAAGTCCTTTTGTTAAAAAATATGTATGCTTAGGATCATTGTCCTGCTGAAAGACCCAACTGGGACCAAGTTTTAACTTTTTTCCATTTTCTGTTTTCTTTTGTATTTTGCATTTACCTGTTTCTTGATAAGATACTCGTCCCCTGCCTCGGCTTTCAGGCGCTCGATTCTCTCCTCCTGCTGTTTGGCCTCCTTTATGTACAATACCTCTTCCTTAGCCAGCCTACAAAACAAAAAGGAAGCAAAAGACAGGTCAAGACTACATATTTAATCAGTGTGTTGCTAGATTCTTTGAGAATCCTAGCCACTCAGTCAGCCCAACATGTAGCAGACACATGACACATCCGCTTACCAACAGGATTCAGCCAGGTCGCTATGTGGGGTACCAGCTCCTGTTGAGGATGCTAGGATCCCTCAGGCATGTTGAAACTAAGAACATTTCAGAAGTGATCTGGACCCAAAATACCAGAAACATCGATGTGTCGTCATTTCAGAAAGCCCCGTCAGAGAGAGTGAGTCACCACATACAGCTCCCTTACATGGTGGAGGGCAGTTTGGTCATTTACCAAATCCCACTCACTACCGAGCCCCTATCACACAACACCTACTGATCAGGGAGAGTGACGGCTAGCACATGCTTCCTCCGAGGTAAGCAAAGCCAGCTCCTAATCTTTTTTTGAACTGCTCCTCATGCTACATCACAGGGCAGCTGAACACACTTGGAGGAAAGCACAACTACCCTCCTCCTCATACATTAGCTCACACTGATGATGCCCACGATTGGCTAGTGCCACTCTGATCAACACACAGTAACACCATCCCTCCCACAACAGATAGCATGGCCAATTATGCACTCTTGGACTCCTGGACTTGGATGGCTGTGGAATCATCAGCATTTGAACTTGCAATCTCCCAGAGATAGTGTAAATGGCTTTCTGTCACGCCACTCCAAAAATTATAACCTTTCTAACAGGGAGGCATGTCCATTCACCAATAATTCCCTATGAGTCTGCCACACCCTTGTGGTACCTTAAGGCGTCTATTTATGAGCCCATGCAAGATGTTGAACTGTAACTGGTGTCTCTAAAATCTAACTTTTGCAGATCACGTCAACAAAAAGAGAGGAGGAGCTGCATGCTTTGGTAATATGCACTTTGCATGCAAGCACTGGTGGCCAGATGACTGACTTTGTGGCAGAACTTGGGTTTCCAAAAATTAACAATACTCTACTATGCGAGGAATAAAAGAATGTGTCAAAGATTTCTATTCATGGTTATACATATCAGTAAGTATAAATAGTGCAATAAATTCCAAAACATTTCTTAAAAATCCCTGAAATTACCATAGTTGGCAAAAGAATAAATAGAAAAATTACATCAAACATGGCTGAAACTAGCTATGAGGACACCTTGGCAGTTTCAGGCGATTTACATTTTGAAACAATTTACATTTTGACGCCGATAAAAAGCTAAGTTTCAGAATGTAGACAAAATACAGTAAATGGTATATTCTTGCAAAGAACCTCATATACTATGTGCTCCTTCAATATGAAGTCAATTCACTGTCATTTTTAAGAAATACGAAAGTAAAATTCCAGAAAAAGCTCCAAGATATTGTGAAGTCAACAGGTTACTTAGGCTGTCTTCTAAACCAAAATATCTAACCCAGTAAAATTAAACTGGCTAACTGGAGTCAGAGCAGTTTATAGAAGCATGGAAGCATAACAGAATGCTTAAAAACTGGTAATTGGTGTAGTATACATTCATCATTGTGATATATTAACTGACAACTATTTCTGCAAAGTGAACTGCACTAAAATTTTGATCCTAGTTACAGCCCTGAGATCAGGAGAAATTATGAACACTGATGGCACTCAAAAGAAAATAAAAGAAGCCTTATATGGCTATATCGAGACTTCAAGCAATTTTTACCTGTTAATGAATATGTACATTAACATACATACACATATATATATAAAAAAAACACTCCTTGATTTGAAAACCAGGTCAAGACTCCAATTATGTTGGCTTATGTTATTAATCACAGATTTAAAGATACTCGTGAAGGTACTTGCAGTTTTTGGAACGTTCTTTGGCCAATTCATAAAGCACAGTTCCAGTTTTCAGCTAGTAAATGTAATGGGGGGGATGGGGGTGGATAAAAGAACAGAATATGAGGGATACAGGGATGGATTAGGGGACTTTCTTAAAAGCAAAAGCTGTTGAATAATTCCCATAAAGCTGAAGGACAAGCTAATGGAAGTGTCATGCTCATGTTAATTTCTCACTGTGGAGCTCAACTTCTTTAAAATGGCACTGCCAGTACAATTTTTCTGCACTGTAATAGAAAAACGGATCATGCTGGAAAATCAAGGGAAAAAAGGAATCACAGGCGACACACATTCCATTGCCTTTAATGCTGTAGTTTTGAGGTACCGGTGCCCAGTGACAAACAGCAAATTACAGTTGTCATTTTAATAAGCTCCATCTACTGAGCTATGCCCAGAAATGAGCAGCTGGATTGCAACAGTACAATACACCCCGACACCCACCTACTCACCCACACCCACACCCACACACAATAAATGAACAAGACTTACTCATTCAAGATAAGAAAGAAATGCCATCATGACAAAAGACAAAGGGACATTCACAGAGGTGGCAGTGGTGGTTAAGGGTGTGATTTTTTAATGTAATGTATTTTGCATTTGTCTTTTTTTTTTTTTTTTTTTAAATGGTAAAGTAAATTGTAAAAAAAAAAAACAAAAAAAACTCGGGTTTCAGAAAAGTAATAATAATAATAATAATAATAATAATAATATTATTATTATTATTAAAATACCAACAGCATATATTTTAAAATATTCAATTCCCACATTCTGCTTGCTCCTGAAGGAAGTCTGACTAATCTCGCCCACGTATGTTGTGCCTGCCTGAGATACGTTCTAATGAATTAATTTCCCCCAAAGTCTGTGTCCCAAAATATAAACAAATACAGAATTTAAGCCACAGGATAAACCAGGACCAGGATAAAGCATTTACTGAAGAATCAATGAATGAATGCTATAAGCACACTGTAGAATCCAATACACTCCCTGTTATATAATGCTGCCTTTCTTTGTCCCACAAGCGTCATGTCTCACTGGCCCCTACTGCCTGCACGTGAGTAAAAACTGCCCACTCCATGACTTGTATGTTGGGCCCTGTGGGTCCCAGTCCCGATGCACACATCTAATGTGCACCCCTTGATCCCATTCTTAACATTGGCTCTGTATTTTACTCTATAAATTTATTTTAAAGTTATGTTGCGTGTCAGTCAACTGGTCTACTCATTCTCATACTCAATTCGCATGGTCAGAAAATCTATTCCACTCGACATGTGTAATACGACGCTTTCAGGAACATGGTGAAAAGCTATAGGGAAATGGCTTTTAATACTATTGTTTAGATGTATCGTAGGACATTACTTACATTAAATATTACAATGAATTTACAACTTTAGTTATGCTGCTGAACTTGGACAGTGGTATTGGCTGTGTTAAACTAAGATTATTTTGTTTAGCTAGTTAACATTTTTGATGGTCTAGACTGGTAATCTTTATAATTATAATATTCCAGTGGTCCAATACAGACAATTTACACAATATGTTTCCTTACTCATAGTAAGAAAGCACCATGAAGCTCCAGGCTCCAACGAATGAAAGGCGTCTTGGTCAGAACCATATGAATGAGTTACAGGCAATGTGAAATAAATGTATGACTCATGGGTTGAAAATGGGTTGACAATAACTAAAGATAACAGCTCAATGTCTTACTTTTCGGTATTTGGCACGGAACTTTGGTTGATGTTAAATGTGACTGAAGGAGTTTTACTTGACACTCAATACCAAAGCATATTTTCGGGTTCTGCATACCACTTTCATGGGAAACAACAGAACCGGGCAGCGCCAGTGGCGTCAACAAGGATGCCTCCGCTGCGAATAATTCTAGTCCTTCTTATTACTAATCGTATGTGTCAAATACTCTTAAAATAGAATGCACATAGGAAGGAAACTACTGTGAAACTGCTAAAGATGAAAGAAAAACTATTATTTCAGACATATGGCTGAGTGACGGTGACCTTGTTTGGGATCGATTCCAAAATCTAATCAGTTCGCCTGCTGGTTACAATGATAATTCCATAATTTAAAACATTCAGCCACTCATTGTTGAAATATCATGCTGACAAGAATCTTGGATGGACGCGCAGACGGATGACCAGTCGGATTAACAGATGACCTGAAAACAGATGCCAAGCACCTGGTTAAGGACAGAAAGTGCAGAACTCCCAGTGGAGGTTGGATGGAGAGGATTTGTGGCTACATTCACAATTAGACCGCTAAAGGGCGCTGGGAATCAGGCCAAGGACACTGTCGAGTCATGAAAGGATTCTTAGAGGTAGCTGAATGAGGCAACCCCCTTGGTTATAGAGGGGGTGCCCCGGGACGCCAGGCTATAACGTTGAAGAGATGTAGTGGAGATGTAGTGGGCTTAAATCAATGAAACAACCAAGAAGGGGTGTCTGCCTGAGGACCCCTATGAAGCGCCTGCCACCCACAAAACCTTTCATAGTCTCAGCAAATATTCGAGTAGGAAACTGCTTTCCAAAGGGACTGAAACATCTGGCCCAAGATTATTTTATTGTGTGGCAGTAGGTGGAACCCATGAGAAATGCATACGGAACCGGGGCACTGAGCATGCATTAATGGTGTCAGTGTGGCGTGCTACAGCTCTGTGGTTCTGGATATATTAGGTGTAAACTGTGAGCGGGCTTATCGTCGTCTCAGCAAATACTGTAGGAAACTGCTTGCCAAAGGGTTTGAAGCAGTCCTGTGCTTGAACATATAAATCGTACAAACATTCAACCACTCTTTCTGGAGATATTTTGCTAACGAGAATCTTGGAGGGACGCATGAATGGACAGACAGATGGATGACCAGATGGATACACAGACGAACCGACAAGCCTGAAAACACAATAGCACAACTATAAACCTAAAAAACTCTGAAACAAAACAAAAAGCCAAAAAATAAATAAATAAATAAATAATATTAAGGAGTTCATAAACGTGGTCAAGTGTCAGCTGTGGACGGAGAGGAGGCGGGTCGAACCGGCAGGTGACGCGTGATGATGCTCACCTGTGTCTTATTAACGGCTGTCTGCTTATTTTTGTCTCTTTGTGCTTTCAGTTTATTCCACGTAACCCAAGAGAGAGACACAGTGCGAGAACACTTGGCAGAGCTTGCGAGACAGACACATACACACAGACACACAAACAGACAATTCACTTCACACAGAGCTTCACTAAAATTCCTCCTGTCTCCCGAGTCTTCCTCTACACTCTCCCACACCAGGGTTTTACTATGATTTTCTCCCTTTTCACTTTTGGGGGTAACCAGTCTTTAAAATGCTATAATTTCTTGGCATACATGTGAAAGGAAACCATATTTCAGTTTTTTTTTTAAATATATATATATATATATCCACTGCTGCCACACAACTGGCTGATTGGAAAATTGCATGATTGAGTAGGTGTACAGGTATTCCTAATAAAGTGCTCAGTGAGTGTACATACAGTGGGCTCCAAAAGTCTGCGACCACACTGAAGATCTGAGATTTTCAAAAGCACTACTTTTGTAGTTTATATATGTTCTCAGATGTCAGCTCTCAAATACACGGCTTTATTGTCATTTTATTTATTGTCATTTTACAAATAATAATGCTGAGAAGCACCTTGAGAAGCCTGCCATGGATTACTGCACTTGCTCTAAACAGGATTTCATGTCCCCTCAAAAAAAAAAAAAAAAAAAAAAAAAATATATATATATATATATATATATATATATATATTGTCTCAAGACAATATATATATATATATTTCCTATCAATTTTGTGTATTGTTACACCTCTAGTTTCCACTGGTATTTTATCACCCATCTGTATGTTTAGCAAAGCCAGATGATGGACACCAGCTTAATGAATTTAAGGAATGTGGTAAAGGACACTAGACCCTGGATGCTGATTAACTTCCTATTTAATTCTAGCAAGACAGAAGTACTTCTATTAGAGCCTTGACCTCAACCCCACCTTAAAAAAAAGTTCAATATCCTGCCTGCGTAAGTGTGAATGCCCCTAAATGAATACTTAGTTGAAGCACCTTTTGATTTTATCACGTGATGGCGGCCCACGCACAAAAACCACTGCACACTCCTCGTGCAACTGCCGCGCGGGTGCTTAAGGGACAGCGGCACTTCAGCACCATTGTTGTGGACAGCAAGTGAGCGTATGGTGGGGTGGGGCAGCAAAACAGACCACGGCTGGCAGCCAGTAATAATGGCGGCGGCTCCTCACCCTCCTGGAGAAGCCAGGAGAGTATAAAAGGACGCAGCGGGCCCAGCAAGGTGAGCAAGTTTTGTCTCTGCATACATGCTGACCCGTTTCTGTTTCTTTCTGCCACAGACTGACAACAACGCTGGAGACAACACTCTCCCTCTGCGCCGCGTTGAGAGCATGCACCCCGACTCTTGTGGGAAGCCTCCAGACCCCTCGATGCCACCAATCACCACTGGCCGCCTGGGTCCCTACGCCTGGCCGACAGCGATGCACCTCCCCAGCGCCTCACCACGACTCATGGCCCAGAAAGCCAGCCATCCTCACTCTCCCTCCACCCGCACCACTCCTACACATTTCTAAAAATGAATGAATGAATGAATAAATAAATAAATAAATAAATGCGCTCGTTTTCACTAATCCGGCCTCCACTTTGTCCCAGTTCTGCCTGCCGCAACTGCGAGTTGCCACACACAGAATTCAATCTTTTTTGGATGAGTCAATCATCTCGACTTAGCAATATTTTGCCATTCGTCCTTGCAAAGGCTTTCTAACTCTGTCAAATTGGCTGGGCATGTCCTGTGCACAGCTCTCTTCAGGTCCAAATTTTCAACTGGATTTAGATCTGGACTCTGGCCGGGCCATTCCTTGATGTTGTGTTGGTAAAGTCATTCCTTGGTTGATTTGGAGATGTGCTTCAGGTCGTTGTCAAGCTGAAAGGTGAAATACATCTTCATCTTGAGTGTTTTGGCACCAAAATTGATTGGTATTTGGAGCTTTTCATTATTTCCTCCACCCTGATTAAAACCCCAGTTCCAGTTGAAGAAAAGCAGCTTCAAAGCATGATGCTTGGAGCAAAGCAAATCTGACCAAAAAGTTCAACTTTGGTCTCATCAGGCCATATCACATTATTCCACATGGTTTTGGGATGTGTTTTTTGCAAACTTTAGCCAGGCTTGGATTTTTATTTTTATTTTATTTTGTAGGGAGCAACCAGTACTTGCTAGAAATTGCTGCAATTCTTTTAATGTTGCTGCAGGCCTCTTGGCAGCCTCCCTTCACCAGCTTTCTCGTGGTCTTCTCATCAATTTTAGAAGGATCTCCTGTTCTTAGTAATGTCACTGCTGTGCCATATTTTATCCACTTGTTGATTATTGTCTTTACGGTGTTCCATGATATATCTAATGCCTTAGAAAATTGTGTGTAACCCTCTCCTGATTGATATCTTTCAACAATGAGGTCTCATATGTGCTTTGTGAGCTCTTTGCGGCCCACGGCTTTTCAAGTTGGAAGTTACCAAGAAATGTCAGGAAAATCCTGTTGGAACAGCTGTACTTTATTTGGGGTTAATCAGTCACATTAATTGATGGCAAGTGTACACTAATTAGTATTTAACATGAGTTTGAATGTGATTGGTTCATTCTGAACACTTCCACATTCCCAATTATAAAAAGGTGTGCACACTCATGCAAGCTGGGTACGGGAATTTTTTTCCCCGGATGGTCCTACATGGCTACCTTAAAAGACTGCACATCCCAAAACCAGTTTATGCCCAAGTCTCATCCTAGTTCAGGGGATTAGCTCACGTGGACATTGCAGATTTGTACCCAGTAACTTTTGCTGTATTCAGAAAGACTCTACTGTGCATATCCCAGGACTCCTTGCAATGCACTTAGTATAACAGTAGTGTTTGCCTTTACTCTTCTAAAACTGTGTACGGTGTATGAAGTATCACCTGCACAGGTTGCCACTTTCTGGGCATTGGGTTCAAAAGAAATATTAATTAAAATGAACTGCACAAATGCATATTTTAATACTCAATTAGTCATGTGACCTAATCAACAAACAATCAGTTAATCGGGTTAAATGATTATAAGATAAGGTTATAAATGATTGCGGCTGAAACAAGTATTAATACAAGTAATAATATAATGTAAAACAAAACTGTAAAGAAAAATGTAACATTTAACATCCTGTTACTGCAAGGACTTTCTGCACTAGAGCTAATCTAATGATTACTCTGTTATAATAACTAGCTTATATTACAAATTAGATAAAGTATTTATTTAAAATAAAAGCTACTTAAAATAATAAAAGCTAAGTGAAAGATATTTGTGATCTTTCTCTCTACTGCACAAAATCATATACTGTAGATGTTCATTGTCATTATCATCTTAGCAAGCCGAAATTTAACAAACTAGACTTAACCGATCCTTTAAACTATGCAATTGCCAAAATATATTTCACTGCTACATCGATAAAATATCAAGAATGAAATGTAATTTAACGCTATAACATCAAGTACTGGTCACGTTCACATAAACTGGGGCAAAACAAACATTAAACCTTCCTTTCCCAAGTTTAGTCTAATGGCTCTGCTCGGCTTCTTGTTATCCAAGCAAGAAGTCTGTAAGCTCCAAATGCTCCTTTGCATTTACACTGGAGAGTGAAAGCAAAGACGAGAGAACGACAACGCAGGCTGAGTTACATCAAAGTCCTTTAAGTAACTTCTAGTGTCCACTCAGCCCACAAAGTCTTACGCTCACCCAGGGCCATAGTAAGTACTAATGGAACAAAATTACACCAAAGGATAGGCAAGTATTTCCACTCTCTCCATCACTTCTCGCTTAGAACCACTAATGCCGAGTTCACGCTGCACGCTTTTCAAAGTCGTCGTCGGATCAGCGTGGTTTTCACACTGCACGACTATCTGGGGTAGCATTCAGTCGCTGCTGTGTTCACACTGCGCTATGGATCGGCGACAGGAGGTTACACACTGCGGGACTTTACAACAGAAAGAATCGCCGACAACTCTGTGGGGCTCGCAAACTACGTTTCACGACCATACGCACGCGTGATAAGGAAATAACGCGAGATCGCACAAGAGATCAGAGTTCACGCGCGAGACGGGAAATGGTACCCCGCAAGAAGTTCGCGATCCAAATGGTCGCTGATTTGCAGCGAAAGGGCGAAAAAGAAAAAAAGATTATGGAGGAGGAAATGGTTGGGGAGATGCGGGGAGCTTTCCTCCAATTCTTGGGTCCAAATAGACCGAGAAGGAGCCTTTTTCTGCACCGAAGCCATGTTTTCTGATGTTGTATAACTCCTGCCCGAGCTTCCTGCTGCCCAGTATCTTGCTCTCTCATTGGCTGGAGGTCATCGCCGATGTTTGCTAGAGTCAGAACTCATTTCACACAGCAGGATTTTGAATCGCCGGCAGGTCCAGATATTTAGTATGCCATATCTGGATTAAATAGTCCTACAAAAAAAAGTTTTATTTTAGGGATTATCATTTTACAAATAATTTTAAGGGTGACGAAATTTACAAAGTGATTACAAGAACATTTACGGCATTTGGCAGACTGTGATTAAAGCCCGTGCTTGTTTGCTTTGCTCTCCTGCACCGGTCAGTGAAGACAAGTTCAATCGGTCTGAGATGCAGTTGCAGCAGATCAATAGTGAACATTTCGGCCATGTGGAGCCATTTCACGGTTTCTATGAGGAACAATAGAGAAGTAATTTGTAATCACTGTTCGTTCCCGGTATCAAGCGGTACAAGAATTCCTCCACTATGCGTTTGAATACACCCCCACTTTTTTAATACTATTTGAAGTTTTTGAAAATGGCTTTAAAGAAAAAAAAAAAAGAAAAGAAAAGAAAAAAAAGTTGTTTCTGGCAATATTTTGATGCAGAGAACAGGCGTGTGGCAGTGTGAAAATTAGAGGTGTGTGTCAGGACTGAAAAAGTTAGATTGGAAGTGAAGTGACTTGTGGCCAAGTATGGTGACCCATACTCGGAATTTGTGCTCTGCATTTAGCCCATCCAAGTGCACACACACAGTAGTGAACACACACACACTGTGAATACACACCTGGAGCAGTGGGCGGCCATTTTAGCTGCGGTGCCCGGGGAGCAGTTGTGGGATCGGTGCCTTGCTCAAGGGTCTCACCTCAGTCGTGGTATTGAGGGTGGCAGAGAGCGCTGGTCATTCACTCCCCCCACCTACAATCCCTGCCGGACCTGATACCCACGACCTTCGGGTTCACCTTCGAGTCCGACTCTCGGACCATTAGGCCACGACTGCCCCCAGGGATTAGATAGTTTTTACTTTTTTGTGAGCAGGAAGTAAGAGCTAAAACGTCCTGCAGCAGCAACTCTTACCCCACATTTACAATACCAGGTGACAAGTCACTTGTGTTCACTCGTGTGGTTTTTTTTCTTCTTTCCCAGTTCCAAACAGCAGCAGCTATATACAGCTTCTAGAGCTAACTAGTTAAAAACAAATTAAATAATGCACTAATCAGTGTGAAAATTGGTTCTTTGATTTAAATGTTACATACTAGGCTTCATCAGCACAGTAGAAAATCCTAAGAACTATTAGCTACATACACTAACCAATGGCACCAATGAGCTCTGCTATATTTTTCTTCCAAATGGTTATAAGACTGTCTTCTGTTTGTGGACATCAAACAGTAAATGGGAAGTATAGGAACTAAACTAAAGTTTGGGGTACTGAATTAATGTCAGACCACACATGCCATAAGGTCCTAGGAATCATTCGAGCCAATCATTTTGGACTTGCGTTTACACAGAACTGAGAAAATCTCAAGTCGAGTGTTGCATGCTGCACTGTCGCTTGTCTGTGAAATTGTGGCTCCATGTTGAGCATGTGCATACAAAATGAACGGTCAGCCGCCTTTTTGTTGCTTGCTGGTATGAACGAAGGGGTACAGATATTTCGAATATTTAACCAAACACAATTCAGCAGAGTGGATATACCTCATCAACCAATCACTGTCATGTAAAAGCTGGTCTACATGACTGGAACACCCATCTTTAATTCCAAGAATTGATTCAGAAATTTTGGATCACTAATACACAAAATCTGTGGTATGTAAAAAATTTTTTTTTAAAAAGCAATTTAAAAAATTTCAACATATGCATAATCTCCTCCTCTAATAGACAGCATCAATAAAGTAGCTCATTTGGTTTAAACCCCCACCAAGCTATATAAAATCTCGTCCTCCGGTGACATCTTGTCCTCATATGCAAGCAGGAGAGATGTCATTTCTGAGTTCATCCAGAAGTAATAGACTATTCCCTTTCTACTGTGTTTATTAAAATAAAAATAGGCCTAAGACGCAAGCCAAAGACTTGGATGTCTTCTTTTACTGGAGGGCATGGGATCTGGTGAGAGAACACCTTAGATAGTAGGGCCTTTCGCACCGCGGGAACCTTTTCATAGTACCTGAACTAATTGTGGAACTACCCACTTTTTGCCGTTTTCGCACCTCCGGAACTGGGTGAGATTTGAGTACCTGCCTTTTTCCAGAACCAAATGAGCTCCTACTCCGGAGCAGGGTCTAACCAGCACAACTGGTACTATCCGTGACGTAAGTAGACGTTGATTGGCCAAACGCGTATGAAAAATCCCTCACCCGCCATGATTTAAACCGCCGTGTAAACATACTGTAGTGTCAACTTATTTCACAAGTATGGAGAACAGCGATAGATGGACGGACGCTGAAGTGCAGCACAGCTCCGATCACAGCGTCCTCCATCCTCCGGTTGTTTACGTTGTTGAACACCGCGCACAAATGACGTCGCTGTCGACCGGCTTACGTCACTTCCTAGTGCCCACTGTCGGTGCGAATGCAACCCTTTAAACGGTGCTGGGAAATAGTTTGCGCAACATCGCCCAGTACTTTAGTCCTGTAAATTTAGTTCTGGGACTAAAGCGGTGCGAAAGGCCCTAATGGCTCATAAATGTATTGTTTTAGAGGGACAGGTATCCACTGATTTTGTCACGTGTTCAGAGCTGTGTAAGTGCCCAAAATACACATCTTTATCATCTCTCAACAAATACATATGACTGGGCGTTCTTCTAGTTTATTATACGATTTATGTTTCAAAGACTGCCCATGGGAAGGGCACTTTCCGTATTGCTAAGTTCTGAAGGTCACTGATTATACAAACAGCAAGACATCTGCATTGCTCCTTTCCCAGACCTGCCTCTCTTGCTAATCAAACTGCTTACAGCATGATGGAACACTGTACTAACTTGACATTACATCTGCACTGTACTGGTACTATCATGCAAACATCTGGCGAGTAAATGGGGTTCGCTTTCTATAGCAGTACAGTGTAAGTATTCAGATTCCAGTCCCAAAGCCCAGCTATGATCCCTGAAAGCTGGATATCACCTGAATTAATAGTCATAACAGCCTTGATAGTAGCTTTAGGCTCAGATTTGGAAAATCACAAGCAGATGATGACTCAGCCAGACCATGAACTCAAACCAGATTCCCAGAGATTTTACTTAACACGCTCGCTTTCAGCTCTCAATGGTATTTTTTTATCTAGTATCTTAATATCTATGTGACTACAGAAAATCACAATAAGTACGAATACTTATTTATGACAAATCTTCTGCACCTAACATGGCTTACATGTGACGATGGTAAAATTCTGTAATAAACACAATACCGTATCATGCAAGAATAAATAATATATAATTTAATGGCACATTTTCTCAAGTCCGCTGTTTGTTACTGTTGCGGCTGCCGTGTTTCCTTTCGTGTGCATTGTAGGCTTAGCATGCTAGTCATACAAATTCAGTGTCACGTTTTTGTGGACAATGTGAAATGTGCCAAGTAAACAAAATTCCACTGAAAACGGTAGCGAGCTAGCCGGCTAACTGTGTAGGTGAACATGAGCACGGTTGCTAGCTGCAACAGAAACACGTCTTCCCACAGTTCAGTCGTGTAGCC
Source organism: Pangasius djambal (assembly GCA_022985145.1). Lineage (NCBI taxonomy): Eukaryota > Metazoa > Chordata > Actinopteri > Siluriformes > Pangasiidae > Pangasius > Pangasius djambal. The sequence goes on along the minus strand of CM040989.1, from coordinate 16,236,137 downwards.
GCGACCTAGCTGGAGAAATAGCACTCATGCTAACAATAACTAAAATTCCAAACACTGTTCTTGTGTACACTTACCGCTTCACGACCCCGGTCTTTATTTTTATCTGGCGTATTCTTGGATCTGCCATAATGAATGTGATGTCTGAAAAAGGTACCAAGCAAAGTGTCGTAAATAAGCTTTAAAAAAAAAAAAGGCAACCGAAATGAAAGCTTCCGAAGACTTCCCAAATGCGCATGCGCAAACCTCACGCGACTGCTGCTGCCCAGGCTGCGTCCGTGGTGTAATAAAAGTGTGCGCATGAGCAACACTAGTGCGCATGCGCGTTGCTAATTGGGCGGAGGACGCGAATTGGCGCGCATGTAGGTATGGCTACGAAAAGGGGTCAAAAAGGTTTTGTACATCATAAACATACTGAAACGTTAAGCTGTTTTCGAATATACACGTTTAAAAAAAAAAACAAAAAAAACTGGAAGGTGAAAATGTGTAACAAAAACTGAACAAATACATCCACAAATTTGTGAAACATGTTAAATAAATAGAAATTATTTTTGTATGTGCATGAAGATCTGCACAATATGCACAAATATCCTTTTAAATTAAATGTTGTCTATGCAAGAATGTAAAAGAAAGGTTCTACACTTCCCTGTGTGACAGTAGAAATGTCATGGAGCACCAAACTACATCTGTTGCTTAAAATCGTACTGATATGTGTTCTTCGTGCTATTCTGAAAAATAAAATGTGGTATGCTGTCAATATAATAAGGGAGCAATTACATAATCATAAAAAATTATGGTCTTCCACTTAGTTCTTCCACCACACTTATACACATAACCTTTCATTTTACCTCCTTATGAATAGTTTCCCTCAGAACAAGCATTGCATATCAAAGTCATCATAAAAGTCTGTTACAGAGCCTGGCCATATACCCCGCCAGACAATCACAGGCAGCACTTATAAATAGTGCTTATATCAGATGTTTTATATGTGCATTTTGCATTGGCTCAAATGGCAAGTTACAAAACCGCTTAACAGACCAAAAGAGTGTGTGTGACACCTTGCGAACATGTCAGTAAGCTGTTACGCCAATATGCATGATCAACAGATTCAGGGTGTGTGGCCTGCTCTGCTACAGTGACACGCTCATCTGGGACCAACCTCCCACATTTTGCACAGAGAACAATCGCTGCTGTGCGCATGCTTGCTTCACTACTACTGACACATGCCTTTGTTATCTGACTGAAAGGTGCTGACAATTCTGCTAACTCTGAACCAGTTTCACAAAACTCTGTTGTACAGGTGATGTCTGACCACTCAAAATTTCATGACAATATCCATACATCTTCCGTCAAGAAGGCTTTCATAGCACACAAATGATGCCTCATGACAATGAACTGAACAGTCGGCACTACTGTGTCGGCCCCTGGCTTGGTGCAATGCATGCAACCCATTTCAGTAGTGTTTATAACAAGTCCTTGCCTCATAACTTGCCTCATGTGCGTAACACATATATGACCACTTGCTGAATGGAGGAGGAGGCTACAACAAAGAGCAGATTTTAAAATAGGAACATACTTGCGCTTGGTAGTAAGTTTAAACATCCATGAAGTAATTTCATTGGTGATTTGCACACTGCTTAGAGTGCAGAACAGAAATATATATCTGTATTATCTGTATTATGTGTACTATTGCTCATGTGATACTGCTTAATTATCATAAGATCAGAAGAAGAAACATTGATATGTTGATAGAAATATTGATACTGAATATTGGTCTGGCTGTGATTCAGCATAGGCATGAAGCCACAGGCTGAGATTGTGGATAATTTTGAGATGTAGGGCTATGAATATCTGCTATAGGTAATAAGCATGTTATTTTTACACACCAACAAAACAAAAAGTAACGAATGAATATATTTTCTGACTGTACACAAGAGTAGTGTTTTTAAAACTAGTCTGGTCATATCAGGATGTGCTCCTGTGCGCATTACAACAAACGCTTTTTTGCATGAGCATTTTCATTGGTCATCTTGGTGAAAACAAGTGGAAAAAAGCACGAAGTGGATGAAAATTTTAATGACAATATATAAAGTCTTTATTAAATAAATACCATGCAACGTATTCAAGTTTGCGCAATGTAAAAATATGCATGATCTGAACTAAATGTGATACAGACGCAGTCTGTGGGTCTGACGGACATTGCGTGGCGTCAACAGTCTTGTTAAATAGATGGAGGAGTTTGCTACATAACTCTAATTTTGGAAGTAGCAAATCAAACATGCTTTAAAATGTACATTTTAAATATAATTTGATTTTATTGCTTAGGTTTACATTGATAAATAGTGCTGGGACTTTCATGTGCAATTCATATGCAATACATGTTCAATTTATGTGCAATAAGGACTTTAATGTGCAATACAAATTTATTTATTATTATTACTGCCTATTTTTCTGTACTTGATCACCGTTAGCACACTGGACTTATACTCAACATTTACATCATTATGGGTATGTTTCATTACGCATTTTTAATTTATTGATTTACTTTTTATATACTGTATAGCTACAAATTTATTTTTATTTTATTTTTATTTTTATTTTCTTCTTTCTTTCTTTTCTTTCTTCCTTCTTGAGAGCAACTGTAACATGGCAAAGCAATTTCCCCCTGGGATTAATAAAGTTCTTTGAATCTTGAATCTTGATTCTTGAAATAAACAGTTTTGTCTGCCATTCATGGGAAAGTTTGACAAATGAAGTCTACTTCTACTTGGTGACTTATTACTTCACTTCACTTAAATTAACAGAGTATGGGAATGGCCCTTAACGTGAGACAGGGGATTCCCCTGAGGAGACATGACAAGGGCATATTAGTAAAAAAGGCTGTGAAATGGAGCCCTAGTTACTTGTGTCTGTGGCACTGGTGCACCGTAAGGACACAGAACGTGATCTCGTATGAGCAAGGCAGCTGCAGCTTCACCTAGTGGTAACAGATGTGTTTGAGTTCAGCTGTAGACTGTTGGTGAGAGTAGCCTATTGCAGTGAGGGGCAGAGATAAAAAGACAGCCATCAGGTTGGCCAGTTGTTAATACACATGAACTAGTAAAAGAATTTAGCATCATGCATATATTTATGGGTGCAGACTGAATTTGAAATAAGTGCAATATCAGCATTTAAATGATCAGTTGTTTCCTTCTACGCAAGTAGGTAAAAGTCAGCATCGGTGTCAGGAATCAGTGGCGGAGGCAGACGCAAGTGCAGATATTTTATTGTGCAGAGTACAAACAAAACAATCAAAGGGATGAACAGAAGAACCATAAGCATGAGCTATGGATACAAGGCAAAAAACATATATACTATAACTAATAGCATGGTGCACATGACAACAAGTGACAACAGCTCAACAGTGCCACACAGAAAAACTAGAACTGAAATAGTGGTGCTAACAAGGCATACCGAGGTGAGAGTGATTAAGGAACATGTGACAAGGTCATATGAGGTGCAGGCTGATGGGTAATGTAGTTCTGCACCTTGAAACTTTTTCCTGTCTGAGTTCTGAGCCCCGTTATGGACTTGGATTATGATTTTTTTTTTTTTAATAATAAAAACACATGCCTCCTTCCTCATCAACTTACCGCACATTCACCATGCAAAGATGTAGCAATTCAGGGTGCTAGGTGCAAGACATTTCGGGGAAACGCCATGATGCTTGCACCAGGACACTCTTCAAAGTGACTCACGTGTTAACAGTAAGGAAAATGTTTATAGATATCTTATAATAATTTTACAGCAAGGAAAAAAATACAAAAACTACATCTACTACAATAGGACATTCCATTATACACAGCATCATATGTTGTGCATAATGGTGAAGTATGTCTGAAGTATATCTAGGAACTTCCCATTTACATTGGGTCCATCTATGGAGATTGACAGCATTTTTCTGGCGTCAAGGGTTTGAACACACTGCTATGAATGAGAATGAATCCCCTAGGTCCACTTCCAATCACAAGTCAACTTAAGCAAAAGTCATAAACTTCATTTTAAAGCAAAGTTGGGGAAGCAGCAAAAATGTTATTTAAAATGATAATGAATGCAGATAATTTTACTGATTTTTAAAAAAAATCCCATAAGACTATAATTTTTTAACCAACAGACTTGGCCAAACTTTGTATAGAAAGTGGAAAAGAAATAATTAAACTTGCTTTGAAGTGCTGAAGTAGGTCCTGAGCAATTAAATGGTCCATGAACTGCAACCAGTAATATCACGTTCGAACTTGATCATTCATCCAGTAATGCATGCGAACATCCAGTGGTTTTGTTTTTGCCTTATGATGTAGGCTCTCGTCAAACGTCACTACAAACGTGCCATCGTTGACCTTCACGGTAAAGCTTCCTTTTATTGTATGGAGCTAATCTAAACCTTGCCATATATGCTGTCTTATTCCTTCCACACAGAAACAGCACTAACTCTGAATCTAGGAATATTGCTTTAAATACATCATCGGTTCCATTGTTAGATCTGCGTGAGAGGTGACTTACCTGGTTCTTAAAACCCAGATTAACTCTGCCCTTAGTATTGGCATTGATCCACAAATAGAACAAATGTCAGATGCTGCTGCTGCTGCTGCTGACAATGATGACAGGTGTGAATGTTCGCTCTGGGCATTGACAGAAGGCAGAATCTGTATAAGCTGGCGAGCAAAGGTCAGCAATAGAAAACTGAGTAGCTTTAGCATAGCTTCTGTGCTTCTCACTCTGCCTTGATTCCCATTGTACAGTGTTTAAATATTTTACTGCACAATATCTAGTGGGCTTCAGAGCCATTCGCAGATGCTGGTCTTAGCCAGCAAGAGTATTTTCTGTTCTCCAGCCACTTTGGATTAAGTTTACATTTACACATGTTGACGCTAACATTAGCTCAACTGCACATAGCTGCACTGTGTCGTTTTAACATAAACAACACAAAAGAAAGTTCATTGAAAGACACCAGTCTGAGGCATGACATTTAAATGTGCAATTTCAAATCTAATACAGTTTAAGACTTATTAAGGCCATAAATTTGTCAAATGTAATTTCAGACAAAGACCTGTGGGCACCCTGTGGAAAAGATGTACTGTAAACTTTACAGTAAATTACTGGCAGCACATACACCAGTACAGTGCTGTAAATTTACAGTAGCTTGTACTTTTAATTCACAGTAGGTTACTTTCAACTGCATTTACTGTAAGTGACTGTATTTTCTTGACATCTACAGTTTTTTACTGCCTATGCATTACTGTAATTTTACAGAAACCGCACTGTTTTGTTTATTTTTACAGGGTGTTACTATGCATATGCAAAATCTACCAATTTAATACAGTTGTTAGCTTACTGTATATAGAAATCACAAATCATTACTGAAACATCATTTTGACAATCAGTTTGGCTCAAATCATTCATTTCATTCTTTGACACACCCTTGCTGTGCAAACTGATGATTAATAACATGGACACAGCATATACAGAACTATAACCGTAACATGACATCAGGTAATCCGCTTCCACATCTTCAAGTAGTCACATTCCCCTGCCAGGAAAAAAAAAAACAGAATATTTGAAAGTGTGTTTATTACAGAGGACTGAGCAGCACAGCATGTAGACAGACATTACTCCTCAAAATGGCCTGAAATGTAATAATGGAAAATTTGTTTATATATGGAAAATTCCTTTATATCTGATTGGCTTAACTAGAATGGTTGGGGGGGAAAAAAGTCTTGGCCTAAGCCAAAATCGAGGGACCCTGAACAGAATTATCACGCATACATCTCATGCCAATGTGCAAATTCAGGTTCAAGTGGCTTTATTTTCATTTCAACCATATACAGCTGGTACAGTACACGGGACCATGGTGCTACATAAACAGCACAGAGCTAACTAAGACTACAAAGACATACGCACAACTACATCAAGTGCAACAGCACAAGACAGTACAACAATTACTAAACAGGACAACAGGCACAGTAAAGAACAGTGCAGAGCCGAACAGTATACGGTTCTTGTGTGGAATAAGGTGCGAAGAGATATTACAATATAATAAATGTCGTAAATGTAAACATAGCATACTAATTTGCAGCAAAAATGCAGGTAGTCAATACGGTATTTTGTTTACAGTGTTTTAGCAGCAATTTAAGTTAGAAATGTGCAAAAATTGCAGAGGTAGAGGAATGGGGTTCAGTTGAGTATGAGTGAGTGTGTGTGATGTCACTTCCGCTTGCAGTCTTCCATTGAAATACAGTAATATAGGTACTGGAAAGTATGTTTGAATGTCTGCTATGTCCCACAATGCAATGAGTGCTGTAAAAAAATTACAGTACCTTGTTGTTGAAATATGAGGAGCTGTACTGTGATGGTTTGGGACTGTGATTGCTGTAGTGGCTTTGGGGCTGCAGTTGCCACGAGCAGCTTCGTACTCAGGACTCCATCAGTGGACGGTGGATGGATTTTAACCAACCGGACTTCTTACGAAAACTGTGATGAATTTACTGGTTGCACAATTGCACTATTTGTCCATATAGTACACAATAATAGAAGGGATTTATTTATAATCGCACTATCCGTTGCACCCAGATGAGGATGGGTTCCCTTTTGAGTCTGGTTCCTCTCAAGGTTTCTTCCTCATATCGTCTCAGGGAGTTTTTCCTTGCCACCATCGCCAACTGGCTTGCTCATTAGGCATAAATTCACATATTTATAATATATTTTGAATCCATTTATTTCTGTAAAGCTGCTTTGTGACAATGTCCATTGTTAAAAGTGCATTGAATTGAAAATTAACTGTACATTTACAGCATTTTTACACTGTATACGCCAAGACAGGCATGTAAAACGTGACAGTTGCTGGTAGCCTGTCCATCCAACTGGGCTACGAGATAAGACCAGGTCACAGTTTCAGGTATTTTTGTATGGTAACAAACTGAGGTATTTAATCCAGGGAAATTACACAGATCACTGACATAGCTGCATTTTTCAAAAGCTACAGTTAGGTGATATGTGTTATAGATGACCAAAAAAGCTTTTATAGACCAAAAAATAAAGCAGCACTCCAGGAATTGTGAGCTGAGTAAACAATTCTATGAAATGTACGTTTCGTGTTCTTTTCAGTACTTATTCAGTACCCTAATATTCAGTGCCTGAACTGTGTTTTCTTACTCTCTGTCTCTCTCTCTGTTAGAAAATGGAAACACTCCACTGACAATACAGGCCTGAAGGCTGTCAGTGGGGAAAAAAAAAAAAAAAACTTCGATTCTGCTTATACACTTTTCTTAATTTGCATATTAGCGTGATTTTGAGCCATATATGTTTTAGGCTTCTCACATTTATTATCGCTTGGTCACTTCATATCTGGATTATTAGCGGAATCCGCTCTAATTAAATAAATAAATAAAATCACTCGCCATTAACTTCAAGGCTAAAGAGGTTAGAGAGGGAGAAAAGTGTTCATTCTCATCGCTACCCGGAACGACCTAATGATGTAGGATTTCAGATTAGTCACGGCTTAATGCGATTCATTAGAGCCAATAGTGAATTTAAAAAGCCAAAGATAATGCATTTTCTTACTCGCTGCCACGCCACATAACGACGGGCTACAGAAGGCTTTCTGGTGTGATATGAGGGCCATTATTATTATTATTATTATTATTATTACGCTGCCGTCGTCCATCTACTGCACGAGCTCACAGTAATAAAGTTTAGCTTAAAAAAAAAAAAACATCGGCTACTCCCCAGCCCATTCACCCACTTTGTCTCTTTTATTCCCCTGACCGTTGATTATTGGTATTTTCCTAGTTTTCCAAACTAATAAGTAGCACTATCAAGCATTTGGATAGCGTTCCCGAGAGCGCGCGCAAGCTGCTCGCCTTAATTGATATTGAGCGGAGCGCGCGAGGGCCGCCGCTGGCTAATTTGCAGTTTAATCAGCGTCGGTAATGAGTGTGGCTGATTAGCGCCGGCTGGAGAGAAAAAGAGAGAGACGGTTACAAGGAACGTCTGTCAGACCCCGGTGATAATTTAGGACTAATTGTAGTGATTAGGGCAAAATTGGATGACTTTGGAATTTTCCAACGTGACGCGCCTGCTTGAGGAAGTGTGTAGGTGGCGTTTCTCAAGGGCCGTATCCTAATATTCAACGAAATGTTTAATAATGCTCAAATGCTTATCCGCAACCCTAACAACCATGCGCCCATTTCCTTTTACATAAACCTTTCATTAGCCTTTGCATTTACAAATAGCCTGTTTTTAATGACGTGTAGTTACAGACCTCATCAAGACAGATTTCATCTCCTTTCATGCCTGCTGTGTGTGTGTGTGTGTGTGCGCGCGCACGAAACAAGACTGATTCTCACCTTATTATCAAACAATCTGTTTTTTTCTTTGATAGTGAATGAGGGGACGTGTCTATTCGTCGAAACGCAACCCCGACTACTCTAGTAGCAAATGCGAAATTAGTTTACAGTGTTGTGTGTGTGTGCGTGTGTGTGTGTGAGTGTGTGTGTGTGTGAGAGAGAGAGAGATTTGCAGCCTCGCTGTTGAACCTGTTGTGCCATCTCGCTCCTTGGCTATCTCTCCACATTTCAATAGATAAATAAAGACAGAACAAATGGTGCACCGTATGACACATTTCTGAAATCCTCAAGGTGTTGACTGCTTACACACGAAGACAGGAACATTTCATAATTCATCTCTTGTGGCATCGTTATAACAGGGTTTAAAAAATGATAATAACATCAGCATCAGTCTCTAAAATCACACGAACACAGCACACTAAGTAAAAGATCTGCGCGTAGCACAGTGAGTAACGTTCTACTTCAACCCACTGCTTTTTACCATGATTGTTTTTATAAGAACGATATTTAACGCACATAAAATCCATCCATGCATCATTTAACCATAGTTGTGCATGGGGTGTTTCATGCACCCATTCATGCATCCACTGCATCCTATTGTATTTCAAGACTGTCCCAGTTAACCTGAACCATGCTGTTTGCAAATTTGGCACATCTTGAAAATGAATAAATTAGAAACATATGTATAAGATTTTAACTATGCTTATTTTGTTCATAGTATATTTTAGAATAGTTCATCTTACGTATATATTCATAAGAAAGTTTAATATATTAGTCCTGAACGTTTTACCAAAGCATGTTATTTTTCCCATCCCAAAATGTTTGGGGGTCCACTTCCTGTTTGATGCTGACCACATCTCCTTAGATGATTAGGCCATGTTATGTCCATCCACCCGCTGCGCCAATACACCTGAATTCCCCCTATTAAATGTCCGACAGGGTTTTAGGGTATCCTGCGCCATGACAGTCTGAGGGTTCAGTGTTTCTCTCTAATAGGGCCACCTAGAGAGGGGGATTTACGCCTCTGCTTTATTCCAGACGTGCACAAGAATTTATTCTCCTTGTCTATGTGGCCACCGGTGTGGTGGACCCCGATCAATAGCCGTCGCTAGAGGTTATCCACACCGAATTATTCTAATGTCACAGGGAACGTGGCCGAATTGATGGTGATAAATATTTTTACCGGAGGATTAGGTGAAGGGGAGCGTGTTGCGCGGTCTATTGTAACCTCCAGCTCGTTGCGCGCGCCGGATTCGGCTCATTCATCGCGCGTCGATGGGCCTGTCTCCTCGAGAGGAGTCGGTGAGTAAACACGGGAGGCGCGCGCGCGTGTGTGTGATTTTTGATTGTTCATACAAATAGAGCACAGACAGCCCCCCTCTTCTCTCTCCATCGCCTCTCGTGAGACCCGTTCTCGTGCTGCTGACAGTGCTCGGGCGCTCCACACACACACACACACACACACACGCACACACACGCACCTCTTTGTCTCTTGCTGTTCCTGCATTGTCCTCCATCAATTATTGCCACTGTGTCCTGGATGTAACTCAATATCCCCGCACCCCCTTCTCCAACCAGTGAGCAAGACCAGAAAAAGTCACGTGGATTATATAGGAGGCAAAAGGATGCTGTGCGTTTCCTGTTGGCGACGGACCTTTACATAATATCTGGACTAAGAGCGCGCGACCCAGCCAGTATTCTGTAATGATATATTTCGACAACAAAAACTATCTGCATATACTGGCCCCGAATTACCCCAGTCTGGAGAAATACAGACAGTACGGTGCAAAATACAATACAATTTAGAGGAGAGTAAAACTCCTTAAAATAAATCCGTGTACATTTAACACCGATTAAGATTTAAACAGTATATGCAATCACAGAATATCGAAAATATATCACATTTATCGTGCATGAAGTATATTTAGGACTGCATTGCATAACATTATTTGTTATAAATACCTTTAATGTTAATAATCTAACCGTATTATTCGTGTAAACACCACAACGGTCGGACGCTCTACACACACACACACACACACACACACACACAGACACAGTTGTCCTAGAAGCACGGAATAACTGAGATTTGACACTGCTGAGTAAAACACCTACTCTGTACTTGACTTTAATAGGAACACCTGTACAACTGCTCATTTATGCAGCCATCCAATCAACCAATGATGTGGCAGGTCAAGAGCTTCAGTTAATGTTCACATCAAACATCAGAGTGGGGAAAAGGTGTGATCTCTGTGACTAGAAAGGCTGGTTTGTGTATTTTAGTAACTGCTGATAACCTGGGAATTTCACATACAACAGTCACTAGAGTTTATACACAATGGTGTGCAAAACAAAAAACATCCAGTGAGTGACAGTTCTGTGGGTGGAAATGCTTTGTTGATAAGAGAGGTCAGAGGAAAATGGCTAGACTGGTCTAGAGTTTACAGAGACTAGTGCAAAAAAAACGCCAAAAATATCCTGTGTGCGGAGGGTCGGCAGGCTGAACCACCTTGTTGATGAGAGAGATCAGAGGAGAATGACTAGACTGGTCTGAGCTGACAGGAAGTCTATAGTAACTCACATAAACACTCTTTACAACTGTGGTGAGCAGAAAAGCATCTCAGAACGCACATCACATTAAACCTTGAGGTGGGTGGGCTACAACAGCAGAAGACCACATCAGGTTCCACTCCTGTCAGACAAAAACAAGTCTCTGAGGCTATCATAGGCGTAGACTCAATCTTCAATTGTCCAGTTTTGATGAGTTTTTGTCAAGATTCCAGTTTCTACTTACAAAGCATGTATGGGATCTCATTGTTACAGTCACTGTACCTGTCTGTGGTGGTGAAACAGAGCTTGCTTTTTGGACAAGGAGCGCTGCAATCCAGGAGGGCTTTGGAGTAGAGGCTCTATTATTGAGAGTAGCCAGTTGAGCTGGTTAAGGCACTTTGTAAAGAAGGTTGGCACAGGACTTTGGACTGAGATCTTGAGGCAGATCCAGGACTTACTGGAGGGATGCTATCTCCATCTGGGAAGGTCTGGGGATCCCCTCAGCAGGAGCTGGATTCTGTGGCTGGGGATAGAGAAGCCTGGGCATACCATCTCAGTCTGTTGCCACTGTGACCTGTTTGACACATGTGTACTAGCTGGTAGAAATCAAATGTGGTGCTATAGGTATATAGATGTGCTATAAATGATATGCTATTTATCTTTATCTTTATTTTTTCTAGAAACAAATATCGATAGAAAAAAAATGTTTTAAAATGAATAGCCTTAGATTATGGCCCTTCAGAGGCTCACAAAAACAAGACCGTAAACTCAAGTGCTAAGTACATAGACAATTAAATATAAATCCATCTTTAGTGGAATGAAAAAAAGAGAAGAATTGGAAATGAGAGGAAAATAGGAGAGATGGAGAGAGGAGATAAAGGACTAAAGTGAAAGGACACAAAGGGGTGGAAGGAGGATATAGAGAGGGTGACAAAGACACAGAGACCAAAGAGAAAATAAAGAGCAAAATTAAATATACAAAATAAAGAGCATGGAGCTTTAGAGACCGTGAGAGATGAGATGGAGGGAAGAGACATAGAAAGAGCAAACAGAGAGATAACATAGGGATTGAGAAGGAAAGAGAAAGGTAAAGAGGAGGAATGGGAAATGGAGGAACGATAGCATAACAGTAAAATAAACTGAAAAAGAGTAAAAGAGATAAAGGAGACAAAGGACAGAAAGTTGCAAAAAGTAAGAGAGCTAGAGCAGAGAAAGAACGGAGGAATAGAGCAAAAACACAGAGATAAAAGAGTGAAAGGAGGGGGAGAACAGGAATAGCTAGATAAAGACATCCACTAAAATCTTCAAATGACAGCCAATAAAAGATTATGGGGTGAGGACAGAACAGGGGAGAGGGGGAGGATAGGCATGTCTGAAAGTGTGTCCACTCGTAAAATGTTTCCCAAATACACACTTATTCTTGCAAGTCTCTTCAGATAATTCTCTATAAGCATCCTGTGGAAACACACAAACACACTCACACTGTGCATATTTTAGTGCAGGAACTAATGGAAATAAAATACCTGGGTGGATGAGTGCAGATGTGTTTGATACAAATAGTCATTTTCCTATTTGCTGCCTCATTGAGCTTGATGAATGATGGGAGTCGAGGAGAAGCAATGATGAATAGTAGCCCTCGACTCCACTGCATGCCCTATTGATTCTCTTTCTTTATTACTGCAACAAGCCAGCTGCCTGAACAAACATACAGACACACAGAAACACGCATGGAAACACACACACACACACACACACACACACACACACACACACACACACACACCCTGGCTAGGACACAAAGCTGTTCAGAATGCTAACAAATAGAGATTCTCTTTAGGGCTGGTACTTGTTGTTATGGAAGCGCTCTCTCTCTCTCTCTCTCTCTCTCTCTCTCTCTCTCAGACATGCACATGTAGGTTTTGTGGCTCACAAGAAAC
>CM040989.1:16122053-16223172 GCA_022985145.1 Pangasius djambal | reverse complement strand
TGAAAAACACGCAGTCACATCAAGTGGAATCTCAGAGGAGTGATGTCATCAGACCAAATAATATTCCAAATAACAGGTGTGGATGCTGATTCTGGCATTGACACCAGCAATCAACCCCCCCCCCCCCGCCCCAACCCCCACCTCTGAGTGCAGAACTTTTCTTTAATCTGCCATCAGGTTGTGGAGCGGGACGTTCAGGATGATAGGCTTGGAACTCATTGCAAAGGACAGGGTCCAGACTGTCTTGAGCGGGTGCACAACAACTTTCCTCTGGGCCATATCCCTCCCATGGAATGAGGTACTGGAGTTTGCCATTCTCACAACGTGTTGGCTCGTTGGCTGTCCATTTATGTTGAGGGGTGCAGGAGGTGTTGAAGGTGCAATGCTGTCGGATAGCGGACCTGGGGTGATGGGTTTCAGTCAGGACACAGAAGACGGGGCTAGGCGGCAGTGTCATGGCAGATCCAGTTTGTAGGTCACCTCATTAACACATTATAGAATTTTGTAGGGGATGATATATCAGAGTGTGAGCTGTGTGTGACACGAAGGTCTCTGGTGGAAAGCTCCACATGGTCACCGGGTTCATACTTTGGGACTTCTCCTCTGTGTCGATCAGTGAATTCCTTGTACCTTTGTGCCACCTGTTCGAGCCTCTGGTGTGTGGTTTCCCATTCCTGCTCACTCCTCCTAAACCACTCATCTACTGTGGGTAATTCAGTGATGGTCGCATTCCAGGGAAACAAGGGTGGTTTAAAACCGAGTACACACTGGAATGTGTAGCTGAGTGCCTTAGTGAATCCTGGTTCATGGCACAGAAGATTCTCAGAAACCTGCCGATTTCTTGGTTCACTTGCTCAAGCCAGCTGTTGGATTGTGGTGAGGCTGACCGTGACCCCTATTTTTTCCATGAAGATAGTCCACACTCTAGATGTAAACTGTGTGCATGTATCACTTACAACGTAGTCGAGGATACCAAAGTATCTGAACACATGGTGAAAGAGGCTCTCAGCTGTGGCAAAGGCAGATGGAAGAGGAATGAGGCGCAATGATTTCGAGAATCTGTCAATGATGACCATTATGACTGTGTTACTTTGTGAAGAGAACAGATCAGTTACAAAGTTAATGGCTAGATGGGACCATGGTCGTCAAGGAATGGGCAGTGGCACTAGTTTACCGACGGGCAGTATTCAGGGTACCTTGGCGTGGGTGCATGATGAGCATGATGAGACAAACCTGTTGATGATGAGCATACTAGGCCTTCAATATTTGGTGTGGAGGTGCTGATATGTCTTGTGGACTCCTGGGTATCCTGTGGTGGGATTAGTCTGGGTCCAGGTGATTAGTTTGTGTGCTTTTTTGGAGGGGCATGACTCTGGCACGGGCTGTTCTTATGATTGGGCTATTTCCCTGTCGATGTCCAATGACATGGCACCCACGAAGCATGACTGAGAGAGAATGCACTCTTTATTTATTTTTTTTGCGGTCACAGCGTGTAGGTGAGCTACATGAGCTTAGCGTGGAGGTTTGCAGTAAACAGGTGAGCTACTGTATCTTTTGTTGGTGCTCTTCCACTATAGTGGGAGCTCAATTTTTTTTAACAGTAAACAGGTGAGTTATCAGATAGCGTCACCTGTTTACTCTAAAAAATTTAGAGCTGCCATAACAAAAAAACTAAAAGAAATATTTAGTTGAGATAACAAGAATGATTGTTGTACTAGAAGGTGCAACTAGTTTTGAGCAAATCTATTTGAGTGAACTTTTTTCTTTTGTTTAGTGAACAAAAAATTATGTTTATGCAACCACAACATTCTTGCTTGCTTAACTAATCTTTCTAAAGTTGAGTTAACAAAAAAAAAGTCATTGGAAATCAGTACTAAGAAATATTAAGTTTTTCCATTATATGAAAAAAAAAAAAAAAACAACAGTTGGTGTGAATCTCAACCACAAAATAATGAATATGGTTAATAAATAGTAGAGACATTATAAAAACATTAAAATTAACTCACTCAGCAACACAAAACATCTGCATTACTACTTTTAGTTAGGGAAATTTCACAGGCAAAATTACATTATTTTAAATTAAATTCGGCACAATCCATGGATAAGAACTGCACTGACAATGGTTATTCCAACAAAGAAAAGTAAACAAACAAACAAACAAACAAAACCAAGGCAAACATGAACAGAAAAATGATAAAAATCTTTAAAATATTAGAAGGACTTCTATCTTCTCTCTACTAAAGCAGATAACATGGATGTACTGTGTTCCTGTCCACTTATAGATCCCCACTAGACACATCCCTACTTAATGAAAATAACGCCTGGCCATGATTATTAAGGTGTGGGAATGAGATCCTAACAGCTGGTCTCTATTGTTGATATGACCTCAGTTCACTGTGAACATTTTGAAAATTATCAAAGGAAGAATAAAGTCTTCATTTCGGTTCAGTTTTCAGACGGATAAAAAGTTTCAATAAGATTTCAACATGATTTTATATTAATAGTAACATTAACACTACAATAGGGCGCAAAATTAGATTCAGATAGATGATAAAAGAGGTACAAATCAAACAGTAAATGAAATAATAATAATAATAATAATAATAATAATAATAATAATAATAATAACAACAGAACCCTGCTGCAGCGTGATGCTGCACTAGAAAAGTTTGTGTAGTTAAGGCTAATCAGCCCATGAGCCCGTCATTAATGGGGAGCAAAACACAGTGTTAGCAGATCGCTACAATAATAAATAGGCTTTTTGGAAAGGGCCAGATGTCCTCTGGAGTTGGTAGACTTGTTTCAGCACTGACACTGCTGGAAAGGGCTGAGCTGATGCTAGCATAGGAATTGGAAAGGTCTGGGTCTCAGCTCATGGCAGGAAGGGCTGGACTGGTGCATGGAGACTGGCATGGCTGGGTTGGTGCTGGGGCCTGGCATGGCTGGATTCTGAATTGGGTGATCCGTAGCATAGCACGGTGCTATTCCAAAAATATATCCCTGTTGTAGCGTTGTACCCCAGACACCCTAAATCCAGCCTGAATGTTCAAAGGGGTTGCAGTCAGAGGATAGGTGATTCCGGGAATGTAATAACTTGACATTGTTTTCCCCGGGATTTTTCCTCATCCAGGCATCACACATTGTATTGATGTGCCACTTTAGTGGCCTGTAGAAAGACCTGTCCAAGGGTTGAAGGTGATGATAGCAGTGTGGTGGGAATGACAGCATAATTATGCCATTTTCTTTGGCATAATTAAGTCCATCTATGGACAGATGAGACTCATGGTTGTCCAAAAGGAGCAAACAGGGCTTCTCCTTTGAGCACATTGTATGCTTCACAAAATGTTTCGTGAAGGCAACAAAATACACATCTTTCATCCACCCATAGGGATTTGCCCCTCCTTTACTGCCAGGTGGACCATTGATCAGGATGTGCTCTTTGAAGTGGACGGGGGGGAATATAAAATATGGTGGTATACTATTCCCTGTGGCTGAGACAGCACAGGCCAGTGTGATGAGGCTTCTTCTTTCAGCGGAGTTCAGTGACCCTACCTGTTTGAATCCGTGTCTGGCCACTACTTTGTCAGGTTTATGTACAGTGGTCACCCCAGTTTCATCAACATTCCATATGTCTCCTGGTCCAAACTGTTGTCTCTGTAGCATTTCCACTAAATTGTTGAAGAAAGCAGTAACATTTTCCCTGTTAAAGCTACTTGCCCTGGCATGGCTAGCTGCTGCTGGTTTTCTCAGCAACAGCGTTGGGTGCCGCTTTAAGAAGGCTGTAAACCACTCTGACCTGGCCTTTTCTTTTCCTGTCCACATTGGAGCAAACTTAAGCTGGTCTGCCACAGCAAACTAGTAGGCAAGTCTTCTAATCTCACTTGGCGACAGACTGAAATAAATATCAGTTGACCTAGCAATATATTGAACAAGTTGCATCTCCAAATCAGGTGAAAGAATCTGCCGTGGCTTTCTATAGCCAACCACTGTTGTTGGCACAGCTGCCTGACTTTCTACTTCTTCTGTGGGAACATTCTGACAATACTGAGTATGGCAATTTATGCCAAAATCCCTTGCTGTACTCCTGATTAATTTCTTTTGCAACTTCACCTGCCTCACTGTCTTTAACATAATATCAGGTGGTATGCTGCCTCTGCTGCTTTTCTGTCTTCCTTTCATAATTTCTAATCTTCTTTCTTTCTTCCTTCCTTCCTTCCTTCTCCCTCTCTAGGGATTCTTCCTTCCTTCAAAATATCACAATATCACAGTGTTTTTGAGCATGTCCTATTTGCCTGTATATACTGGGGCAAGTTGTCACATGTGACAACTTAGCCCAAAGTCATTGAGACAATTTGCCCCAAACTGACATGTGTGCTAATGTTAGTTAAATCTCAGTTAGCTCAACACAGGACTGCAGCTAAAGACACTTTAATATTTCCTCTACTCACTACAAAAATCTAATTTTGAACATTCATACCTAATAAAGTTTTATCACATAAAATGTAAAGTGTCATTTTTTTTACTTTTGAAGGTGAAAAATAGGAAACTTGTGCTCATCTCAGAATAGAGCAACTTTGACCATATGTGAACAGGCTGTTAACCATAGAACATGTTGTCATTCTTTGTTCTGACGCCATCTGACATCGTAATCTCGACTTCCCAACTCGTAAATACGAACTTCCCAGGAGGACTTGAACACAACAGAAGGGTTTGAATCACTCCAGCTGGGCACACTGCCAGTCTCTTGCGCACTGAAGTTGGCCAATGAGCTTTTAGTTTTAGAGCTTTTTAGCTGGAAAATATTCCAGAGAGCAAAGCAATACTACTACTACTACTAATAATAATAATACAAAATAAATAAATAAATGCATTGTGTTCTAAAAAGATCAGATTTTATCTATCTAATCAAATATAAGGTCATCACCAAAGGAATGCATAATTGACTCAAATCAGGATAATAAGTTGGCAGAGAAATTTCAAATGAACTTTGTTTATCAAACTTATTTTCTTCAGTTTAAGAAAGAAATCTTTATATAGATTCAAGACAGAGCTTAGAGTTAACAGTGATTTATGTGCAATATTTAATGCTTACAGGAACATTAGACAGGGCTGCTCTCTGTCAGTAATGCTGTATGCTCTAGCTATTGAACCTCTGTCGTGAAAATGGAGGAAAAGTATCACTGGTTGATCAATGCCCAAGTGCCCAAGTGTGTATTAGCATATGCAGAGAACTGTGGTAGTGGTCAGCAGTCACACACACACACACACACACACACACACACATTTATATATATGTATATATGTATATATGTATGTATATATATATATATATATATATATATATATATATATATATATATATATATATATATATATATATATATATATATATATATATATATTTAGAATTATATGATTATATGATCATCTGCCAAAATCAGCTCATT
This sequence comes from Pangasius djambal, assembly GCA_022985145.1. Classification (NCBI taxonomy): domain Eukaryota; kingdom Metazoa; phylum Chordata; class Actinopteri; order Siluriformes; family Pangasiidae; genus Pangasius; species Pangasius djambal. Next base: position 16,217,725 of record CM040989.1, on the reverse strand, counting down.
GTGTTAGTGTTCAAATTTTGTTTTCCACTGGGAAGTGTGCAAACACAGAAGCTTGGTTAGCCAAATAAGATATCAAACACTCTATAAACAGAGTAACATGACAATGTGACAATAGAATAGACAATAGTTTTTTGTAGCTGTGATGATTGGGATATTTGCTTTTGTGGCTTATCTGCTTTAGCCTTTTCAGATAACATCAGCTAAAAAAATCAAGACCCACATTCCTAAAGAACTTCCTGTAATTCCTCACATATACAACTATTGTTTTGGGAGTGAAAAACAGGAGACTCTTCTCATGTATTGGCAAGTTTATTGCAAGATTCAGTGAAATTACTTCTTTCAGTACAAATTCAATGACGGTACTCCTCGGCTTCATGTGCATTGTGGCCTAAAATGATTGGTATATTCAGCATTCATGGTTACAAAAACAATTACTTAGAGTACATGCCCCATAATACCATGCTTAAACAATCAACCAGAGGTTTTTAAGATTACACATGAAATAAGACATTAGACTAGAAGTAAGACTAGTGTCAGATAAGAACAGATAAGAGAGCCCATGTCCAGTATCCAGGTTTACTTGTCTTTGTGTTTCTTCTTCTTGTACTCAGTGAACCTTTCCTTTTCATCCCTCCATCCCGATACTGGTCGGTACCAGTATCTTATGCTTCTGATCATGACTATGCACCAGTTAAAATGAAAGTAACAGAGGTTGCATGTGAAGTGGATGTTTTGATCAAATTCTGCTCATAGCAGTAAAAAAGAGCTAACAAGAACACTCACAAAATGTTTTTTGAAACAATATTTTAGTCATTGTAGATCAAGCACTACTGTTACTCAGTGCACTTTGCCAGATGACAAATAAAACAATGAGGAATGTATTCCTTGTGCTTTAGCAATGATGACGAGGCATAAAGAGGAGGAGAGGTTATGACGAATGGAGAGGGAGGTATGTGTGTCTTAAATGTAGGGGGAAATATTTTTCCTGGCGGTAAAAGCAGCAACTATAAACCAAAACACTGCAAATCTGTCAGTGTTTACAAGCGCTACCAAAAGTGCTTACAAGAAATCACTGTTATTTAGAGACACCAACTTCATTTCCCATTTAGGCCTGCATTACAGGTGCGCATCCATACTTATTCTGTGTGTCTGTTTTAATTTGCCATGTGCCCGCCATTTATGCAAACAAATCTGAAAGATCCAGTGCAGCAGCCAGCTGAGATGGCATTTGAATAGTGTGCAGACACTACAGGCATATGCTTGGTGAGAATTTACTGCTGCGCTCTGTGGGACTGTTACATATGGGAAACTTCCTGACATCTATACATATGAGGTGTGAACTCAATGCCATTAGAGAAATAATCTTTGGTAAACAGCTATGGCAGTTCGAGTCCTTAAGTGTTTAAGAAAACTTAAAATTTGCCATGCTATTGTTCACTTGCTGGTATGTTTGGTTCTATAGATTGTTTGCATGTGTACATCATACAAATCCACATTCCCTCAGAATAGATTTTTTTTTTGCTATATTAGAATTAGCAGAATTATTTAAAAACTGGGTTATTTTTGTGATAATATGGTGGTCTAGTGGCTAAGGATCCCGCGCTCTCACTGCCACGGCCTAGGTCCTAGTCCCAGGGAGGGAACCAACCCATCCACTGGGATTGTGCTCTCAGTGCCAGTCCCAAGCCCGGATAAAATGGGAGGTTTGTGTCAGGTGGGGCATCCGGTGTAAAACCTGTGCCAAATCAAACATGTGGACCAATGATCCGCTGTGGCGACCCCTAACAGGAGCAGCTGAAAGAACAACAGTGTAATTGACCTATCTAATTCCATTTTTAATGTTTAATGCAACAGATCCCAAACAATGAAATTTTGAAAAGATATATTCTAACTCTCACTGTTCAGTTATTAATCTGTGCCCAGCTTTATATAATCTCTTTTTCTCTAGCAAAGTTCTTCCCTGAAATGTGATTATCCAGTCTCTTCTTTGTATTTATTTACTTCCAAGTTCATTCACCATCTACCTTTGCAAGGTTTTCTCATTCCAATTTGTTATTCCTGGTGCTTCTGCCCTTCATTTTGATTTTGATTGTCCTACATTGCTTTGGTTGACATAAACCCCTGCCTGTTTCTGACCATGAGCTTGTCTGCTGATTTGGATCATTAATAATTGCTTGCATTCACCATGACACAGATAGCAAGCACACAAAAGTCAGAAACTTGGAAGAGAATCTGAAGAGAGTCCCGTCCTCCTTCCTCCACCGGTCTTCTTTGATAGTGTAATCTGTCACCTCTACTGCCTGCTTGTCAGTAGAGAAGAAGAACGTTGCGGTTGTGTGGATATTGTGTATGGATATTGAAAGGCTGACCACTTCTTGGAGAGATGCAGCCAGAGCACCCCTATACCGGGAGCAGGATTGCAACTAGCTGGGGTAAGTCCTCCTTCATTTTCCATATACAGACATCAATCTCTTATTCCTGTTACTTTACACTGACATGACATGACCCTATACCTTTCAGCTCTCTAGGACAGCAACAAGTTTCATGGCAGTTGATGTGGCCACACACTCTCTGAGGTCACCCATTTTTGTCTATGCCACTGACAGTCAGTCCAAAGGGGAAGGTCCCATTATTCAATTCACCACACCCCTAAATATGATGATAGGTGTAACACATTACAAGAAAGTTTTATATGTTTTATTTCAATCAGCTCCATACAGGGTGGTTCTTGGGTTACCATGGCTACACACAGGCCTTTGTCAATAATTATTTCTGTAAAATGTTTTCTTTAATATGTTGGAAAAACAGGTAATAGTATATAGTATACTGATGATATTCTGTTACACTCTGCTACCCTTTGTGAACAAGACTTTGAGACATTTGCATCACAACGAAATGTTTGTAAAAGCAAAGAAATGTAAAAAAACTTATCTTGTTAGGCTTTCTCATCAATAACCAAGCGTCAAAATGGATAACCAGACATTAGCAGCAGTGGCAGAATGGCTTGTAAAGGAATTCCAATGATTGCTAAGCAACTGCTATTGTTGGTTTCTAAGCAAATTTAGCACCAAAATCACAGTGCAGGTGGGCCTATTCCTTTCCCCAATAAACATTTCAATCTCCTGTTGTGCAGGATGAAAGAATGGGAAAATCTATGCCTTGTCAGGCATTTACACTAAGGTGTCTTCTAGGAGTGAGAAAGGTTTCCTCATTCCAGATTTGTGCATAGTGCACATAGTTGCATGCAGCACATGCAACAAACAAGTCTCCTCATTCTCCTCCTGTAGGCCACTACCTAAATGAAAACAACCCTGGTCAACTTTATGACTTACCTTTCCACCCTCTAATGGGTGTACTACCATCATGGTAACTGTAGATCAAAAGTATGTCTCTCACTACTGCTTTTCAAATGGCTGAAGTGTAGTTTGAACAGGTGTTCCATCACTATGGCCTAATATCCCGCTATCACTCTGAAAGTAACAGAAAGGTGGAGAGGACCAACCAGGAGATTCTTATAAGTCACTGCCACAATTGACAGATTGATTGGCTTAGATCCATCTCCTGAGATGAGTATACAGAGTATACTCTGTCTTCTACCAGTTTGATCCCTCAGTGTGCTCTAGGGTACCAGACACCTTTATTGCCCTGGAATGAAACTCAGATGGATGCACCAGCAGTAGATGAATGGATGAATGGCTGAAAAAGTGTGGGAGAGATTACACATCCACCTGCACCAAATCTTAAGGTGTCACAAGCCACAGGAAGATTGCCACAATGAATAAACCCTGTACTTGTTGAACCCTACTTCATTACTCGATTTTACAATTCAAACAAGGAATTAAAGAACACAAGCACAGGTAAAATGTAAAAAAAAATTACCATTACAACCAATGGATGAATGGATCCAAAGCAGCATAAGATGTGGATAAAATCATATACACAACAATGTGGTAGAATGATGGAATTGTCTCTCTTGAGTATGCAGAAGATAGATAGATTTATCATAGATCATAATACTTGCCACCTATTTATAAAGATGAGCATACTTTGATGTTCCTGTGCTGTCACTGACCAGGATTAACAAATGGGAACCAGGTTGGTATTGTTTTACAACAGAATGGGACATTCCTAGCTGCGTTGTCCAGTCTACCACAGAATTTCTGCCACCCTCTAAAAATCCAGAGAGAGGTAACCATATCTTCCTTGTCCTGAGCTGAGCTGAAATAGTGGGATGCTAAAGTTGATTTTAACTTGATTCGACCTTCAATCTGAACACCACCAGTACTTCAAGGTGCTAACACAAGGCAGTCAGAGGACAGACAGAGGTTGGACACCCATTGCACACAGCAACTTTGAGATGCTGGTCGAAGGAACGGCGAAGACGGCCCAGTGCCATTTTCCAGCCTTTCTGGGTGAGGCTATCCAATTGGTGGAGGAATTGGTGGGGGTGTCTACACCAAAACCAGCACCCCAGGCCTGGTTTGCTGTTTGTCCTTTCCTTTTCCTTGTTCCCTCTTCACGTCCTTCCACCTCTTTCCACACATGGAGTACCACCAGGACTCATGAGTGCAGGGGTAAGGTCTGGGCAAGAGTGCTGGCACTGTGGGGAGCCTGGGAATTTCTAGGACCAATGTCCTGTGCTGGAGGTTTGGGCATTGGTCTGGAAATGCCTGGGCAAGTGTGCTGGCATTGTGGGGAGGCTAGGCATATTCAGGACCAATGTCCTATGATCCTATGGGGTATTGGACTGGATCCCTGACATGACACAGGCCTCTTCCAATTGAGCACTGATGCAGTGAATACCTATAAGTGTCCAAGGGGGTAAATATCACATCTTGTTGCATTTTGGCTGTAAACAAAACTCAATAAACCATTACCTGATTCAAGATGAGCCATCAAGGATGAGCATGCCAAAGGAAGGTGAGGTGTGTGTACAGGAACATTCATGAATATTTGCTGGTGCCAATCACTATAAATTTTTGGGTCAAAAGCATATTATGGGGACAGCAGAGAGTTCTCACCTCATCCACCCCATAATTTTGGGGATGAATTGGCCAAAGTTTCAATCATTGTTAAGGGGAATGCTTGTGGATGGGCCCTGTATTTATGTATTATGTATGGTTCTCACTGGGGAGGCAGCCAGTGGCTACTCTCAGAGGAGAAGAGCCAGGAAATAGAGAGATTCCGACCTCCCTGGGAACTCCGCTTGGTGATTTCCCTCTGGAGTAGTTGCAAGACATGTCTCTGAGATTTTTTTTTTTTTACAGCTGGGAGTCACACAGACCTACTCAGGTTTTTGGTAATTAAGTATAGGTTATATCAAGTGGTGCAGGACATTCAGATGAAGGAAGAATGCTGATGCCAAAGAGCCACAAGGAAATGCTTTTCCATGTGCCTTATCATAATCCTATGACTGGACATTTAAGGCATGATGACGACACTTAACCTTTCATGACGATGTATGCAGGTGGTGTACTTGATGCCGGAAATGTCACTTGTCCTCTGGCCATATCTAAAGCACCAATGCAGCCTCTTCCACTAATCAAGATCCCCTTTTAAAAATTATTGGCATGTACCATCTAAGGCCATTAGAATGGATTTGGATTATGCAATGCAATATCTAGAAGCTATGCTGCTCAGTAACATCTCTGCACACAGTCTTCTGAATGATCTACATAGTTGGAATCATGAAGGAATGACTCACTCTTTGTGAACTCTTTGAATTATTATGGATTAAGTCAATTTGTACCAGTGTTTGCCATCCTCAAATGGACAGGCTGGTCAAATTTTTTAATCGAATGCTTAAATGATGATTGTTTGTGCACGACTATGATTGGTATTGTCTTAAACCCCTATTATTTGTGGTACAAGTGATCCCACAAGCCTCTGTGGATTCTCTCCATTTGAACTATTATATGGGTGCAAGCCCCAGGGCATATTAGACATTGTCCATGAAAATGGGACCTTGACAATGTAAAAATGAAATTCAATATGTGCTGGACCTGAGAGCAAAACTCCACACATTGAACCAACTAACACAGGGAAATTTGCTACAGGAACTCAAGAACATCAGGAACATCAATCACAGCTGTATAATAGGGGTGCTCGGCTATGTGTGTTTTCATTAGAAGATTGAGTGCTCATTGTTATAGTGGCACTGATGTGCCACTATAACACGTATTTCAGACAACCCATAACACATTAACAGCAAATACTTATTCTAATAAAAGAAGGCCATTAAACATCGTATTAACAAGGCAGTCAAGGGGGATCATAGGTATGCAAATTGGTGCTCACTAAACTATGCCACAGCAATGCTAAAATACTGAGCAGAGTTGTGTATTTTCCTAAAGGATTTGCAACTTCAATCTCACCCATGTACAATGGTAGGGGAAATTTTATCTAAGTGTGACATTCGATTTTTTTCTTGAGAGTACAACCATTTTGATGACTTGCGTATTGACTCGGTTGAACTCACTGAACTGAATTTCATTTGAATCTTCAACAGAGAGACTCAATGTGTCCTGCTTTTGTGAGTGTTAAATGTTGAGTACTTGTGCTGTTTTTGAGTTGTAGTAAAGGTAGGAATTTTGCTGAAACCTGCCAACCCTTCTCAATGAGCTCCACATTAAAGTAAAAACCTTGCACTTGCACGACTTTTTTTGTTTCATCCTGCGGGATCTTGACAAAAAAAAAAAAAAAAAGAATACTCCGCCTATTGTTCATATCTGTATTGATATTTGTTTTGGAAATTTGATCTTTTAAGCCTTATCTGTTCAATCCCAGTAATGTACACATATTCATTTATATCCATAGTATATAGTATCCACTTCTGTACATAGCAAATGTGTCTTATATTACCAGTGTTGTTTGTGCCCATGTTAGCTTGTTGTCATGTCTACAAGCACAGTGAAACTTATCTTCTTATTCGCCATTACATATCCAAACCTTAAGTGTATCCATTTTGTGAATTTTAATTGCACAGAAAACAATGCTAAATGATTAAGCCAATATTACAAGACAAGTGAGTAATGAATACATAAAACCACATGGTTTTTCAGTGGACTTTAAGAGGTTAATAAGGTATTCATGAATTTACACTGCCATTTCTAGCCTCAAGAAACAAATATGCATACTTTTCTTCAATCATTTTGTTTTAACATCAATGGAATTGAGTGCGTTTGCTATTGGTTTTTTTTTTTCCCTTAGCTTAGTCGTTTCAGACATCTATTTCCATAGAAAGCAAGATTTAGAAATATTTCATTAAATGTGCTAACTAGAGATGTACAAATTGTGTGCAAAGTAGTTGGGAAACCAAATAATGCCATGGCAACAGACATACACCATGTAGGAGCAGGTGGGGCCCCACTATATATGTATACTCATAAAATCCTCAACAACTCCATTTTAAATTCTGTCAAAATGCTAATTACTTCTTTTGAGTGATCAATGACTTAAAAATGTTGCTATTTGACGGATATACACTGATGTTCCACTGATTTTCTTACCTTTCTAGATGCTGCATCTTAGTGGTGCAACATATCCACTGCTCCATTAAGCTCCACAGACTTTTGCTGCAGCAGTTCAGTGCCAGCTCACAGCTCCAGCTCCAATAAATTGCCCAAAATACACAATGAGTGTGTATGCATTAGCGGCCCATCCAGGGAATATTCTCACCTCATGCCCAGAGTTACCAAGAGAGGCTTCAGATACACCATGACCCTGACCAGGATAAAGCAGTTACTGAAAGTGAGTGAGTGCAAGTTATTTTTGCACCCACTGATCAAAAATGGGAACTGCAACAAGTGCTACTAGACCAATCAAGGCAGTGCAAGAGGAGTAGCGGAGAAGAAATGTAAAAATAGGTTTTCCAGTATTGTGTTTTTTTATGCCAGAAGCAGTTTTAAAAATGCCAGAAAAACATTGCCCAGTTTTGGTGAGCATGTGCCCACTCTATAGCCTCAGTTTCATGTTATTGGAATCTTCTGCTGGTTCAGCATGTTGTGTGCTCTTGAGATGCTTTTCTGCTCACTACTTTTGTAAAAAAAAAGTAGTTATTGGAGGTACCTTTGACTTCCTGTCATCTTGAACAGATCTGGCTATTCTCCTCTCTCATCAACAAGGTGTTTCCATCCTTGCCACTCACTGTATGTTTTTTTGTTTTTGCACCATTCTATATAAACGCTAATGACTGTTGTATGTGAAAATCCCAAGAGAACAGCAGTTTCTGAAATACTTAAACCAGCTCATCTGGCACAAACAATATGCCATGCCATGGTCTAAGTCACTGAGATCACATTTTAACCCATTCAGATGTTTCATGAGAACTTTGACTGAAGCTCTTAACCTGTATCTGCATGAATTTATGCATTGCCTTGCTGGTACATAAGTGGCTGATTGAATAATTGCATGAATGAGCATGTGTTCAGAGATGTATCTTAATAAAGGAGCTGGTGGGTATATTGCAAAGATTGGGAAGGAGAAAGCGAGATTATGGAGTAGATAATATCCATACATCAGATATGAGTGCGCTCTACAATTATTTTATTTCCCATGCAAAGGCTGGAAAAAAAAAAAAAAAAAAAAAAAAACAAGAAAAAAAAATTAACTCACTTTTCCAGTGCCCAAATACTTTGGTCAAGTTTCAGAACTTTTGTGTGATTTTTGAGATGTGCAGTGGATATAAAAAGTCTACACACTCAGGGGAACAATCCTGTTGAAATTGCAGGTTTTTGAGATGTAAAAAAAAAACAAAAAACTAACATTGTTTTTCTACCATTAATTTGATATAGCAACCATCAAAAGTCATGCGAAAAAGAAAGTAAAACATTTTAGGGAAAAAAAGGAAAAACTTTATATAAAAATAAATAAATAAATAAATAAAAATAACCAGGTTGTATAAGTGTGCACATCCCTTAACTAATACTTTGTTAAAGTTTTTGCTTGTAATATAGCACTCAGTCTTTTTGGGTAATAGTCTAACAACTTATCACATCTTGATTTGGCATTATTATTCAATTCTTCCTTGTAAAAATACTCCATTCCAAAATGTTCATCTTCTTCTGAAGCCATTCCTTTGATGACTTTTGGTGGTTATCATGCTGGAGGATTAAATGCCACAACATGACACAACACAAATTAGGCAAGAACGACAAAAGCTAGACAATGAGTGCTATACTAGTGCTAATTAGACAATATGATTCTGGTGTTCGTGTTCCTGTGATGTGGCGCATGTGATCATGTGACATGCTGTGGCTGATGGGTAGTGTAGGTCAGCTCCATTATCGGCTCTATCAATGACAGCAGTGAGGTTATTGTAAGTGTTTTATTTTTCTTTTTTCCCCCTAAAACGTTTTTCACTTGACTTTTCTTGGTTTGCTATTAACTGTTTGGCATCTTCTGTACACAGTTGAACAAATTCATATCTAAAATCATTTAAACTTGCTCGATTGTATGTTGTATGACTCTGTATTGTCGACTCTCAAGTGCCTATTATGGGGTTACTCTAAAAATTCACTAGATAGTAGTCCATAGCATAAGTCAAATGTGACAGACTCTCAATTTATTTTAGGTTGAATGATGTACAGTCAGGAGCCGCTGCTGGATGGTCTACAAGTTTGACCAGTTAGTCCTATGTTTTGGCAGCTGGTCCGACTAAGCTGGATTCTTCAGCAACTTTGGCCAATAAAGCAGAATTCTGATTCTGATTCTGAAAATTAAATGGAGATAACACACATGAAAATTTGACATCAAGACAATATTCATACTATTTAATTTTGGACACTATGGGCCAGATGTACGTATGTGATGAGGTGCACTGAAAAACCAACAGGCATTGTGCCTCATTTATCAAGCTGGATACAAACAGATTTATTTGTAAATCATTTGTAGGAGCATTTACATAAGAAATTTGGTATTCATGAAAATTCTGTCATTTCAGAAAAGCGTTCGTATCCTGCTTGTACTTCTGAGGTGTCTACATTTACACATAAGGAGACAAGCTAATATAAACCTCGATTGATTAGCTTCAAATATAAATCGCAATGAGTTACTGCACTTTTATATTCAGATTCCCCTGTCAAATTTTAATAGCTTGTGTAATTTTAGTTAAACACAACACGTTTAACCAAACTTTTGTGAAACCCGGTTATTTCATATTAGTGACATTAACTAAAGAAAGCCAACATAAATCCAGAAATTAAAACAAATAATACCAGTCATTCAATTAAGAATGCCACTGTATAAAAGGAGGTTGGACTCAGACAGTGTAAGTTCGTTACATTTGCTGTGTCATCTTAGTTTTTTTTTAATGCTGTGCAACAGTTTATTAGAGCCAGCACTAAGTGATCGATATGGTATGTCTCGATCTGCATCCTGCAATATGTTGTATACAACCTAGTGTGCTGTGGACCAGTTGCGCTCTGCAAACACATTCCTTCAAAATAACATTCACTTCTACCCATGAGAAAGCCAATTTTTTTGCCTTTCACTGGTCAGTTCAGCGCTGTAAGATTAGATATCCTTTTATGGAATTTATGGGCAATTGGCATTAATCAACATACCTAAAAAGAAAATCTGCATTTCCAAAACATTTGTAAATCCGGTAGAAATGTTTAGTTTGGTTTGGTTTATGCAAACATTTACACACACTGAAAGATAAATGAGGCCCAGTGAGTCTGAATTAATGTCCAATTTACTAAAGCTGTAGCTCATTAAAGCAAACTGCACCCGGAACTGCCTACTACATGTGACCTGCTTGAGTTGCAAATTATGGTTCAAAAAAAGTAGCTCTGGTGGAAAATGCAAATCTTCAAAAAGCTTGGGACTAACAAGGAAATGAAAGAAGCTTGTACTAAATAAAAACTCTCATGTCAGAACAAGTAAATAGTAAGGAACGCATTAATAGTAGGCTATGTCTGATATACCACTTGATTTCTAATTTGTTTTAATGAAAAGATGGATATGTAGCCTACATTATAAGCTACTTATTTAATAGTGCTAGTTAAAATGTATTACTTTTGTGGTCGACTAAAGCTTCTTTAACTGTAAATTGGAAAAGTCTTGAAAATCTAATGTGGTGAATTGTGTTGTTATATATATAAGGAAATTGTTATACTGTACTGTATGTGTTCATGAAATGTGACCAGGGTTGCCAGATCTGCATAACATCATGTCAGTCTGCAATTGGTGTTAAAAGACATAGTTTTCTAAAATATTTTACCAGGGCCATAAAACGCTCTCATATTTTTGGTCATGAATTAAAAATGTATATATACCTAAAAGAGTGGATAAAAACAACCTGTGACAGCCAGATTCTGCAGCAAAAGCACACATCCAGGAACTTTACAGCTCTGAGAAAGCAAGTAAGTCGCTGATTTACACCTGGTTTTGGGACGCGTGCAAAATCATGTGCAAAACCGTCTGCCGCAGATTGCCCAAAATTTAGTAGGCTACACCTGCACTTACCATTTCTCCACTCTGTTTTGCCCTGACTTTGCATTTTACTCCCTCAAATGGGAGAAGCGCACTGTTGCACACGCACACTCTGTTAAGTTGCACATTTAAGTTCCATATGCCAATTTTGTACATAAAATGCAATTTTGTTCTCCAGAATGCAGCCTAATTACTCCTGAAAATGGGTGCAAACAATTTAGTACATTTTGCCCTCTGTCCATGTATTTCCAGGTGTACCCATGCAGAGAGAGTGATAGGCCTTGTAAACCAAAAAAAAAAGTACATGAATTCACATTTATGGCATTTTGCCTGCACTATTATCCAGAGTGACATACAGAAGTGGTTGGACATGTACACAGAAAACATATCCTATTCTAGCATAAATTGGCATAAATCTAATTGTACCAACGAGTTAAGGCACTGCAGGAAACAGTCCATGTAGATTCAGTAGTCTCAAGATGATTAAGGAATAAACAAGTACCTTAGTGGAGCGTTTGGAGAGAAATGGTTGAATTCTCCTGATGTCAAAACAGAAAACTGTGGGCTTTTCTAGCAATATGTATCAGCTTAGTCTTACTGGGCAATTTTAGGTGATGACCTGCCCTCTATACTGAGATGTCTGACATGTTTCGTGCGAAGATGAGTCGCATGTCCTCAGCATCACTATGGTACAAAATGACAGGAGTATCTTGCCTCGCTGATGTAATGGGCATAGAGGGAAATAGAGATTTGGCATGAAGCCAATTGTGGATCCTCTTCATAGCACCTGATATGAGCATACTGTATATCTGGGTAGGAAGCAAACCACTGCCATGTTGAGCCATTTATTCTAAGGTTGGTGAGGATGAACAAGAGGACACTGTGGTACACAGTATTAAGTGTTGCAGAGGGGTCCGGAAAGATCAGGACTGATCTAGGAGCAAAAAAAAAAATTTCAATAACTCTTTTCAATAACCATTTCTTGTGCTTGTATGTTTACTGGATGTTAGCGAATATCAAATGGCATTTGGAGAAAAGGAGAAACATTAAAAGGAGTTGGGAGGCGGTGAATGAGATCTAGTGGAGGGAGTGAAGGCAATCTCCTCAGAATTTTACAATCAACCATACACATTTGCCTTACTTCACTTGACAAAAACGTTCTATGTAATCTTAGTTCCCCTGTTGTGCCACTAACCTATCCACACACCACTCTAGCCAGGGGTGGACTGGGAACAAAAATCAGCCTGGGAAATTGCTTTTGAATGGCTCCCTACATTTGTTCAAAATAACAATTGAAAGTGCATCAAACAGTAATATAACACAGGGCGAGAGTACTATGCAGATTCTGTTCAGCTTCCCCCATTTTTCACTTGTGCTTTATGCTTCCACATAAAGAATAAGCAATATGTGAAAGAATAAAGTGAAACAAACGATCATCTCATTTTTATATACTTAAAAAAAGCATTGACTTCATCAATTGGTAAGTAATTTTTAGGGTTCAGAATTAGATTTCATCAGGTATCACTGGTGCTAGGTGCACCAGCACTAACAAAAAGCTGACCAAAGTGGCACCAATATACAGTGAGAGCATGCTGTCTGCACTGCAGGTGCCACATAGCGGAACTATAGAGGTGCAGTGTTGCAAATATAGCCTAGCTACCTAATATCAACCTTGATTCAGAGTAGTATCAATGGAACAATTTAGTGTTTGCTTCTGATACTCAGTAAATAATTGGAAGCTTCTTGAACAATGCTTCCAACTCAGGAAATGGCTTTGCTATAGATTTAGGAAATAGATTTGCTATGGCTCGCCACTGTCTGTTATAAATGCATCTGTGGTATGTCAGAAACAGGAGACCTAATGATACTTCGACTGTTAATGATAATTAGCTAAATAAGTAGATTGAATTTCAATGTTTGTATTAATGCAATAGATAATTCTTTTAATGACATGATGATAAATTCTGTTTTTTTTTAACAGTATTAATAGAGATTTTGTATATAGAACAGAAATGCAAGTGAACATCGCAAATGTTGATGTGCACATAGTGAAGTGAAATATGTGTTAGCGACCAGCACTGCTTCACTGCATGCATCGGGATAAAGCTTTGGAAACCAAGCCATCCCACTAGCTATACTCCCCACTAGCTAAACACATTTATAGGTTATTGAAGGGGATCTTGGAAAATGGCGCAGGACAATGTCACAGAATAGCCCCCGCTCACCTGATTCTCACATGCCGTCCATGTTTGAATCTTTGTTCCCTGTACAATACTTTCTCCTTGTACGGAATGCACTTCTACAGTCTCACAGAAGGCAAAAGTGCAATAGCTCACACCATGGCAATGCAAGATTAATAATGAGTTCTGACATGCGCACATAATAATACGTATTTCAGTGCTGAGCAATTTCTGTGCACAGTATGAATAATGTTGGTTTATATAGTGTTGCCTTCGGGACAACTAATATTCACAATTTATTCTTTTGCTTTGCTGCCACATCCCTTTAGCTGTCTACTCTGTGTTTATTTTTTTGTACTGACAAACGTCAAAAGGAATTCACAATTTTGACACTGTCAAAATTCACCATAATAAAATGGCCGTAAATGTGAATTATCACTTTAAAGAGATATTTCATAAGTGTTTTTGTTTCTGTACTTACTATTTATTTATTTCATGGTTAGATTGAAATAATCATAGAATTGCCCATATGAGATACTCTATGTACTGTATGTATGTATGTGTGTATATGTGTGTGTGTGTGTGTGTGTGTGTGTGTGTGTGTGTGTGTGTGTATATATATACACATACAGTCATGTGGAAAAATGAGGACACCCCATTAAATATTCACTTCTTTATAAAGAAATGTCAATTTATGATCTTGTTTTAATTTGTACCTGCAGATGAAAGTGATGTAATTGCATGTAAAAAACAAAAAATCACTTTGTTTTCACTTATTAAACAAAAGAAATAAACAAAAATGAGTATTTCAACTGAGGAAAAAGTTAGGACACCCTATGCCCTAAGAGCTAGTGTTTCCCCCTTTGGCTGAAATAACCTCAATGAGACGTTTCTTGTAGCCATCTACCAGTTTCTGACATCGACTGGAAGAAAGTTTCCCCCACTCCTCAATGCAGAGTTCGTTCAGCTGTGTGATGTTTGAGGGGTTTCCTGCATGCACAGTCTGTTTCAAATCACCCCACAGGATCTCAGTAGGATTTAGATCTGGGCTTTGACTTGGCCATTCCAGAACTCTCCATTTTTTACTTTTCAGCCAGTCCTTGGTGGATTTACTGGTATGTTTTGGGTCATTGTTATGTTGCAAGGTCCAGTTCTGCTTCAGCTTCAATTTTTTGACAGATGGTCTCACATGTTCCTCAAGCACCTTCTGATACAATGTAGAATTCATAGTGGATTCTATGATGGTGAGCTGGCCAGGTCCTGCTGCAGCAAAGCTTCCCCAAACCATAACACTTCCACCTCCATGTTTCACAGTTGGTATGAGGTTCTTTTGCTGAAATGCTGTATTTGGTTTACGCCAAACATGCCCTCTGTTATGGTATCCAAATAATTCAATTTTAGACTCATCTGTCCAAAGCACATTATTCCAAAAGTCTTGGCCTTTGTCTATGGGTTCTTTGGCAAACTTCAGTCTTGCCTTCATGTTTTTCTTAGACAGAAAACGTTTCACACTTCCCATGATAATTAAAGTTGTGTAGTCTCTTTCTGATTGAAATTGAAATGGATGCTCAATCAGATTGAGATCTGGGGAATTTGGGGGCCATGTCAACATCTTGAACTCTTTGTCATGTTTCTCAAACCATTCCTGAACAATTTTTTCAGTGTGACATTATCCTGCTGAAAGAGGCCACTGCCATTAGGAAATTTCCATGAAGGGGTATACTTGATCTGCAACAATGTTTAGGTAGGTGGTACATGTCAAAATAACATCCACTTGAATGCCAGGATCCAAGTTTCCCAGCAGGACATTGCCCAGAGCATCACACTGTCTCTGCCGGCTTACCTTCTTCCCATAGTGTATCCTGGTGCCATCTCTTCCTCAGGTAAGTGACGCACACGCACCCGACCATCCACATGATGTAAAAGAAAACGTGATGCGTCAGACCAGGCCACCTTCTTCCATTACTCCATGGTCCACTTCTGATGCTCACATGCCCATTGTAGGTGCTTTTGGAGGTGGACACAGCAGCAACTCCGATGCACTGTGTTCTGACACCTTTCCATCATTGCCAGCATTAACCTTTTCAGCAATTTGTGCTGCAGTAGCGCTTCTATGGGATCAGACCAGACGAGCTAGCCTTCATTCCCCACACGCATCACTGAGACTCGGGCGCCTATGACCCTGTCACCAGTTCACAGGTTGTCCTTCCTTGGACCGCTTTTGGTAGGTACTAACCAGAGCATACCGGGAACACCCCACAAGACCTGCCATTTTGGAGATGCTCTGACCCAGTCGTCTTGCCATCACAATTTGGCCCTTGTCAAAGTCGTTCAGATCCTTGCCCATTTTTCCTGTTTCCAGCACATCAACATTGAGAACTGACTGTTCCCATGCTGCCTAATATATCCCACCCCTTGACAGATGCCATTGTAATGAGATAATCAGTGTTCTTCACTTCAATGTCAGTGGTTTTAATATTATGGCTGATCGGTGTATATATGGCATGGTTGTTGGTGATCTGAGAATCTGAGATGTGCCATGTCAGGTTTTCATGGCACAGACATGGCACAGAAACTGGACAGTTGAAGACTGGAAGAAGACAAGGTTTTTTTTTCCTAATCTTCAACTGTCCAGTTTCAGTGAGCCTGTGCCAATGAGAGCCACAGATTCTTGTTCTTGGCTGACAGGATTGGAACCTGATGTGGGCTTCTGCTGTTGTGACCCATCCACCAGAAGGTTCATTGTTTTGTGCATGCTGAGATTCTTTTCTGCTCTCCATGGTTGTGAAGAGTGATTAAATTAGTTACTATATCCTTTCTCGCATCTTAAACTAATCTCACCATTTTCCTCTGACCTCCCTTAACAACGAGGCATTTCCACCCACAGAACTGTCACTCACTTGTTTTGCACACCATTCCACTCTAGTGACTGTTGTGTGTGAAAATCACAAGAGATCAGCAGTTTCTGAAATACTCAAACCAGCCCATGTTGCACTAACAACCATGCCATGATTAAATTCAAAGAGATTACACTTTTTCTTCATTCTGATGTTTGATGTGAATATTAACTGAAGCTCTTGACTTGTATCTGCGTGATTTTATGCACTGTGCTGCTACCACATGATGAGTGTGGTAACCACATAAATGAGCAGGTATACAGGTGTACCTTTTAAAGTGGACAGTGAGTGTATATACAGTAGGGTCCAAAATTCAGAGACCACATTGAAAATCTAGGATTTTTTTCTAAAACAGAAAAGTTTTAGAATTTGGAAGTTTTAAAACAAGGTAAAACAAGGAAAGTAAAAATACTCTGGAGAAGGTAGGTGTATCATTGTCAAAATCTACAATCAAGAGACGCCTTCATGAATGTAAATACAGAGGGTTTACAAGAAGTTGCAAACCACTGGTAATATTCAAGAACAGGAAAGCCAGATTAGACTTTGCCAGAAAACATCTAAAAAAGCCTCCCATGTTCTGGAATAAGATTCTTTGGACCGATGAAACCAAGATTAACTTGTACCAGAATGATGGGAAGAGAAAAGTATGGTGAAAGAAAGGAACAGCTCATGATCTAAAGTATACCACATCATGTGTCAAATATGGTGGAGGCAGTGTTATGGCATGGGCATGTACGGCTGCCAATGGAACGGGCTCACTGGTGTTTACTGATGATGTGACTGCTGAGAGAAGTAGAAAGATGAATTCTGAGGTGTATAGGGCTATACTCTCTGCTCACATTCAGCCAAATGCTACAAAACTGATAGGATGCCGCTTCACAGTGCAGGTGGATAATGACCCTAAACATACTGGGAAAGCAACTCAAGACTTTTTGAAGGCAAAGAAATGGAACATTCTTCAATGGCCAAGTCAGTTGCCTGATCTCAACCCCATAGAGCATGCTTTTCACTTACTGAAGACCCACAAACAAGCAGCAACTGAAGGTGGCTGCAGTGAAGGCCTGGCAAAGCATCTTCAGGGAGGAAACTCAGAATTTGAGTTTTGAGAACATGGGCTCCAGACTTCAGGCAGTCATTGACTGCAAAGGATTTTCATCCAACTGTTAAATATTTACAATTATGTCACTTTGTCCAAATACCTTTGAGCCCCTGAAAATGGAGGTATTTTGCTTAAAATGGCTGTAATTCCTAAATGGTAAATGCCATATTTTTGTGGAACCTCTTAAAATAAAGCTGAAAGTCTACACTTTGATCACATCTTGATTGTTTTATTTCAAATCCATTGTGGTGCTGTATAAAGGCAAAATCACAACTGTCGTTGTCCAAATACTTCCAGACCTACCTGTATAATATACACTACAATAATATAATATCATATAAATTAATATAATATCATCACTAATAGCAGTCGGACACCTAGACCAGGTGACAGACAAATTCTATATTATAGTGATCCGAACTGGTTGCTCAAAGCTCTCACTTTTCACTTGCTTATGCTATTAGATGTTATTCAAGCCCTGCAACCATAGGACTAGTTCCCTTCAACAGATCTGTGAGATCTATACTTCCATGTTCCCACTTCTCTAGAACATAGATGCTTTATGAGGTTTGCCACTGAAAGACAGACATTCCAATTGAAAGTCCTACACTTCGGCCTCTCTCTAGTGCCATGGGTGGTCTTGTGATGTCAGTGGCCTTGTCACTTCTGATGGCCGAAGACATCAGGACACTGCTGTATTTAGATGGCTGGCTCCTATGTGCCACTCCCAAGAAGCAGGCCATCCAGGATACATCAACTCTCCTTGCACAAATTATGGTACTCTGTCTCATGGTGTTCTCAAAAAGAGCTCCCTACCTGGTGTGAAGGCAGATTTATTGAGAAATTACTTATTGGGAGATTTATTGCTAGCTACCCTATCACTCCAACATACGGTAGATATATTTGCACTTGCCAATGAAATTCAGTCAGATACATCAATCACCAAGGTGGCACAAATTGGGATTGTGCTCTCTGCCTTAGAAGAAATCTTCTCAGGTGGACCCACCCATGATTAAATGGCTCCACCCATGGCTCACTGAGAGCAGTACCGTGGTGCAGTGGACCTCTTTGCTGATGGAAAATTGACTCATTACTCATTTTTTGGGCTTTAAAGGAATGATACTGTTAACTGATTAATAGGGTCATGTTTATACTGTATATTTAATATTGGCCTCAAGTGGCATTCCATATTTTTTACGTGTATTTACAATGCCCAAATATATTTCAGTGTGACATATTGTGGTTACATCAAACTGTAAGACAGTGGCACTGGACATATCTGAGCCAAGAATAATGCACCACGGTCAAAATCCTGTGTAACTCGGACATGCCTCTGTTTTAGGCAAACTCCACTCCATGTGAATAACTCTTGGGTAACTTGTGAGCAGCTCTTATGTTGGTAGTTAAGTCTGAGGTCTGAATAAAGTTGTGCTGTATTTCTGTATTAAATCCTCACTATGCATGCTGAATACAGCCCGCTGTCTCTGTACACATTTAATGAGAAGTTGTTTATGAAAGGATAATATAATATGAAACCATGGTTACATTTTTTCTTTCATTTTTGCATGTTGAACACTAAATAGGAATTAATTGCATATAGGAACTAATGCTGTGCATTGGGAACTGAAGAACCATTTGTCTCTTTTCAGTGCATGTTAATGAGAACATCTTCAAATTAATCTCTTAAAGAAACAGTATTTTTGTGATTACAACTGAAGAAACATTTTATATAATTTGTAAAGTTCAGACTATGCAAAAATAATAAATAAACAAAACAATCTGTATAAATTACAAATGACTTGTCTGATTAAGCTTTCATGTCAGCATTCAAATTCTGTTCTCCAATAACTTGAGGATATGTAATAAATAGAACTGTTTTTTTTTTTTACATCACAAACACAACATAGTATTATTATATTCGATTTCAAAGAGATCTTAAAATGTAATTTTACTTAATATTGTACCATTTCCTCAGAGATACATTGCATAAAATACTGTCCTTCCTTGTAAACATGTTTAGAATACTGATGCCATATAGTGGTAAAATGGAGGATGTTTTTCCCATTTCTTAATAATTATTAGTCCAAATTCTGCGATATATTTGAATTTGGTCCAAATTCTTTGATATATTTGAATTTGGGCTATTAGTTCAAAGAAATAGTAGAAATTTGCTAGGTAGATTTTACATAGACCAAGCAACCATTACAGCCTTTAAAAGTCAGATATTTCTGTAATATCCACATCCAGGCAAAAAATGAAGAAATAGTCTACAGAATTGTTTTCCTATGTTCAATTAAATTTAATTTTATTTATATAGCACTTTTAACAATGGACAATAAAGCAGCGTTATGAAAATCGAGATATAAATTTATCACAAATGAGCAAGCCAGAGGTGACAGTGTCAAGGAAAAACTCCCTGAGATGAAATGAGGTGCAATTATTATTCATTTCTCTTCTATAACTGTATAACTATAGCATCAAGCAGTGCTAAGTGTGTTGAAAGAAAGAGTATGAGCATCAGACCAGATCAGGTAGGTCCAGAGGGCAGAAGGATTCAGGCTCATTGGAAACTCAGAAGTAAAACTCAGAGAGTAGGAGAGAGAGAGAGAGAGAGAGAGAGAGAGAGAGAGAAAAGAAACTTTCCTTCAGTTTATTTCCCTCAAGATTTAGATAAGATCTCACTAGAGAGAAAGAGAGAAAATGAGAGAAGGAGGGGAGAGTGGGGATGTTTAGGATTGCAAACATATTCAAGGTCATTCAGGGAACTGGAACGAGACGAGATGCATGGCGAGAAAGGCGCATTTTGACACAAGCACACGCCTTTGATTAAAAGGTAACTTAATAGGTTTAAACACATACAGTGTCACACGCGGCATATTACTTAACAGCTTTGTAATGGCAGTGGCAGCATAATATTTGGTAATGGAAAAGAAAGCATATATTCTCTTTCTTTTTTCTGGTCATCATGCTTGCTGAAATACACAAAGAAAATTACCTAGGCTAATAGAGCGCATATATTTATTTGTACCTTCTGTGGGAAGTTGATACCCGTTCCTCGTGCTTCCATTTTCTTTATTCCTCGTGAGACTGGTCGAAATTATGGATCATCACATGGCTAACAATAACAGCCCTGACTCCTGAGAAAAACATTTTGCGCCGTTGGGGTTTGGCTGGTCAAGTTAGTTGAACACATTAACAATTTTGTTTCAGTTAGATAAAATGGCCTGTGTTGTTTTTATTAAACTAGGCTCCACAAAATGATACATTGATAAATGGGGGACGATTCATGTTTTTTCCTGAATTTCGACTTAAGGGTGGGGGGAGCGACTTTCACTTTAGTAATCATCAGGTTAAATAATATTGCTAACTTCCAACTACATATCATGATCCACATTGATTACTGTGCATGGTTTTATTCTGTTAAAATTTGTAAGCTCGATCATGCATTGGCATTATAAAGATTATTCAGAATGATAGTTCTACTTCGTTGGCTGAAAAACACTGTTGTTTTTGGATATGGTAACTATGGTGGCCCATAAGTACAAAACACATTAACAAACTAAAAACACAACAGCAAATCTGGAAAAATGACAGCAGAAAACATAACAATAAACACCAAAAGACAATAGCAAAACTAAAAACTCAACACCAAAATCAAAAACCAACCAGCAAATTCAGAAAAACTAAAACAAATCCGAAAACAAAACAGTATTACTCAAAATGGAAAGGGTAAGTCCTAACTGAAAATCACATGATCCTTGCTGTTTGAACATGGCATATGATTAAGGGGAAAGCCTAGAAAAAACTGTTTAATGCAGTGTGTCAAAGTAACACTGCAATAGCTTAAAGAGATTGTTGTTTTATTGTGGATTTTCAGATTTGTCATGCTTAAGAGCGAATCAGTAAGGACTCTAATAGGAAGCCAAGCAATGGTATATGGAAAAATTTGCCTTATTGATGGTGTGTATCCATACGAACTGCCAGAGTGGGGTAATGATCTGGATATGCCACCCTCTCTTACATTTGCAGACAACTTTTCATATCTGGCTTGAGTATGGCTTGAGTGCCTATTATTTTAAGTACTTTAAAAACATTTGTCACAAATCAGACAAACCCCAATGTATAGTTTAGAAATTATTGAGCACGGTACCTGCAGATCTCCAAGAAGCCAAAATGTGATAAGATGGTCTTTGCTCCAATGTATGCAGCTAACATTATAGGAGCCTAAGTGTTCTTCACTGTGATTTTATAAATGATTGCCCTACTGTGTGTAATGAGGCAGACTCTGACAGCTGGTGAGGATCCATATGCAAGCTTTATTAAACAGGCAGAGGAAATCATAAAAGCGGTGGTCAGTTCCAGGTAATATGTGGGTAATCTCAAATAAACAACAGTCCAAGGGGCAAATCCAGAAATCATAAACCAGGTAAATATTCAAGGTCAATGTAGAACTGTGTGTGTGTGTGTGTGAGTGTGAGAAGGCGGACTCAGGAGACAGGTGATGTTTTCCTTTTTCCTTTTATTTTTCTGGGCTTTCGCTTCCCTGCAAGCTCTTTTCATTGCACACCTCTTCCATTTAGTAAACAAATGTTCACAAAATCAGACACTATGCTGCTCACGACTTATGTCCATGTTCCAGTTTAAGTTCACTTCTAATGCATGTGTGTTGTGTGTGTTGTGCTGGCTTGGTCAGCTCTGTTGCATTCTCTAGCTCACTGCCTTCCTGAAGGAACACACAAAGCACATATAGGTAACCTGGCAGTAATCACACACAGGAAAGAGTCATCACATGTCTGAAAAATTAGGCACAAACCTCCAATAATAGGCAGCCAGCTTATCAATTTGGGAACGCATCTGCCCATGGTCTAAGTGGAAGTGCAGCTACTGTACTTCCATCCATCCAGTTGCACACTTCTTTGGATTTGTTGTGAGTCCCGCCCATCTCAAGGATGTCAGGACAGCTCCCACATGTTGTAAATGCAGCTGCCAATTATATATGTGCCAGTGATAATGTCATTGAAATAAGCTGCGGCATATGCATTTTGTGGGTCGAATATTCTGTCCATGAGATGTTGAAGCTGGGGCTGCAAACAAAACAAACAGAAGAGTGACAAATAGGTGTAACCTAAAAAAGGCAATTTTTTTCTCAGGATATCAGAGCCAAGGGAATCTGCCAATATCCCTTGGTTAAATCCAGTGTCGAATAAAAGTGAGGTGGTCTCCACAGGGGACCAGGGTAAATTGGACTGCACCTTTTAGACTTACCTCCAGTCTCAGCTTCTCCCTCTCGGGAACAACATTATCCAAAGCAACAGAAACTTCCTCTCTCCAAGGATTCAGGAGATTGAGGTGGTATATTACGGAAGAATAAGGGGTAGTACACGGAAGAGTGCCTCCACAAAGTTGCGTGCTGAGATGTTGCGAAGTGCCATGGCCAGCCATGGGATTATGGGGACAGGAGTTGTCTATGACTCTTCGGTACCAATAACTGGGTTGTCTCTTACTTGGTTTGAGTGTCTTGTGTCACTCGATGCAACCGATCCTTAATAAACAAGAAGTACTGGCACAACATTAGGCTGGATTTGCTGACTATGAATTACTCTCACTTGGTCGAAGGTGTACATCAGGGTCTTGTCACACACATGATCCAAGAGGAAATCCCAGAGGGGAATTCCCTGAAAAGGATGGAGGGGCAGAGCCCTCAACCCACACCTGCAAACCTGCCCAGGCTTTGCTTTTTCCTGGTGGGCATGGAAGGTTATACTTGTGTAGAGAGAGAGAGAGAGGGAGCTGGGGGAAACATTGAAGGAGGAGAAGGGGAAGGAAAAGTGGAGAGAAACCTGGGTTCGGGGGACCAGTTTCAGAGCCCTAGTATCTCAATTCCTGGGAGCTGGGACTGGGGAAAGACTAAAGAGAGAGAGAGAGAGAGAGAGAGAGAGAGAGAGAGGAAAAGGGAGACATCTGGTCCAAAGACAGCCGCCAAGTGATCCTCCTTCAGCTGAATGGCTTCGTCCAGGGACACGGGCCAGTGGCACTGGACCCATTCCACTGTTCCTGTCGGGAGTCAAGTGGTGAATTGCTCCAGTATCACCAGTTCAATGGCCTGTTCTGTGTCCTGCTCCTCTGCCATCAACCACTGATGACATAAGTCCTTCAGCAGCTGCATGTAGACAAAAGGGCAGCCCAACTCGGGGAGCTCCAGCAACCGGAAGAATTGGTTGTGCTCCTTTGGTGTCTGGCCGACATGCTGCAGGACCACCCTCTTGACACATGGATATGTCAAGCTAGGCTTCCCCTCATAGCAAGAAGAGGAGTGGGAGAGCCCATTCCTCTTCCCGCCATTCCTACACAGCTGTCGCACGCTCAAAAATCTCCAGGAAGGCCTCTGGATCATCCGGCAATATGCCATGGTTGTTGTGGAAAAGGTAGAGGATTGAGGAGGCCTAAGGGAAGCTGTCTGACATTCAGGACTGGGAACATACAGCACTAGATTTGACATATCTTTAAACTTCTGTACCTAGAGTCCACCACCAAAGTTTTTGCCAGTAACCTGCTTCTCCTCTGTATGTCCAGGTGATCTGAGGTGAGGGAGTTGTGTACCCAATGCACCGCATTGCTCCACATGGAATGGGGCATGTCTTCTTGGGGAAATTCTGAAGGCAATGCATTTTCTTGCCTGGTCCTTTGGAGTCTTTCAGCATTTCCCAGTTTACCAGGGCTGCAATACATGACTCAGGGAGAATTGTTTCAGGAACATGCTTAGCTTGAGGGTTTTTACATTCTATGTATTTAATATAAAATTAAAGCAGGTAAAGAAAAGTGGCCACCTGACTTGACAGGGATTCTCCAGCCAGTGTTGCCATTCTTCCAAGTCAGCCTTCATGGCTAGTGTAATAATTCCTTTCAGCTGTCTTTAAAAAAAGGTGCATGGATGCATTTTGGCTGGCTTATCATGACATTGGGATAGGACAGCCCCCACTCCATTCTCGGATGCTTTGACAATGAATGGAAGAGAGGGGTCAGGCTGATGAAGGATAGAGGCTGTGGTCTTTCAGGGTTTGGAATTCTTGTTCTGCTTCAGCTGTACATTTCAGTGTTTTAGGTTTGCCCTTCAAGGGAGTGTCATCTAGACAGAAGATATCCTTATTTCCACAATAGAAGCATAATCCAAACCTGCAACAATATTCTTTCTCCTCAGTAGAAAGGCTGATTTGAGCAGCTTACATAGGTTCAGCTTTGTTCATGGCAGAGTGAGGCTTAGGCATGAAGAGATGCAGAGACTATGGTTTCCAGGGCCTACCCTATGGTTACCCTAACCCTTACCCTAACTGACATTGGCAGTCAAAATAAGTACATACTATGTTTAAGAGCATATGAGCATATGTATATTTAAGATAAATTCAGTTAATACCTCTGAAACTTTTGCCATCACACACAGGAAACTGCTAAATTGACAGCTGACTGTACATAGTTTTCTTTTAATATATAGTATACTTTTTGCTTACCAAACAATCACTCTTGCTACAACATCTTGCTACAACAATCACTCAAACATTCAGATCACTCGGCTTGTGTCAAAACTCATCCACTAGCTAGGCTGGGTATCTGACCAGATGACTAACTAACTATGCCAAAATATCACCTATATTACCTCCTTATATCACATTTCCAAGCCCTATAGTCAGGTGCAGATTGCAAGCTTGGTACAGTGTGTCTGGTTGGGATACAGGATTTATTGTATGGCATTGTATTAGCTATGGTCTGCCACCTGGGTCTAAAATTTAATATCCGATTAGAGATCTAATTGAAACTAAAAAGATTCCTTCTATCATGTTAGCTTACAGTACATGTACAGTGCCATGAAAAAGTATTTGCCCCACCCTCCAATTTCCTCTACTTTTTGCCTATTTGTAACACTAAATGGTTTCAGATCCTCATACAAAATGTAGAATAAGGATAACATGAGGAACGACAAAATACAGTTTTAAAATGATCATGTCATTTATTTTAGAAAAAAATTATGCAACACCTTTATCACACATGTGAAAAGGCAATTGCATCTGTAAACTTAATAACTGGTTGTGCCACCTTTAGCAGCAACAACTGCAACTAAATGCTTCCGATAACTGGATATCATTCTTTCACATCACTGTGGTATTTTTGCCCAGTCTTTGCAGAATTGCTTTAATTCCGCCACACTGGAGGGCTTTCGAGCATAAACTGCACCTTTTAAGGTCTAGGTTAATGGGGTTCACGTGAGGACTTTGACTAGGCCACTCCAAAACTTTAATTTTGTTTCTACTGAGCCATTTATAGGTAGACTTGTGCTTCAGATCACTTTCTTGCTGCATATTCCAATTGCGCTTGAGATTCAGATCATGGATGATGGCCAGATATTCGCCTTCAGGATGTTCTGATAGAGAGAAAAATTCATGGTTCTGTCAGTTATGGCAAGTCACCCAGGCCCTGAAGCAGTAAAGCATCCCCACACCATCCCACTACCCCCAACATTTTCGACTGTTGGTATGATGCTCGTACTATGGAATGCTGTGTTTCTTTTATGACAGACAAAATGGGACCTGTGTCTTCTGAAAAGATCCACTTTTGACTCATCAGATCTAATGGTGGAATCATGAATGCTGACCTTATCTGAGGTGAACAAGGCCTGCAGTTCTTTAGATTTTCCTCTGGGTTCTTTGTGACTTCTTGGATGAGTCATCTATGCGCTCTTGTTGGACATTTTGTAGGCCGGCCAATTATGGGAAGATTCACCACTGTTCCTTCATTAAAAATGGCTTCCTTCATTAGAAAAGTTTTCTTCTTTAGAAATGGCTTTGTGACCCTTTCCAGAAAGATTTGTGAGAAAGAAATAATGTTTATATTCAACAGGTCTGTAAATTCCCCCAGACAGTAAGCAAGCCTGGGTGTGTCTTTTCTTTCCCTTTTAACAAATTTTGTTTGAAGATCTGAAACAATTAATACAAAGATTCAAAAATACAACAAATCAGGAAGGAGGCAAATACTTTTTCAAGGCACTGCACACTTGCAAGCTGCACCACATCCTGTTCAACAATGCGCAATATTCAATAAATGTGCTGCATTACGCTTAGACAACCAGGAAATGGCTTCATCAAGGAGATGGCGTTTAATTTGCCATAACCAAATCCTTGTTCACATAATTTAAAAACCCATCAACAAAATGTGTATATGTGTAATGTGTTGTACGTCTCTCAGCTTCAGTAACGTGTGATGATTCTCACCTGTGTGTGATTACCACAAGGTTACTTAAATGTATTTTATTTGTCTTGCAGTGACTTGGTGAGCCAGAGAGATAAAAACAGTACCCACATGCACCTGCATGTAGCATGTTTTAACCTAAACGAGGCGGAAGTCACAAAGTATTGAATAGAATTTTTGGTGGTAATTGTGTTGTTTATGAATTTCTGCTGAAAAGTGTGGGTGGTACAATAAAGGGAGCTGGAAGCTCCAAGGAAAATTTGGCTGTCTCCTCTCTGAATCCTCCTTTATCAATACACACAAACACTTGGGTTCTACAGGAACCCTAGTGTAACTTCAGGACTGTTTAACACATTTGCAAGTCCTAACTCATATGAATAGTATAAAAATAACATCCCTGAAGCATCATATAACAGTATGCGAAGGCAAATATCACAATAACAATTTCCAAATTTTCCAATATTGGATGCACCATATGTTTTATATTTTACTTATTTTATATTATAAGTCAACAAAGGCACAAATTAATGTTCCCTTTCCACAGAAACAGTGCATTGGTTTAAGATCCTATTTGTTATATTCACTCAAAAAGGCTACTTTGGGTAAATCAATTGCCTTGGCTTATATTGAGACTTAATTTGCTTGTGAAGCAGCAATCTATTACCACATTAGCCTCCACTAATAAAGTAAAGAGACAATTAAAATGAATTAAGACAATTGGTTTCCTTCAAGTAATTAAGTGACTAACAATTTGTTTACAAATTAAATCAAACCAAATAAGAAATAATATGAACTGTAAAGTTGATCACCAATATATGCTTTTATTAATATATTTCTTTGAGTAAATAACACATTGATTAATTCATGGCATCTTTATGCAACTACATGTCCTACAGTTGCCCAGCCTCAGATAGGAACCTGTAGTTTCTTGGTGTGTGTTTAATAGCGCCATTAAAGATCGATCAGATAATAGCAATTAAGTTGACATCACCCTGTCCGCAAGTGCCAACCAGTTGTCTGGGAACCATCTTTTCTTAATTGGCTCTTAATTTCCGTGAGTCAGCTCCATGTGTCTTGCTGTTTGTTCTTAACACCCCAGCATTTACTCATCACGATGACACAAGGCAAATTGTGTTTAATAAATGAGGCTAATGGATACAGCAACTGGAGTGTGCGAGCAGTGCTTCCCTTGCGTAGGCACAATATTTATATCCAGGTTTCTCTCTGTGTGCACTTAAGAGTATGTATGAGTTTGTCCTATTGTGACACTTATTAAATGCTTAATGCAAAAGCAAATGGTAGGCTAGTAAGCACATGATGGCACACACATGGTTGTCATTAGTCTCCAGCAGTTTTAAGGTCAAATGTTGTGTTAATGATTACATTTTACATTTTGCCATTCTGTGACTATTCCAATGCCCTATAACTTGTGATGTCCAGCAAAAAAGTTCAGCATGCTCAGTGAAGCCATTTTATCGAGCATGAGTGGGAAAGTCACTGTCATGACAAATCCATTACCGTGATCCTTTCTATTCCAACTTGCAATCACCTTAATAGCTAAATCAGCAAAAAGAAGATATGATTAATGAAGAATGAATAATGATTGATATTGAGCATTTAAAAGGTTATAAGCAGTTTTACTAATTTGTGAATTATAGTGCCCCTATGTACAGTCATGGGAAAAAGAAAGTACACCTTCCCTCAATTCCAAGTTTTTATTTAGGGCTTAAATAACAATTATTTGGTCCTCAACAACTTCTATATACAAACAAATAACCTCAGGAGACCAAAAAAAAAGAAAAACACCAGATTCCAATATGTAGTCATTTTTCCCAAAAAGTAAACCAACATTCAGAAACCAGGTGGGGGAAAAAATAAGTTTACCCTTCCTACTTCCACAATCATTAAAAGAGTAAGTAGCAGCCAGGTGTTACTAATGAAATGCACAAGATTAGTTAATCATCAAGAAGTGTGAGGACCTCTATAAAAACATAACTTTTGGCAGTTTGGTGTTCTGGAGCACTCAGGTGTGTGTCTACATCATGCCAAGAAGAAAGGACATAAGCCATGACCTTCAGAGAAGCAATTGTTGCTGCTCATCAATTTGGGAAGGGTTATAAGGCCATCTCCAAACAATTTAAAATTCACCATTCTACAGTGAGAAGGATTGTTAACATATGGAGAGTCTTCAAGACAGTTGCCAGTCTTCACAGGAGTGAGTGTTCCAGCAAATTCAGTCCAAGATCAGAATACTCAGAGATATAAAGGATAACTCAAGAGCTACATCTTGTGACTTACAGGCCTCTGAAAGCACATTAAATGTTTATTGTTCATGATGGCACAATCAGAAAAAGACTGAAGCAGTATGGCGGGGGACATGGTGGTTTAGTGGTTAGCATGGCTGCTTTGCATTTCCAGGGTTGGGGGTTCAATTCCTGCCTCTGGCATACACGTGCATGATTGTGCCCTGCAATGGGTTGGCACCCTGTGACATAGGCTTCCCTATGACTCTGTGTAGGATAAGGGGTACAGACATTGGATGAACAGGCATGGCTTTCATGGAAGGGTGGAGGAAAAAAGTTCTTCCTTTCTAAAAATTGCATCTGAACAAATCACAAAAGTTCTGGAACAATATTCTTTGGACAGATGAGACCAAGGTGGAGATGTTTGGTCATAATGAATAGAACTATATTTGGTGAAAAAAAACAGCATATCACAGCAAATACTTCATACCAACTGCCAAGCAAGGTGGTGGAAAGGTAACGATTTAGGCTTTTTTTTATCAGCCTTGGACATTTGAAACTTGCCGTCACTGAGACAACAATGAACTCCACTCCACTATACCAGAATATTCTTGAGACAAATGTGAGGTCATCTGTCTAATACCTTAAGCTGAGGAGAAATTGGGTCAAAGCAACCAGACAATGACCCCAAGCACCCCAGCAAATTGACACCTGAATGACTAAAGAAGAGAAAAATCAAGGTGTTGGAATGGCCAAGTCAAAGTCCAGACCTCACTCCCATTGAAATGCTGTTGTGGGATCTTAGGAGAGCTGTGCATAAATAAATGTCCTCAAACTTCAATGAACTGGAGGAATGTTGTAAAGAAGAGTGGTCCAAAATTCCTCCAAAACAATGTGAGAGACTGATAACCTCCTACAGAAAAAGTTTACTTCAAGTTATTTTTGCTAAAGGTGGTTCTACATGTTAAAGAATTTTAGGGTGTACTTATCTTTTCCCACCTGGTTTCTGAATGTTGGTTTACTTTTTGGAAAAAATGACTACCTAATGAATTGTGTGTTTGTTTTGTTGTGACCTGAGGTTATTTGTTTGTTTATAGAAGTTGTTGAGGACCACACAATTGTTTTTTAGGCCCTGATAAATAAAAAACATAGAATTGAAGGAGGGTGTACTTTCTTTTTCCCATGATTGTAGGTGAATTTAGACAAAACTTCTTGGATTCTCCTGGTCCTTCACTCTCATACAAAGTTTGGTCTCAATACATCACACTGTTGCCAAGATATCCTCTCACTTCTTCTTGTCAACTTTGCCATGAAATTCGCTTGTGCATTATGGTCAAACTGTCCCACATATCAGAAATTTAGTTCTCATGAAAAAAATTGTGAGTGGACAAAATTTGCAGGAGAAGAAGCGAAAATATTGAACAATGTTTTTTTTTTTTACAAATTCGCAATGCTGGAATCACATCATGTTAAACTCAAAATGACCCAAAGGAAAGTGGATTTATGTTTCTACTTTCAACATTGCTTCAGTTCAATTCAATTTTATTTGTATAGCGCTTTAACATGGTCGCAAAGCAGCTTTACAGAAATAAATACATTCAAATTGAATTAAATTTTAAAAAATTGTAAATGTGTGAATTTATCCCTAATGAGCAAGCCAGAGGCAATGGTGGCAAGGAAAAATTCCCTGAGACGATATGTGGAAGAAACCGTGAGTGGAACCAGACTCAAAAGGGAACCCATCCTCATCTGGGTGAGAATGGATAGTGCAATTATAAATAAATCCCTTCTATAACTGTGTATTAAATGGACAAATAGTGCAGTTGTGCAACCAGTAAATTCATCACAGTTTTCACATGAAGTCTGGTTTGTTGAACCTATCCACTGTTCACTGATGGAGACGTGATGCAAAACTGCTTGCAGCATCCGCAGCCCCAAAGCCACCACAGCAATCACAGTCCCAAGCCATCATGGTACAACTCCCCATATGAGATCCCCAAGCCATCTCCATGGCCCCCAAGCGGCACTATCCCCAGCAATCCCAATGATCTTCAGGCCGTCCATGTGGGGCCACCCCCAGCAGCAGCAAGCGAACTCAACCTATGAGAATTCCAACCAGTAGTAGGGCATCAGGATAGTCAATGATACCCTATCTTATAGATGTTTGAGTAAATTAAGCTTCGGCATGCAATGATTGGCATGTGATGGCTATATTGTTTAGAAATCTCAACATGCTTTTGATAGTTATTGAGGTTTTTTGAGTAAGGTGCCACCAAATTTGTGAAGAAATGTCAAAAATCCTAGGACAAGTTCTCAAAAGTAGGTTTGTAATGGATGAAGTAGTGGATGAAGCTAAATGGTCCAAAAGGCAAATTTTTATGAGGTAAGGAAACAAAGTAAGGGGGGAAAAAAGAGGTTTCACTGTACATATTTTGCAAGAGATATGTTTGTTTTAATGTGCAGAAGTGTGAATCACACTCCCCGGTGGCCAAGTTGAGTGAGATTATGTCAATTACTAGGGAGTCCCTAGAGGGACACAACGTTCAAGTTTTATGAGGATAGCTCAATGTTTACCCTGTCAAATGCCTGCCGTGTTTTTAAGTAATCAGGTCATTATTATAGCATAGAGATCCAGTATATCAAATTTCAGCTCTATCAGACTTACAGTTATCTGAATTTAGCTCTACCCCTATCTATGACCACGCCCCAAACTATCTCAGAATCTTGTCCTACATATGCTAAGGTGACCAGATTTCTGAAATTAAAACCAAGGATATTTTTTCATTTGGGAGGCAGGTATCATTGAAATAACCAATGTTGATATGTATGAAGAAAAAAGGGACAATTAACTTGTAAAATGGTAAACTGTGACAAACAAAATCATAGTTTACAGTAAGATGGTGAGTGAAGTTTATGTAAGTTCAGGGGTCCTGGGGATCCTCAGGATCCTGGAGGTCTGGCTAGAATAAAAGCAGAAGAGACAGTAGCTAAATAAAAAAATAGACAAAAGTACATCAGAACTACATCACAGCATAATAGCATATTTAGATGATTATGAGACAACTATATAATACTTACACAATCCTGAAAGAATGAAGAGTGAGATGAAATGAATATGATTTATGAATATGATATTAATAGAGTTAGTCCACAGTAAATAAACTGATACGTTTAAAAAAAAAACAAAAAAAAACTGGTTACTCTATGGTATTACTCTATGGGTTACTCTTTTCTACAGCTGTGACATTAATACCTGACCGTTTCATGGTCATAATAGCTAATGTAGCTTATTACACAGCCTTTAGCCAGTATAGTTAGCTAGCTACAACAACTTTAACTAAATTCATCTATTTAATAACCTTATTCAGCAAATATAGTAATTTATAACAGTATATCTCAGTAAGTATCTCAAATGATAGGCTTACCTTGAAGGTGGACTGGCTGACCTTTTTTATTTTTTTAAAGATTCAAGCAAATAGGGGAATATCAGTGTGAGATGATGATAAAACTGCTATAACAAGCACCCCCCTTTGTTGGTCACAGTAGTAATGACACGATAGGTTCACATCAACCTGAAACCTTGAAGACTGGAAAAAGACCAGGTAGTTTTTTGTTTTTTTCCCCTAATCTTCAACTGTCCAGTTTGGGAGGGCCTGTGCCCATGATAGCCTCAGATTCCTGTTCTTGGCTGACAGGAGTGGAACTCAATGTCTTCTGCTGTTGTAGCCCATCTACCTCCAGGTTCAATGTTTTGTGCATGCTGAAATGTTTTTCTGCTCACCATGGTTGTAAAGACTGATTATATGAGTTACTATATCCTTCCTGACAGCTCAAACCAATCTGGCCATTTTCCTCTGACCTCTCCTATCAACTAGGCATTTACACCCATAGAATTGTTGTTCACTCAATGTTTTTTTTTGTTTTTCGCACCATTCGGTGTAAACTATAGAGACTGTTGTATGTGAAAATCACAGGAGATTGCAGTTTCTCAAACCAGTCCATCTGACACAAACAACCATGCCATGGTTAAAATCACAGAAATCACATTTTTCCTCATTCTGATGTTTGATGTGAACATTAACTGACGCTCTTGACCTGTATCTGCATAAATTTATGCATAATGTACAAGATTGTCTGATTGGATAACTGAATAAATGAGCAAGTGTACAAATGTTCCAATTAAAATGGACAGTAAGTGTGTATATATAATAATTTGCAAAGGCACAGTCGGTACGCAGCTCTAACGTTAGCTATATTGATCTTATAATTGACAAAATATTCCTCCCAACCAAAATAATAGAATGTATTTACAGTAGGTTTGGAAAGACCCATTCAGTTTTATTGCACACATTATTGTGTAATAGATTTAATTTCAAATGGATTACATTTACTTTTCCCATCAGTCTACACACAATAAACCGTAATGAAAAAGCAAAAGCTTTTAGACTTTTTTTTTGCAAAATTATTAAAAATCAAAAACTGAAATCTCTCATTCAGACCCTTGACTAAGGCACACCAAACTAAGCTCAGGTACATCCTATTTGCTTTGTTTATCTTGTGATGTCTCTAGAACTTGACTGGAATTTGCCCACTTGTGGCAAATTTAATAGATTGGATATGATTTAGAAAGGCACACACCTATGTATATATGGTCCCACAATTCACAGTGCATGTTAGACCAAAATTCAAGCGATGAAGTCCAAGAAACTCTCCTTAGTCCCCCACAATCAAATTATTTCGAGGCATGGGTCACAAAACCATTTCTAAAGCTTTGAATGTCCCCAGGAGCACAGTGGTCTCCATCACTGCGAAATAAAATAAGTATGGATCCACCAAGACATTTCCTAGACCTGGCCATGCAAACTCAGTAACCAGCCTAGAAGAGCCTTGGTCAGGGAAGTGACCAAGAACCCAGTGGCGACAGCAGAGCTAACAGAGCTTAAGACGTTCTCAGCAGAGATGTGAGAACCTGCCAGAAGGACAACCATCTCAGAAAAACACTTGATTGATTGTGTTTATGGTAGAGTGGCTAGACAGAAGCCACTTCTGGGTAAAAGGCATATGGCAGGCACTCTGAGAGCATAAGGAAAAAATTCTCCGGTCAGAATTTCTGAGACAGAAAATGAACTTTCTGGGCTGAACTCCAAGGGTAACATCTAGTGAAAACCAGGTACTACTCTTCAACTGGTAATACCATCCCTATGGTGAAACATGGTGGTGCGAGCATCATGCTATGGGGGTGCTTCTCAGTGGCAGAGACAGAATTGAGAAAAGGATGAATGCAGCCAAATGCTTAGAGGTCCTTGAAGAAAATCTGCTCCACAGTGTACACGACATCAGACTGGGGCGAAGGTACAACAGCAGCCCAAAGCATACAGCCAAGATAACGCTGGAGTGACTTAGGGACAAGTCTTTGAATGTCCTTGAGTGGCCCAGACAAACCCCAGATTTAAACGACATAGAATATCGGTGGAGAGACCTGAAGATGGCAGTTCGCAAATGCTCCCCATTTAATATGATTTAGCTTGAGAGGATCTGCCAGGAAGAATGGGAGAAGCTGCCCAAATACAGGTGTGCAAAGCTTGTAGAGACTTACTCAAGAAGATTCAAAGTTGCAGTGGCTGCCAAAGGTGCTTTGATTTTTTTAATAGATTTGCATAAATGTCTAAAAACTTGTTTTTCTTTTGTCATTATGGATTACTGTTTGCAGATTAATGGCAAAAAAATCCATTTAATCTGTTTTAAATGAAATCTATAACAGAAAGTGTGCAAAAACTGAAGGAGTCTGAATACGTTCCGAGCCCACTGCGTAAGGTATATAGCATATTATCTCGTATACAGTTTATGACCTGTATTGCTGAGCTTGCTAAGGCTTGCTGAGCTTGTGAGACAGCATGCTCTGGTATAACATTAACTAGATAAGTAAGACAATAGGTCATGTGTGTGAATACCATCTACCAATACAACAGAATATGCAACACTGTCACACTACACAATATACTGACATAATTTATTAAACATAACAATAAAGCTGCATTGCAATTCTGAAACAATGTTAATCAAAGTAAAAAACACACGGGGAGGTTTTATTGTAATGGACGTTACTTTACCTGTCCAGTTTTTAGCTAAATGGTACTAGAGTGGAGTGATGTGGGACCTGTTACAATGATTAATTGTACAAAAAACAATTTTAAAGCATAATGATTAAGCAGTGAGTGAGGCATGTATATCATGGAAGGAGGGGGAAATCTTTTTCCATATCACAGGAAGTGGAAGTATCACTCTTGGACATACAAGAAATTACTGTTATTGATAAAAGAGAATTAGAAAGATTCTCTATTCTCTGGCTGCTGTTATAGGCCTATGACAAGTATATTTTATTTGTATGTGACAATTTAATTGTAATGGCCTTTTCGCAGCTTAAAATAAAGCATTATAAAATATTACAAAAATGTCATGTACACATCACATGACTAGGGTTGAGCACAAAAACATCCTCAGAAAAAGTGACAGCAGTGGCCAGTTCATGATCCTAGCTTAATGCTAAAACTTCGAAATGCCTGATGAAAACTGATTGGCTGATGAAGAACATATAGTTGTTGTTTTTTTTAAACTAACCCAGCCATCTTTACACATCAACTTATAGATTAGCACAAGGACACAGCACACCAAATTTCAGGTTAATCGGACTTACAATTCTTGAGAAACAGCTATTTGAATGTAACCCTGCTCCCTAAACTCTAAGTGGGCAGTGCTAAAAGGTTCTTGAGGTTTTGTTGTTTGGCAAAAGCCAGGGAATCAAGCAGGAAAAATCATTTCCGTGGTGCTGAGCAAAAGTTACGGAGCAAAGCATAAAACGCTGTGCTATAGTGCCACCATCAGTCCAGCCAGCCCATCTCGCTTGCCTGAGTGGCAGGAGGGAGGACTACCTACTGACCTAGTTTCATGCTAGGACTTCCAGTTTGGTCTGCACCATTCGTTTTAGGGCAGAAAAAGAATAATAACAATAAAAAATAATCTAAAGCAGTATTCTGCACTGGTGTCTGTGAGAACTTTAAAACTTGGTAAAACTAAAACCGGCGTCTATCAGAACTATATAAAAAGGGAAAACTTTCTTTTACCCTAAAAGCCTGCAGTATAGATGGGCAGCCATATTTACTCTCTGTGTGTATTTTATTTTGCCATGTGCCTGCCATTTATGATGCTAAATCTAAGATCTTAGAAGCTGGCGTGCAGTGTTTATTTCACTGTGCTGTCATTTCTGCACTGGTTGGTTTCAGTTTAATAGCTAATTTTGTATGCGCACAGCACACACAAGCCACATTCTCCCAGCCTGGGCCTCGTAAAAAAGCATACCACCCTGGACGGCACAACAGTGTCCTGTCACAATACATTACAGGAATGAATAAAGATAAACTTTTACATTACAATCCACCCCTCGGGCTAGACTAGATCTAGAATCGAGGTAACCTGCAAAGATTAACGCTCATTACTCCGGACACCCGCGCAACCATGACTTTGTGAGGCCCCAACCTCTGTGTGTGTGTGTGTGTGTGTGTGTGTGTGTAGGCCACCAGTCTTTGGCTAGGTTTATTGCTGTCACTCGGAGCACATTAATCCTGCCACAATTAGGTGTAACTCTCCGTTTTGATGATAGCCTTGGGCCCTAATCAGGAGAGTAAACTCGCGCTATATTTCAATTTGGAGAGGACTTTTTCGCCCGGCAAAAAGGACGATAAATAAAGCGCCTATTTTCTCCGCCGTCACGCTGAGACGCCCCAGAATGCACTTAGTGCCGGCCCCTCTAATCATGGACCGCATTCAGCAGCCACCATAAATCATCGCCCCGCAAACGCAGTGATTAGTGAAGCCATTTACACACGCGCGCGCACACGCACACACACCCCATACCAGCTTTTAACACAGACACCTCCATACCACTCCATAAACTAGGTGTATAACACACACACACACACACACACACACACACACACACACAGTGGCGCGCCGGCTTCTGCATACTCTATACGAGATTTGCATATAAGCTGTTTACAGTTGCATGTATTTCACACATCAGTATTATGGCATGCTGTTATTTTCCAAATATCCAACTAGTGCAAGATTTTAAAAAATAATAATAAAAAAAAATAAAAATAAAAATAAAAAAGAAAGAAAGAAACCGCAGTCCCACGGTCCTATTTCCCGGGATAACGGATGTAGGCCTATTATTTTCTAATCTGACATTAGACATGCAACACGCGGACCGTCCAGATCGGCCCAAAACGACGACATTTACATGCTAAATAGAGTCGCGCAAATGTTAATTGGGTAAGTGTAGCCCATTTGTGTTATCCCTGATTTTATCCCCCCCTCTCTCACCCCAACACACACACACACACACACCGGTCACAGATCCCGAGTTAGTTTTAAAGCTCTAAAACGGAGTGGATTAGCGTGAAGTGGCCCCAATAATCTCCGTTCAACTTTGTCCATTTAACTGCGCAATTAGAGGCCAGTCGCTCTCCACTGAAGCTCTCGCCCGCGGGACCGCGAGCTGAACAAAGGCACCACATTTAAATGCGCTGGGTTTTTTTGTTTTGTTTTGTTTTGTTTTGTTTTGGACTTCGCGAGCTGCCTTTCAGTCTATTAAAGCTCAGGCGAGGCCTACAGGGACATGTTGGATGAGAAAAACAGAGGGCGGGTGCAAAACGTCCCCTTTTTTTTTCTTTCCCAAAAGTGGCCCGAATCATACTCGCGCACAATGAGATGCGCATTTAAACTCGCGTGACCATCCCTGCCCCGCCTTAGTACGCGCTTAATTATTTGAGGGCTTGCGCCCGTGCCTGATAATCATTTTTTGTAATCCTGTGGAAAAAGTCATTTCACCATGGGGGAGAATGTTTCTAAATGGAGAAATTAGCATGCTGATGAGAGCGCGTGGGGAAATCGGAGCAGAAGAGAGACAGGGAAGGGTTGCAGGGGCGGCATTTAATGACACGGCGTGCGCATTCCCGTGACATCATTATGCTCCATCCCTAACCAGGCCTGCCTCCTGCTTAAAAACACAATGCCATATAGACCGTCAGTCCCCTGGGGGGCAGGATATTGTGTGATGATGTGTGTGTCCTTCTATTGCTTCCTCGGCCCCTAAAGAGGCGCGACACAAATAGCCAATTTGTAATCCATACTGCGAGGAGGGGGCAGTGCTCGCTTTGGTTTGGTTTGGTTTTGTGTTTTCCTCATGGCGAGCACTCCTCTCATGCTGTTCCGCCAGATTCGCCCATCACCACCGGCCACGATACGCGCACCTGCGCGCGTGCTCACTTTGTAATTTAAATTTATTATTATTATTATTATTATTATTATTATTATTATTTTGGGGAATGAGGAAAAATGATCTATCGAAAAGGTCGCCATTTTCGGAAGGCTGGACATTTTGATATTCTTCATTCTTTTAAAAACACCTTTCAAATTTAAAAAAAAAAACACCCTTCACTTTAAGACCCCTGGTTTTCCATACCACCCAGATAATATCTGCTTAGCGATGGCTCTGTGGTGGTTCCTGTTCAATGATGGAAGAGGTAGTGGTGGGCTTACACACCACGTAGAGCACCAGAAGGCCTACATTCATTAGCTGCAGACCTACAAAGTGACCTGTGGCAGTTGTATCTGATAAAAATGGCCAATGTGTTACGTAATAAACTGGCAGCTCAGGCTGGATTTGCTCACTCTCTCATACATTGCCACTGTATTTTACTGTATTGCCACTGACTAATCAATATTTCGATGAAAGAGGACACAGTCCTTACACGGGGCCGGTTAACAGTGTAGTTTTCGTTATTCATAAATGTTTGCATAAACAGTATTTTATGCATGTATAAATGCATTTGTTATCCCCCTAACGACTTGCCCTTTGGTTAAAACCAGATGACTTTTTTTTTTTTTTTAAATAAAGACAGACACAAGTTAAGCAGGACAAGAATCAGCCAGCTGGCTTATAGTACTCTGCTAAGAAGTGTAGAGGGAACACAGTTTTATGGAGTAGTAGTAATGTTTCTTGAGAAAGTTCTGATACTGTAAACAATTTGTTCTGAGAAGCTGCTATACTGTTCTATACTACATTAAGTTTTTTTTATAATATTTTTTTTTTATAACATCTAATATTGCTGATTAAATTGTTCTACACCCTGGATTTTACATACACTACACTACAGAGAAAAGAAGAATGCTTTAATAATGTATCCTGTATGCCTTGATCTGCATCTGCTCTATTTAACCACCATCCATTCTGAAAAGTCCTCCCGCAAGCCTCCTCTCTAAAGCACCCACTTGACTAAGCCAGTGACGGCATCCTAATTGTTTATGAAAGAAGCCTTAATGTAAAAAGCCAGAGTGGAGACTGTGTGCTAGGATTTTTTTTAATGCTGGAGGCATGCTTTTTGCTTTAGAGGGAGAAATGGTGGCCATGAAGAAGGAGACACTAACGCAGGTCTTTGTTAGGCTCCGACTTGGAGATATGCACAGCTGTGTGTGTGTGTGTGTGTGTGTGTGTGTGTGTGTGTGTACCAGGAGGGCGACCTTTTAGGGTTGAATAGACCAGTCAAGCATGTCACCCAAATCCACTCTCAGTGCTCAAGCCCTTCAGTTCATTAATCCATATTAGCTCACTTTGATTCCTCCTTGTAGCCCTCAATTTACACTAGCATGTGTGCGTACACACACACACACACACGCACACACACACGCGCCTATATATGCATTTGTAGAGCTTTTCTCCACTGGCTAAAAACACACCGAGCCATGTTTTATAGTTCCAATAGAGCCAATTCAGACCCCTCAATGCACAATAAGCCACTAATTAAGACACTATAGAGTGTACTCTTAGCTTTTGCCATTACAGCACTTTCTGCTTTTTCTGTATTTAAAAAAAAAAAAAAAAAAACAAACAGAAAAAACACAGGTGCTCATAAAACACCTGCCATGATGGCACTTAAGCCTTTGTACCAAGTGAGGGGTACAAACATTAGGTCTTAAATGGAGGTTTTAACAAGAAAAGAAAACACTCTTAATCATGAGAATACATTCTTGTCAGCCTATTATTGAACAATTACAAACTGCACTGGAGTAATCAAGTGGAATTTTATTGCAGCTTTTTAGCAATCAAATGTTCATCTCCATGAAGGATAATAATCTGAATGCATTAAAAAAGCATAATGTCATAATTTTGTCACTACTGAAAAAAAATAACCCGGAGCAATAAAAGCCGGAGTAGAAATGAAAAGTGAGCATGACTTTTACTTGTATATATTGGACTGCGATGGCTCATGGCATTCATAACTGCATGTTATAGTGATTGATTTTCATCACTACACAGTGATAAGGAGACTGTTCTATTGTATATTGGTTTGGAGTCCTCGACATAGGAAGACCTGGAGTAATAATGATGTGCAGGAAGTGTCAGTGGGATTATTTACATACAGGTACAGAATAACCTTTGACCTTGGTTAGTTGTAACGTATGATCTCAACCAAATACATCACACACATCCTCACTGATTTACACAAGTGACAAGCCAGCCATGACACCTCTCTCAAATCCTGTATCACACACACACACATTCATATTTTTTACCTCCATGCTGCTGATATTCTGCCTAACGTAATCTTCAAAAGGCCTTCGTCAACTGTGCAAGCAGAGCGCTTCTGAGGCTGTAGTGAAACAAAGCATATGATGGTCAGGTGTTCCATGCCAAAGTTGGTCCCCCCCCCTTTGCTGCTGTAACAGCCTCCACTCTTCTGGGACAGCTTCCGCTAAGATTTTGGAGTGTGTCTGTGAGAATTTGTGCCCCTTCAGTCAAAAGAGCATTTATGAGAGCAGGCACTGATGTTGGCTTGCAATAGATGTTTCATTTCATCCCAAATGTGTTCAGTGGGGTTGAGGTCAGGGCTCTATGCAGGCCACTGGAGTTCCTCCACACCAACCTTGTCAAACCATGTTTTTTATGGACCTTGCTTCGCGCACAGGGGCACAAACTGTTGCCACAAAGTTGGCAACAATCTGGCAGAGCATACAATTGGTAAAGCAATATCTAAATGTCTTTGTATGCTGTAGCATTAACATTACCCTTCACTGGAACTAAGGGACAAAGTTGGCATCCTGTGACAGTGCCGTGACGTTTAAAGTCACCGAGCTCTTCAGTACAACCCATTTTACTGCCAGTGTTCGTCTATGGAGATTGCATAGTTATGTGCTTGATTTTATGCACCTGTTAGCAACAAGTGTGGCTGAAACACCTGAACTCAATAAATAAGGAACGGTGTTCGCATACTTTTGGCTATATAGTGTATATTGATTTGATCATAGTCAGGA
This sequence comes from Pangasius djambal, assembly GCA_022985145.1. Classification (NCBI taxonomy): domain Eukaryota; kingdom Metazoa; phylum Chordata; class Actinopteri; order Siluriformes; family Pangasiidae; genus Pangasius; species Pangasius djambal. The sequence continues at coordinate 16,176,267 of CM040989.1, read as the reverse complement.
AAAGATTTTAAAGCTTTGAGTCATGAATGACTGAGCTACCATTTGCTAGCTAGCTGACACGGTCCATCATGTTACTCAGAATAATGTTAGTATAAGTAGCTAATGTAAGGTACCAACTGAAAATATATTGGTAAACAGGAGTCAACATTTACACTCAACGCAACCCATTTTTTGAAGAAAAAAAATCCCTGCACTCCTTGATTTTAATCCAGCTCTGGTAGCTACAGTAAGTTACCCATTTATTATTATTATTATTATTATGAAATCTAGCTAGTGTTAGCTGCCTTTGTTCCCTCACATTGGTTTGCTAGTTACAGCATAATAGTACAGTGAGCTAGTAGAGATATTAAAATGAGCAACCTACCAGAAAAACTGTGACGAACTCCCTGCTGAGGGTCTGTTACAACAGTTTACAGAAGAACAAGACCTGGCTTTGCTACAGAACTGTCAGGAGCTTCAGATGGGTGTTGGAAAGTGCATGCAGGTCATGTCCAAATCTGTCGATCATAACGCCTGTAAAATGCATTAACTGTAAGGAGAAATATTGGGGGAGATATCAAGGTCATCTGAACTTGTAAAAACAACAGAACACTATTCCTGAAAATAATTTATGGAGATGTAACCTAAAATGTCATTTTGCCAGCTTTCCCAGTGACCGTCGCAGGAATAGGTGGGGTTAAAAACTGCACTGCAGCCAGCCACTAGAGGGCTTAAGAGACATTTTGGCTTCACTTTTTAATCACCCTTACAGACACTATTTGTGTCCATGGCATTTTGGAAAAAATTCAATTGCTCTAGATAGCACCTTAAAGAATAACAAGGAATGTCGTACTTTCTAGTCATAAATCTAGTTATCTGGGAGAAAGTAAAGTATATAAAGAAAGCTAAAATGTGACCATTGCTTTCAAAACCGTTCCTACCCTGTGAGATTAGCAGATCACCCACAGCTAAACGGTTACCTAATTCCAAACACTGCACACTTTAACAAACAAAAATGCACTCATTTCCCTTCTCTTTCTATTTGCTTTGTGCCTGTTCAGCATTTGTCGTCTCATCCAGACTGACTCTATGCACATTTATCATTTATTCAAGGGCCACGTTTTATGGCTGAATCGCTGTTACACAGGATATTTTAGTGGGCCCCAGGAGGGAAGCCTGAGGCAGTGCTGACATTAGAGGAGTTTTTGTATCATATTAGAGGATATAATTCAGTTGATCGGGGGAACAGTAAAATTTCTGCTGCTGTCGAAACAAAACAAAAAAAACAACAAACCCTCCACAGGATCAGATTTATCAAGCTTTAGTACAGAGAAAAAAAAAGATATGCAGTGTTACATTAAAAAAAAAAAAAAAAAGGCAATCAGTTAACTAATAGAAGTAGTGACTATATACTGAGAAATAATGATACTTTAACATCAGAAATTTACAACAGAAGTGAGTTTATGTAACATGTAGGAACATCTAATAAAATGCCTATTACACATCTATTACAGTATGCACATATTCTAAGTAGTAGGACTTCATAGGATACTTCTAGTATGTTCATAAATATGTTGGTTATGTTTGCTAATGAAGAGCGACACAGTCAAGCTTTCCTGAAAGAGTAGCAGTGTTTATAATTGAAACCTCAAATACACATTATTGTGCATGCGTTTGAGCCAAATGTATACAATGACGACAATAGAGAAGAGATACAAGTCTGCATATGGGAAAACTTTCAAATGATAAAATCTTAGTTTTCAAATCGGGTAATTGCATGGGTTTCCCTCTGGTTCTCCGTTTTTCCTCCCCAACTCCCAAAACCGTGTGTGTGTGTGTGTGTGTGTGTGTGTGTGTGTGTGTGTGTGTGTGCGTGCACGTGCGCATGACGGCCTGTGATGGACTGGCGTGCCATCCAGGGTGTATTCTTGCCTTGTGGTCAGAGTTCCTGGGTTATTCTCCCGTCACTGTGACCCTTCCCAAGCTCTTACTTAAACTGAAAGAATGAAGGAATGATCTAAGGTTAGTTCTGTTGTCATGTTTAAAGGCACAGTGGGGGGGAAAAAAAATCAAATAAAAAATGACCACATTCTCTACTCTCTACTAATATTTTCCATCAAGCATGCATAACTTTCTTTGTGACATGTTCTCACTATGAAATTCTACCACTTCAGTTCAGGTTTCCTGAAACACAAATTTGAGTCATGTAGATGGAACACACAATCCTGGCAATTAATTCCCAGGGTCTTCTTTAAGGCACGAGCGAGCCACCTACAGCCAGCTACTAATTAACAGCATGGTTGCCGTTACAGCATGTAGGCTCAAATAGGCAGTTGCCATGGCAAGAGAGTCATAACACACGCAAACAATTTCAATGTCACTGCAAAGCTTTGACAGCTCTGTGTTTTTACAAAAGGCACTGTAGAGTTTAAAAATAATTAGAGCGTCATCACTCGAATGTCTCCCAACTCTTGGTTTCTTGCTTTAGTTGGGAGCAAGACAGAAACACGCACTTCAATCACAACAGGGAAACATCAATGCCATTCAACAACAGAATGTTCAAACGAAATTTACCACCAACAGAAGCAGTAATTGCCCATTGTCACTGGATTGGTCCAATCGGGAATGTGCTTTTTTTTCCCCCTTCTCCTTATGGCCTCAATTACTATTTTAAGAGCGGCATTTATGTTTACATAAATGTTTAACAAATTTTGTTTCTGCAAAAGAAAATGAGTTGACATCACTTGTTTTAAAAACTGTTTACGTTGTTCTTTATTTCATCTTATTTCTTTTAAAATCAATACAGCAACTTTTCCAGCTGGGCCAAAACACAACAAACCCAGCAACCAAGATCAATAATTATGTGTGGGTGTGTGTGTGTGTGTCCCCTCATCCTAATGGTTCTGTGGCATCCTTACAACCTACACTTAGGCACGATGGAGAGAGATGCACTCACATTCTCATAAAAATGTCACCAGGACAACCTTTCTGATGATGGCACAGAGTGCACGAGTTATGGCTATAGTCCGGAAGACCATGGGATCTGATCCCGAATAAAGAGCAGTATGAAAAAGGAGCACCAAGTCCCCCAATCTCCATCAATCTGTACTGTAGGTGTATTTACCACTGAATTTTAATGCTTCTCTGTACTGAGTAAAAGAATGGAAAACTCTTTATACATTTTAAGGGTAATATAATAATGGTAATCTAAGTTGTTGAATTCCTTCAATAAAGGGACACAATACAGGACGATATAACAAATTCAAAACTACACTGACGCTCTTAACAATAACGCTCTAAGAATAAGGCGGACATGAGAGAATCTTAATATGGTAAGAATTTGTGGTATCCGTTTGCCATCACACACACACACACACACACACACACACACACACACACACCTACACTGGCACTGTAACCACAAATTCGTCCCTCTGAAAACGAAGTCACATTTCAGAAAATAAGAATTATACATCTTTAGAGCCTCATTTACAAAGAATGCAAGAATGTTTTGCACAAAAAAATTAAGGAATATAAGTAATGCATACATATATTTCTATTATGATTTTATAGTAAACAGGCTTTCCATTTATTTTTCAGAACAGTGAAATGCTTCTCAGTACAGGGAAAATCTTGACTGTAGTAACTGCACATATAGATGTGCTAAATAGAGAAAAGGATGGGGGGGGGGGGGGTGTAGCACTGAAGTTTTCTGTGCAAGAAAGACCTAATTAACAGAGATAATTACATTAAAGCAATCACTTTTTGTTAAACCAGTGCTACAATTTGCTACAGAGAATCAAAACTTGCAGGTCATGATCTGGAGTTTGGAAAGAAAAAAACAACAAAAAAAACACCCTACAGTTAAAAACCTGTAAATGATCATACATGTAAAAACACATGTATCAGGATGCATTTTGTGGTCTAACCATATATAAGAGGAAGGTAGTTCACATACGGCCCTGGATAAAACAAAAAAATAGGTTTTAAATTGATTAAAAATGCTCAAATTTCTGGTCCAAATATACTTTCTATAAATACTGGGGGGGAAATGTGCGTTTGGCTTGCTCTTTACTGTCACTGGAACATAAGTAGTTTTTCTCTCTCTCTCTCTCTCTCACTCACATGCATACAAAATGGTCAGCGTGTGTATTTTTATTTATTTTTTTTTCGCAGGTTTTAGTTGGGGTGTGTGTAGTATAAGGAGTATTCTAGGGGGCACCAAGTGCTATCTGGAGCTCGTGGAGCAGCATGGAGCCGATGACCGTCTTTTCTGTGTTGACAATTATTTGAGCGCTGGCGTCTTTCTGTACCACACACACCAACACCAGGGTGCCGGAGCTCACCAGCTTGGCTGCAAACCTACACACACACACACACACACACACACAGGACATTAAAATACAATGTTTTGGAAAATAATGTAACACCATAAAAGTACATGAATGGCTGTATTACAAGTGCTGTTTATTATGCATCCTTGTTGACGGTCCCTTGGGGACAGCACTACTGGTCATACAAATAAAGGAGGTTACACGTTGCAATTGGACAATTTAAAAAAACATTTTTTTTTTTTTAAACAACAAAATACTTTTGAGGAATTACTTAAACTCTCCAGAGTGAGAACTGCACAGATCCAGGATGAGCACCTATGCATTCCAACACATTCAAATTTCCAGTGGAAATATTTTGAGCAAATGTCTATACAAATACGTTAAACAAAATCCGCAAGAACATGAGACAGCAGCTGAGAAAACGAGAAAAGAAATTTAAAAATGTAAATAAGATTATCTAAAATATTATCATCTAGTCATGTACTGGGCTTTTACTACTGTGTGTGTTAGAAAAGTGGGGAAAGATGCTAGATATACAGTCCCCTGAAAGTACTGGAACAGCGTGCCGAGTTCTATTGTGTTTGCTGCACACTGAAGACATTTGGGGTTGAGACCAAAAGATGAATTATGAGATGATAGCTCAGAATTTCAGCTTTCCTTTCCTGATATCGACAGTGAGATGATGTTTAACACATCGAAATGTCGATATCAGGAAAGGAAAGCTGAAATTCTGAAATGCTGTCAATCACACATTGTGAGAGTCTATCCAATGTAAAACATGCACGCAAACACACAAAGAAAACGAGCTCGTCACAACTGTCCTGATATTAAATCGTGTACATTAAAAAACTGAAACAATGTATTGTTTATTAGCAACATTATTAGCTTCACAACATGTAGTAATGCCTATATATTAAAAAAAAAACTCCAATTATTGAGTGACTCAGAAAAACCACTAGTTTACTGGATTTACTGGACCTGCAGAAAATCAGATTTCGGCAAATATTATGATGAACTATTATGGTTAATGTGATCAAGTCTTATTCTGATTCAGAGATTTATGTAAGGGAATACCAGTTTACAGGAAACCGGTGCTACAAAGGAGACTGAGTTAAATTTAATATGGTAAAAGGCAATAAAACATAAATAAGGGTAATTTCAATATTCAGCAAAATAATTTGTATATTCTAAGTTAGGTGTGAACATGAAGGTTTTAGCATTCTAACTGAGCCACTGGATTAATGGATATTAGGCTGCATGTAAACAGAGCTATTAAGAAGCTTTGTAAAATAATTCGAGTACAGACAAGAAAGAATTTGCTAAGTAGAAAATAAACAGGGAATATGTTCGCTCAGGAGGAAGCACAGCTAGTCTATTATGGCAGCTGATTAAAAAGCTATTAAGGGCTGAGAGAGGCCGTCTGTCAATCGCTCTCTCCCACAAGCCCACCCACCTGCCCTGTACAGACACTGGGGTCAGAGAGCACCTCAAGGGGGAGGGTGTGTGCGACACAAAGAGCAAACGTGTGTGTATATCTGAGGTTGATTTTGTAGTGCAAGGAGAGAAATCCCCGACCACTGAACACACCCCCCCACCCGCGCACGCACACGAACACACACACACACACACACGCTTTCTTGCCATCTGCTTCGACTTTGACGCCATATCACAACAATGAAGCGTTTAGTACACGCACAGGTCCTCCTTTTTTTCAGTGACACACCTCCCATTGCGCAACACAATGAGCCACCCCACCCCATTTACCCCCTTCCCCCTCCCCCAACAGACACCAACACAAATCCCTATTTAGCTGTGACAGCAGCACACAATGCTGCCTACAGGGGCAGTCACAACTGCTAACCAGCTGCTCAAGGCTGTACAATTAGCACACTCAGATACACCCGCAAATGCTACACTTGTGAGAACTTATGGCCATGACACACCAAGACCGACTGATGATCACCTTCCGTCGTTTAACTTCTCTGAAAAGCCGAACCACTACGACAAATGCTGAGGGTCAACACCCGTGCATGTTCTGTACCTAAGTGAAAGGAAACGCTTATCCTGATGATCTATGTCTGCTTGGTGTTTACCTCCTGATGTGGATGGTCCCACATGAATACCCTAAAGAGTTGCCCTTCCTAAAAACTGTTTTTGCCCAAGTCTCACACTTGGGATTTGTACCTTTTAATAACTGCTGATGGAATCATAAAGACTGCCCTATGCCCTTATCCATAATATTCTCATGTACAACATCCTTCCAGCACATTTAGTACTGTTTTCTTTTACTAATCCACAACTGTATACTGTAATGATTTATGAGCCCACTATCCAGCATCACCCAGAAGAGGATAGATTCCCTTTTGAGTCTGGTTGGTCTCAAGATTTCTTTTGTCTCACCTCAGGGTTTTTTTTTTTCCCTTATCTGTAAAGTGCTATACAAACACACTTGAACTGAAATGAAAACTGATATGCCAGGGTGGTGCAATAGTCTGTAGTGTGTAATGGACTGACATTTTATTAAAAGAAAACTACACCCTGAAACATATTAAGTATGTTTATATTGAAATATTTGTCATGTGTTCAGTAGTTCTGGTGCTTATTTTGTTGGCTGGTCTTGTATTTTCATTATTCCTATAAGAGGTTAGCAGTTGTGTGCCGTGCTGACATCACAGGAGAATACTGCTAGAGTATTTACAAGGGCATTTAATGGGAGGGGAAAAAAAAAAATCTCTCTCAAGCATAAGGAATATTAATAAGAAATCCAATATAGAAGTCATGGAGACAGTGAAAGTTGAGCCCAAAGTTCAGTGACAGCAGACACTCAGCTTGGCTAGTGATCAATGAGATGACAAGCATGATGGTGTTGACTGGTATTTGCATGAAATTTGTAGCTTTGGTACCTGATCTGTTTGAGCAAAGTGTACAGATGAGGAGCTGAGAGAGCTGGACTAAAGAGTTCTTTAGTTAAAGACTAAAGAAGTAAAACTCTTTCATCGGCCCCAATGGCAACACTATCAGCCCAACATCATTTTGGGTAATGTAAGAAACTGCTGACCAAAGCGAAAACAGATCAACATGTTGATGAAAGAAGTATACATTTAAATATAAGCATAAGGTGTGGTAGTATATGGTTTGGAAGCAGACAAACTAACCTAGTTAAATGAACATATCTGATCTGTTTAAATGCTCTGCTCAGCCATTTCATTGCAGAAATATGGCTACAGAAGCCGCTCAGGTGCTTGCTCAGGTGCTTGTCATTTCGAGACTGGAATACTCAACTTGCTCCTGGCAGGTATGCCCCTGCACTCCATCTGACCTCCTCAACTAATCCAAAATGCAGCTGCATGACTTGCGTTCAACCTCCAGGTTCTCCCACACGACCCCACTGCTATGCTCCCTCCACTGGCTTCCTATAGCTGCCCGCATCAGATTTAAAACACACTGATGCTTGCCTAGAGAGCCAAATATGAACCAGCACGCACCCACCTTAAATCACCCCCTGCTCTGCACCACATTCCCTCTGATGCTCTAGCACTGCTCGATTGGACCCACCAAATCTCAGGGTTCAAGAAAGACATGCATCAAGGCTCCCCAACAGGGTTTTTAAACTGATGGCATGCTTAGTCCCTGACCTAGCAGGAGGATAGAGATTACAAGGCACTTCTGTAAGTTGGGGCATTTTAAACACAAATAGTTTACATGTAAGGTATACAGAGGGCATGTCAGAGCCTAAACATCCTTGTCTGGCATGAATGTCAATCTGTATAACTATTCTGGGACACGTTTGTCCTGGTGCAGCAGCATGGAGATGGTAAACACAGCTCTGCTAGTTTCTGATGAGAAGATCAAGATTGTAAATAATTTGTAAAAACAGTCACTTTCCTAGGTTCAGCTACATGAGAATTTTTCAAAATTCAAACGTTATCTGTACAGGAGACCTAGTACAAAAACATTCTAGATTTGAGCATAAGTATGCGTATTTGAGGCTCAGCTCTGGCTTGTTTAGTCTGCTGCAGACATCATGTCACATCACACTGCACCTTCCCCTATTTACATTAGAACTCAATCACTTTAAAGGCCATGTTTCTGAAAGTGCGTAACTGATAACTGATGTAACTGATGAAGAGAAAAGTTAAAGCACTGAGCTTTGTAAAGTCATACACTCCAAGCAGGTTACAACTCAAGGAGCAGGTGAATACAAAAAGGTAGCGTTTGATTTAAACCATATGTACAAAGCATTACTCTCAAGCAATACAAAAACATTGATATACCTCTCATATACCTTCATGTGAGAAGACATGCTTTTAGCTATTACTTAATTGTATCTGTGGTCCTTGGGCAGGCTATCAGAATTTATCAGAATAACCATAATCGATTCTTAACCCTCACCTTTGCCTCCCCAACCCACCATTTATTTACAGAACACAAATACCCTCACACACAACTGCCATCTTTCACACACACACACACACACACACACACACAGAGAGAGAGCAAGAGTGAGAGAGACACACACATCATCATCTTTACAATGTGCTAAATCAAACACCGCATACAAAGGAACATGTGGCATGCTTTTATAGAGTGGCTCTTTTCTTTCTGCTACTCAGCATAGGTGTGTATGGTGTGAGTTGTTTGAAGTTGTGGAAAATAAGGTACGCAAGTGAATTTTAAACACAAAACAGAAAGCTTAAACAGGAGCTTTCTGAGAGTAAAATAAGGTAAAACAATTGTAAATTTTACAACTTTTACATTCTCACATACAGAAGAATGGCTTTTTCTAAGAATTTGCTTTTTATAATGTTTAAAAAGCAACCAGCACGACAATAATGTGTTGATATTACATTTATATAGTGCCTTTTCAAAGTATACACTAAAAAAACAGTTTAGTATCCACTAAAATACTTGTTGACTTGAACACAATTTCCAAGGTCACTGGATACTTTCTCAGTGCAGTGATGCTGACTGTTTAACACAAACAACACTGCCCTCTACTGCTGCACACAGGAATTGACATAACGGCTAAATAATCGTATTATTAAATATTTCTTTTCTTCCTTTTTGAATATATGAAACTGTTTCATGGGATTTTTACTGTTTTGCTGGAACGTCAACCCAATTAATCTGATATGCACAGGAAGATTTTTTTTCAAGCGTAAGTAAATGGAATTGCTAGTTTGTTTGGACGCAATTCGAATTTTCCTACTTTTGTGGGTAGAAATGAATAAGTTGCACTGAGATGATCGAAATATGGCGCGACATTCAAAATCCTAAATTGCAGTAGGATTTTCAAACCCATTCTAGTCCATAAATGCATATGCGTGACCACGGGCTGAGACCCCCTTTTAGCACCGATTCAGGGACAAGATGTTATCTTCCAGACTTATCACGTCCTCCTTCTTACAACTCGGCAGATGTTCCTACTTATGGAATAAATAAGCCATTCAAATACTAACTACATACAGTGGTGATGATTTTATCTACGACAAATAAGAACAAACGATGCAGTTATGGGTGCTAAAGGGCAGCACGCACAAAAAGCTTTTCTAGAGCATGTTTTAGTCATGCAGGAGTTTCTTTTTCACACAGCGTTTAAATCCAAATGAAGTGTCAGATCCACTGTGAAGGTGCGTTCTACGGCGTGCGTAAGTGTAAACGCCGCAGAAACGCATCCAAATCCATTATATGTAAAATTAACATCGCTGTATTAAAATAACCTGTTTATTTACATAATTGTCAACCACATCAATGCTATTAAAACAGGAATAGCATTATCAGTCAGTGTTGCATCTCTAATTCATTACATCTGGGTTGGAGGTGTTAATCAACTGCTGGTTTAGTATTTTCACACAGCACAGAAAATGTCATTTATTTAGATGTTAATCTGTAGCCGCTAAGCACAAAGGGGCTGGAGATGGAGGTATGGAAGATGAGTGTTTTTCATTCATTTTAAACCATTAATTATTATATATGTTATACATGTTATGTACCACAATTTCCATTTGGCATTATTATTATTATTACTATTATTATTGTTGTTGTTGACAAAGCTCAGTAGAAATAACCCAGCAGAAAAGCTCAGAAGAATGGGAAAATGAATACAGTTACAGTGGAGTAAATATGTGCATGTGTTCTGTCCAATATATACGCAGGTTGGGTTGTTTTTTTGAGGGGCACCATCCTGTTCACACTCCCAGCGCATACAGTATTGAAGCATGGACATAAGAGAAGCCTTTAGCGTCCCTGCATGCATGCACCTATGGCTTCACTACACTGATGTGCTCGGTAATCCCGCGGTTACCAATGAAAGCCCGTTTGCTTCGGCTCTTGCAAAAAAAGTAAACGCATTTACTGACTTTGAGGATGAACCATGCGCTTCAAAGTTCTGATGCAAAAAAGATTTCTTAGTAGTAAGATGCTGATAAAAAAATATATATATACAATAGCGATTGTACCAGAAGTCACAAAGTTTTTCTGTCAATTTCTGATATCAGGAGCGCTTCTGCTACCTGATCTGCATCTCCTGCCCAAGTTAAACCATGCATACTGGGCAGGGAACTTGGATCGGGTAACCATGTCCTCCTCATTTTGTATCCATGTCTAAAATATTTCTGTTAACAGGGTAAAAAACATTTCCCATTTTCCACACATTTTCAAGATGTGGAAGTGTACACTTTCAGCTTTAATGAAAATGGATTGAAAATGGAGGGAAAAAATGGCTGTAATTCCTAAACAGTTAACGCAATATTTTTGTTAAACTCCTTGAAATAAAGCTGTTTGACTCTGTCGTGTTCTCAAAATATTCCTGAACAATTTTTGCAATGTGGCATAATACAAGTGCCACTTGAAGTCAGTGTGACAGAATAAGTGAAGAAAATGTATCCATGATGTAAAACATTCCTAAAGAGCTCCACAACTCCTTTTTATAACAATTTAACAAATCTACCATGTGACTTGCAACCCCAATTGGGTCTGTGCCTGATACCAAAAGACTGGAGACCACCCACTTTGATTACTAACCTGGAAATAATATTCTATACTAAGTAAGAGCTAGAGGAAACATTCTCTTTATCAGGTAATCTTACGGAAGGAAACTTCCGACAAGAAAGCAAAATTTTGAAAGTTTATACCCTTCAATCTTAAAGGTTCGTATTGCAAGGTTTGCGTTTGTTGTAACAGGCAAGACATTTTTGTGCACGTGCGGAGATCTGAATTAACCATTAACGCGTGCTTTGTACAGATCGGACAGCATCTTTGCTACCTGACCGCGTCCCCTCTCAAATTCACACCACGCATGTGTGCCGCAAATTAGACAGGAGACGCAGCTCAAGTAATTGTGTCATCCTACCACATGACTTGCACGCCTGATTGTGTGTGCAGAGAAGAGAAGTTTAAGCTTGTGAAACCATCAGGAATTGAATGAAAAACTGTGTGTGAATCCCGATACACTTGGTGGTGGAAAAAAGGAACGGTTTTATCAGTATCAATAAAGCATGAAAATAAACACATTTGACAATAAGAGGGTCAGAGAATATAACTGAGCTATAGGAGACCGTTGTAGATACAGTAAATTTCCCCAAAACTCAAGGAAGTTTTTAATCGGCCAACATGATCACGGACCAAAAATAAATTAATGACGAGACATCCACAAACAAGTAATAAACCATTGCTTACTAATAAATAAATAAATAATATAAACAATAAATAAATATTATGAGCCTTTGCCGATTGGTCTGGCACTAAAGAAGTACTTGAATAGAAAATTACAAAAGTGCTGTTCTTTATTATGTACGGCGCTTGTTCCTTCGTCCACCTCTGAAGTGCAAAGTTCATCCGCAAAGTCAGTAAACGATCATGTCAGTGTATTGAACCCAAAGGCGCACTTCTGTGTGCCCGCAGATCAGATAATCTCAACTCACATGTCGCTTGCCACACTATGTCACTTTCCACTGTTGCTGAAATCGCAGCTCTGCATAAAATGTATGGTCACCTGTTGCTCACTAGTTTGAACACGGGGTACTTACTTCCCACAAGGAATGTCCACATCAAAAGGTTGGAAACAACCAGCTCAGTGCGAGCAGTACTGAAGTAGCTTAAATATGTAGTTCAAGACCCAAGTTCCTCTGTAAAATGGTAATTCAGCTCCATGAAAGCCATCATTTTACTGTAATGAGAACTGCATTAAGTCCTAACAGGAGGAATGGAGAAAAAAGATGGCAAGGATAAAGATGGCAAGTTGGAATTATTGATGATCAGCTGGCAATGGCACTTCATTTCACAGACACATGAAAGATTCTGTTTTTCAGGTCAGTGTCAGACAGCAACTCATTAAGAGCCAGTAAACTCGTGTCAACTGCGCTCTAACTAGCAAGAAATACATAACATGATGCGTTACAAATGCAGAAAGGAACACTTTGGGCCCTCTATGCATTCCGAGAACACCTAAGGATTTCTGGAAACAAAAACTACAGACATTTTATACAACCAGCATAGTTCTATCTAATGATACTGTACTACTCTTTCAAGGGTAGAACTTCGGCGTCTTATAGTTTTATCCCTTGATTAAGGGACAGAGATTTCAACCTCCTGAACCATGGACCAATGGGTGCTGGGAGGAGGACAAAGTTAGGTTTGTCTTCAGACCAATTAAATCCCTTTGTCCCACTTCTAATTCTGCACAAACTGCAGTCTTCAAGGGTTGACTTGTGGCTGTTTCAACTCCTGTATTGTTCAGGAGTTCAGCATCCCTTTGAAAGGGGGTGCTGATGTCACTTAAGGTACTGCTTCCTCCTTGGAGTAATATCATGATCTGGTAGAGTTACAGTAACAAGCCAGCGCTGCTGAAATAGCCTTTGAATCACATGAAAGGTGAACCTTGTGCTGATATCTCGAACAAGATTGTGCTCTCCAATGTTTTTGTTTTGCAACACAGTCATGGGTAAACGTGGCACGCAGAGACGTGCTAGCATGCAGTCCTCCGACAAGCTAACTATGCATTGTGCGTCTCTTCGGTGCTGTGTGTCAGGTAACTGCTGATTGGTTAACTGGGAGGCGTGCCTGATTTCGTACGCAGAAACGGTTTGATGAGACGTTGTGATATTTCTTCAGTGGGCTTGATTAAATTCAGATTATAACTGTTTAATTCAGAGTAATACTGTTCAAAGGGTGGTTTCCTGGTGGGTTAGTGGCTAGCATGCGGCACTCTTATCGCTGTGGCCCGGGTTTGATCCCCGGTCAGGGAACCAACCCCAGCCACTGGAGGGTTGCACGAGCCAGTGCACTCTCAGTGCCGGTCCCAAGCCTGGAAAATGGGGAGGGTTGTGTCATGAAGGGCATCCGACGTAAAACTTGTGCCAAAAATCTAAATATGCGTACGGGTGACCTGCTGCAGCAACCCTGAACGGGAGCAGTCGAAATGGGGAGGGGGGGAGGGGTGTTCTGTCAAAGTGGAAGCAATAAAAATCGAAACAAAGTGTAAACAATAAAAAATTTTCCCTCATCACATCCAGTACTTCTACAGACAAGCTCGTGCTCTGAAACGGCTTTCTGATATTGTGGATTAAACACTAGTTAAATCAAAGTGCTTTGAGACAAAAGCTGCTCATATTGCTGAATACAGATGGGTTAAAACACTTCAGAAATGCTTTCAGTGAGAATTCATTTGGTTTATAATTAATCACATGGGTTTTTTTTTTCCACAGCACTTTTCAAAATAAATGATATCCGTGTTATCTTCTATCTCCGTTTATTATTCCTACAGTACAACACAGAACTCGCATTGGGTTTTTTTCAGCTTTTTTTCCCGCTGTATAAATAAGTAAATTCTGGGGTGGTTCATGTGACAGCGCCACCTAGAGGACACACTCACGTTATATAAAGTATAAATACTTCAGCCTGTGCGAGCATCCGTGGGCAATGTCCTGACTTGCACGCAGAGTTGCATACGTAGAAGTATATATCGGCCTTGAGCTTCAGAAAGCCAGTGTCCATTAAAACAGAAATTAAATCTATCACACTGAAGCAGTGGCAGAGGGAGGATGCACTGTTATGCCTGTGGATTTGCTATCAATGAAGACAAAATGGAGATAATTAGGAATGGCCAATCAACACCACTGTTAGCACTGACTCCTCATTTGTTTTATAGAGTTACAGGAGCCTGATCACTTATTACAGGTTTAAACTATCCCGAATAACAATGAGAATCAGTCATCTGATTAAGTCGACAACAACAAAAAAAAAGAGATGGGAACTTGAAGGTTCTCTCTTACATACTGGCTGAAAGGGGTATAAAAGGCTTCTGACAAAGGGTTTTAAATTTTCACAATGATGATAAAACAAAAACTCTCCATGACAAAACTCAAATGATTCTCACTGCTCTGGGAAATGTCATGGAAGCAAACTAATGCTGTTGGAATGCACTAAAAACCTAAGTTAAACGAACTTAAACAAATGAACAGAAGATCATATTATGAAAGTATTTTTTTCCCCTTTTGATTTTTATGGGTTCTTAAGATATTACACTTATATGTTTATGCAGGAACCAAAAATTGACGTAACTGGAACACTTGTTACTCAACTAGTGGCTAATAGGAAAAGCACAATACTGGTGCAAAAAATGCTTTTGCACAGATCACATCCATATCACCTACCTTCACATCCTTTCATATGCGTCATCAGGCAGTGATTGATGGGACCATTTGTACAATTGCTTATTTCTAATAAGACATGGGCATTTTTTACAGCTGTACAGCAAAGTGATTATCACTGTGTCTCCCTATGGCCTATGATGGAGAGTCTCAGCTTAAGGTCGTCTCCTGTTCAAGTCTTATTTTATAATCCAATTAAACACAGCTCTCATCTAAAAACCAGGGGAGAGGACTGCGTGTATGTATCGTCATGTGTGTTTATTAGTACGAAATATCCACTCTCCAAAGTTAGTCTCTATTGGGGTGGCCGCTATAAATAGGGGAGCAGGGCTATGTACCATTTTCCAGGAGATTTTGCTGTCTGTATATAAACAAACACCCTTTATGGGTTCATTGTATCTTCATTCCTACTGCACTGATTGTGGAGCCCTTAATCAAAACCCAAAATAAATCATAAGCGTGTTATGACTAATACTTACAGTACAGGTGTAATGGTTTTTCAAAAGATTTCAAAGAGAAAAATCAAATGAGACTGTCCAAAGCAGTGAGGAAGGTAAGCCAGATTACGGATGATGTTGTACTCTACACAGACTACAGCTGCTTCATTTCAGTACCTGTGCATGTTATTTTCTCCAGATGGCACCGCGCCCAAGTTGGCCACATTCATGACCTTGTCGCTGATCAAGGTGTTTTTGGATGACATGATGACTGTGGCTGAGCTTTCATTCATTCCCTGCAGCTTTCCTGTAGCAGTCAAAAAAGAAAATGCTTTTTATTGGTTTTGGTTGTGAAGTTTCAGGGGAAAAAACACATTTACAAATTCTAATTTCTATAATTTTATGACATTTTAGGTGAAGTTGCATTAAAAAAAAATCTTGAGTCTATTGCCAAAAACTATTATTAATTCATATCTCAATGCATCATCTAACATATTACTCATTTGATACTTGATAACTATAAAATATTAAACACCACTGTTGCATTTCATGTTTTTATAAATTCTTGAACAAAACTGTAGAAATCAGACTAGGGTACTAACAAATTACTTAAAAGCATTTTACTGCACTGTTGTATGCAGAAAAACAGTCCAAGGTATATACATTGTTCATTGCTGGAAAAACAGCTGGTTAAATAGCCTTATTTAACTGGTTAATTACATTTTTTAAATGTTTCACTAAAGATGCAAGAGGTTTGTCAAAACAATGAGAAATATTCATGATAGTTCACCAGCCACTGTAGACAATAGCTCTGTTGTTTTTGCCAAGCAGGCCGGCCTGGAAGAGGTGACTAACTGTTGAAATATATGTGTGTGGGGAGATTCTTGGGGAAAAAGTGACCAGCGTACTACGAATTTCCATACACTAGGGACATACCTAGAATGTGCACACCATTGAAAAGTACATTATAGTATTTGATTTTTAACCTAGTATGTAACTTGTTTTTGCATGGTCATTTTTAGCTGTTCCTGGAAAAGTTTTTATATATATATATCTTTATCAGATACTCTACATACAGTTTAAGAGAACAAAGCTAGCCTACAATAGCCATTAGCCTACATTAGCTACTACATGCTGTCATGCTGTATTAATATAATTTACACAGAAGTTGACTCTGGCTTCCATTTTTCAGATTCCTGACCTTGAAAGCAACAGCAACCAAGTGTAGGATGGTCTGAGAGCATTCAATACTTTAGAAAACATTAATATATTGTTAATGCCATTATATTTTGAACAGTGCTCGCTGGATCTTATATACTTTAAACTAACAGCTACATGCAGATTATTAACTTTGAGAGGGCCTGACCCTAACATTAACCTTAGTACTCAAAAGCAAAAACCCTTTCAGTTTTTGCCAAATAAAAGCTGCATTTTTATTCTTTATTTAAAAAATATATATATTTTGTGAGGACCAAGTGATTATGAAGGTAGTGTCAGTCACAATCATTATAGAAGAGAACTCACTCCACCCCACTGTATGTGCTTGAGTGTGTGTGTGTGTGTGTGTGTGTGTGTGTGTGTGTGTGTGTGTGTGTGTGTGTGTGTGTGTGTGTGTGTGTGTGTGTGTGTGAGAGAGAGAGAGAGAGAGAGAGAGAGAGAGAGAGAGAGAGAGAGAGAGAGAGACAGAGAGAGCACGAGTGCATCAGTGAGGTGGAAGGTGTTTCTTTACATTAAAGTCTGATTTATTCAAACCACACAAAGCATTTGTTGGTGTGATGCTGAATCCTGGACACAGGCATTAATTTAAGTATTAACTTAAGAATGCTCTGAGAGCTGCATACTGAGCCATGCTAAATGCTTATGTAGCTTTTGCATCTGTCAGGGCTTGAGAAAGGCACTACATAAATAAACCATTATTAGTGGGCCAAGCACCGAAGGTACATAGGCACCCTATTGTTATTCTATCTTTTCTTCTTCTTCTGGCTAGGGTGTCTATGGCAGTCCATAAAATTGTCTGGGGAAAAAGCTGGCACACTGATTGGGGATTCCCTGGATTCCCTGGGTTGAAACGAGCGCAACGCATCCTATGGCACAATTTCTGCCTAGTTAGTTTTACCAAAAACTGTTTTTTTCGATACTCCTCCTACAAATTTTGTCCAATCACCAAATTGTGTATGTCATCTTCAGAGTAAGCCTCACAAAAGGTATCGAAAGAATTTTGATTACTAGGATAAGATTTTTAGGTCAAAGCAGTAGCAATCACAACCAAATCTCAAAGCAGACACCTCCACAGGTCACAGCAGTAGTGGCAGCTGCAGCAGCAATGCCGCCCTGCTGCCCATTTGTTCATCTAAACCTTTCCTCCTACAGTCAGAGAATTCCATCACTGTCTGTGGTCAGAACATACACATGAGTGAAACTACAAATCACTCTTGAATCCCTTTGCCTAAAGTTATGGCTCTGCTTTTCTGCGATTGCTTAGGCGACAACTGTAGCGCACCTGTGAATGTGCGGCTCACCGAGTCTGGGTGCTTGGCCCCCAAAAATGCTGCTTGCAGTTTTAATTATTAGTATCATTATTATTTTAAAAAAGTCTTCAGTTGCTTTCGAAGTATGCTTCATGTCATTGTCTATCTGCACTGTGAAGCACTATCCAAGGAGTTTTGAAGCATTTGGCTGAATCTGAGCAGATCCCTATACACTTCAGAATTTATCATGCTGCTTTTATTAGCAGTCACATCATCATTAAATACAAGGGAACCAGTTACACTGGCAGCCAAACATGTCCACTTCCCTTCCAATCATTTTAACACAAGTTGATCTTTATCTCATCTGCCTATATAAATGTTACAGAACTGTACAGGTTTAGATGTTTTTGCCAACTTCTAACCTGTTCTTCCTGTTTTTAAGGCTTACCAGTGGGTTACATCTTGTGGTAAACTCTCTGTTCTTACTCTGGTGCACACTTCTCTTGATTTTTTGACTTTGTCACAGATACCGCTATCTCATGGAGGTTGCTCTTGATCTGGCCAACTGTTGTTAAGTGTTTTTTCTTCATTAGAGAAAGAATTCATGTCCTCTACCACAGTCGCTTGTAGCCTATTTATATCTTTATGTAGCCTATTAATAGATCTGTGAATGTGTGAAATTACTTTATAGTTGTTGGCAGCCTGTAATTACCCACAATTAATATCAGTACATAATAATTTACTGTTTCGTTCGGAGAGGCGATTAAACAAACTGTAGACTGCAAATAGGTAACTGAAGCAATATATATCAATACATTGAACCAGAATAATTAACCAATCTACACAGATAGATAGATAGATAGATAGATAGATAGATATAAATCATGTGTTTTAATGTTTCTCATGTTCAATTAGCCTGTATTATTATGGGGCTGCATAATTTGATATGAAGTGTTACGGTGAGAGCGGTGATTTGCACTTTTAGCTGTAATTCTCTATATATCCACAGGGTGTTACCAATTCTAAAGTTTCTAAAATGCTGCTAATGGTGCTACAAATGGGTCAAAGCTTCCAAAAATATGCGCTTAATTTCCCACCAAGTATTTCTTTATAAATTCACATTTCTGTGTGGGAGGCGCTCAGCTGTTCCATGACCAGGAGCCTCATTTTTAAAAGACGCATATGCACAAATATGGGTCTGGAATGGGTCTGAAATAGAACAGCCGAGTAGCCAACTGTCCAATTACTTTTGGTCCCTTAAAAAGTGGGGGCCACATATAAAAAGTGCTGTAATTCCTATGCTCTTCACCAAATCTGGACATAAACACCCTCAAATTAACGCTGAAAGTCTGCACTTTGAGCTTACATCAATCAGTTATAACATTAAATCCACCTGCCTAATATTGTGTAGGTCCCCCTTGTGCTGCCAAAACAACTCTGAGCCATCAAGGCATGGACTCCACAAGATCTCTAAAGGTGTGCTGTGGTATCTGGCACCAAGGCATTAGCAACAGATCCTTTAAGTCCTGTTAGTTGCAAGGTGGGGCCTCCATGGATAGGACTTGTTTGTCCAGCACATCCCACAGATGCTCAATCAAGAATTTGGAGGCCAATTCAACACCCTGAACTCTGTCATGTTCCTCAAACCATTCCTGAATAATTTTTGCAGTGTGGCAGGGTGCATCATTCTGCTGAAAGAGGCCACTGCCATTAGGGAATACCGTTGCCATGAAGGGGTGTACTTGGTCTGCAGTGTTTAGGTAGGTGGTACATGTCAAAGTAACATCCACATGAATGCCAGGACCCTAGGTTTCCCAGCAGCACATTGCCCAGAGCATCACACTGCCTCCGCCGGCTTGCGTTCTTCCCACCTTTCCACATGATGTAAAAGAAAACGTGATTCATCAGACCAGGCCACCTTCTTCCATTACTCCATGGTCCAGTTCTGATGCTCATGTGCCCATTGTAGGTGCTTTTGGATGTGAACAGGGGTCAGCATGGGAACTCTGACCAGTCTGCAGCTACACAGCCCCATACGCAGCAAGCTGCGATGCACTGGTTGTTATGACACCTTTCTATCATAGCCAGCATTAACATTTTCAGCAATTTGTGCTACAGTAACTCTTCTGTGGGATTGGACCAGACGAGCTACCCTTTGCTCCCCACGCATATCAATAAGCCTTGGGCACCCACAAATCTGTCGCTGGTTCACCAGTTGTCCTTCCTTGAACCACTTTTGGTAGGTACTAACCACTGCATACCGGGAACACCCCACAAGACCTGCAGATTTGGAGATGCTCTGACCCAGTCATCTAGCCATCACAATTTGGCCCTTGTCAAAGTTGCTCAGGTCCATACACTTGCCCCCTTTTTCCTGCTTTCAACACATCCACTTTGAGAACTGACTGTTCACTTGCTGCCTAAAATACCCCACCGCTTGGCACTGTAATGAGATGACCAGTGTTACTCACTTCACCTGTCAGTGGTTTTAATGTTATGGCTGATCGTTGAATATTCATTGTTTAATTTCAACTCCTATTTACTGTGGTAGACATCTAAAATATCAGTAACTTTGTCAATGTTCCAATATTTATGGACCTGACTGTACTTATTTAAATACACACTGATGTATTTTATTTCAAATTAATGAACTCAAAACATTCTACATTTACCGTGACAGAAAGGGATTGCTTTATTTTTCAAGCAAGAAAGTCAAGTCAAGACAACAGAATACCATGCAAGATGCGAGAAAGGGGGTGGGGTTTCCAGGGGGTCAATTAAAATCACCAGCACAACTGTCAATAATTCCAAATTATTGTGTGACTGTTCCTCATGACATTGTGGCATATGTTATGCACATGTACAAGAAGGTACCCTTGTGATTCTCACTTCCCCTGGTGGTTATACAGGATTTATGGAACCACAGTTACATACGTAACTATTTATTTTTTGTTGTATAGACATCAACTGAGTATTTTAGTTAGTAATTTCAGTGAGATTAATATTTCATTCATTGTACCATTTGTGTACGTGTGTGTGTGTGTGTGTGTTACCTTGCTCTCGGTTAAAGTCCTGTTCAGACATGGTGACAGGGAGTAGTAGTTCTCCCACTGCTGGCTGGATAGACACACTGAACCGATCTTCTTTAGTACTGCAAAATGAAACACAGTTCATTAACACACATTTATATGAACCTACCTGCAGATTACATCTAATCTTATTATCCACACATAGAAAACCGAGAGATAACAACTGAGTACTGAAAGGTACAAAAGAGTTTAACATGCACATAGACACACAAAGTTTATAGTACCATATATATTGAAGTATAGTGCTATTACTGGGAAATTGTTTTGTTTTGTTTTAAAGAATCACCCCAGTATAAACGACATGAACTACTTTTGATATTAACTATTACTATAACTTATCTTTTGGCCTTTACTGGTTTTCTCTTTCCAAGTGATCTCGCACAGCTTCAGTGATGTTTACTTCATATAAAAGTTATTTACCGTAAACCTTTGCCCTGCTTCTGCTCCAAATAAGCCTTAATCATGTTTACATTGTACAATTATTGCGCTGAAAGTAAGGCTTTATCAGTCAGTCATTTAAACAGATTCACAGTGGCATGAAAATTTGAGACACTAATAAATGCAGCAGTGTGTGATTTGGGACACAGGCTTTGTCTTTCCTTGATAACTGCTCTTCTGGTTTTCTTTTGTTGATTACGAACACAAAGTACTGCTTCCCCCAGAGTGGAAGAATATGTCCTTTTACGCAGGCACAGGATGCATGTGTCCGTACATGTACACGTTGGTCATCAGCTGTTGTCATCAACCGGAGTTTGAATGTGAGATGACATGAGGCTGCTGAAGAGCAGTCAGTAAGCCTTGGTCTGTCACAACCTTTAAGTCCAAAAAAATCTCTAATATGGACTCATTACTCCACAAGAATTTCTGCCACTGCAAGTAATGCCACTTTGTTTGGTTTGGTCTGTAGTCACCCTCCAGAGGCATTTAGTCAAAATGTCAGGCATGAAGCAGGCATTTGAGTAGATTTCATTCTTAAATGAAATGATGCTCTTTATCAGAGGTAGTCAGTTTTTTTTGGTACTTGACTACGAATTGTAGTAAATACATTCTGCTCAATTTCTACGATGGCTTGGACTCTTGAAAACACCGTTTGGTGAGCTATTGCTTACCATTATCATAACTTTGATGCAGAACTATTTTTCCTCTGAAAGCACATTTTAAAACCTTTACCGAAGGCACTCATGTATTTATAATTATAATTAAATATACCCATACTTTTATGAATTTTATCTAATTATCAGTTATCTAATCAGCCACAATCATGTGGCAGCAGCACAAGGCATACAATCATGCAGATACAGGTTAAGAGCTTCAGTTAATGTTCACATCAAACATCATAATGGGGAAAGACTGTGATCTCTGTGACTTTAACTGTGGCAGGATTGTTGGTGCCACATGCTCACCACTGTTGCAAAGAGTGAGTGATGAGTGCGTGATACGCTAACTACATGAATGTGCAGGTGTTCCTAAAAAGTGGACAGTGGGTGTGTTATGATGCAGCGTTAAGCTGAATCCATATTGCACGCATCATAGAAGCAATATTGATACTGCTTAACACTATAACCACTGTGGCTTTAACAAATCTTTGAGCCAGTACATGGGTCTTCTATCCACTTCACAAGATATCAATACCATTTAGGGACCAATGCAATAAAATCTTTTTACTTTTATTCTTTTAAGATTTATACACATCCATTCTACTTCTATACTTCACAAAATCACTTGTTCGCCATATACAGAACTTTTGCATAATATTATAAAGCTTAATTGATACTGATTAAAAAAAAAAAATGATGCACCAAACTTACAACCCAACTCAGTTTAAGATTTTTCTTCAAATTCAAATTCAGAATTTACGTCAAAAATGTTGGTCAGAGATCCAATTTCAGAGCATTTACTTACAATTACACGCACAATGAAAGCGGAAGTGACATTAGATGGGAGAGATGGAAATGTGAGCGAAGGAGAGCATGTCAGACAGAAAGACAGGAAAGAAGAGTGAGACAGGTAATAAAAAAAAAGAAATCATGCATACAGAGTGCAGAGGCTCCAGTAAGGTCAAAACATATTTGAGCAAGAGAGTATAAAAGACGGAAAGGGCTTACTGATAGGCTAAGGATTAGTGTGTAAATGGGTGTTCAGATTAGGGTCTAATGTGGCATAAGCTCTGTAAAGCCTTCACTGAACTGCTTGGCATAATGAATCAAAGCATGTCACACACACCCAACCAGCCACCCACACACCAATGTCACTGTACTCTTATTGGTACGGTCATTAGCAATAATCCCCTTCAGCGCTGCAGCCTGACCTATTTACGGTGATGTTATTCATGTGCCTCCATTGCCCAGTGTCGATCAAACACTAATCGAAAAAAAAAAAGAAAACCAATTACACAGACTTCAAAAAATACAATTACTCAAAATTAGATTATTTAAAAATTTAATACTGATTAGCGACAAGCGATAAGGCTGTGGAGGTAACAATTTATTAAGAAAATGGCTTCTGGCCTGTTCCTTCCTGTGTGTGTGTGTGCGTGTGTGTGTGTGTGTGTGTGTGTGTGTGACAGAGAGAGACAGAGAGAGAAGACAAAGAAAAGAATAACTCTCAGTAATTCAATCTGGTAATGACATGCTTTCATTATCATAACTAACTGAGTGTGGTAGTGTGCGTGTCTGTGCTGGTATATAGAGAACAATTTTGAATATGCTGAGGCTGCTGGAGGAAAACGGGAATACCAGAAATTTTCTCTCTCTCACACGCAAAAATGCAGACTGCTTTCCTTCTTTGCCTACTAGCTTGTTTTGCAAGACGACATTCTGAAATATAAAATTGTGAAGTGCCACTTTTAGAGTCACTGAGCTCTTCAGTACGACCCATTCTACCGTCAATATTTTTTTGGCCTCATCCTGTCTTTGAAATTAGTGGGAGGGAAAAAAGAGCTCTTACCACAACTGGAAACTGGCTGCTTGGGTTGAGTCATTAAAATCCACTCCAATTGAAACTGTTACTGATGCCTCTAGCTCCAAACTCTCTGAGGGAGAGAGACAGAAAAAGAGTGAAATATAGAAAGAGAGAGAGGGGGGTGTTGTTGGAAAGAGTGAGAGACAGACAGACAGATTACTATGTAAAGGCCTGATCACACAATCCTCTGTTACTGATGTTTTCTAACTATGTGGATCGCTACATGGGTCGTAACAAATAACGTCTACGCTCTACAGTCACAGTAGGAAGCCATGTATGACTTATCCTGTGGCTAGTTCCCTGTTTAGCTAAGCTTTTATGGTTCACATCACAGATCACAAATGGTTGGGTTCTAAGCTGAAGCCTAGGATGCATTAGCGAACACATTAACCAGTCTACTACCTGTGGTTTAATAACATTCATAATGGAGTTGAACTTAAATAATGAATATGAGCTCAGAGTGCTTTCAGCTTTAATTTCAGGGTATTTACAACCAAATTGGGTGAAAGGTGTACGGTAATTTGTATATCTGCAACCCCTTGGGGCATTTCACTTTGCCTTCAGCCAATGAAATGCATGCTCAGTTGTATTCAAGTCAGGTGAGTGACTTGCCCACTGTGGAACATTCTTTACCTTAAAAAAGTCTTGGGTTGCTTTCGATGTATGCTTTGGTCCATTGTTCATCTGCACTGGGATACTGTTGGAGAACTGCACAGGCTTTTTAGATTTAGTTTTTTTTTTATTGGCAAACTCTAATCTGGTCTTCCTGTTTTTGATGCTCACCAATGGTTTATATCTTGTGCTAAACACTCTGGTAAACACTTCTCTTGATTGTTGACTTTGACACAGATACATATACCTCCTGGACATTGCTCTTGATCTGGCCAACTGTTGTGAAAGGGCTTTTCATCACCAGGGAAAAATTCTTCTGTCATCCACCACAGTTGTTTTCCATGGTCTTACGGGTCTTTTGGTGTTCCTGCGATTCCTTCTTTGTAACGATGTAACAAATAGTTGAAATAATGAGCGAATAACATGCCAATTGTCCAATTATTTTTTGTCCCTTAAAAAGAGGGGCCCACATATAAAAAGGGCTGTAATTCTAATACCGCAATCACCTGATTTGGCTGTACATACCCTCAAATTAAAGCTGAAAGTTTGCATTTAGTGCACACATTCATCATTCAACCGTATATGCTGTGGAATAGAGAACTTAGCCTGTCCATGGAAATATTTGAATGAGGCTAATCCATGATAAACCATTTATTTTCTCTATTACCTTGATTATAGCATGACGGGTTTAGAATCATCTGCTGTTTTTGGCATGGAGAGAAAACTACAGCATAATGCCTCTGGTATGAAAAAGTGTGTACCATTACGCAAAATCAGGCAATGCTGTCAGAGACTGCAGTACTCTAAACCTTAATTTGCATTAAGGTAAGAATATGTTAGGCCTGTCTTTATCTTGTCTATACCTTTACTTACAAGGCCATTTCTGCTTTATATTACATGGATTCCTATAATAAAACTGTTAAGTGTTACACACTGTCCCATATTTTAACAAGTACACCATCCTCTCATCTGATAACAGGTCTAATTAAACTCACCAATGCCATTTGGGTTAGACTGTGTTGTGCTAACATTCTCACCAATTTGGCTGAAAGAGTGGATTTTCTGACCGGTGGACACCGTCTCCATGATGTGGATGTTGTGTAGGACATGGTCACTGTGATTGCTAAGTGTCAGCTGGAGAGAAACCATGTGGTTGTCGTAGATACATGGTTGCCTGGGAAAGTGATAGTGAGCAGCCAAGCCTTTTCCAGTCATGCTGTGGAGCAGCTCATGAGAACGAACAGGAACAAACATGGGACTAGTCACCTGCAAACATACATACATACATACATACATGCATGTTACAAATATGTTACAGACACTTTGAAAGTCTACTAGAAATTGGTACCGACAAGAACTCATGATAGTCCGGGACAAGACTAGAAGGTTAGTTATGCATACCAGGTCACACAATGTGTGGAGAACTGATTATAAAAAGAAAAATAATTAAATAAAATACATCAGCCTTCGCTAAATGGTGGACTGCAGTCTGGATTTGGACCAAGTGACTGTTTTAACAGGACCATGACGCATTTCTGATAAATTAACAAGAATAAATAATCATAATCACGGAGGCTTATTTCCCCGAAAACCATGGGTGCACAACAATCATGTGCGTCTACTTCACTCAACTAAATCATTCAGTGTTTACAGTGCTTACTAACTAGATGGTCAATCATTTGGGCTGTACTAGATCTAGAGAAAACATGTAGTAGAATCATTTGTAGTAGCGTACTAAAATCATTTTCAGCTAAGTGCTGTATAGCGACGAACACGAAAGGCAAATTCACATTAAAACCCCCTTCCTCATGCCAAATGGTGTGCAGAAGGGAACAAAAAGGAAATGAAAGAAATACAAAAGGCAGACGGGAAGGATGTCTGAATGGCTTTTTCCAAAATAGGAAAAGAAATTCAAGCTTTCAAAAATGAATGGACAGACCAATATTTGTGCATTATTTTCACAGCAAGTACTAAACCACTTTGCTCATATGTTTGAAAACTGTGGTAATAATTAAAAAAAAACTGGTAGCAATTTCTGAAATTGTGAAGCGCCCTGATGAGACAAAGCACAGAGCTTCCTAGCGAACATATCCACAGCTGTCCAAGGTAAGGGCATGCAAAATAACCTGAGTGTCTTCGAACAATCGAAAGGCAATTTCTCTCACTAGACAAGAAAAGTAGAGCTCGAGGTGGGGAAAAATGGAAAGTGAAATGGACACTGGACAAGATGATCAGTGATATTGTTGATCAGTGGTTTGTTCAGCGGTAGAGAAGTGAAGAAAAAAAGTGTATATATGTAGGAAAGGGAATATCCAAACCCCTGTTTATACTTTTTCCAAAAAGATGCACTTTTTTTATTTTGTTCAGAAGATTCTGTCACTGCTCATTAGCTTTTATCTATGTTTCAGATATTCATTCATTTGTGTTATTTAAATGTACAATAAATATTGTTGGAATGCTAGGGAAATGTACATTATTTGATAAGTAAACAACAAGCGCATGCAGATCTGCTGTGGTTCTAAATCATACCATACAATACAGTTGAGACATAACCAGGTTTAGACCTTTGTTGGAAGGGAATTTTAGTGATCGGACCTCTTTGGATTTTAATTCAATATCCCTGCTATAAATCAATAAATCTACATATTTAAAAAGACTTATTCTTTAAAACATTTATTCCTTTTCCTTTGTATGTTCCTCAATTCATTTATTTCTATATTTAGTTACTTATTTAGTCAGTTCTTTTTTCTATATTTACTTGTTGATGTATTATTTCTATTCTTTTATTTATCCTTGGATTGCTTCATTTTTATAATTCTGTATTTCATTGGCTTTTCACATTCAGGCACAGGAATCAAACCCAGAGCAGGAGACAGTTTAGGAGTGCAGGGTTGCAGAGACAGGGCTGGCATTGGCATGACATGGAGAGGTTATTGCTTGCTGCATTGACCGTGGTAACAAGACTGATTAGGATTTACTGGTGGAGAGGTTGATAGGCTTGTCCACAAGATTTCATTAGGTTTATGTGGTATGACGTGTAGTCAGAGCCAGTGTGTGTGTGTAAAAGAGAGATATTGAGACGTGTTTGCCTATGCATGCATGTGTTGGTTGTCTAGACAGGCTGTTTCCCTATATAGTTTTACTTCACTGAATCATTTGTTAAATATCAGTCTATTTTCCAACATTGGAAGCCTCAAGCCTACGTAAGGCCCATTTCGCACCAATCACAGTAACAGCAGTGTGCTGCCATGCAAGACTGCAACAGTGCCATATCCAATACACTCTCAATTTTGGGAATGAATGGGCTGGGGTTTTGTTCAGTTACCAGTGGACTTAGGAGGGTCCCAAAGGGTAAGGCAGTGTGAGGTTTGTGCAACCGTGGTAGCAGATAATCTTTCCCCACTTTACAATAATTAATGACAACCTGTACAGAATGAGTTGAGACTCTCTGATAGGAAAAAATTGTGAACCAAAAAGCTGCAACAAAATGCTTTTTCATGCATGGGGACCTGTGGGTAGATAAAACAGTGCACTGGTTAATGGCCTGTTCCAGTATGCCGGGCATTCACTGTGATGTATGTTAATTGTGTGCATCTTGCTGTGAATGTCAGTGGGTCAATCTGCCAGCCACCCCTGAAGTGCCGCCTTTCCCTTATCGAGAGCTCCTTGGGGTCGGTCCAGTCAGCATGGGAGAACTGCTTCACAATAGTCCCTGTGGACCACGCGATGCCGCATCCCCACAAACAGTTTCATGTAATCTCCAGAGTTGGGATCCTGAAAGATGTCCTAACTGACAAGGGCAGATCTTCTGTGTCACATGCACTACCCACACTTTATAAATTAAAGGGAATTAAAGCAAACTAGAGACTACTACCCCCCAACTGAGGCATTAGTGTTGCACTAATTGAAACACTTAAAAATATGAATCATCTTTTGATGAAGTTTGCAAATGATGATAGCCAGAATTGGGATAAATGGTTGCAAGCCTTATTATTTAAAGTTCAGGGTGTGGCCCAGGCATCCATGAGGTTTTCCTATCTTTAAGTTATTATATGGGTGGAAGCCCAGTAGGGTGCTTGGCATAATTAAAGACACGTGGGAGGACGGAAACAACACCTAGTAAAAATGGACATGCAAGCAAAACTTCTTGCTGGTGAATTTGCTCCAGGCCCACAAAAGCAACAATGGCTCTATAATAGGTGCTCCAAACTGAGCCAAGTTGCTTAAAATTACTCCCCAAGTGGCAGGGGACTTTCGAGATAGCAAGGCAGCTTGCGCAAGTCCACTATAAGGTATTGTGAATGGTAAGGGGGAAACCCACAGCAGATTTATCACCTCAATCTCCTCAAAGAGTGGAGAGGGAGAGAGTCTGTTGGGACCAGACATAGGGCTTTTATTAAAATAAAAAAATAAAATAAAAAAATAAATAAAAAAAAAAGTCCCACTCTGATCCTGCATAGAGTCAATCTCTGACAAT
Organism: Pangasius djambal; assembly: GCA_022985145.1. Lineage (NCBI taxonomy): Eukaryota > Metazoa > Chordata > Actinopteri > Siluriformes > Pangasiidae > Pangasius > Pangasius djambal. Next base: position 16,147,261 of record CM040989.1, on the reverse strand, counting down.
CCCAATGAGCAGAGGATAGAAAGGTTGCTAGAAGAATTTTGGACATTTTTACCTCTCCCTGTCTGGGTGCATGTACGTCATGGAACATCATAAATGAAGAGAAGCAAAGTACTGGATGTGATGATGCGGATGATCACTACTTATTTCAGGGTTCATAGCTACCATGTAATTAGGTATTAAATTCAACCAGATGGGGACAGTTCTGCCTTTTTTTCCCCCACCTTTTCTCCAGAGAAAAAGGATGAGTTAAACATGAGCATAGATATTGCAACTTAAGACAATATACAATAAGCCCCTGCAGCACAGCATCTCTGAAATGCACAAAAATGCTCAACTAACATCATTCATCCTAACTTCCACAACATTAACTAGATAACTAATGAACTAATACACTATTTCTTTCTAGTGACATGTTCCATATGGTTGCATATCCTTTACTTGATTTACACCCATAGAAAAGCCACAGAAATGGCCGCATAAGGAGGAACAATCTATCTGAACGTACAAACATGAGAAAAGCCCAAACTCTAACCATATTGTCCCTAAAGCACAATTCGAGGCAGGTACAATAAGCAGACATCTGGTGACGTCTGGTCAGGGCAGGCTGTGTTGATAAAGCCAACCATCATGTTAACATCACTTTACCTTGCTCTTTATTTTAGCATGATGACCACACTGTCACTCTACTCAAGGACCAAACAACACTTCACTTATCACTGCCCCACACACAGAGTGATGACCACCTCTGCTCTGTAAGAGTAAATAACAAGAGGATAGGAGAGTAACCTTGACCATACACACTCAGCAGGGGTGTGTGTGTGTGTGTGTAGGGGAGTTTGATTGAGCACCTTATTATGAATAAGCTAGAAGGAAGTGGAGTGATGGATGGCCACTCGCTGTAGTCACCTTCACATTCCGACAAAAAGATGCTGACAAACACAACACTCACATCCCACGGTAGGGGAAAAAAATAATGGCTGAAGTATATGAAAATCTATTTCTATATCTGCCTGTAATATGATTTAGTTATACATGAGGCACTTCTATTTAGACACAGAATTAAGATTTTAGAGGTGGCTTCAGGGACTGAGCAACTGTGTGTTCGCACCAGTGTGGTAATGTTCTGTGGTATAATCTTAGAAACACCAGTCTAATTTTAGAAAATGTCAACAAACTAGGTAACCAAGGTATTTACTTTAAAAGACTGAAGTAGTAAAAGTACCGTACATGCTTTTGTGGGGGTCATGCATAGTGGCATTCACACTGCTTTATACTAATGTCATTAAGGGTTGCGTAAACAGTCATGGAACAATTGTGTACTCCCGGTGACCAAAAAGTAGTTGCAAACATTTTTATGAGCTACAGCAGCAACACCACAACTGTTATTACACCATTCTGATGTCCCATCATGTCAGTGCTGGTCAGTTACCATAAATCCGCCCTCACATTTAGCTACGAAGTGATGTCCAGAGAGGTTGTGGGTCTCTCGACTTCATACACAAAGATGACAAAAATAGGCCAACCCCTTGCCTATAATGTCCATCTAATCTGTGTGTGTATTCTGCATAAATGCCTGTGTGGTCATTTAAAAAAAAAAAAAAAAAAGATAAATAAAAAGTGTGACGAGTAAAAAGTCTGTTGGTCTCTTGGCTTATCGTAAATTTTTAGAAACGTGCACAACACACACAGAAGCTCAGTTTATTTAAAAAAAAATCTAATTCAAATTTAGTGCTTTATTTTAGCAGTAAGATTTTAAAAACTTATTTATTATGTGTAGATTTCATGGTGAACTCACCATCAAGTTCAAAACATGAATGCTGGTGCATACAGTTAAGAGATCTTTGGTTTGAGATGGACAGGACTATACTGGGAGTAGGTGATATTAGGTCATTCTGTGTACAAATCAGAATTAGGAATATGTTTACATCATCTCCCCTCTTGCCTCTCCACAGAAGCTGAAATTACGTCACTCTCACTCACTCTGTTAACGGCATGATTCAAACTATGGTTCGATCCCATGTTGTTTCAAACATGCAGTTTTTTCCAAACATGCAGGTCGAATGAGAATTAGCAGAGTGGCTGGATAAGACAAATCACAATCTTCAGCAGGTGCCCATCCACACCTAGTGCTGTAAAAGCTAGGACTGGTTAATTAGAATGTAGCCAGTGCATCAGTGTTACAGTAAGGAGTTAAAAGACAGAAACGCTCATTGTAAACAAGAGGAAAACTGAAACTGTTTGCAGCACAGACTCCATTGTAATCTTGTGCTGCAACAAGAAACAATGATGACGTGCACACAAAGGGCAGATGGCGCTTTGGCCACTTGCTACGATAACCATTGCCCTATAAATAGGTACAAAACACAGCCACATTTCAAAAGTAGCTGTTTACCATGTTAGGGTAGGGTTAGATGCTGCTACCAATCATTATGCAAGCCGACATGCCCACACAGTTCTGGGTTGGGTGGGGAAAATGATTTCGTAGTATTTACCTACAATAATTAAAGCGTATTTAAGGATTATACGTTTCATAAATCTATCCTTACTTAATGCTTATTAACTTACAGACTTACAGATCTTTAGCATCACAGAGAAATTTGAAAACATTTGAAAACAGGCTTTAGGAAGAGACAGCCTCTGTGTATGCTTTCAGGTGGCAGTCATAACCTAGTATGTTTGTCTGTACTGCCACACAATTCTAACCATAACATTTATATTCACACAACTGCTGTGATTGGGCAGTTCAAGTATTTCTATGACTATATATAGTCACTTGAACGAGATTAACACGGATACGTGCTTGTATTGTCTGTGACCACTGTCTGTACAGTGCAGGCTATATATGTATTCGGGTGTGTGTCTGTGTGCACGCGCGCATGTGTGCTTTATATTTTGCCCATGCTTCTGAGTGATAATGAAGCTCAAACTGGGCACACTACAAACGCAGCAGGGTCAGCGCTACCTGATGGGTATCAAATGAACAAATTATGACACGTTCCCCTCTGTGTGATGGGGTCAAACGGCCGGCAGGTTTTGGCTAGTTGGCTTGTGCTTGCCTCCGACAGTTCAATTTCCCCAGGCCGATGCCTGTCCTCCTCGCACTAATTATGAATGAAACGCCATCAGAAACTCTGTGTTTTTGAATGAATCCCAATGTCAAAATGTTATTAGAGAAAGAGGCAGACATCACAGCTGGCCCCCTACCCCCTCCTCATCCGCCACCCACCCCATGCCTGGCCCAAAAAAAGAAAGCTGATAAGTACTGCTGAGAACACACGCATGTGTACGCATGAAAATTTCACTGTATGATAACCGTACAACACAATATGACCAATTTCTGGCCCATACAACAGAGATAATATTTACAGTTGACTGGCAAGCTTGTATTTTTTTTGTTGGTGACCAGGTACTAATGACATAGCGGTCACTGACGACACTACTGATGATTTATAAAATGTAAACAGTGTTACCGATTTCCTTTTTCACTCCTCAATTGCAAAGCAGCTAAGAACTCTGGCAGAAAATGAAACAGAAGGCATACTTTTACATTATTTATACTATTTGATTATTGTTCATCATCATTATCGCTATATATCATAGCACCGTTGAATTCTTCATTCTGATTGGCCACAGGAAAATCATACCATTCTATGGTAACAACTTTCACAGGGACACGGACAAAAAAAAAAAAGGTAACTGTAATTGTTGATATGGTGAAGTCTTCTACGATAAGGCACTTATCTAACATTTTTGGAAGGGGCCTGCAGTGTCATCACTTTGCAAGTGCCAGAGTTAAAGCTATTCCTTTAAGTTTTTCAACACAGGACACAGGGCTTTGCAGTTTCTGGTTTCTCAGTAACAAGATTTATTTTTGCTATTCAACAAAAAGTGAGGCTAGTGCTGTTATAATGCAAGTGATAACAGGAACTCATTTTTTTCCCCTGGATGTTCCACAACATTAAATGTAACTATAATTGGGAAAAATATAACGTCATTCCTGAATAAATATAAGAACATTGGGAAATGGAAGTGATATGCGGGGAATAACCACTTCTGCGCTGTTCTAGTTAAATAATTAGCTTCGGGGTGGTAAAAGCTCTCCACTTTACCTCAGGTGACCCATCACTTATTTTCCAATAACAGCATGCCCCCAAGTGTTTTATTCCTTAAATAACAGACGGGTAAATTACTGAAAAAATCTTCTTCTATGAATATGATTTAGAGTATAATTGATTACACAAGACTTTCTGCATAGGTCTCTTTTTAGGCATGGATGAGTGTGTATACGTGCGTGTGCTTGTGTGTGTGTGTAACAAAGACTGGGTTTATCCACTGTGACCGAGATTCTAAAAGGCCTATAATGTATTTATGCATAGCACTGACGTGAAATCAGCCGGTTCATTCGCTTCTCCATCTTGCCCTTTATTCCAGCTCTGATTAGACTGCAGCCTAGCCTCACGGGGAGTATTCTAATGACCTGTGCCTAACAGCCTATCGCAACACAGTAGTTTTGATGAATCTGTCAATCAAGCAGCTGTGGACTACCCTACATTTTCCCCTATCCTCCCTGTTGGCAATTCCATGGTAACCTAGGCAACCCTGCTAACCTGGTGATGATGGAGAGATGAACGGAGACAGAGCAGGGAATTGTCTGTAGAGATTCTGGGATAGATACCTGAGAAATCTGGGCCAAATATGGCTGAGCTTAGGCACATAAGGACCAGTTATGGCAAAAGCTAGCGGGCAAACAGTAAACAATAAATTTTTTTTTTAAAGACAATTTGAATCAGGGCAAAAAATCTCCCCATGCAGCCAATGGTTAATTCAGGTGTTGTTCATTAACATTAACATTAACACACACACACACACTGATCAGCCATAACATTAAAACCACTGACAGGTGAAGTGAATAACACTGACTCTCTCATTACAATAACACCTGGGGCGTATGCATAAGGATCTGAGCGCCTTTGTCAAGGGCCTCACTGTGATGGCTAGACGGCTGGGTCAGACCATCTCCAAAACGGCAGGTCTTGTGGAGTGTTCCCAGTATGCAGTGGTTAGTACCTACCAGAAGTAATCCAAGGAAAGAAAACCGGTGAACCAGTGACAGGGTCATGGGCACCTAAGTATCACTGATATGCGTGGGGAGCAAAAAAGAGTTCACAATGTTGACTTGGCCTCCAAATTCCCCAGATCTCAATCCGAATGAGCATCTGTGGGATGTGCTGGAGTTATGGGACTCCATAGAGGCCCCACCTCACAACTTACAGGACTTAACGGATCTGCTGCTAACGTCTTGGTCCCAGATACCACAGCACACCTGCAGAGGCCTTGTAGAGTCCATGCCTCGATGGGTCAGAGCTGTTTTGGTGGCACAAGGGTTACTGACACAATATTAGGCAGGTGATTTTAATGTTATGGCTGATCAGAGTGTGTGTGTGTGTGTGTGTGTGTGTGTATATACACATATAGTCATGTGAAAAAATTAGGACACCCCATGAAAGCCTGTATTTTTCCTGTTTCTCAACATAGTTAAACATATGGACATTTGATCTTCATTTTAACAATATTGGGAGATGCAAGTAATATAACGAAAACAAATAAAACCAAAGAAAAGTCTTTTTTAAATGATCTGTAAAATATAATTTAAAAAATCCAATTTCTTGTGAGGAAAAAAGTAAGGACACTCCCACATTTATTTGTACTTAAAATGGCTAAAATTACGTACAGGTGTATCACATCAGGTGCAAATTATTAGAACATGGTTACAGAGCATTTTGACGGAGGCTTGCCTTATTTAAACCTCAGACATTATTTTGGTTAATTGTTGAAGTGAGAGGTATCACCATGGTGAGATCCAAAGAGCTCTCTGAGACCTTCAGAAAGAAGATTGTTGATGCTTAAGAGTCTGGTAAGGGGTATAAAAAGATCTCAAAAGAATCTGTAATCAGCCATTCCACTGTCCGGAAAATCATTTACAAGTGGAGAACATTTAAAACAACTGCCAACATGGCCAGGTCAGGTCGTCCAAGCAAATTCACCCCAAGAGCAGACCGCAAGATGCTTAAAGAAGTCTCCAAAAACCCTAAAATATCATCACTGGACCTACAGCAAACTCTTGCTACAGTTGATGTCAAAGTGCATGAATCTACAATCAGAAAGAGACTGCACAACTTTAATTATCATGGGAGGTGTGCAAGGAGGAAGCCTTTGCTGTCTAAGAAAAACATGAGGGCAAGACTCAAGTTTGCCAAAGAACACATAGACAAAGGCCAAGACTTCTGCAATAATGTGCTTTGGACAGATGAATCCAAAATTGAATTATTTGGACACCATAACAGAGGGCATGTTTGGCGTAAACCAAATACAGCATTTCAGCAAAAGAACCTCATACCAACTGTGAAACATGGGGGTGGAAGTGTTATGGTTTGGGGATGCTTTGCTGCAGCAGGACCTGGCCAGCTCACCATCACAGAATCCACTATGAATTCTACATTGTATCAGAAGGTGCTTGAGGAACATGTGAGACCATCTGTCAAAAAATTGAAGCTGAAGCAGAACTGGACCTTGCAACATAACAATGACCCAAAACATACCAGTAAATCCACCAATGACTGGCTGAAAAGTAAAAAATGGAGAGTTCTGGAATGGCCAAGTCAAAGCCCAGACCTAAATCCTATTGAGATCCTGTGGGGTGATTTGAAACAGACTGTGCATGCAAGAAACCCCTCAAACATCACACAGCTGAACGAACTCTGCATTGAGGAGTGGGGGAAACTTTCTTCTAGCCGATGTCAGAAACTGGTAGATGGCTACAAGAAACGTCTCATTGAGGTTATTTCAGCCAAAGGGGAAAACACTAGCTCTTAGGGCATAGGGTGTCCTAACTTTTTCCTCAGTTTAAATACTCATTTCTGTTGATTTCTTTTTTTTTTTTTTGAAAAAGTGAAAAAGTGATTTTTCTGTTGTTTACATGCAATTACGTCACTTTCATCTGCAGGTACAAATTAAAACAAGATCAGAAATTGACATGTTGACATTTCTTAATAAAGAACTGAATATTTAATGGGCTGTCCTAATTTTTTTTCCCACATGACTGTACATACACACACACACACACACACACACACACACACACACACACACACACACACACGTGTGAACGTATTACCATGTGAATGATATGTAGTGTCATAACAGATGGAACTTTTTGAACTGTTAAAGCAAACATAAGGATGAATTCATCCAGAGGCTGAACGCCCAGCAGCTGTCTGTTCTCTAAGACATTCTTAATTGACATTTGATTTTTATGCACACATGCAAAAGGTTTGCTTACACTTTCCATGGTTACATTTGGCACGAATGAACGAAAGAAATTTGTTATGCTTCTATTCCCACTCCTTTTCACATGTCACTCAAATGCTTTTGCGAAAAAAAAAAAGCATTTTCTTTTTCCTGGTTTGCTTAATTTTGTGCAGCGTGAAACTGAATCAGACCAAACAGGGAAAAAAAAAAAATCAATTTCAATCTAATTCAAATTCAGCAAACAGACTGATAAGAGAAAGTATGCTCAGTGTGTGTGTAGAACAAAGCCGGAGCTACTGAGATTCGCTTTCTGTGCCTCTATTTTGGTTAATTCAGAGAATTTCATTCATCTTTCAGAGACATATTCCTTTCCAAGTCAAACACTCACACTTTCTCTCAGACATTTCTCATGGGAGAGGAAGCCACGTTCACACTCAAAAAGGTCAACGATCACACATTCAAACACACACATACACAAACACACACAATGTTCCAGCACCAGAAAAACATCTCATCCTACCTACAGGAGAGAAGAGACGGAAATACAAACACACAAAGGAAAACGACTATGAACACGCACCTGGATGGCCGGGGTGGAAGAGGCAGAAAGCGAGAGGCCTTGCAGGTCAGACAAAAGACTTGGGGAGAGGATGGAGCTCTTGGGTGTGGTAACTACAGTGGGTGAAACTACAAAAAAAAAACAATGTTCATAAATACACAAAAATGCTAGTTATTCATAAACAAAGATGTATAAAGATACAAAAAAAAATAGAGTGCCCTCCATAACTATTGGCATCCGTTAGAACAAATGAAAAAAAACGGCACTATAAAATAAATATTACACACAATTCATATTTTCAAGTCAAAAAATTCTTATGACGACTAATTTTTCATGGAAGGAGCACTTTAAGGAACTCCTCAAGCCAGTGAAAACAGGTCCTGCAGAAGACCTCAGTGACGGTTTGTCCATATTCTTGGCATTAAGTCCAACCCTCCAGCAGGTCTGTCTTTCTCCATTCCTGTTTGTTGGAGTCAAGGTTGAAGAGGTGTCCAATATATGGGACAAAAGGTAACATCACTGTTATTTGCAGATAATGTTCTCTTGGTACCATCCAAAGAAGACAACAGAATACTTGGTTCACTGCTGAGTATGAGGTGAGAAGATTGACAATCTGTGAGAGCCTTAGAGTAGAGCTGCTGCTTATCTGCATGGAAAAGAGCCAGTTGAGGTGGATTGGGTACTTTAAGGACGCTCCCTGGTTGGTTCCTGCTAGAGCTATAATCAGATGTGCCCTACTAGACAAAAACATTCCCACAACATCAGAGATCCTCCAGCATACCTAACAGTGGAAATTAGGTTCTTTTCTGTATAACTACAAAAAAAATCTGTTTCATGCTCCAGGTGCTTACATTTGTGGTTGGATGAAAGAAAGGGATTTCTTCTGACACGGCTTCCAAAGAGTTTGATGGCATTGAGACGGCTATTTGTACATTTGGAGAAGTGGAGACTCCCAAATTGTTATCTTTTTTTTTTTTTTTAAAACTATCAGACCAGGCGACTTTTACACATTTTAACACTGGAGTGCCCTGGAACAAATCATTACTTAAAAATACTGTTTGAATGACTGACAACTGCACAGATGTTTCGAACTCTCCAAAGTTTCTTCCGTTCTCCAATGTTTCAAATCTTCAACTATCGAAGTTAAATGAACCTCGAGCCCACTGTAGCCTCAGATTCTTGGTCTTGGCTGACAGGAGTGGAACCTGATCTGTTGTTACAGTCCACCTACCTCTTGTGCTATTCATTCTGAGATGTTTTTCTGTTCATCGTGGTTGTAAAGAGTGGTTATTTGGGTTACCATAGCCTCCCCATCAACTCTAACCAGTCTGGCCAGTCTCCTCTGACCTCTCTCCTCAACAAGTGTCATTTCCGCTGCAGAACTGCCACTCACTGGCTGTTTTTTTTTGTTTTTTTTTTGCATAATTCTGAGTAAACTCTACTGTTGTGCGTGAAAAGCCAAAGAGATCAGCATGACTGAATATGTACATGACAAAGCAGGGGTACAGGTATTCCTAATAAAGTGGCCATTGTATGTGAGTGAGTGAGTGCGTGCGTGTGTGTGTTACTCTTAATTACAGAATTAAGAGTTAAAATTAAATTTTACTCCAGGACTCCTGGAAACTTACAGTCATCCAGATCCAAGAGAGAAGTCTCTTTTGCTTTCTTAGGTTGCTCTGCCAACTAAGAAAGAAAGAAAAGAATAGCTTAAAATGTGAAATGGAACTACAAAAAATATATATATTTTAGATACAAATATGCAAAGATCATGCGATGCAATTTTGCCATTAGATACTGCAGGAAGCAACTTAGAGTGGCTTCCAGAATTCTGAGCCCACTATTGCAAACGATTTCAGCAGTTTTATACAATAAATGAAGTTCTGTTAAATTATATTCTTGAAGTCAAACAGTTTGTTCTTGCTTACTGAAAGATAACACAGAGGTCAAAACCAGTATCATGTTTTAGTCATTAAGAGGTGATAAATGTAATATGCTTCATGTAATCACTAGCTAACCAAACCCACATATCTACCTCTCTTACCTTCTTGACTGGTTTAGGTGTGCTTTTTGGTTTCTGTTTAGTTGGGGAGACAGAATCAGAGTCGGACTCTGAGCTAGACGAAGTGTCCTCTGAGGTGCTCGACTCACTTCCCAAACCAGGTTTACCCAAATGCCTGTTATTTTGGTCCACATCTGAGTCACTGAAACACAAAAAACACATGGATTTGGGTCTGTAGATTGGTATACGTCTGAGGACAACCAAAAAAACTACATGCATATTCTCTTTTCTGTATCCCTTACAGAAGCCAGTGTGCTGCATGGCTGTCAAACAACCTATATGTTGCATTTGAATCTTCTGAATATTAATAAGCCTATAAATATCATACTCCCACAGCTAGAGCAAACATTAGCCATAGTGCTACACCGAGAGTTCATTAAGCAATAGGTCACGAGCAACAACGCTGCTGTATTGAATATCAGCACGGCTCTGATTACTTGCAGCCTTGCTGATATTCAATATAGCAGCGTCGTTGCTCTTGTTGTACTCAATACAACAGCACTATTGCTATGATACAACCTTTTTATTAACAAAGAAATTAATATATAGAGATCTCGTCTCACGCCGCTCTCTCCTGTCCAAGGTCTCATCTGATGTAACTTCTGCTAAAGCCACATTTTACAACGAAAAGCTGGAAGCTTCTGCACAAAATCCTCACAAGCTCCATAACATATTTTCTTCCATTCTTAATCTGCCAGCTCCCCCTTCTGCAATCCCAACACTTGCCCACTGGATCCCATTCCTTCCACAATGCTCCAGACCACCTCACAAGACTTCCTCCCCTTCATCACTACCATCATTAATTGACTCAATAACATCTGGTCATGTACTGAATGCATTTAAGACAGCAAGGGTTATTCCCATCCCGAAGAAACCCACTCTGGGAACCAAAGACATCTACAACTACTGGCCGGTATCACGTCTCTCTTTTCTTTCTAAAATCCTTGAACATGCTGTCTAAAATCAACTGGACAAAGCTGCACATTCCACAAAACCGCCCTTGAAGCTGTCACCAAGAAGCTCCATGCAGCCAAACTATCATTAGTCCTCATCAACCTTTCAACAGCATTTGACAGTCAGTCACAAGACGGTCATATCAGGTGATATGAAGGGGATCCACATTTGCTCCTTGCAGACTCTCCACTTGTGTCCCACAAGGCTCAGCGCTTGGTCATCTTCTGTTCTCCTTCTATATTCAATCTCTTGGTGAGGTTTCATACCACTGCTATGTGAAGGACACACAACTTATCCTCTCCCTTCCTCCCTCAGACACTGATTTCTACTCAGATTCCAGCATGTCTGGCAGACATCTCATCATGGATGACAGCTTATCAGCTGAAACTTATTCCCAGCAAAACTGAGCTGCTGTTCATTCCGGGAGACGCCTCCCCATGTCAGGATCTTGTGATCTCCCTGGACAACTCTCAGATCTCACCTTCTGTCACTGCATGCACCCCTGTGGTAACCAGACAATCAACTGTCTTCTCCTCGGCCATTGCTAAACTGACACACTTGTGCCGGTTTCTCCTTTACAAAATCATAAGGATTTGTCCATTTCTATCCACAGAAGCCACTTAGGTGCTTGTTCAGTTCCTTGTCATTTTGAGACTGGCTACCCACTCCTGGAAGGTCTGCATCTGAGCACCATTCGACCTTCACAACTGGTCCTTTGCGCAACATTTCAACCTTCCCAAGTTCTCACATACCGCTCTATTGCTATGCTCCATCCACTGGCTTACATTTAAAACACTGATGCTTGCATACAAAGCCAATAATGGACCGGCATCTTCTTTAAAGCACTCAGAACACACCGCGTTGCACCACGTTCCCTCTGATCCTGTAACACTGCTCAACTGGTCCCACCATCTCTCAGGGTACAAGGAAGGCATGCATCAGAACGCTCTTCTCTGCTCTGGCAACTAGGTGGTGGAATAAACTTCCCCTAGATGTCTAAAATGTTTAGTCACTGGCTGTCTTCAAACAACGACTAAAGACCGATCTCTTCATAAAGTACTTAAAATAGCACTTTGTTATTTAAATATAACAATATTTACTCTTAGTCCCTGACCTACTGAACCAGTATAAAGATGTATTTATTGATAGAGAATTCAAAGCACTTCTGCACACAGACTGACTGGCAGCCCATGGTAAGAGTTTGGTTTCAATGTAATGAACATTATTAGAATTGGAATTTTATGTAGTGAACACAGACAAGTGGTTCCTCTTTGCATGTCTTAAATTTTGCTACGTTTTCTGTATCTCTTTTGTTTTCATGTTCTTCTCTGAAACTTTTCTAGATTCTGTCTTTTGGACTGTCTCTTAAAATATGCTACAAAAAAAGCCACTGTGTGAGGATACATAATTAAATATGTAAGGACACGCATGCTTAAAAATATATTATGTTTTAATCTAACATTCACTAACTCAGATGAGTATAATTTTTTTTTTAAAAATGCACGTGTTGGTCCTCTCACACGCATTAGCTTGTTCAATGTCTAAAAAGACAAATGCAATCTTGCACAGTTTGATACTAGACGGAGAAGGGAATAAGTCTGGTCAGACAGACTTGTACATCTGAGAAAGAATTTCAATGTAAATACTGCATGACAGTTCGCTGTAATGTGAGCACTGTGATTGGTCTGAGTTACCAATTCTGCAGGTGTGGGCATTTAGCATCCATATCACAGAGACACAAATTAATGAAGAAATAAAAGCCTCACCCATTTACCACAAAAAAGCCACTATATACTTTTGAAGAATAGGACAAATTTTGCCTTTAATTACAGTGTTATATTGGACTATCTGATTGGCTGTTTTTTTTTTTAAACCTACCTTTAAAAAGCACTTCATTTTAAAGCACTGTAACCAGTAACTTACATGAGTTGAAATTAGGATACATTACTAGTACATCTATATATATATATATATATATTATATATATATATATATATATATATATATATATATATATATATATATATATATATATATACACCCATCAACCATAATGTTAAAACCACTGACAGGTGAAGTGAGTAACATTGACTATCTTGTTACAGTGGCACCTGTCAAGTGGTGGGATATATTAGGCAGCAAGTGAATAATCAGTTCTCAAAGTTGTGATGGAAGCAGGAAAAAAAACGGGCAAGCATAAGGATCTGAGTGACTTTGACAAATTGTGATGGCTAGATGACTGGATCAGAGCATCTCCAAAAAGACAGGTCTTGTGGGGTGTTCCTGGTATGTTGTGGATCGCACCTACCCAAAAGTAGTCCAAGGAAGGACAACCTGTGAATCAGTGACAAATTCATGGGTGCCCAAGGCTCTGATACACATAAGTAGTGAAGGCTAGCCCGTCTGGTCTGATCCCACAGAAGAGTTACTGTAGCACAAACTGCTGAAAAAGTTAATGCTGGCTATGACAAAGGTGCCAGAACATGCAGTGCATCACAGCTTGCTGCATAAGGGGCTGTGTAGCCGCAGACCGGTCGGAGTGCCCATACTGGATGTGGATGCTACTTTGACAAGTACCACCTACCTAAACCTTGATGCAGACCAAGTACACCCCTTCATGGCAATGGTATCCCCTAATGGTAGTGGCCTCATTCAGCAGGATAATGTGCCTTGCCAGATTGCAAAAATCATTCAGGAATGGGTTGAGGAACATGACAAAGAGTTCAAGGTGTTGACTTGGCCTCCAAATTCCCCAGATCTCAATTCGATCGAGCATCTGTGGGATGTGCTGGACAAACAAGTCCGATCCATGGAGGCCCCACCTCACAACTTACAGGACTTAAAGGATCTGCTGCTAAGGTCTTGATGCCAGATACCACAGCACACCTTCAGAGGTCTTGTGGAGTCCATGTGGTCAGAGCTGTTTTGGCGGCACAAGGGGGACCTACACAATATTAGGCAGGTGGTTTTAATGTCATTGCTGACTGGTGTAAGTGGTAAAAAGAACTGGTACCTGTCTTTCCTGGGTTTTGTGCCCTGCTGAAGCGCTTTGTTTTTCAGAGTTTTCCTCTTTTTCTTGTCAGAACCCAAGTTGCTGCTCTTCTCTGATTGGCTGGAGCTCTCATCAGACTCGCTGCTACTTTCGTCATTTTCTTCACTCTCTGTGTTGCTGCTTGACTCTACACACAGATTACCATAAACAGAACAATTTAAATTTACTATGACTCCATGCCTTTCACACACACACACACACACACACACACAAACAACCAACCTTCACTGCTCCTACTGCTGTCCTCACTGCTGCTATCTGATTCCTCCTCCTCCTCTTCTTCCTCTCCAGAGTCTGAGTAGAACTTGTCATCTGATGTGGTAGGTTTGGCTTTGCCGACAGATGGAGCCCATTCATTCGCCTTACACAGACACACACACAATGATGTTTTTTCCCCAGTAGAACTACATAATCATGCAACTAAACACTTGTACATGTACAACTGTACATTTTGCTCCATATAGGAATCTGACAAAAGGAAAATGCAAACATAGTGAATTCTCCCCATAGAAACACATGCAAGAGTGTGATACAACGTCTACTGTCATTTAACAAATCACATTTAGTAATGGTTGTTACCGCTTCCACCACCTCCACATTTCTCACAGACTGGTCAGGAGCCACAGCCGGCCAATCAGATAGCTCCAGATAGCCTGTGGCTTTAGAGTTCAGAGTGTGGGACAGTGTGCCGAGCTGAAAACGATCCCGATCTGAGTGAAAGAGACATGAAAACAAGCAATAAAAAAGCAGTAGAGAGAAATCGAGAGATGAGAGAGCAGTCTACTCAAAACTCTGAAAGTTTTTGCAAGGTCGAGCAAAATAACTAAAGTTCTCAGCAAATTAAAGAAATACAGAGCTCAACTCTGTAAACCTGTAGCCTATAGTTGAGGCTGAATGTTCGCATACAAATATGACAAAGACTTTTCATGTTCCGATACTTTCTTTTGGCAAGTCAGTTAGGCCATCACTTTCACACATTGAGGTAATTTTAAAATAACTGATTAGAGGCAAATTTATTTCATTCACTATATCAGAACTCCTGTGGGTTGAAAGTTTACATATACAAAGTTGATACCATGGGAAAATCCAAGCAACTCAGTAAAGACTGAGACTTCTGGACTTCCACAAGTCTGGTTCCTCCTTTGAAGGCTTTTCCAAAAACTGAAGGTACCATTAGATATCAAAGTATATACATCCATCATTGAGGGAGAACTACATCACCATGGCCTGAAAGGCTGTCATGCTAGTAAGAAGCCCCTGAAGGGTCTGGGGCAATTCAGAAAAGAGATCATGAGGAAGGAGATTTATCTAAAAATACTTTAGTAACACCTCAAAACATCAGCCATAAAGTTAAAACTTGGTCACAACTTTCAGAAGGACAATGACCCTAAGCACACCAAGGTTGTAACAAACGGCTTAAATACAACAAAAGTAATTGTAGTGGCCTTCACAAAACCCTGCACCACCTGAATCTCACAGACAGTCTATGGACTGAACTGAAAAAGTGTGTCCAAGCTTAGTTATTATTTTAAAAATGACCTCTTATGGAAATAAATTAGAAATCCTAATTGACTATAACTTTTTACATACACCTAGGCTAAAGTCTTTTTTCACAAGCCCACACATTTCATCATACTTTTCCTGTGTTTAATCTCAACACAGATAACTTGAGTTGAGCTGAGGCATAAAACAGTTTCCAGATTTAAACGCAGACTTGCATATTTTAATTAGGAAAATTAAAATTTCCATAATTATTTCCCAAATATATTAACAAATTCGGTTTATTCTTAAACTAACTGGAGATCATCACATTGGTTCTTATAGTATTTTTCCCAGAAATCTTGTAAGGCATCTGTATATTATTAGCAGTCTGTCTTCTGTTTAACTGTAATTAATACAATCCCACTGCCCCACTCACTGTGCGGATAACTAAAGACTTGAAGTGTGGATTTTATAAAGACTTGCACACTCCCTGTGACTACATCTCAAGAATCCATATTAGTGCAGGAATTTATGTGCTTAATCACAGCAAGGCGAGAGGCTGTTGACCTCACTGACCTGCAGAAATGGGCCGTCAGAGCAGAGAAAATTAGATGCTATGACTACTGGTCAGAGAAAGGGGATATGGAGGAAAAAAAAAAAAGAATGCAGATAGAAAAGAAAAACGGAATAGATACTTTACTATACAGTCTATATGTACGGTTTATTTTTATATTAGAAAGCAGCTGTTATGACAGACTGGTGGGGCCAATAGGAAAAAAGACACTAATGTTGCTTTGGCTCCTAATAGTTTTGTTCCAGCATAAATGCTTCCAACTGAGTCACAGTGTGAATGGCGCCCAACTCACTGCAGTCCAAACTTCCTGCACAAATACAGTGGGGTCCAAAATTCTGAACCCAAATCTGGGATTTTTTTCCCATTTAAAACTGGAAATAAACGAAGTTTTTAGAATTTTGAAATATTTAAAACAAAGAAAGTACATATTTAATAATATTCAAGATTCTGCACTATTTCTAGGTCCCTTAAATATAAGCAAATTTGTGATACTGACCATGTTAAACTGCTTTATAAATGCTTTGTACAAATAGTCAGATTTTCAACATGCTAATCTCTTCAACTGAAGCATTATATAAAAAGGGCACATACCAAAAACTAAGAAACTCTGAAATTCATGTAAATATTTCTAATATTCTACTTTTCACATGTTGCTGTCAATATAATTTCTAATTTAAAAAAAATCGTAGTATTAAATTAGAAAAAAATGCAGAATATAAGCATTTTCACTAGTGGTCTCAATGCCCCAATCCATAGGGCATGAGGGCTCGCTGAATGCCTCGATGAGTATGAAAAGTATATAAAACGTGCTATGTCCAATCACCAGATCTCCACCTAACTAAACACCAATGGGAGATTTTGGACTGATGTGCTAGACACTGAACAATAGTACAGGCATTTCTTAGTGAAATTAGAGCTAATATTAGCTGCATAAGCCATGATCAACAAGCCCTGTCTCTACAGCAGAAATTCATAGATAAGTCATGACCATGGCCCCAGTCACACAAATATTAGCAGGATAATGGTAACAGCAGAAGCAGAGAGTTAGGAAGTGTGTGTTGATTCTGAGTAATGCGGTCATGTGAATACAGCACTTCAGCTGGAAACATACACTGGGATTGCTTAGACTCAAAGTAAACCTGTACCAGATCAACATCTTGGAAAAAGTGATCATTCTAAGGGAAAAGAATTTTAAGTGAACACGAAGTACAAGGTATCATCAAGATCTATTGTGATGAACTGTTAAGCTGATGAAACATCTATAGCTTACTGAAAAAGTGCACTGTGAATTTGGTGGACACATAACTAACATATCTAAGTCCATAGCTGATAAAACACCATCTAATAAGAAACTATCTGAATATACCAACAGCTCACCTGATGATGAAGGCATTGTAATGTTACTACAGATAAGAGTGAATTTATCACCAACACTGAGCACAGAAATGTAGCATTCTTGGAATTATAACATTCATGCAAATGAAAGCAGAAATGGATTATACACAAAAAGATCTGCCTTGATTAAATTCTTATGCACTGAAAGGGAGAAAAGAGAAACCATGCAAGGGAAGGGGGGAGAAACAGAGAGTGCTTAATGCCAGAATGAAAGTAACCACTAAGTCCTAGGAAGGCAACAGCCCCTTCTGGTCTAGCCCTCTTAATCTAGCTTCCCCTTCCATTCAGAAAGTTAAAAAGGCAAGAGAACAACACTGCCACCTGATGGTGAATGTTGAAAAATAGCACTCAGATTCAAGCAGCAGATAAGACTAAAAATTGACCCTGGATGAAGAGAATAACTGAGCCATCCACAAGTGCGACAATGAAAGAAGTATCACAAGATACAAAATAAGTGTCTCCTGCTAGAGCTCCAGTGAAACTGATGCCTGTTGAGACTAAGAAAGGAGGCAATGATCTGATACATCAGCACTAATCACCCGTACCTTTAAACAAGATCTGAAGCATCCTCGATTAAAGGGAATGAGTCTCTGGCATAACCTCACCCAGCTTGGGCACATTTTCCCTCTGCATCCATTTGATGGCTTGATAATGAACGTGATCATAAAGCCAAGAGACCAGAGGGTGCTCATGATGGATTCAAGAACAAGCTTGATCTCTGATAGATTGGAGTAAACATGTCTTCAGAGAAGTGGTGAATCACTTCTAGAATTCAGTGAAACAGGACGCAGAGACATAGCACATGCATACAAAACACTCTCACTAACTGGTTAACTGATTGTCAAAATGATGCACCAAGAGAGAGTCATGGACAGCCCAAAACATCAAAGATCTAAGCAGTGTGAGCCTCTAAAGTGGGCAAGAACAATTTGCAGAAATGTATGCCACTGTACAAAAGAATGCTACGCAATTAACATAAGTGTCAAACTCAATGGTCTGGATGATGCCAATGTTCCACAGCAAGGCAGGTCCTTCAAACATGATCCCCACCCCATGACCCTTTTTCCAACATTGCCAGAAATTCAAGGGAAACAGATTCCCTTCCTTATAAGCTCTCTGTTAACGCTAATTAAACATTGGAAGGATGGCCTATATGTCCACTAATGTTAACAAACAACAAGAAATGAATTTTTGTTTTATACCAAAGCAAAAATGTCATACATAGCCACCAAATTGGCAAATGTTTATGAGCTCATAAACTATATGACAGCAATACGGATCCAGCAGCATGTAGATCACAAGAGATCAGTGTTGCCAAAATGAAGAGTGTCACAGGGATCATGTTTGAGGGCAATTAAAGCCACTGCCTGACCGAGGAGTGAGTTTCAAGCATAGTTTCAACCGAGTTTTGCAAGTCACAGTCACCCAGAACAGCCCATCACTGAATAGGAGAACCCAGTCAATCCAGTCATGCTGCTGCCACAGCCTTCAGACTCTGATGATGAACGCAGATGCAGAAAGAGCAAACGCAGCTGATGGAAACACCACTTACATTCCAGAAATTATCACACCAGTGGTTCATCACCAGTGGTGAACAACCAATGAGGAGCAGGCTAGGCTGCGATGACAGCACTTCATACGATTGCTTCTTGAGTTTTACCTCACACATCCCACACATTAGTGAGTCTAAAATCTTGTTGGTGCAAGAGCATCCTTGTCATGGAAAAGATGATAACGGGAGGAAGAAGTCCCTTGCAAAACTTATGCAAATATTATACACTTAGCTACTGTTGAGAAGGGTCTGTCTGCAAACCACAGATTGTTGTGCGACACTGAATGGGACAGGTGGCCTATGTCTGAGTTCATATATAAAGTCATGACACAGCATTACAAATATTTATGAATATGAATTAATCAACTTAGCTTGTCAAAAGCTGTAAAAATACATGCACATACAGTGAGGGCCATAAATATTTGGACATTGCAGATAAAGGGTCTCAAGTATGGCGTTTGCATTTGGAATCTGTTGATTATGTTAGTTTGTCCAATTACTTTTGGTCCCTTAAAAGGAGGGTGGGGTGGCACACATAAGTGCTGTAATTCCTATGCTGTTTACCCAATCTGGATGTAAATACTTAAAGCTGAAAGTCTGCACTATGAGATCATGCTCATGATTTAATTTCAACTCCAGTATATTGTGGTAGACAGCTAAAATAACTACAATTTTGTCTATGTCCAAATATTCATGGACTTGCCTGTACATACAAATGAGAATGAGAAAGAGGAGGAAGAGTGTACCTTTAAAGGCAGACTGCAGCACTGGGGCAGGTTTGGGTGCCAGCAGAATCCGACGTGCATACTTGCTCAAAGAACCACTTTTCTCATTGGGAACTATCAGCTGCCGGATAAACCGTGTACGATCTCTGATGTCGTAATTCTGATCGTACTTCCCCAGGTTTAGAATGTACTGTACCAACAGCTTAGTCTAGAGTTAAAAAGAAGAAGACATTTTAAGACACTACTTGTCTTTATAAGTAATAAGTAAATAGAAACATTTTATTAGTGCCAGGAAGTTTTCCTCTATTTAAAGTTACATAAGAGAGATCAAGAAATGTCAATAAATGTAGAAGTTTTAGTAAGGAGGTGTCAAATTTACTACTGTATGGCCTTCAATGGCAGAGGGGGCATGGTCGAGCATCAGCTGTGGACGGAGAGGAGGCAGATTGAACTGGCAGGTAATACGAGATGATTCTCACCTATGTCTTATTACTACCAGTCTACTTATTTGTGTCTCTTTTTGCCTTCCTGGAGCTTTTCGATTTTACCACCCAGCTGCTGCCGCCACGGACACAGCTGGAGTATTCCAACATCAAGAGGTCGGTCACACAGCGCGTCGGTGGGACAACTGAGGAGCACCATCAACGCTTCCGGTCACCGCAGCTCCGCGAGGTTGGCCATCCCTTCACCTATGCACAGCAGCTGAAGGACTCATGTCGCCGGTGGTTGGCAGAGGAGGAGCGGGATGCACAACAGTTCATCGAGCTGGTGGCACTGAAGAAATTCTTCAATCACTGGTCCAGGCGCCTCCCTTTTTCCTCATGCTCTCCCATTCCTTCCCCGGTCCCAGCTCCCTGGGCACCAGGATTGGGACAAAAGTCCAGGCAGGTTTGCAGGCGCGGCAGGAAACCCAGGCATTTCCAGGAACAGCATTCCCTCAGGGAAGCGAGAACACTGACCCAGATCCCTGATGTGTTGCAGCCCTCCCCCTGATCGAGCAGGAACGTAATTCGTGTCAGTGAGTATACAAGGGAGTACACATCAGGCCTTGATGGACTCAGGGTGTAAACAGACCACCGTTCATCAAAGCCTGATTCAATGCGGAGCATTGGGAAAGGCACGACTGGCAAAGGTGAGGTGAGTGCAAGGGGTTGGTGCCAGTCATTATTAAATTCTGGAGGCAAAAGTATAATGTGGAGGCGGAGGTTAGTCCTCGCCTCACCCATCCAGTAATTCTTGGGACAAATTGGCCAGGGCTTCAGGCATTAGTGAGGGAAGTGTTTGTGGATGGGTCCTGAGGTGAGCCATGGTATGGAATGCGTTGGCTGGGGAGGCTGTGCCGGGGCCCATCAACGCTAGCTCTGCATCAGGGGGAGCGTTCCGCCCCTCCACCATTAGCAGGGATTCCCCTCAGGGATTTCCCCTTGGAACAGTCGCGTGACGAGACCCTGAGGCATAACTTCAACCAAGTGCGAGTAATTGATGGTCAGTACATTCAGCCTAATGTTGCATTATCCCACCCATATTTTTCAATTATTAAGGACAGGTTATATCAAGTGATGTAGGACACTCAAAATAAGGAAGAGACGATGTAGCTGTTAGCAATGAAGACCCGTAAGGAACTCCTGTTCCATGCGGCTCATCATAGTCCCATGGCTGGTCATTTGGGGCAGGATAAAACACTAAACCATCTAAACCCGTTTTATTTAATTTGTTTGTGGTGATATTCGCAGGTGGTGTGTGGGAGGTCACGAATGTCAGATGGTGAATCCACTGGCCACCCCAAAAGTGCCATTGCATCCACTTCCATTGATCGAGTTCCCCTTTGAAAGAATTGGTATGGACCTCGTCAGGCCATTAGAACGAACTGCACAGGGGCATCAGTTTGTGATAGATTTAGTGGACTACGCAACATGATACCCAGAAGCCATGCCTCTCTGCAACATCTCAGCCATGTTGGAGTCTCTCCTCCATGTTATCTCTCCAGTCAGTATCCTGAAAGAAATCCTGACTTACCAGGGCACATCCTTTATGTTGCACACACTTCACAAATTGTATGAATTATTGGCAATTAAATCGATTCATACCAGTGTTTACCATCCGCAGTCTAGGCTAGTCGAACGGTTAATCGAAAGCTTAAAAATATGATTTCTAAGTTCATTCATGATGATGCTTGGAATTGGGATAAGTGGCTCGAACCTCTGTTGCTTGCAGTATGAGAGGTCCCACAAGCCTAATCGAATTATTGTGCGGGTGCAAGCCTCATGGTGTCTTGGATGTCATTAAGGAAAATTGGCAGGAGAGACCATCTAACAGCAAAAATGAGATTCTGTATGTTCTGGACCTGAGAGTAAAACTCCACACCTTGAGTCACCTAACACAGGAGAATTTGCATCAGGCCCAAGAATGACAGTCCCGACTGAATGACCCAGGTACTCAGCTACACGAATTTGCACCGGGAGATAAAGTACTCGTTTTACTACCCACGTCAAGCTCTAAATTACTCGCAAAGGGGCATGGACCCTTTGAGGGCACATGGCGAGTCGGAGAAGTCGATTATGAGGTCAGGCAAACGAATAGAGGTGATGCACGTCAAATATACCACCTCAGTCTCCTGAAACCATGGAGAGAGGCAGTTCTCGTGGCTCTGGCGAAGGTGGTTCCTGAGAGAGAGGAGCTGAGACCAGAAGTAAGCCTAAAAAGTATCGAGCATGGAGCTCGGCTAAAATTCCGTCTGCCTCCCGAGTCTTCCTAACACCCTCATATATGGGGGTTCTACAAAAATTTTAAAAATCATAATGGGTTTAATTATTCATTATTAATTAAAACCACTAAGTTTAAAGATTAAAAATGGGGAGGAGTGTACACAAAAGTATGTGCATACATAAATCCTCTTTTCATTATGATGATCTGACTTGCTTGAACACTACTCTCCCAAAACACACACACACACACACACACACACACACACACACACATTGATATGGAAAGACACTTACATTCAAGCAAGGTAACTTAAATGACATGAAAAATATGCATGCCAAAAATACACAGCTTATTTCTCAAATATACATTTTCTCTCAGTAAATTAAATTAATTCACTATTCTCTTCTTTTCCAATTGCCAAAATGAATTTTTTTTCTACCTAATTTTTATGTATTCTGGCTATGCCTCTGTTAATATTACTAACATACATGTGTTTTTTTTTTCCATTACTGTTACCGCTGAGGTTTTACGGTTTTGCTTGCAAAGAAAATGTATCGTTTAAAAAAAGTATTTCCTTGGATCACTGAGATTCAGAAATGTATATTTATTTCTGGAAAAAAAACATTAAAAAATATATAATTTAACATTGTTGCATTTTATTTTGTGTATTTTATGATGCGCGTTACCTGTTTGGAGTTGGTGAGGTACAGTTTGGCTGCAAGGTTGACTGCTTGCATTTTAACAATGTCCTCTTCACTGGTGAAGGTCTTGGCCACTTTCCTTAGAAGGTCGGGAGAAATTTTTGGCACATGCTCACAATATTCACCAGTGAGCCACAGAATACTTGCCCTTGCCATGGGCACCTAAACACAGACATATTCATACAAATATAATCACAAACAGAACATGATACAAGCTTGAACATTTACTACAATCATCGCATTATTTGCCTTTTCACTCTGATCATCAGATCAGAATGAAAAGGCACATAAATAATACTCACACTAGATATACCACATCATGTGTGAGTATACTGTTGCACCACCAGAATGTTTATGTACATTTTCATTCCTATCTGATGATTGTAGTTAATATCCAATATACCACACATGTTTAGAAAAGGTGAAACTAAAGTAGTTACAACAATAATTTTAAACTACACCAATATAAATAATGACCCCAGAACAGTTTCAGGTGCTATGTGTTCTCCTGCTCTGTCTCTTGGCTCAGTATGCATAAATGGAAAGGGGGAGGAAGAAGAGGAAGGGGGGGAAAAAAAAAAAAAAAAAAAAAAAAAAAAAAAAAAAAACACAGCTTAGGTGATTTACACAGAATAATACAGCAGAATTAGAGCTGAACTATGTGCTAAATGCAATCTAATTGCACCAAGTTCCACTTCAAACGCACTAAATACGCAATTTGTGAAAGCACCATTAATACCACACAGGGGATAGAAGATATATAAACATTGTTTTGCTAAAAATGATCATGTTCCTTCCTTCAGTTCACCTAATAAAACAATTCTGCTGTTATGCCATAATTTAATGGCATCCATATAAGTTAAAAGTTATGATATACAGACAACTTTTATACTGTGATTTTTTTTTATATCATCCATCTAGTAACAATAACGTGGAATTAGTAACAAGTTTCTTACTATTTTCTCATGAAAGAATCCAGTAACTCTTCAAATCTTTTTTCTGATCAATTTTAAAACTTCCAGATTTCAGTTTTCGTGCATGTTTTAAATGGACATCAAATGCACTAGCGAGGCTGCCATGTAGATAAGAAGGTAATGTCCAAAGACAAGACATGCAGAACCTTAGTAGTGCTGCCCCTTTGAGACATTATAAACTTGATCATTTACGGTTCATTAAATATAAAAAATAAACATTTTCTAAAAAAAATATATATATATTTATTAATAAAAACATTTATAATAAAACTTCTTTCATGGTTTAATTATAGTTCTTAATTTAATCATTCTCTCTTATATTACTCAAGTAAAGAAATATTAAACAAATGCCATTCTGTATTAACTTTTGAAAAGAACTGCAATACCGCTCTTAAGCATGAATAATTCCACATTACAACCTACAAAATGGCATATTCATATTTTCTCAAATTTCCATTCTGGTCTGGAAATTAGTTCATTTAAACTTAATTTTATACTTCAACAGACTTTCCAGATTGGAGCAGAAGAATCACAGATGATGTATTATTAATCACAGCTTAGCTTTTTTTGTGTGTTTTTGGAGCGCGTCTGTGTGAGAGTGTACACACGTTGCAGCAGTCTCACCGTAATGCTGTCAAACAGCTTAGCCATGTGTTTGATGATGTCGCTGTGCTGTAAGGGCTGTGTCTGCAGCAGCTTCTTAATGACCACTACACTCTCTGCTACGACTGTTTCTGAAAAAGACAAACCAAAGAACACTTAAGGCTGTGAAATTTAACAGTTTTTCCTTAAAGTGTCTGTCCAGTGGGATGCACCTGCTACAGTTCAACCGGAAGCCAACCTGTGGGCATCCTTGAAAGGCTCCTTTACATTTGGAAGAGCAACTGCTTTGCTCTGGGACTCTCCCAGATCATCCAGCTCCCAGGAACCCTGTGGAGGAACCTCATTTCCATTGTTTGTACTTTCTTTAGGTCACTATCCATAGCTCATGACCATAGGTGAGGACAGGGACATAGCTTGATGGCCAACATCAACAGACTGGTACAGTGACTGAAACTCTGATGCTGCTGACCCGTTCATTTGTCAAATCTTGCACTCTCTTTTTCCATCACTACCCAGTAAAATCTCTCCCTTCACCTGAATATATCTCATTAATAATGAATAAAA